>JBBIGA010000038.1:13453170-13485971 GCA_037576975.1 Alestes dentex
TGCTCCGTACCAGACTGTGATGGAGGAGCACAGGACAGACTCAATGACTGCAGTGTAGAACTGGATCAGCAGCTCCTTTGGAAGACTGAACTTCCCCAGTTGTCTTAGAAAGTACATCCTCTGCTGGGTCTTTTTGAGGATGGAGGAGATGTTGGTCTCCCATTTCAGGTCCTGAGAGATGGTGATGGCCAGGAACTTGGAGGTCTCCACAGTAGACGCCAATGACGGTGGTGTCGTCTGCAAACTTCAGGAGTTTAACAGCCGAGTTCTTGGAGGTGCAGTCATTGATGTAGAGTGGGGAAAGGACACATCCTTGAGGGGCACCGATACTGAGGGACCGTGTATCAGAAGCGACCTGCCCCAGCCTCACTTGCTGCCTCCTGTCTGTCAGGAAGCTGGTGATCCACTGACAGGTAGCTGGTGACACGCTGACCTGGGAGAGTTTGACGGAGAGGAGTTCAGGCACAATGCTATTGAAAGCCGAACTGAAGTCCACAAACAGGATCCTTGCATAAGTTCCCGGACGGTCGAGATGTTGAAGGATATAAAGCAGTCCCATATTCACTGCATCATCCACCGACCTGTTTGCCCGGTAGGCAAACTGCAGGGGGTCCAGCTGGTGTCCTGTAATGTCCTTCAGATGGGTTAAAACCAGGCGTTCAAAGGATTTTATGACCACAGACGTCAGGGCGACAGGTCTATAGTCATTCAGTCCTGTGACAAAAATCTTATCCAGTATAAACCTAAACTGGGCTCTCACTGCAGCTCATTCTATGTGGTATAGCTGTGCTTTGTACTATATCTGCTAAAGTGCCCTTCAAAAGACATGGCAAGTAGGTCTAATAGGCTAGCTTTTAAATTATTACTACACTAGTAAAAATTGATTTAGTCATGAATTGGCTGGTTTGCCAGAGAAATTAGTCAAATTCTGATCACATAGTGGTTGTTGTGCAAAAACACACGCCAGTTAATATGAATGTTACTTACTGCATTTTTTCAAACAGCCTTACATGAAAATTAACAGCATTCAGTTATTCAGTCTCCAAGGCTCTTGCCCTCAAGTGGACCAATATAAATGGTCCAAAATGACTCTCTTTTACAATTTCAGTAACCCTGTCAAGCACTGAATTGTACTTTACCATTTTGGAGAACCTGGGTCTTGTAGTATGTGCTCAGTTTTGGCCCAAATAAAATGTTATATTCAAATATACAAACATTTTCAAAACTCAAAAAAGCTTTTTTAGTGCTTATATTTGTACCAGAATAATTTAACTGAATGAAATTTCCACAAATGTTAAATTAAAAGTCGACATTTCAGTGAATATAATAAAAAGTTGCATTCCTTTTGAACATCTGTAAAAATCGACTCAGTGATTAAACACTTCACGACAACTAAACATCAAACTGAAAATGAAAGAGCTGTTTTTGATTTTCCCTGAGATGCTCTGGAGCAGCTGCACATGAGCCTAAGGTCACCATGTCCAATGCCGAGTATCAACTAGGCTATAAACGCCTCAAGCAAAGAGCTGTGGACCAGTGGAACTGCATTCTATCATGTGATGAAGCTCCACCCAGTTCCTTTGGGCTGGACAAAACCAATCATCCTACATTAGTACCTGACTTCTTTATAATTCTAGTGGCTGAATACAATTAAATCCTCACAGCAATGTTCTGCAGGAACATATAATCTAAGTATAATCTATCAATCCCCTTTTTCATGTATGAGTGTATCAAAAGTTGAATGATAAAAATGACTGATTTGCATCCCATAGATAATTCAATGACTAAAGATTTATTCACTGAATCATTTTTCTGATCAAGAACCTCTTCATGTTTTAACGCTGTTCTAAGGATATTGTACATTCATATTTGATTTCAAATGGGTGACGTGGACTAGTGGGTAAGATACTTGCCTCTGGACCAAGAGATAATGGATTCAATTCCTACCTTCAGCATACCACCACTGGGTTCCTGAGCAAGACCCTTAACCCCAAGTTGCTCCAGGGAGAGTGTCTCCTGTAGTTAAGGAATGGAGGTTGCTCTGGATATAAGCATCTGCTAAATGCCGGAAATGATCTATACTGTGAATCTCCATGAAAAAGATCAACATACCAGTTTTATCTTAGAGTCATCACACTTGTAGTAAAGTATTTACTGAAGTTTTGAATTTTCCTGAAGTGTCCTATACAGTATCTTACCTATAGTCATTATGTACTTTATGATGGAGACACTGAGTAACAAGAAGCTTAATTAGCAGTCCATTGATACCTGTGCTTCAAGGACAAGAGATTTATACTTTGAATACTTGAGGTCATCCACCTTTCTGATGAAGCCTCTTCTTTTTGTTTTAAAAAAGTACACCATGCCTCTTTATTTTCTTCCTTAGTTTTTCTTTCTTTAATTTAGTTCACCTTAATAGTTGATGAATAGTAAAAGTTCAAAAGTTCAGAATCATACATGCTACTTTGCTATCTGAGCACGTTCTTATAGTTCTGCGTGCAATTTGCTGTTCCATTATTGTACGAGTCTACAGCTGCAGCAGAAGCGTGCCAAGCTAGAAGAGACTGAGTGCACTACCAGGGTTCTTCTGCATCTTTTCCTTTCTGCTGTCACCAAGTCTCTGTTCTAATCTGGGCTCAGGTTAGCAAACATTACACTAAAGACCCCTGCTTGAATTCTGAATGGTATCTCAAGATGAAGCTCAGAAGCTCAGCAACTGCTAACTAAAATATTAAAGTCTTACCTGCAGATATAATGTTCAGCAATTATTTCTTGGTCACTACTTTAAGAAATGGGCATCATAAAATGCATTGATTCATAGTGGTACATTGATCTGAAGGTAGCAATTCAACCAATCAATTATAGTTAATTATAGTTAAAGTTAAAATGTTAAAATACCCTTACTGTGTAAACAGGTCCTCCGTGCACATCGTATAATTTGTATAAACGACTTAAAATAATTGAATTCAATAGCAGTGAAATTTTATGCTGATTTCTAAATAATTGCAACTGTAGTCAGAAATCCACATCCCTGATATGTAATACATTGTTACTCAGGAATAAAAATGCCATTCTGAGTTTTATTTGGTCCAGTGTTTCTGTCCAGCTGTCAATCCTTGTCTATGATTGATTGTTGAGGACTCATAATGTTGAATATCTCTTCTTTAATGACATTTCATATAAAGTGGAACCAAAACATGGAAAGTCATTGTGTCTGTACAGAAGTATTTGTTAAAGTAGCTTTATGTGTGTGGAGTGTTGACAGCCAGCGATTAGAGGCTTCTCTCAGCATAATGCGGCGGCGTGAACGTTCGTTTGTGCACTACAGGGCATTTGATTGGCTCACAAAGTTGAGTTCTCCTCTGTCAAGGGCATTTCACACCATCAGTATTCTGATTCCCTGAAATTTGCGCTTGTTACGTTTGAGTACAAGTGAAAGACAACACGCAGCTGATTGCTTTCATGCATCCCTCTGGGCAGGTGGCTGGTTAGGAGTTCTACTCTGTTGCGGGAGCTTCACCAGAATACATGCTCATTACGAAACCTTCTCTTGTTAACATTAGTTTTAGCTCACATGACAGTGAGTGGACATTGCCTGGAGCGTTACTGAATAAAATATGCTCCTACGGAATGGTGCAGACATGAGTTTTTAATGATTTTTCATTTGCTGCTTGCCATTCAACCCACACAAATTAAATGGTGGAAAATAATTGGTCCTCAATCTATCATAATCATTGGCACTTTGGCTTTACCCCGCTATTATCATTATCATCTGTGTAATTCATCCAGTTTATCATCCATTTTCAGATTGACCCTAAATAACTAATGTCATAGCTAACACCAGGGAAAATCATCGGTTTCAAATTGGGTGTAGCTCACTGCTGTGCAGCTGTATATTATGTCTTAAAAAAATGAGACTGCTGATTTAAGATAATTAACTTATGCAGATTATGCTCATTGTGCACTGACATGCTTTGTATTTACATGCGCTGCGCCATAATATCGCAGCAGGCGAAATGTCAATTTTGTCCATTGACAAAGCACTGTCTGAGGACCGCCTGACAGGCCAGTATCTCTGTCTGACAACAGTTCTGACAGTCATCCGCTGCGACTGGCTTTGCTCTCATTATATCATCGCTCTTCATTTACAAGCCCTTTCGCTAACCCCCCGTGCTGAATTCAATCATCATTATCAGCATCATAATAGTAATTTAACCTAATGTCACTTTCCATTGTTCAGGGCCACGCATTGTTTTCTCTGTGCCACAGCTAAGCTAGCTCTTAATTAGTGGAGCTTGTCAGAAATTAGATACACGGGCCTCCCAGAACAAGTGTTCCACAACCCTGAGCAAACAGCTGGATGAGCTCGCCACAAGCATGCGAAGAAGACTGGAGAGGCTGCCTGGACCCCTACGTCACTGTTTTGCCTAACGAGAAATATCAATAGAGCTGAATTGGGTTCCGAGGCTGTCAGGAGCCAGCTCAGGTCATGCTGTTATGAGACTTCCAGCACAATTAAGTCCAATAGAGCTGAGAGTAGCTTTGTTAATAGGACATGCCTTTCTGATCTGGACCCAGTTTGTTTATTCTGTGCTATTACAGTAATGAAGGCCGGATTAAGGCATTTTATCGCCCTAGGTGATGAAAAAAAAAAGCCCCCCTAGGATGAATATTAAAAAGTTTTTCAATTTTACAAAATGCTCAAGACAGTATAATGAACATGCAAAGACCAGTATAATATAATAAAAGTAATTCTGACCACAATTAATGTGATACAGTATCAAAATCTTTTGGAATAATGTGGGCTACCAAGTTGAAAGTGAATGTCTTTTGGGAAGACAGGGGTCCCTTGTGTAAATTTACAACATTCCACAATAATAACAACAGTCAGACATGATGGTGGTGGTATGGGCGTGCTTTGCTCTTTCAGGCTCTGGATGACTTGCAATTATTAACAGAAACATGAATTCTGCTTTCTCTAACAGTTAAAACAATTAAAGAACAATTAAATGGTGGTTCATCCCTCCAGTGTAACTGAATTAAAGTAACTCTGCAAAGAAGAGTGGAAAAGTCTTCCACAGCAAACAACTGACCTGCAAAAAAAGGGATCTTTACACAGTCTATACTCTGTATTCACAGATAACAGTTTCATTCACATTTTCCAAGTTTTCCAGCTGCTTTACATCATTAGTTTAAAACGCCTCACATTATTCCACCGTCTGTTTCAAATTAATCCTGAGTTAAAAAAAAAAAAGTGCCCCTGTTTAGTTTGATAAGCCCCAGTTCTCCCATTTTCAAGTTGTAGACAGACATTTTAAACATCTCAGTGCTAGGGGGAATTCCATGATGGATTAGATCACATCGAATAAATGTTCTTTCACCTTAAGTTTAATCATATTAAGATATATGGCATTTATCTCCTGCTAAATCTACAGTACAGTAAGTGTTGTAGTAGGGGAACGTTAGTGTCGGTTTTGCAGCCATGTAGATGTTGTGTTTCATAAGCTTACTGCCAAAACACCACTCAAATCTAATTATACTGAAGGGGTACGGTTTTATTACAAACGACACAACAAAAAGTTGAGGCAAAACATAGAATCAGTGCCAAAAAAGAAAACAGGCATTGTTGCTGTGGAAGACATGGGCTGGGTGATGTGGAATGGAAAGTCAACATAAGCAGAGCATGGATGTATTTATTTAGATGCTAGTGGTGAGGGACATTTTGCTAGTGTGAGGGATATTTTGCTAGTGTGAGGGATATTTTGCTAGTGTGAGGGATATTTTGTTAATGTGAAGGATATTTTGTTAGTGTGAGGGATATTTTGCTAGAGTGAGGGACATTTTGCTAGTGTGAGGGATATTTTGTTAGAGAGAGGGAAAGTTTGCGAATGTGAGGGATATTTTGCTAGTGTGAGGGATATTTTGCTAGTGTGAGGGATATTTTGCTAGTGTGAGGGATATTTTGTTAGAGTGAGGGATATTTTGCTAGTGTGAGAGACATTGCTAATGTGAGGTACGTTTTGCTAGTGTGAGGGATATTTTGCTAGTGTGAGGGGTATTTTGCTAGTGTGGGATATTTTGCTAGTGTGAGAGATATTCTGCTTGTGTGAGGGACATTTTGCTATTGCGAGGGATATTTTGCTCATGTGAGGGACATTTTCTTTGTAGACTACAAAGCACCCATGTTTGTTGTTCAGGGTTGTGCCAGTCAAATTCTGTAAATGTAAAATGCTAATGCATAACACATATTGGAGTAAAGACCAAACAATACAAGAACTGATCACAAATGACTATGGTCAGAAATGACTCCAGTAGTTTTAGTTTACAGGCCTTGATATGATTTTTTTGTCCATTGTGAATTTCAAATATGATTGTTGGCTCTGTCAAACAGTTCAACCTGTAGTGCTGAAATGAAGACAAATAGTTGTTTTCACACTAGATGTGCATTTCTTCTTTTATAATATCAAATAATGAACTTTATAACTAATAATATAATATAATAATATAATAATATAATATTTTTCCCAGTACTTACATTTAATGGTGCAATCTCAGTATCAGCTAATTTTATCTGCCCACCTATATATCGACCATTATTTTTTCCTAAATGAAGACTGATAAATGATGCCCTTAGTGATAGGGTTTTTATGTTAACATCACACTCAGAAAGACTTGGTCTTACACTCTTCAAAATCAGAGGTTCCAAATGGAACCATTAATTATTCTTTGGAACTATGCCACAGAAGAATGGTTTTTAATTCCCTAAGGAACCAAACAAGGGTGCTTCTTTAAATATTAATTGTAAAGGGAAACTTTTTTAATGTCAAAATCTATAGCCCTATAGTTCTTTAGCCCTTTTTCTAGCATTGCATATTAAAGCCAAGGGAACTTATTTCTAAGACTTTAGTTCTAAGTTTGTAGTTCAACCATATTCATCACTGATGATGTGTCCAAGCCGCACCTTCTAGGTGTTTCTACTAACAACTGATCTTACCACATTCATTTTTGCATTCATGCCCACTTAAATCAGACCACAGGGTGCCAAAAATGAGAACACATAAGTAACAACTCTGTATCTACCTTTAAAGATAAAGAGCAAACTTAGTGGGAGTGGGAGTGATCTGCTTTTAGTCATCTGTGATGCACTTTTTTCCTACATGCCAACGGTTTCGAGTCCAGTGCTGTAGAAAGGATTGTGGCCTATTTAATGTTGAGCTGGGTTTGCTCATCATATTTGACCAAAGATATTTAGTCTTAGCATAGAACATAAACCAGCTGCAACAAATAAAGCCCATACACAAACAAACACCAATCTAGTGGTCTTCAAAATGTATGTGTGTGCTATTCATTACAAGAGTATTTCTCTGGTCCCTTGTATCTCCCCCTGGAGTACAATGCAATGTACATGTAAAGCATAATTGAAAGCATATTCCTTTCTGTTTAGCCCAGCAAGTTCTAAACACAGTACATATGCTTGGTAGTGCACTACTGTTTCATAATAATATCTTCCAAAAATAAAAAACTAAAGAAGTGAAGAAAAAAGGTAAAATCTTTTGACAGCACACAAAGCACCAAGGTAAAATTTCATTATGCTAATGCCATGCTTTAGAAATAAAACTTCTTTAATAGCAGGCTCCCTTTAATGACTGCCAAGTGTAAGATATTCATGAAGTGCTAACTCTTCTTCTAGACAATATTATGCGCGGCACTGTTTACCTTCAGGGATGCGGATGAAATGGATTAATAAACTGACCTTAATGTGCTGTTGCGCTCTTTCTTCAGGGGATTCTTCTCAAACATGGAGGCAAGTAGGGAGACAAATCCAACAGGAACAATATGTTGTTTGGCAGAACGAATACAGTGGATTTAGGCAGCTCAGTCATGGCTGTTTTATGTGGGCTAATTAGGCATCAAAGTGACTACTAAGCTGCAAGTGTCTTCCTTGAAAAGATACTACCACAAAAATAATAAATACCTATACATACAAAAGCATAAACCCAGAGAGTAAGCAGGGCCAAATTGCACCTATGTTAG
The DNA here is from genome assembly GCA_037576975.1 of Alestes dentex. Classification (NCBI taxonomy): domain Eukaryota; kingdom Metazoa; phylum Chordata; class Actinopteri; order Characiformes; family Alestidae; genus Alestes; species Alestes dentex. Next base: position 13,461,205 of record JBBIGA010000038.1, read on the forward strand.
GCATCATCTGTGGCCAGGCACGCTCAAAGCATGAGTGCTAGGGGAAGCACTGTCAGGGAAGTATAGAAGAAAGTGGTATGTGTAAAACCCACTTCCAGCAATGTATATCATGAAAATACAGAAACTCTCATACTCATACTCATGGTAAAGTAAAAGTATATATCCTTTTTATTTATATTTACAGCTTTTAAATGTTCTTAATATCAAGAGTAAAATAATTGCATAAAAATAGCAACCTTCAGCTATGATGATGATGATGATGATGATGATGATTATTATTTTGTTTATTTGTTTGTTTTTATGTGTCATGTCGGCTCGGGTACAGAGGACACAAATGCAGGAGTTTACGAAACTTAAACAGACTTTAATGACAGACACTTACACAGTCACTGAATCGCATGGGACACATGAACAAAACACATGAAGAGTCCCTCTCTCAGAATCACATGAAGGGACCCGTTCAGCTGCTAAAGGACCTTCCATCCACAGACAGGGTCCCAATACTTTAACCGCCCCACTACAGGAGCCGCGAGGAGCACTACAGTTGGAGGCTCTGCTTCCTGCTGAGCCTCTAGGGTTTAGTCCAACCTATAGGCACTTCAGCCTTGCTGGTTAGTCTAGGAAAAGGACATACACACCCAGCCAAGTTAATACCTCCACCAGATAGTTTCAAAATGCATTTACGTGAGACGCAACCATCACTCTTCTCATGCCTGCCCTACGGCACTCAGTGACACAAGACTGGACACTAGGGATGGCATACTGGTGACTGCACGCTGTCTTCTGGACAGGCTTGGTCTTCTAACCAACAGACAAGACACAAGGACCGATGACATGAGACAAACACTTGAATGAGCACTTCTCACAAGACACCTGGGAACACGAGGGAATTCAGGTATTCATTAGGAGACACACAAGGGCTGACAGGAGACAAGTGCATTGCTCAGCAACGCACATACCTCACATGCTGGGACATTCCTAGATGTAGACGGGGGTGACGTGACAGGGAACTCCCCAGCTCAGAACTCCGGTGAGTTTGACCGCTGGGGGCGTGGCAGAGGCGGCACAGACGTGACATTATGTAACTCATATTAACGGTATTGTCAAGTAGTTGGTGAATTAATAATAAGACTCAGTTTAATATGATCCTTTTTTCCTCAAAAAAAAAACATTATGTTTTAACCAATCTGGAATTTTCAGTCAAAGATAGGACAGATAGGTTTCCAGCCAATCAGGGATTTATTTAGGTTTGGTAGGATTCAGAGTCGAGAGAGTGAAAAGAAGAAAAAGGTGAAAGGAGAAGGAAAAAAATTCTAGCTGTGTGTGTGAGTTTGATTTTATTGCAGTTCGAAGCTAGCAAATGTTTAGGCTTAATACTTCTGTTTAGGCCCAAATATTAAGCTGCATAGTGGAAAACACAGTTTAGATGGATGATATTTCTTCATCTAGTAGTGTGTGTTTAGTAATTCTGTGTGACCACCATGTTTATATTTGTTTTCTCGTGAGCATTGTTTTCCTCAAGTGTTGATATCAAAAAAGATGCTGTAAATGTGGATGTCATGAAGGATTTGTTAAATGGACATTCCATTGTGAGTGCCTTAAGTTTATTTGCTGCTGAGCTGAGATAAAGGAAAGACTCGGTGGAGATCACAAGGATTTGGTTCCCGAGGCCTGGAGAGCTACAAGGCCTACGTTTGGTCCATTGGAACCTCTGCTGTGGCATAACTTCAACACTGAGTACTGAGCTGCATGGTTCAATGTTGCTTTATTGTCATCGGCAGCTGTGTACACGTACAAAGTGTGATGACAATGTTTCTCCATTGATACGGTGCAACATATAGCAACAGTCAACAGAGTACAATTTACGACAGAGACAGTAGACAATAGACAAACAATAAATAGAGAATTGTAACCTTAGTGTATGTAAACATTATAGTGCTGACACTACATAAACCTTACAGAATGATGAGTATTGTACTATAAACATGATAATGCAGTGATATTGCACAGGAGGTAGTTAGCAGCACTGAGCAAAGTTCAAAGAATGTCAGAAACAACACAATAAATAGACAATATAGCAATGTGAGAGTAGAATGAATGAGATGTGAATCTGAGAAAGGACAATAAGTAGACCATACAAAAGTGTAACATTAAAGTGGGAAGTGGATGTCAACCTTACAGGATGGATAATACTGCACCATACAAATAGCACAGTATAGCATTTATACAGTGGAAGCACCACACATCATATTCTTCTGTTTTTTTAAACACATGTTTAATGCTAGACAGAAAATCGACACCTGGGAACCCAGGATCCTGTTCATTAACACTCGGTGATAAATTTGTACTCTAGTTTCACATCATGTGTACAAGGAGCTGTATACTAGGCACTACTTGACTCTGGCCTGAGCCTGCATGCTGCCTTGTTCAGTTTAATGAATAGATAAAATTCCCTTCCACGGTCCTGGAATTTTAGATACAAAAATCATTCACACAACATTCCAACATTTTCATTTCATCCGGAAAGCTTGTTAGAGGCACAAGTTTTAGTTGCTGAGCTACGACTGGACATTCAGTACTTTTTTGGAGAAGAGATTTAGTTGTGTTTGTACACTGTGTGCACAATTATTAGGCAAGTGAGTATTTTAACCATATCATCATTTACACACATATTTTCCAACTCCAAGCTGTATAATCTTGAATGCTTATTGGATTGAAGCATATCAGGTGATGTATATTGTGGGAGGGTGTGGCCTAAGGAGATCAACACCCTATATCAAGGTGTGCGTAATAATTAGGCAGTCTCTTTTACTCAGGCAAAATGGGCCAAAAAAGAGATTCAGCAGACTCAGAACAATCAAAAATTGTAAAAAAAGTCTGTCAGAGGGATGTAGCACTCTTGAAATTAGTAAGATATTGGGGCGTGATCACAGAACAATCAAACGTTTTGTTGCCAAAAGTCACCAGGGTCGCAAGAAATGTGTTGATCAAAAAAGACGCCAGTTAACCGCCAAAGATTTGAGCAGAATCAAGCGTGACGTTACCAGGAACCCATTATCCTCCAGTTCCACCATATTCCGGAACTGCGACCTACCTGGAGCGCCCAGAAGTACAAGGTGTTCAGTGCTCAGAGACATGGCCAAGGTAAGGAAGGCTGAAACCCGACCCCCACTGAACAAGACACATTCGTTGAAACTTCAAGACTGGGCCAAGAAACACCTTAAGACCGATTTGTCAAAGGTTTTATGGACTCTTGACGGACCAGATGGATGGGCCCACGGCCGGATCAGTAATGGGCACAGTGCTCCACTTTGACTCAGACGCCAGCAAGGTGGAGGTGGGGTACTAATGTGGGCTGGTATCATTAAAGATGAGCTCGTTGGACCTTTTCGGGTTCAAGACGGGCTCAAAATCAACTCCCAAACCTACGGCCAGTTTTTAGAAGACACTTTCTTCAAGCAATGGTACAGGAAAATCATCTGCTTCTTTCAAGAAGACCATGATTTTTCTACAGGACAATCCTCCATCGCATGCATCGCAGTACTCCACTGCATGGCTGGCCAGTAAAGGTCTGAAAGATGAAAGAATAATGACATGGCCCCCCTCACCTGACCTAAACCCGGTTGAGAACTTGTGGAAAGCAGTACACCTCTCTGAATGGCGTCTGGGAGGCTGTAGTTGCTGCAGCAAAAAATGTTGATCATCAACAGATCAAGAAACTGACAGATTCCATGCATGGCAGGATTATTACTGTTATTGAAAAGAAGGGTGGCTATATTGGTGACTGATTTTTGTTTAAATGACAGAAATGTTCTGTCAAACTGATATAGTTGCAGTATCGGTTAAATCTGAGTTGTTTGTTAATAATTTTCACTTTAACAGATGTAAATGAAAAAGTGAAATGGTAAAAATTGTATTGTTTCATTTAGTTGCATAATAATTCTGCACACTAATAGTTGCCTAATAATTGTGCACACATATGTGTTCCCCTGAGAATGCGCACACTCATTTTTGTGCTTTTCCTTTGCACAAAAATTCATGTTTCAGGTGTATGAACATTTTGGATTTACCGTTAGCACTGTACTTGTTCTATATTAAAATTAATCCTCAAAATACTCACTTGCCTAATAATTGTGCACATGGTGTATGTATTTAGTAGTATACTATATATATATATATATATATGTTTATTAGTGTACTATGATTATCTAGGTTTGCATCATATTACTTCTGATATTATGGATGAATATAATTTTTTACCTTACATTACTGAAGAGGACTGGAATCATCCTTTTATAATACAATAATAAAATATTTTTTCAGAAAAATCATTTGTTTATGCCAGTCTCCGAACTATCCCATCAGATACAGCCTGTGGTAGCAGGACTGGAACTGGAACAAGTACAATATTCTACTGTAAGTTAAGCGGTAAAAGGGAAATGTCCGGAAACACTTCAAATACACATACCTACAAAAGGTACTGAGGTACAATAATGTGAAGCAGTAAAGTTCTCTATTTAAAAGTACTAAGCAGCTTCTCACAATGTTCGGCATCTGTCAGTAACGGAGCACAAGTTTGTTAGACTCTGTTCTTCTTTTTCTGATGAAATTTTGGTTTAAAGTGATACAACTCAAACATTTGTAGGTATACTGTCACCAGTGCATGAAATGTGCATGATGGTGTGACATGCTGCCTTAGCTTAGGAGTTGTCGTTGTTTAGTTTCATCAGGGAAATTACAGATTAGAAGTCAAAAGTGGAGCATATTTATATTGAGATTCAGATTAGTCAGAAATGGTAGACTGTGATGCAATCAAAACAAGAAATGACTCATTCTTTACGCATTCCTTTACATTCCAAAGTATTTACAAGAAAAGCACTGAAACTTCAGTTGATTAAAGGAGAATAAATAATCACACTAGGCTGAGCAAATCAGCATACAAAGGAGTATTTTCATAGAAAATGCTTATTACTCATTGAAACGATCCCATACTGCCAGTTAACACCAAACAGCAACTGAAATGATTCACCTTTTAGCACACATGGGAATCTGTGTTATTGGTGCAAATGGCGAGGTCTACTAACACAGTAGACCTCGCCATTTGAAAATTTGACAATATTGCAGCAGGTAGCCTGCCAAAAAACCTCACTGAAGCTGTGTTGATATGCTCACCTAGCGTCTAAGTACCAGCAGAAGAATTTCAAATCCTCCACTGCTCCGCAGGCCAATTCTGCTGTGGGTGTGCTTCTATTCTGTATCAATGCTTTACATACACGTTGTCTTTCACCTACATCCAGTTTCTGCTGGTTACCTGGTGGTAATGGAGTTGGCCCTGTCATCGGAAGGTCATGGGTTTGAATCCCAGGACTGCCAGTAGCACCACTGAGGTACCCTTGATCAAGATACCATCCCCACAAACTGCTCCCCAGGTGCTGCGTTGCTGACTGCCCACTGCTTCACGTGATGAATGGGTTAAATGCAGAGAAAGTATTTCAAACTGTTTTCACACTGTGTGCTTTGCTATCAAATATGTTCACATGTGACTGTAAGGGGGCACTTCACTTTAGACACCAGCTCTGCAGCTGAAATGACAGCAGATATGAGACGGTGCTGTTTCCAGTGTTTAGAGTGAGAAAGACAAGTTAGACTATTGTTTTGCTCACAGGATCCCTCTTTTAAACATGCAAAGAAGCTTATTGGTTACTGCTGCCAAGTAGGCTAAATTCTCGGATTTCATAGATTCAAATTATTAATATGCATCTAAATGATAATTACCTGCAATACACAACTTTGGCCAAAGAACGTTTAGGATGACAAAAAAACACAGCTTTCCAACCGAGGGAAGTGAGTCAAAATGTTCAGACGGAACATTAATGGGGTAACATCTGCTAACAGTTTAAATTCCATAATACTTTTTAACAATAATGTCCAGCTGGTGGCCTGATGGTTAAGGAGTTGCCCCTGTAATCAGAAGGTCATGGGTTTGAATCCAAGGACTGCTAGGGGCACCACTAAGGTGGTCTTGAGCAAAGTACCATCCCCACACCCTGCTCCCTGGGTGCTGTGTCGCTGGCTGCCCACTGCTTCACTTGGTGAATGAAGAGAACAAGTTCACAGTGTGCTGTGCTGTGCTGTGATGTGTTCATGTGTGACAAAAAACAGTCACTTTCCTTTACATTTCCATTAGCATAATCAAGTCAGTCAACCAATCAGCATCGAGTGAAAGTGAAAGCCCACTTCTGAGAAAAACCCACTTTTGAAAGCCCACTTTTGAGCCCACCATCGAGTGAAAGTGAAAGCCCACTTTTGAGTGAGCATACCAACAAAGCTTCGGTGAGGTTTTTTGGCAGGCTACCTGATGCAAGATTGTCAAAATGTAAACTTTGTGTGTGTTAGTAGACCTCACCATTTGCACCAGTAACACAGATTCCTCTGTTTCCCATGTGTGCAAAAAGATGTTTGATGGAAACAAGTAAACTAATGTAACCCACTTTTATATATACACTGGGATTTTCTTGCTCACAATTTGCACAAGAAGTCAATGGAAACCGTCATTTTTTTAAAAACTTTTTTAATATTACATGTAAAATATTTAATTTGATTGGTTGACTGACTTGATTATGCTAATGGAAATGTAAAGGAAAGTGACTGTTTTTTGTCACACATGAACACATCACAGCACAGCACAGCACACTGTGAACTTGTTCTCTTCATTCACCAAGTGAAGCAGTGGGCAGCCAGCGACACAGCACCCAGGGAGCAGGATGGTACTTCGCTCAAGGCCACCTCAGTGGTGCCCCTAGCAGTCCTGTGGAAAGTGACAAAAAACGGTCACTTTCCTTTACATTTCCATTGGCATAATCAAGTCAGTCAAACAATCAGCATCGAGTGAAAGTGAAAGCCCACTTTTGAATTGCTGCTTTCCTTAAACCAAGCAAACATGCAACAAGAGCAAAAATGACACCAATGGAGCCGCAACCAAGTGTGTTGTCAGTGATAAGAAATGAGCGTGGTTATTCAAATTAAATATTTTACATGTAATATTAAAAAGTAAAAAAAAATGACAGTTTCCATTGACTTCTTGTGCAAATTGTGAGCAAGAAAATCACAATGTATACATAAAAGAGGGTTACATTAGTTTACTTGTTTCCATCACTTTAAATGTCTAATAGACTCGCATTGGTGCTGTTTTGTTTTGGAAGAGGTAATTCAGGGATATACTACATGTATGTGTATGTAAAGTATGCCCCCCAACCCCCACAAAAAAGTTTTGTCACTATTCAGAAAATATTATTGACAATCTCCATGGCCTACAGTGACAAATGTTCTGAAGTGTCAAAACCTTTTTACAATAAAAGTGGATGGAAATCTTGACTTGAAATCCTTCCAAAATAAGCTTCAGTGACAGCAAAATCAAGCTTTTGGCATGGCCATTCCTGTTTCTTGACTTAAACCCCATTGAAAGCCTGTGAACTGAGGTGGAGAGCTCAAAAGTGAGGACTGAGGAACCTGCATGATTTGGAGAAGTTCTATATTGAGGAGTGGACCCAGATTCCTTTGTATTCTCCAGTCTTATCAGGAATTACAGGAAAAGCCTAATGGTGGCAAAAATACGGTACGTCTATTAAATTCAGTTTGATTTAAAAATGAATAAGGGTTTTTGCTGCTTAATGCTAAGTTTACTCCTCATGTTTTCAGAGTGAGAATTGAGCTAATTAACCACAAAGACCTTTTTAACCCATCTTTCCCAAGAGGGCCAATAATTATAGAGCTCAATGTATACAGTAGGCATACTGAATAAAATGACAAGTACACTACAGTGGAAAATCGGCATCCTGTGACATCACCCAAACTTATTAGAACAGCTTGGACCTCATTATCCAATCTTGACCCAGCTGTATAATCTTTTTTAATATCAGCAAGAACCAAGAGGGAAGAATCTCATCGCCAGAGAATAGTCCCAGCACCAAGGCTGTACAGCTGCAAGGGTCTACAAGAACTTCGGAGGAGCTTGGTGACCCCCCCAGATGTTCTGCTCCTCTTCCAGGTGTGTGTTGAGAATTCTGTTTGCTTCTACTCAGCATAATCCTCCATACTTTTAACCAAAACACAGAATCGACCACCTCCAACGATTAACTCATTAACGTTGTGAACAAAAAGGGAAAGGAGAAAAAAGCACCACCTGCACTTTTCAGGAAGAGCTGATTTGTTCTCTGTAGAAAAGACACATTTTTTCCACCACAGCAGGTGGCTGAATGGATCCAAACATAAACACAGTCATCCTCAGCATGAAAAGGATTAGTGATGAGGACTAGTTATTAGGAGTGTACTGAAGTCTTTCTTCCATAATCTGTAGAATTTTGCACCAGAACAGGACTAGTTCAAAACCAAAAATGTACATTTCTTTTCATCTTCTCAACTACGCAGCTATGGGAGCAGATTTGCGTAAAGCTTAGAGCAACAGTGCGGAAATAGATTTCTGGTGGAATGTGAATCTAGTTGTGTCGTGCAGGTCCATATCCATAAGCCCATTGTAAACTACAGTAATAGGCCTTTGATTGAGGATTAGCTAATCCTGTTCTTCTTAAAGCTTATCCTGTCCTGGACCCCTGAGGAGCACAATGAAATGTGGGCTGAAGTCTGTCATGGTATTCCTATGTTGATCGCTATCCCGATCTAAGCTAAGTGGTATTAGCCAACCAGTTGTCATCTCATCTGGGATAATCCAAGTTTGGGATGGATTTGTCCGTGTTACAATGGATAGGTCGTCCTCATCGTTTATGAACTCTGTGCTCTGGTTTGTAACTCTGCTCAGTTCTGTTTAGTCCATTTAAAGCAGCGCTGTAAATATATGCCCATGTCGTGAAGGATTATAATATTAGCAGAACAAATTGTGTTGTTGGAAAAGAACTGCCACATTTTAATGAATAAGCCCAACAAATACAAATTGCCTTCATGCCGCTGTATAAATAATGTATAAAATCAGACATTAGTGGCACCGGTGGTTCACTAAAGATTTATTGATTTAATCGGTTTGTGTAATTGGTGTTAACCATTGCTAATTAGCAATGGTTCCTGGTGCAATGGGGTCAATCAATCAATAGTTTTAGCCAGAAATTAGGCTGTTTGGTAGGTACTAGGCATTGCATGCTAGGCTTAGTGGGGGACAAAATCCATCCTGAAGTCACTGTCAGGGGGTGCATTTTGATTCAAAGACACTTAAAAAAAAGTAACAGCCTGCAAATATAGTCATGACAGGAAGTATTCCTTTCAGAGCTATGCTGCCTTCATCTTAAGCAGTTTAGTCTCTCTGGTTCCCTGGGTAAGCCAGTAGAGAGCGAAATAAGATCAACTCCAACCTCCACACAATCAATTCATCCCAGCCATCCCAGGACAAACATCAAACACATTGATTGAACACACTGCTCCAGCGAACGTGATGTGATCAGCACTAGCTATTGTGTATGGTGTCATCGATTTCTCAAATCACTACAGGCCTAAGAGAAGACACCAATCCCTCCAACAGCAGACTTTAGAAGCGAGGCTGAGTACCATTTGACATTAACTTTCAACAGCTTACCCCACTAAAACATCCACGGACAGGCAGTGGATACAAGCAAGAAACTGAATTTTTCTGCTTTTTTGAGTGTGGGTAACTGTACTGAAATGTTCATCATGCAATGTGTGCATTGCTTTCCGTAGCAATTCTAAAATCATCAATTTTTCACAATATAAGTACAGAAAGTAAGTTCATTTTTGTCATAAATTCATTCTCATATATAAAACAGATATTTCCAGTTTTAAAATCGGATTGGCTAAGCCACATTCAGAGCTGCCGTATAAAGACTTCACATACTAGACTTGCATATGACCCCATACTTGCATAATTCTGTATTAATGCACCAAGCTATTAGGAACCATTCGTTGGTTTTTATGTTAATAAACTATTTTAATTGTTAATTGTGAATACTATGAGTTATACAGTATTCACTGAACATGGGTGAGATTTGTAATTTGCCGCAACTTTTTAAATGGCACAGCCTCATAACTGTGGTATAGTAATTGTTCCACAAAGTGTCTTTAGCTGGTTGTCTTCGTCTATTTACTTGGAGAACTGTGCAAAAAACAGAGAACACCCATCTATTTATTTAATTTCAAGACAAAATGGCAATAAATAAAATCTCTTCAAGTTATTGCAGCTTTAATAAACAGTTGTACAAATTTGTATTTGTTTTACAATGGACATCCCAAACATGCTGAGAGACAGGTGTGTTGTGACGTTATGTCAGATAAGGAGACCGACTGAATGCCTGGATTTCTGCTCACCTAGATGGAAGTGACGATAGAGAAGTTTAAGACGAAAGGCAAATCAATTTTATCTTCCATGGGCAAAGTCTATTTTACATTTACATTTACCGCATTTGGCAGATGCTTTTATCCAGAGCAACATGCATTTACATTGCAGCTGACCTAACTTTGATTAGGAAAAATAAATCTTGTTCAGGCCTTTCCAAGTTTGGTTTATATTATGTATCAGTTTAACAGATTAGCTAGCCTGCTCTCTCCGTTTGTCTCCATCTCCCTGCTTCTGAAATTGAGGTCACACAAGCTGATGTTATGAGTGGGCAACATCATAGAAGACTATCTCAGTGCTGTAGCAAAAATGTGATTTCAGTTGTGTTCTGGTTGTCAGGGGTAGCTCACATCTATTGGACACATCACTGCAGTAAGAATTACCTCCATTACTGAGGCCAGAGAAAAAAAACATCTCTCAACAAAAGGGTCATCATTGTTTCTCAGGTCACAATAATTTCGTCACAAAAACAAAAAAATTATTAGAAGATAATCACGAAAGTAGGCTTAATCACTGTTCGAACTCCGGGTTTGGAAATGTTTTTTTTTTTACTTATTTACTTTTGACCTTCCTCTTCCTGTTTACTGTCACCAGAGATTTCAACCAGGCAGATCTCAAGTCAGCTCTCCTTAAATTCCAGCATGTGGACTTTCCTATGAGAGGGGCAACGATGCTGGATTGTATTTACACAAACAAAGCGTGTACTGCACTGAACTCTGCGCCCATCTCGGTTATTCAGACCACATCCCCGTTATGCTGGTCAGACCACTCATCTGACACGCAAAGCTCGTTTAAAACAAATTTGTTCCCCAGGAGCCCTTCCTGTTCTTCAGGACTGCTTAGAGTACACTGATTGGCGCATGTTTAGGGAGGTCACAACCTATGGTGGCTCTACCAACCTGTAGAAGTTCACGGCATCAGTGACTGACTACGTCAGCAAGTTCATCAAAGGCCCAAACATAAATCTGCTGAGAACCCGAGACACCGTCTTCAGAACAGGTGATAAGGCTGCCCTGAGCCTGACCCTGTCCCTGGCCATCAGAGCAGTGACGCATGGATATGCTCAGAAAATACATGGCCATTTCCAGGACACCGGGATTCTACGGCATATGTGAAAGGACATATGGACCATCACCAACTACTGGACTACTCCACCTGCCTGTGACAGTGAGGCCTCCCTTCCAGATGTGTTGAATTACTTCTACACATGGTTTGAAGCACAAAATGACATAGCAACAAGGAAGACCACCCCCCACCCAATGACCATCTGCTCTGCAAAACCGTTACTGATGTGAGGAGAACTCAACCTACAGAAGGGTGCCAGACCAGACAACTGGCAACACCACCATCTCAACATCACCATCGTTCCAATGTGCTTTAAAGCCATGACCATTATCCCAGGACCAAAGAAGTCATCAGTATCCTGCCTCAGTGAAAACCGTCTCATTGTACCTACACCCATCAAACATGAAGTGCTCACCCACTTCAAAAAGGACACTTGTTTGAGAATGATGCTCATGGACTCCAGTTCCGCGTTCAACACCATCATTTTTCACCATCTGTTTGAAAAGCTGAGACTCCTGGGCATGAACACCTCCCTCTGCAACTACACCCTGGACGTCATCCTGACTCCCTCCGCTATTCAGACTGCTGACCCACAAGATGCGCAGCTAAACCACTCCATCATGTTTGGTGATGACAAGGCTGTGATGGGTTTGATCAGTGGAAGTGGTGAGGTGGCATACAAAGAGGAGGTGCTACAGTTAATGGCCTGGTGCAGAGCCAACAAGTCTCTGAATGTTAACAAAACAAAAGAGATAGTTGTTGACTTCAGGAGGGCATTCCAAGATCACTATCCATTGAACATCAACGGCTCCTTAATCGAGATCACCCAGAGCATCAAGTCCCTTGGTGGGCACATTGCAGGGAACCTCATATGTAACCTCAACACCAGCTCCATCACCAAGAGATCCCAAACCTTTACTTCTTGCAGAGACTGACCTCAGGTTCCCTCCCCAATTTTCACTGTGTTTTACAGAAGGACTAAATAAAGCATTATCGACATCTGCATTGTGACATGATATGGAAATTGTGCTGCATCAGATTGCAAGACCTTACAGACAATCATAAGGACAACTGAAAAGATCATCATGGTCTCTTTCCCCTTTGCCACAGTAATTTGCGTTAAGAGCCACCAGCATTGTGGATGACCTTAACACACACCTCACATACCCTTTTCTCCCTCCTTTTGTCTTGCAGAAAAATCCCCACCATCCAAGCTTCCACTGCAAGGATAAGGAACAGTTTTTTCCCCAGGCCATTAGACTCCTAAATCAGAACTGAATAACAAACTGTACTTTACACACACGCACGCACGCACGCACGCACGCACACACACACACACACACACACACACAAACATGCACACACACTACGAACTGAAGTCAGTTGCTTCCTTCTACCAAATACACTGCCTATATGCACCAAACTTGTCTGCCATAAACAAAGAAAACTTACTGCAAGCATTATTGCAATTATTGCAATCTGCCTCAATCTTTACATTTTTGCACACTTAAATACTCTACTGCTAGAATTCAGTATCTGTCATCATACTGTATTCATTCAAACTAGTGCTGTAACTGCTCGTGTCAGCTGCACTGTATCTTGTATGTTATCTTGTCCATTAATTTATTGTACTGTTGTTTTTTTGCACTCTCTCTCTTGCAGTTATACCCTGACTGCACTTGTGTAGTCTTGTGTTGTTTCTTTATCTGTTCTTTGTATTGCACCATGATCCTGGAGGAACGTGTGACTTGACTTGACTTCCTGGATGATTGGACAGAATTGGATGATCTTTTATTGAATCTCCTTAGAAGTATCTTGATTGCCACTTTAGATTCTCATGATAAAGAAAAGTACAAGGTAGTTGAGATGTGTGTGGAACTAGCTGCATGTGTGAATGTGTCTTGTTAAAGGAGAACAATGTCAGAAGAAAGATATTATACTTTTGTATAATAAGGATTTTTATGAGTTTCTTTAAAACACGGTTTAAATAGCAGCACAGAAATGTGTTTAGAACCTAAATATTTGGCTTGTCAGTGTATACCATGTGTAAGACATGGACTTCGTGCATAAAAGCCAAGTTACAACACAACAAATTCAAATCCTTTTACTTTTTCCTTTAATCATGGGTACTAAACTGAACAATTTGTACCTCTGATGGGCCACTGTGTCCTGACACCTGACTCCTTGCTAAACTAAAGGTGGGAAAATTGGAGCTAGCTGGCCCTCCAATCTGTCAAGTGAGTATCCCTGCGGTGAAGATTTGCAGAAGAGAGTTATCATTCTGAAGGAAAACAGGGGGAAAGCCATGGGGCGAGTGCAGTTACTGGGGCTGCTACACACATTATTGGTGCAATCTCAGAGCCTGTTGGTAACAGGACACTCTCAAAAGACAAACATCTTCCCACAAACTGTTTTAGTAGAAGTATGCTATAAATATATGACAGTAAGGATCTGCAACAAAAATCCACGTTTCACAATAAATGGACCAGCAGTGATTATCCAAAATTTCCTGCAATAAAATATTTTTACTTAATCTGACCAACAATCTAATTTGCACAATTAATCCCAAATGTAAACAAGGAATGCTATAACTCTCCATTTTAAGTATTGGAAGTTTATAGCATCATTTTAGCACCATACAAACTGCATGCCTAATAACTGCCTGAAATCACATTTAGCTGTTAGGTCATCTGAGAAAGACTTGTTCAGGCTTTTGATTTTAGGGCAAAGCAATCATTTAAGAAAGCAAAGTAAAGTTCATTATGTGAAGAGTTTAATGTAGAAATTTTGGCGAACCAGAATTTTCACTTGTTTTCCTTGTTTGCATCTAAGAGAAATGTGGATGGCAGCTGAGGTGTGAGTGGGTAGCTGTATATGTGAATGTAAGTGTCTATTTGAAGGGGAACATAATATCAGTAGGAGTTTTGGGAGCAGTTTTTGTTGGGAGAACACTCTTATAACTGGTTGGGTTTATGATTAGAATGATGAAAGAGTTAAGGTAGCAGTAGGGGGTGCAGAATTTGTTTTTATTTTTCCATAAGGTTACTGCATTGGAAATAAGAATAACATTGTAAGTTCAGTCCCTGGCATTGCCCCAACCATCTGTTCCTGAGAGTCAAAGAGAGCCTAATTGGTCTCACTGCCATTATGGTAGCCAGAGTGAGCCTCTGTTAGCTGTCAGAACCGGCAATACATGTTCTCCTCTAAGCATGTTGAGCTGTGATCTCCACTGACTCTGTGTTAGTGGCAGTTAGATAAGGAGGAGTGCTTGTGTAAGCACTCTGTGATGGGGAGACCTAGCTAGCGGAAGGAATTGGACATGACAAAACTGTTGGGGACGGGACTGTTCAAAATCCAAAAAGAAACGCAAAATCAATAATAATGAATGTGTGTAAGGTTTGCCTCCCCTCCATAATGTGATTAGCAATTTTAAAGACTTTCAAGCTTAAATATCTTAACAGTTATTGCCAAAAGACCCTTTAATGCATCTCTAATAAAAAGAGTTAACTTCCAGAACAAAGCAATGGTAATATATTCTGGTTTATTGAGATGCAGACTGAAGTGAAATAATTTGCCTTGGCAAGGGTATGTCCCTCATTTTTCCTTCTTCAGGTTTTCCCTTAACATCTAATGTGATAAAACCAAATGTTCTCCAGTGGATTGAGTGGACTGACAGGCCGCAACATTCATTTTAAAGTTTAATATTTCCCATACAATCCTTTTTATGCAACTGAGAAATGCCTACATCTGTTTTCATACACAAGACGTTACGTCATACTAATGTGAGCAGAACAGAGCCATCTGTTGTGAATGTTCTACTAATCTACATGTCATATTTGGGCAATGAGAAACGAGTGTGCTTAGCTAGAGCCATCGTTACACCATGCATCCGTAACTTCCTGACAGAGTAGCCACAGGCCATTATCTCTGCTTTAATTCTTTCCATTGGTGGTACGTTCAGTGGAGGGGGAGTTTTAAATAAACACACCATCTTCCCTTGAGCCAGTGGAGCAAAGTCTCTGAAGGAGGCCCAAAGACATTTGTTTCCTAAATTCTGTTCCTAAGCCTTTTTTGCCTACCTTCCCTTTGTGAACTGAGCATTTTTGTGGTGGACTGTACATATGCTGAAACAATACTATCCTCCGTGAAGAACCATCTGGAAAGCTGCAGTTTAGGATTTTGCACTTCATTTGAGGTAATAATGGGCAAGACTCCAAACGCCTTCAACAGGAAGTAATATTCATGTTATTTCTTCCATGAACTTCACAATTTAAATCTTTCCCAAATCAGCATTGGCTAAAAGAGTGCATGGCTATCCCTGCTCTTCGTTCTCTCAGTAGCCTTGGGAGGACGAAGCCATGCTGTTTGTGGCAATATATGCTTATTCCCTTTAAACAACACGAGACTTGATTGTCACATTAATCTTTAATATGGCCTTTGCAGGCTCTTCACACTTTACCAAATCTTGTCGAATGGTTTGCGTATCAAGGCAGGCATACTGTTTATAACTTGGAAGTGAAGTGCTTACTCTGTCTTTGTGGGTTTGTGGTCAACAGCCATTTGGCAGAGGTTAAACTTCCCTAGAGACTAATAACTCCCAGTTCAGGAGTCGGAGACAGACTTACCATTCCAGTCCTGCATTTTATCAGGGATATTTGTGTGTTCCTGTACCTCCCACTCTGGTTCTTCACGTTTAGTTCTTAATTCCTTTTATGGAATGAAATTAACTCTGTTTGTTGGTTCAGCTTCTGGACAGCTTGCTCACAGCTCTCACTTTCCATTGCAAAATCCAAAAGGAGAAAGAATAGCAATGGTCTTGAGTAAAAGCGCTGATAATGTGGGTGGTAGTAGCCTAGTGGGTAAAACACTTGCCTGTGACCCTGATGACCACAAAGTTACAGGTTCCAACCCCACTTTCTATCATCGTGTCCTTAAACTTGCGTAACCCTCGGTGTCTCCAGCGGGACGGTCCCAGTAACTAATGATTGTAAGTCGCTCTGGATAAGGGCGTCTGCCAAATGCCTATTTATTTCATTTATAAATGTTGGATGTACAGTCTTTTATAAAAGGGCAATACCATAAAAGCAATACCATAGAATAATGATTTCCATAAAGGATACAGTAAGCGTCAAAACTACTGGTACGCTTGGTAAAGATGAGTAAAAAAAGGTAATAAAAATGTCTTTGTCTTTGAGTAGCTCATATTAAATAAAAATATGTAAAAAAAAAGTCCAAGCTGTAAGTAAGTGTAGTCTCAAAAAAACAAAAGCATTCTTATTTTTAACAAAACCATGTATCATAGTATTAGCACTCCTCCATTTGTTATTCTGTGCACCCTTCATTTGTCAACATAACAGCAATGTGTCTTCTCCTATAATGCCTTATGAGATTTGAGAATACTGAGAGAGCAATCTGAGAACACTCAGAACTGAATGTTTTCAGATCCTCCAGGGTCCTGGGTCCTCTCTTCCAGACTCTTCTCAGCTCACTCCATGAACTTGTGGCAAGCTTGTGGTCACTGGACCATTTTCATGTGGATTTGGATGTATGTTTTACCTCACTGTTGTCCTGGAAGATTAAATCACAACCCAGTTTCAGCTTTATGGCAGAGGTTGTGAGATTTTCATTTAAAATCTGGTACATCAGTCCAAGACGCCAAATATCCTAACAGGACTCCCAGGGCCTTTGGAGGGAAAACAGCCCCAAAACCCAAAACAGATTCTCCACCATGTTCAGCAGTGATGATGTATTTTTTTAATCTCTCTAACCATCCTTTATTGCACCAAACCCATCATGAGTATTCGTTGCTGAAAATATGTTTTTCTGACCATAGAACCCAGTTCCAGTCAAGGTTCCAGTAACATCTAGTAAAATCTAAGTGCTTTTGTTTGTGGTTGGATGAAAGAAAAGGATGGTACTGAATGGTGCCATGTTCTGTAATCTACAGTAATGGGTTTTGTGTCGTAAACTGTCCTCCTCACTGTGAATGAGGGTAAAATAAATGTGACCTTTTTCAGGCAGGTTCACAACAACTCTGGTTGTTGTAAACCTCCTAACATTGGACTTGGCGTTTTCATACATTTATCACATAACTTGAATTTATAGCCATCACTTGATTTATAAAGGTCAGCACAATTTTATCTGATTGCATTTGTATAATCTTTAATCCTGCCCATGTTCATGAATAAATGAAGGGAAAAGGTCATGGGTGACTACAATTTCCAGGTGGATTTCAAAAAGTGAAATAAATGTGGTAACTTGCTTTAGTTACATTTTGTTGATAAACTGTCCATGGGGGTTAGTGGTCAGGATTTTGATTTTTTTTTTTTACTTAAATTAAATTTTTATTCAATTTAAACACCTCATATTTTCTGGCAATTAACCACAAATATACATTTTACATAAAGTTTATTATTTTACCCATCTTTTACCTATCAGTGCTTATGACGCTGATGTATAGGAGTGTGAAGAACTCTCATATAATACAGGTTCATGCAGGCTCCCTTAGGAGGGAGGGGGTCCGGAGTGCGGCCGAGTGGCGGTGCGCCAAGCAAAAGAGCAGCAAACAGTTTCTGTTCTCGTGTAGGAGAACAAACACCAGTTTTAGACTGTTTTATATTTACTGAATTCCGGTTTTACTGATACGCTCTGAGTTCAAAGGGTTAAGGAAACCAGAAATGCAAAAAAAACCCTTTCTAGATTCTTTATTTTGAAGAGCATACTCAGTAAGTCCTCTGCAGTTCTATAGGGAACGTATGGTCACTACTGTTAATTCCACTTGAGCCTTAAACTTCATTGAAATAAAAACACATTTAACTGAAGATGCTTCTAGGCTACTCCCCCCACCTACTAAGCTCTGATTATACATTAACATAAATCTCTAATAAGCATGCTGTTGCCTCGTGTGTATTTACTCCAGAGCTTCTCACCGAGCAGGTGAGGGCCGACAAATAAATTAATGTAATGATTATAAATAGAATTGTGCCATAGGAGGATAGGTCCACGCTTACAGTACGTCTTTATGAAAAGACAAGCTTCTTTTATATAATCACACAGCACTAAAAGCCTCACAGAGCCTCACAATTTGAGTTCATTAATTTGAGTTCGACTGCTGTTACTGTAGGTACACAATGCTTTGATCACTATAAATGCCAGTCGAACTGAAACCTCAGAAACCAAAACCTTTTCATAGAAACTAAAGCTGCACAAAAATCATATTAAAACTCCAACCCAGATATTTTACTCAGAATTCAAGTCACAAACAAGATTCTGCAGATGGTCAGTTGAACTACTATAAGTCAACACACACAGGACATTCATGTGAGGTTCTCTAAGGTAGCTCAGGACTCATGGCAAGCAGTTATGTCTGTTCTACAAATAAGGCTTTGCTTTGTATTTTATTTTATTTCTTTTTATTTATAGGCCTTCAGTTCAGGCCATAAATAGCAAAACATGGTCCAAAAATGAGAAAAAAACCCCACTGCTATGATTCCTATTCCTGTGGGATTGTACTGGTAGTTGGTGTTGCACATTTATTGGCCATTCTAGGCACCTAAAGCTGAAGACATACATATTAACATATGTATTACCTTATATATGCAGCATTTCTAGAGTGATTATGTCTGTAAAGAGTCTTGGCATGGAGCTGCTTATATCTGACGTCCAACAAAAATCCACTAGTTAAGCTGACACTTGTATTCACAGCACCGGGACCTCCAGAAGGCTTAGAGGGATGTTTACCCTTACAAAATTGGCCCCATCCATTGGAAATCCTGATTGGTTGATTCCTCTGTCACTTCCACCACTTATATTGGTTGTTACTAGGATGCATCAGGACTTTAATGCAGCCCTTGAAGGCCAAATAAATTGGAGAGCCCACTTAGCTAAATCTACCTGGATGATTGGATAATTATCTGTTTTTAAAAATGAATAATATCGTTTTAAACTAAAATGTGATAAAAAATAAGAACAAAACTTAAGTACTTGCTAAATTTAAATATAAATATTTCTTTTCCATTGCTTATACAGTGCTTATATATTTACATAGTATTATTATGTATATCAGCTGCTAAAAACTGCACTCTCCTCCTCTTTTTTTTCTGTTTATATATAATTGGGAAGACTTCTGAGTCTGAACTTTTGTTTACAAGACGCTTGGAAAAATATCTCTGCAGAAAAAAACTAAAAGCAGTTCTCCCGAAAAGACTGGATGCTGTAATAAAGGTAAAGGAAGGACACAATAAATCATGAAAAATACATAATATTTGGATTTTTATTTAATTTGATAAAGCATCAATAACTTATAATTGTTGGATGCTTTGATTGGAAACAAACTAAGGAAAACGTGGAGTTCTCTGGATATTAGACCCTCTCCCTTCAGTGTGACTTCATATGGAATGAAAGTTCCTAGCAAAGTATCTGTAGGGAGGGAACGCTGTTTTTGAAAGTCTGAAAAATATACAAGGCCCCCACACTCACACCCTGCTCACGCACGCATCCCAAATATCTTGTGAGCTTGTAGCAGAGCTGGAGAATAATCTCCTCAGGAGAGACCACTGCTGCGCCACTATCGTCCCTGTTTCATAAATTCATGTTGTCACCTTCTTTTCTTTCATGGTTCAGCAGGTTCTCTCCATCCATTCTCGCCCATAAATCCAAAGCCAGTGCGGCTCGGCTGCTCATTGTGTTCCTCCCCAGAGAGTGGACGGCCTGGCAGAGGCCCAGCGCTCACCCACACCGAGAGAAACCGAACAGGGGAGCCACCAGCCAGATGGCCTCTCTCGCTTTGATGGGCGAACTTCTTAGCATAGCTGTTAGCTTTCATCAACGGCACTGCGGCTGATTAAAACTCAGACTGTCTGAGTTTGTTATGGTGGGAAAACTGATTAAAATCTTCTAAAAGTACAATTCTGCCCTACAGAACTGGGGGGGTAGGGGGGTGGGGGCGACAGAATATAGCCGTGCACATGCAAAGGTCTCATTAAATTTCCTCCCCCTTTGGCGGCACATATTTTTCAATACTATTTTAGCATGCATTAGCTCCCATATATTACAATTACACTGTCGTCTTTTTTTCCCCACATTTCTTCATGGTCATTGCCATTGCATCTACAAAGGAATATCGCTGCATAAGTATTTTGCTCTTTGTTTTATTCATTTTCAGCTGCACACCAGGGGACTGCGCATTCAATTTGTTAGTCAAATTTGATTAATTTTCGCCATATAATGAAACAGCTAGCTATTATAGCGGAATGTTTAAGGCAATTGAGGCACTAGACCTGAGCAACATTGGCTCATTGCATCCACTAAGTGTGTGTATTGTAGTTTTTTTTCTTTTTTCTTTTTCACAGCAGCGCTGGATAATACGAAAGCGGCACGCAGGCAGTCAAAGCAAACGCTCGAACTGATCTTTTGTTCTGGACAGGGATGCAGGCCAGTTTGATTGTTTTTATCCACGCAAAGCAGCTTAAATGGCAGAAGAAATGAAGGCCTGACCTGCAGATATTCAAACTGATCAGAGGAAATCCCGCGGTCGGTAAATAAAAAATATATGTATATATATTTTATTTATTAAAATAAATAAATAAATAAGTAAATAAATGAACTAGTACAAGTGTAGTGTTCAGTAAAGTAACTTAAAAGCTACAGTTTCAATGTTTCACTTCATGCTGTGATCAAAAAAAGAAAAAAAAAACCCCATAATAACAAAATAATAAAAATGAACAAAATATTGTAAGACAGTAAACCTAAACCTGTTTGGTCATGTGCAATGGTTTTTGCTGAATTTAACATATTAGTAAAACAAATCATAGTCTG
This sequence comes from Alestes dentex, assembly GCA_037576975.1. Taxonomy (NCBI): domain Eukaryota; kingdom Metazoa; phylum Chordata; class Actinopteri; order Characiformes; family Alestidae; genus Alestes; species Alestes dentex. Next base: position 13,482,440 of record JBBIGA010000038.1, read on the forward strand.
TTCAAAAGTTGTATATGGCTTGTTTTATAGTTTTATGTTAAACTTCTGTTCCTGTTGCAAGTGTGTCACACTCGACCAAGTGTTCACTCGGAATATCAACAAGACATGCCGCTGAACTGAGGAACCCATTTTTTCTATGTCTGATACCAATGCTGATACCACAACTTCCAGTGTCTCCTGATACCGATAACAGTCCAGTTTTGTCTTTTCCCTTCTCTTAAACAACTAAGCTGTTAATAATACATTTATATGAGTGAACTTTGTTTAACCTGCATCTTAATTTACATGATAGTTCAGTTTCCGATATCCACTCCTATGATTCTGGTCCATATTAGACAGGTATTGATTCCGAGTATCTGTTAGTGAGCCCTCAGAATCTTTCGTGAAAAAATATGTAGTTTTCAAAAAATAAAAAATAAAATCTCACTTTATCTCCTGGGGGACCCTGTCCAGGCAGAGGAGTTCCCACACACCTTCCACAGCCAACCCCCCTTAAGAGGCAGAAGTGCTTTTTTACGTTGAAAGGTTACCATTTGCCAAATAATCAATCAGACACGGCGCTTCCAGTGCTTCGACTCCAGCCGGCTTCATGGTGATGTTTCACCCTCAAACCTCCCCAGTGAGAGAAAGCAGATGTGAGGCGTCCTTTCTGCTCTGCAGAGCTCTTCCTCCGAGTCAAGTCAGATTTACTCTCTTCTACTATTTATAGTGCGCTGTTTTCCCCATCACTGTCTGGCCTGCATTTTTCTTCGGGTGAATCATCAGAGAGCTATAATCACACAATCATGCTTTTATTTTTCAAGTTCGGGGAAGAAAAAGGGTAGGAAAAAAAGGGGAAACGTCTCTTCTAATTACACAAAAATAAAGGTCCTGGGGGATTTCCTCCGGAGAACATAATCAGATAATGGCTTCAGAAGACCTTGCGTGTTTATACATCACTGATTAATCAGGGATCTTTAATTGCTGGATCTGCTCGGCGGCTCCAGCTCGGTTAGCGTCCAGCTCGGTAGGTACAGGACGGAAATGGAACATTTGAGACAAAGCAGATGATGACCTGAGGACAAAGCGGAGCTGCAGTGACAGGACAACACGCCCGTGAGTTTCAGAGGGCCACAGAGGAGAGCAGTGGCAGCCCACCAACAGCCTCACATCTCTCCTGGACATGTGATCCTTAAATCATCATTTAGGATCAGTAGGCTAATCCCCTTCTAACAAACATTGCACTTTCTCTGCTAAAAAAGGCAGCCGGAATGCATTTTCAGTTGACCTGATGATACAAGGCATGTGTTACACATCGCAGCGGTGACACGTTCTGCAAATTTCGATGTAATAATGAACGAGAAATTAGAGCGGGCCGTCTTAAATTGAGTGAAATGGTCTGTAACAGGTTAAGGTACGCTTTTGTGCCTTGCTGAACCCAATGAAACATTCCTTGAATGAAAAAGAAATCATTAACCATTGTGACACACATTTGGCACCGTAAATGGTTTCCATTAGAGGAAATTAGTCAGTCGTACTTCGTTCCCCTGTTTTAATTTTCATCTTACGCGCTCACAGTATTTACAAGAGCCACTTCAATACACACTATATCAAACGCTTATTAAAAACAGGCACCTTTAATGGAATTTAAAGCAGTTTCAAAACACCGATACACAGTTGTCTGTTTTTAAAGACAGATGTTCGCTCTGTTAATAAGACGTCCCCGGTGGGCTTCCCTCACCATTTGCAATCCTTCCTACTATAAGACGGGTAAGTGTAATAAATGTTTTAAACCATCTTCTGACTACAATCAATGTAGAATCAAGGTTTAAGTAAGTTTGAAATACCTTTTTTTTGAAATATTGGGATTGTCCAAGTTTCAAAACTTTGCTCCCCAATTCATATTGTCCAACTGTGGGGACTGTGCTGTGTTGTTGTGATGTCACAGAAGCCAACAAATTTATATACCTCTGCAAATAGCATTATATCCCCGCCCACTTTTTAAATGAGGTACAATTCAGACCAGCCAAGCAGAACAAACCTCATTTACATACAGTACATAGTGGCAAACCCAGCCTGTTTAATTTCCAAGAGATGAAGAAAGATTGGAGGATGGTCCTGTAAAAAAGAATTACTGCAGTTTGTGGCACAATGTAAAATGTGGTACAGGGTAAAATGTTATAAAGTGGACTTTTAAATGACAAATGCGCAGGAAAATGTTGGATACGGGCTCTATAACCCAGAAAACGAGGACAGCATTTTGGAATGGAAATAAAAATGTACGGTAAAGACTATGTAAAGGTTCGCTGATGTGGGTGATATTGCATGTCCTGTGAACATTAGACAAAATCCCAGATCTCATTCTAACAGTAGCTTCAGTGAATATTATGTTTGGAACTTTACGTTCCTAGATACTCCACCAAAACAATCAAAATCTACAAAAAAAAATTTTAATTCCCATTTGCGGTGTTATAATAAAAATAATAATATGCCATACACCATATAGCACTAATTCATCATGACAGAAGAAGAATAATGGCTTCAGCTTTGGCAGAAACTCTGGGACCCTTTAAGTTCATCAGCATTCAGTGCAGCTTTGCAACAGGGCACAATATGCAAGAAATAACTGAATCCATTCGAACTGACCCCTTAAACCCTAAGGGTCTGTACTGTATGTGGGACTTCATAGTTCTCCACTCTCATAACTTATATAGTGCCTAATAATATATTTGCCACAGTTGTGAGAAAACCTCATATATCCAAAAAAGTGAATTTCTTGACTTTAGTGTGTGTTAATGTTTCTAGATCATTTCTACTGACCAATTTGTCCCAACACGACTGGCGTTTTCAATAGTGTTAAACAATAAATGGCGAAACAGCTTTAAGAGCTTTAGCCCTTTCCTTCGTCCCAAATGTAGACCCCGCAGTTCTCTGAGGGCACTGAGGTGCTCGGGTAGTAGTGAAGAGCTTCACATAGATCAAGTCGTCTTTACTGTTAGATTGAGTGAACAGACCTCATTCCCTGGCAGCTGGATGCCACTGCTGGCCCTGACTAACAAATACAAACACAATTCTGCCTTACAGAAGTTTGTCTGTGGACTCTTGTCTGATTTTCATCAGCATGTGTGCTGTCACACCGCTCCGTGTGTTTTATGATAATGGAGGTTCATTTGTAATGTGAAATTCAGGCCGTTTTACAATTCCTTTAACATCTGGCCAAGGACAACAGGTGAACGTTAGTCTCTTGAGTGAACTCTGGTTGGGATAAGTTGTGTTGATGCTGTTTATTGATAAGCACTGTAACTTCAAAACATCATATATGTTTATGTCTATTATTAACGTCCTTAGAATAGTCAGGAAAAGGCACATACTTTTCTCTTTACACAGAAATGAGTAAATAATGCCATAAAATGAGACATTATTATTATTATTATTATGATTATTATGATTATGATGATGATTATGATGATGATGACGATGATGATGATGATGATGATGATGATGATGATGATGATGATGATGATGATGATTATTATTATTATTATTATTATTA
>JBBIGA010000038.1:13486458-13501805 GCA_037576975.1 Alestes dentex
TTATTATTGTTGTTGTTGTTGTTGTTGTTGTTATTATTATTATTATTATTATTATTATTATTATTATTATTATTATTATTATGCTGTAAATCTGGCATTAAGTTTATTTATTTTAGATTTAGGCTTTAATAATTGTTCGTATTGCTTAGTAAGTATCTTCATTACCACTTGCTAAGTGCTGTTGGTGTTTGTTACTCACACTGTTACACACTAAGCTCCACTGCATGCTTGTGAGTCTGACTCAGACAAGTTGGCCTCTCAGCTAAAAGGTATAAATAAAAAACAACAAATTCACTGGACTCTGACCCCCGTTCATGTTTTGCTGCTTCTGCAGTAATGAGGCCATTTCATCCGGCTTGAACGGACGACACCATCCTCCTCAGCCTCAACAGCCATCCACTAATTATACATCCCAACCAGAGAGCCTCTCCGCCAGAGGAGACTAAAATAGCACGTAGCCATTCGATGACTCACAGCAAATTGTGCATTTGCTAATGCTGAGATAACGCTAAGCGTAGTGTGACGTGTAGGCCCAGACATGGAGCAGGTCTTTAGTTTGAGGGCCTCCTCAGACCTCAAGCAGCCAATGGGAACTTCAGCTCAAGTCCAAAGGCTTCAGGTAATTACGTGTTTGGATTATCTTTCTAGAGCACTTATTATATACCGATATCTCTGTTTAAAATATATACATAGTTTAAGATAAAACTCAGAGGTGAAGAGCAGCAAACAACAACACGACATGCAGTTGCAAACAAATTAATTTCCGACAATACACCCCCACTGCACCCACACACGCTCCATAGGACCGCTTTATTAAAGCTGAACCTGGGTTCAGAAGATATTAAATTTTAAAGGGAGATCTACAGTGAGGAGGCACCTTGATGGGGTTAAACCTTCTGATGGCATGTGGAGGAATAATACAGATGACACCCGCGAATATTAAATCCACATCCAAAGGTGACGCGTCATGAAGCAGGATGCAGTAGAAATATAGCTCATATAGGATAAAGTACTTTGTTATTTCTAGTTATCAACAAGGTGGCAAGAGCTCCAACGCTGGAGTTTATCTGTTAAGGGCTGAAAAATGCATTTAAATCTACATTCCTACCTATTTAAACTGCTTTCAATCAGTTTCAATCTGTTTTGCTATCAATGCTATGAAAAAGCTAGATAATAAGACAAAGTTTTAATGGTTCTCAGAAATTTCAGTCCAGCAGCTCCGGGGTCATTACTGACCAACGCTATATGACAGTTTCTTCTCAAAATGCTCCTCCAGAATCCTAACGAGGCACAACAATACTTTAGAGATGTTGATATATATATATATATATATATATATGAAATCTCACTGGCTCTCTCCATCACCCTGCACGCTTGCTAACAGCAAGGCAATGTGGAATCAATATTCAGCTGCAAAGTACACTTGCATCCAAGGTTAGAACCTGCGCTCCATCCTTATCAATTAAAGAAGCGGTGGCGTGGTGAGGTTCATCATTCCAAGCAATTTGTTTCAAGAAAATATGACTGACATTGAGGGGGATAAAATTACTGTGTTGGTATTGATAGAATTATGCTCCTAAATTCCGAAGCGAGTACAATTGTTATAACTGTTATTAGTAAAGATCAAAATGACACATTTTTTTGTCAACTACTGTTTTTGGGTTATTTTGTAACAAAGACCTTGGTGTGCTGTTTTTATTGTCTATATTCCATTGCTATTTAGGCCTGATTCTGCTGATTATATAAGTAATTGCTTTGATGATTTAAAAAAAGTATTTTATGATTTAAAATTAAAAGGTACTTTGAAAAGGTTTATAAAAATGTAAAGGCAAAATGTAAAAGGTACTTTGATGATTTGAAAAAATAAAATAAAAACATAGGCTTTGTGCCTATCAAAGATTCCAAAATAGTTTACTGCGGAAGACAAAAAAGCCTTTGAGAACACTTTATATATAAGCACTATGCATGAAAAAAATTTGTGAAGATATACACTCATATTTATAAACAAATATGAATATTCATCAGCCTGTTTTTGCTGTAGTGTAGTGGAACTTGTATTTATTCAAAATTATTCCAGATATCTAAATATGTATTACACTTTAAGTCCTGTAAGTTGTACGTTGAGAGGTGGGGCCTCCATGGATCAGACAAGTCTGTCCAGATGCTTGATCAGATTGAGATCTGGGGAATTTGGAGGCCAAGCCAACACCTTGAGCTCTTTGTCATGTTCCTCAAACCTTTGCTGAATGTTTGCAGTGTGGCCGGGACCTGCTGCAAAAGACCGCTAATATTAGGGAACACCGTTGCCATGAAGGTGTATACTTGGTCTTTGTTTAGGTAGGTTACTTGTGTCAAAGGTAGGTTACTTGGCCCAAATTTTCCCAGCGGATCATTCTCCAGAGCATCACACTGCCTCCTCCGGCTCGCCTTCTTCACACAGTGCATTTTATTATTTTAGCAGTGTGTACTGCAGAACTCTTCAGTTTACCAGTAGTCTTTATAAGGAGTACCACTGTTCCTAACTGTGCAGCAAGAATCAAGCTAATAACTTTAACAGGACCTTTAGATACAATATTTATGGATCAAATTGTAAACTTATCACTATGTTGACTCATCAACAATGTAAATTTTAACCAATACTTTTTAATAAATTAAATTATTGACATTAATCTTCCGATCACGACAGCTTTACTGCGTGAATTGTTTGTCCAGGCATTTCTGAATACTTTGTGTTAAAATAATGCTTCTCACCCAAACCATAACTGAAGCAAATTATGTACTGTAAAAAACAGGTGCTTTAATAAAGTGTCTGCGAGGCCTTCAGATTTTGAGTTCATTGAATTTCAAATAACGTACAAAACATTTTTTTTTTTTAATTATTAGAAGTTCAGTTAAAATATGAAGGCAGACAGGAATCATTTTTTTTCAAAATACCTAATCAATTTTGAAGTGTTGTGAAATGTAGTTTCATGATGCACTGTCGCTGAAATGAATCAAACGGTTGTAAAATTCATTCATTTTGTGACGCGCCAGACTGTTTCCTAAGTCTCATAACTGATTTTAATCAGAGGTTTTTATAAGACACTGAATTGTTTTATAAAAAAAAAATCCTGATTTGAATCAAATCATGGTGACGCCTGAGGTCCTAGAACACACAGAATTGTTGTTTTTGTTTTTTTTAATGAATCCTTACTGATTTGAATCAAATCATGGTGAAATTCAAGATTTCATAGTACACTGAATTGGTTCCTAAAAAAAAATTATTACTGAAACGAATCATGGTTTGTCAAAGATTCACACCCCTAAAGGACACAAAAGGAAAAGGACTTCTTTTCCTGCTGTTATTTGATCTCTACCTGTCAAACAAGCTTTAGAGATGAACGCTGAGCGGTGACAGAGATCACAGTGTGTGATGGATGAATTTGGACGAATACAGTAGATGAGCTGGAGCGAGTGTGTTTCGGGTCACCGGCCAGTTGACATGAATGACATTGCGAGACGGTTAAATTTTTCAAAACAAGCTTCACGAGGAGGTGCAGCAGTCTTGTCTTCTTTTTTTTTTTTTTTTTTGCTGTTTAATTTTTTTTTTTTCTTTACAAGTGCACGGCTGATTCCTCTGTGGCTAATAGCTCAGCAGCAGTCTCGCCATCTATTCAGCGCAAGTAGCCAACATGAATCGCCTTTTAATTGTTTTCCATCTGTGGTTACGCCCAAATCACAGTGACTACTGCGCATCCTCTAACAACGAGTCTCTGGCATGCTGAAAACAGCCTTGAAGACTTCAACAGTTGAGATAAGCACTTGAGATTGTGCTGTCAAACTAACAGAATGCATCATTAATTTTAAGTAACTCCCGTCTCGCTCCACGCGGGCTCTCACACACCGCTCTAAAGTCGCGTAAATAAAAACTCGCTGGAATAGCCAAAAAAATTCACATTTATTTATTGTTAAACAAGTGTTGAACTTTACATCATTTTTATGGGCTCCTTAATAACATGGTAATGCAAAGAATGAACCAGTGCTGTAATGTATTCACAAAAAGAGCGTTTCAAAGTTTTTTTTTTTGTTCGTTTGTTTGTTTGGTTTTTCTTAGAATAATTTAATAAATAAATATCTGAACCTAGCTGGAAGAACGTGTCTGGAAAAGCCTTGTATGATGTTTGGCTGTGGTCTCGAGTGACTTTCATGCCTGTACCGACTCACGTGGAATCTTTTAAAACAGGGCGAGAAAATCCTAATTTCATACTTAAAGCCTGATGCTTTGGTGCAGCAAACTCATTTTCATGAACAAGATAGAACTGGATGTCAGCAAACTTTTCAAGCTGTGTGCCCCCGCTCATTTCATCTGAATCATCTTCAAAACACACCACGATGAATGAAGTGTAAGAATAAACACAATTTTTGTTATATATGTGCAATTTTCACATAATAGTCTCTCCAGAATTGTCTTAATTAAAGTCTTAATTAAAATGTATCATTTTTTTTTTTATACTTACGGTTGCTTTTTTTATTGTACACCAGAAATACAACAAAATATATATTTTTATGCCATTACCCTTGATGGTTTTACTGTACAACTGAGAAAAGATAAGGCCTGGGGTTTGATTGCTAGTGGTTACAGAGCACAATCCAATCTTCATTGTAAAGAAGGGGCCTTAGATCCAGGGTAGTGAATTCCTAAATGAACAAGTCCCATTAGGAATATCTCCGTACAATCTTAGTACACATATCTGCTTAGGTCCTGGAGACTCCATTTTGTATATAATACAAAATTGGATTTGAAATATTGTGAACCTATGTACAATTCTGACAAACATTTGTATGCGCTGAAATGAGAAACACTATTTTTTTGGTATATTTTTTCCATTTTTTTATGTGAAATCATTCCATTGTTACGAGTCATTTAACAGCAGCAGCACTGGATGAAGGCTTCGCTTGTCCGTCAAACCCCACTTCCGATCGACATTGTATTTACAGTCGGGTCGGTGACAATTTGAGCGAGCGGCGTTACGCTGTGATCCGGCCGAGGCCTGGCCTTGTTCATCTTTGGGGGATGCCAGTGAAAGAGTGGAGATCTACCTTCATTGGGGGAACAAAGCGAAAGGATGAAAGAGGAAGAGTGATTTGAAACATTCTATAACCACCCCCCCCCAGTACACGTCCTCCTGGTAAGTGGTGCTGACTGTTTTTCGAAAAATTCCGTTTTTTTAAAGGCTTGTGACTAGTTGCATCTGTCCTTCTCGTACATCTCCCTCTGGGACGCAGCCCTCTTTAGTGATGGGGATTATGTAACCGTCACTGCTTTCCCTGCTTATCTGATAGTAGGCGTGGAGCTGCTGGCTGCTAGCCCCTAAGTTGGGCATGCTCTTATAGTAAACGTCCTCGCTTTCGCTTTGTTTGGAGGGCGAGAGGTCCTCAAGTGCTTCAGGAACGCTCTCGGTCAAGGGTGAGTCTCTCAGGTTGGGCAAGCTGGCATACAGCGAGTCTCTGTTGGGTGATGGCAGGCTGTCCTGGGGCTGGAGCTGGGCGGGGAGCTGGATAGCATAGCTGAGGGGCGTCAACGGGGCAGCCGGGTCGGTCCTCGCTCTCTCCTGCGTGTGGTACAGGAGCGAGTGAGTCCGCTGGGGGATCAGTGGGGCGTCCAGTTCACGTGGATGATGGGGGTTGTGGGTATGGTGGTGGTGGGGGTGCAGGCTCAAGTGCCCCACTAAATGACTAGTCTCAGTGACCAAGGGCACCAAAGATGAGGTTTCGGCTACAATCCCATTATCCTGGCTGCCATCTCCCCCTGCCGCCTTTTTGGTGTTGATGCGTGATTCAGAACGGTGGCTTTTGCCACAGGCCCTGAGGTTGTTGTGCACCAGTTCTGAAATTATCATCTTTTCAAAGGCAGCATCGTCCAGGCCAAGGCCACAGTCCACCACCTGCACGCTGTCACTGTAGTCGCCGTTCCGAAGCGAGTAGCTGTTGTTGAAGTTACCATTTAGCGGTAGAGTATCCATTGCACTTGTATCCCTGGCATTGTTCATTGAGTGTCCTAGAACAACAGAACATGTGAGGGGGTGTACATTAGTTACTACTGGCCCTGAAATAAAAGAAAATGAAAAAAAAAAAAAGAAAAAAAGATGTTGTTTAGGACCTGGGTTAGCTACATATAACACATACTTTGGTATCAAAATGGATCTACATGGTTTGGTTTACGGTCAGAAATGAGCTGTGACTGTAATTGTTCAGTATTTTCTAGCATGATGATTAAGGTCTCCTAAACAACATCAGGAATTAGTCAACAAATCACAAACATCACAAACACATTTTAAGGGACATCACAGATGTGAAGCCACAGATGGGCAAGCTATGATGTTAACATAATTCATCAGTCTTCCAGCTTATTTCAGGAGGAGGGGTGAGAAGAGAGTTAGCGGAGGGTGAGAGGAGAGAGGCCGGAAAGTATGAGGAAAAAGAGAATGAAAAGAGCCGTGGCCAATGGAAAAAGGAACAACGACAAAAAAACAGCCAAATCTCTCACTACGAGGAAGCCAACGAGCAACCATCCAACAGCACAACAGACAGGCAAGTGGAAATGACTCACTTTAGACAACTCACATCATGTCTGTCTGTTCAGGCTATCTGGCCTAAGAGTAGCTGATGTACAAAAAACAAAAACCAAACAAAACACAAATGGTTTTAGTGTAAAAACACGATGAGTAATCACCAACAGAAAGAAAAGAAGAAAGAAAGGAAACAGAAATCAAAGGAAAATTTCCAAAGTTAGCGTAAGCAAGGGTTCAGCAAATTAAATCCGACTGACAATTACAGGCACCTCTCCTCATTAAGCATCATCACCGTGTTTATTTCTCCTTCGAGCCTTTCAGTCTGTATCTAATTGAGAGAGTATGCGAGTGTTGCTGGGCAGGTAAGGGTTGAACTAAAGCCTACAGACCTGCTCAGGTCAACTTGGGGTGACAGATTCAGAGCCTATGGAGACTACACAGTTGGAATGGGTTTGATGAAGTGATTCTTGGAATCCCTTCAAAATGGAGGTCGTGGAAATGAAAAAGGGAAAAAAGAAAATGCATTTGTAGTGCCTGGCAGGGGTTTGGTATCAAGAGAAAAGGGGAGCTTAAGGAAACATTCAGAGGGAGGTGAGAGGGCGAGGCTAAAGGACATGGAATGTGTGAAAAGTATAGATGGTGTTTTACGGCCTTGCACCAACAGCAAACAAACACTAACAGAACAAAGAAGAAAAAATGAAGAGAAAGAGAACATTTCTGAAAGAAAGTTCGGAATAAAATGTAAATAAAGGCAGACATAAATAAAAAAAATCAACGATTAGAGATGAGATTATTTGCTGTTATCAGTTCAGAAATGATTCTCTTTAGGCTGACTGCTGAAGGGCAAGAGGATCCGAATGAAGAAAATCTGAGTAATACTTTTTCCTCAGTCACTCAGTTACGACTATGCAAGTGGGCACCATTCTTTAACATTTACCCACGTTTACAGCAGCCAAACAAGTGTACGTCAGTTTCAGAGTTACACCACTGATCCGGGTGTCTGTGATGCACACCTAACAAATGATTGTTTAATGAGGAGAGAAGACGGGGAACTGCATCTTCGACTTAATTCCCGATATAAATAACTTCCATAAATGTAAACTTGAGGAAACCTGTTTACCCTGGTATTAATAAATGTCTGTTGTAAACTAGAAGACCCACAGAATACATCGAATGGTTTCTGAACCGCTTGCTCACTGAATAAGGATTTGTTTTTGCATTTCTTTCTTTTTTTTTTTCTTTCTTTCTTTCTGTTCTTTGTCTTTTTTTTTTTTTTTTTTTTGGAGAAAATCATGCTGAAAAAAATTTACATTTGATAGGCAAAGTTAAGTTTTACTCCCATACTTGTCTCTCTGTAGGTCACTATAGGGATGCAGCAAGAGGGGGAAGAAGCAGAGCAAATAGATAGTAAGGTTTCACATCAATTTCCAAAACGTCACAAAATGAACGTCACATTCCAAGGAATGGCTGGGAATTACAGTCATATCTAATTCCTTTGTGTTTGAGGGTGAATCTACTACAATGGATGCCAATCAATTTGAACTCGGTCATACATGGTAGTGTACATGGCTTCATTCCAGCTGAAACGATAACTGAACTGACAGTAAAAAAAAAAAAAAAAAAAATGTAACTGCATCTGGAAAATTCTTTTGTTCACTGTAAACTGAAAATTTAATTACTGTCACTTACTATCCAGTGAAATATTACAGAATCTATCACAAATCGAAATACTGAAACATGAACAAAACTGCAGAAAAAGATAATCACTATAAAATACCAAAACAAGTACATGTAGTATCACTCTCTCTAATGGAGAAACAAAAATGAGGTCCAGAATGGAGCACATAGTACATCATAGAGAGGAAAGGGAAATCAAAAGGCATCAATTAGCCAAATCTTGCCACTATAATAAATATGTTTCAGTATGCGCCATCTGTGAGTCTGTATGCCGAGAGAGTAATACTACACTGCACTCTGCTCTGAATCACCACAGACGTCAGGGAGAATCTAAGAGCAAAGTGGAGAAAAGACCATTTTTTTGGTGGTGTTGAACTGCAGTGGTTTAGTAAGCGCACCTGGAGAGTTAAAAACAGGAGCCGTAGGAGTGTTACATACAACTGTTTCGGCCAGTAAGGTATTGTAAGGGTTGTTAGTGCCTTGGGGTCGTAGAAGAGGGTTTGTTAGTAGATAATTGCCCGTCATTCCTAGATCAGCAAGACAGAAGAGGAGACATGAGTTCACAGCATGTGTACAAGGACATATTCACGCTCAGATTTTATTTAAAGATAAAGGAAAAAACTGGGCCTTTTTTAAGTATTCTTTTATATATATATATATATTGATATTTGGAGTGTCAATGTTTGTTCTAAGTAATATTAATAATTTCTTTTCTACAATTACAGGATCATTGCAGTACTGTTTAATATAATTTAACCAAATATTCTTAATATTATCCAACTCATGTGTTACGTGTTACTCCTTGCCAGTTAAACTGGGACAATAATCCACCCAGACTACAATCTACATAAAACCTAATGCACTGCAATATTACCCCCTTCCTATTTGGGAGGACGCTGACGCTGATCTGGACAGAGGACAATTGGTAACTGTCCTGCTTCCTAAGTGAGTATATTTATCTGAAATGTAATTTTCACTCAAACCACTGACAGTTTAGGTGGGACTATAAATAAAGCGAGTAACTAAGAAACACCCCTTCTATAATGTTTGTTGTCTCAGTCAGTACAAGGGAACGGAAGCGATGAAGAGAGGAAAAGAATGTCAGCTCTGCTGACTTATGCATGCATGAAGTGCCGCTTTAGCATTTTAGAGCAAGCCAAAGCAATGACTCTGAATAACACAACCTTACCACTTGGGTCAGCTAGAGTTGAACATCATCTTCTCATCATCATACATTTGTGCCCTGGCTAAATAATAAATGACATTTTTTTCTAAATCCTTCAAATAGCATCCACTAGGTCACCTTACATCCTGACTAATTGATGTGTCTATGTATGTCAGGCGCAAAAGAACTTCTGAGTTTAAAACCTGCAGTTCTTCTGCTGTTGGTGGATTTTTTTTTTTCATGTAGTTTAGTGTCGACACAGACACTTATCACTGCTTTTGGATTTCCACTTTTTTCCCCCCAATTTTAAAAATGTCAGCTGCCTTTACAATGTGTTAATATTATAGAATGAAAGACCCAGTAGAGATGGTTAAAAATGGTTTGAAAAAAAATATTGTTCCATGTTAGCAGTGTAATATTTTGTCCCACCAATATTATCTTTTTATCTATCTAGCTATGTATCTATCTATATATCCTATATATATATATATCCATCCATCCATCCATCCATCTATGTGTCTGTCTATTTATCTACCTATCTATCTTGCTATCTATAAAATAGAAGAGGGAGAAGCATAAGAGGGGGAAAATTCCAATCAGATTATAATGGAGGTGGAAAAAAAAAATTGAAGCACAGGCTCTGAATGAATAAAGTCCATTTAACAATTAAAAAGAGATTTCATTTGGCCCATAGTAACAGCAATTTTACACTCATGATAAGTCTGCCTCATTAAGTGTAGAGCAGAGTTTAAAAGGCTGAAATTCTTCTCATGTAGCATCAGTAGTTTCTGACTGACCTTGGTTGAGGGTTGATGTGCTGTTGATGTCCCCTGAGATAAATGAGGATTCAGATTGCTTTCTTACAGTGTCGTTCCACATCCTCCTGATTCGACTCTGTTAGATTCACAAAGGGCAGCAATTAAGGGCCGATTCACTTTGTTAACAATGGGAGAAAATGATGCGTAGTGTTGCTGGGTTTTTAACCAAATTATTGATCATACCCTTGACACCTGTGGCCCGAAGGGACTATTTCATCAAATTATACTCTTTATACTTTACGTACTTGATATACCAATTCTTGAAATATGACTGAAAATGTGATTGGCACTGACTGAATTTCTGTGACGTTCTGAGAAATTTCTATCCAATGATTTTTATAGAGTGCTACCCTCACTGCTGATTCTGGGACTTGCTATCAAAAGTCAGGATGCATAAAATGAAAAGAAAAAAGGGTCAAGCTAACCTAAAGAAACAGTAATTAAACGTAATCGCTGGAAAACAACAGTGTCAAGGTCCCAAGCAGTGAAAACATAAAGCAAGAGGAAGGACTTTAAGTGAAAAGTGGAATACATCTTGCAGTGCCATGCTGAAGAACTGGGCATGCCATAGGGAAGCACAGTACATCACATACAGTTTTATATCATCATATCATTTGGGATTTATAGTGTATATCTCATCATAAAAGGCAGCAGAAGCTGGGTCAGCTCTGTTCTTCCAGGTGCAGATCATACCTGAGTGCCAGAGGAGTAGCGTGCACTTGTCCTTGTTGTTGCTGTCTTTGTGGAATTGTGAGAGCTCTCGGTTGGCAAGCCGCCACAACAGTATGTGTGGCGGAAACATTTGCTGTACTCGCGGCGAACCTACAATTCAAAGGGTTTTTCTTCTTTGAGTTACTGAGCTCTTGGAACCCAATTTCACCTAGAATATATATTTTCTAAGCAAGTTTGCTATCTCTATACGCAGCATTCCGAGTGCTTGAAAACTCATTACCCCACATTAACATTTCTTTATTATTTAGTGACTCTCAAATTAAGGAGGTAGAAATGGAGGACTTGGACCAGATGTGGGTGTGTGAAGTTTAAGAGGCTAAATACAATGTTCTCATAAATACAAACACACAAAAAAAAAAAATCTCACTTTTTTCTGAAGCAGGCAGTAAAAGATGAAGATGTATATTCCCTGGAAGGTGTTGAAGATGGTAAAGAGATAAGCCAGGACCAGTGAGGTCTCACTGATGAAGAACAAACCCAAGGACCAGGTGAGGCTCACGAGACACAGCAGGGCGAAAGCTCCCAGGGTCCAGGACCTTCAAAAGCAGAGACACAACACCAGCTCTGAGCCCGGAGGATGCCACAACTCACCACGCCTTAAAACAAGCACTGATGAAGACATGAGAGGAGGACATCTACTGAAAACATTAAAAGGAAAGAGGAAAAAAACACGCTCGTACAACGTTTATGGCGCAGCAAGGTTTAAAAAGCAGGTCCTTGTCTTTTGGAACCTGAGGCTGGGAGAGATGAGAAATGTGAGGGAACGTACCGAGATCTGAATAAGAAATGAATAGATGAATATCATGTATATTTTTAGGCTCTCGGTAATTTAGCACATTTTGAATGCTGGGGATTTGGTGCATGCCTCACTACTATGTGAAGAAATGCTTGCGTGATTTTGGGCTGCATTCAGAGGGAGGAGAGAAGGAATACTGCACTTAAGAATTGTAATCGTTTCAAATGGGTCCATTATACTTGAGGAGGCGCTGACAACACGTCGCTGCTAGCTAAGGAACCAAAGAGATAGAGTTAGAGGAAAGAAACCGAACGGCAAAAAAAGGAAAAAAAAAAACAAAACAAAAAAAAAAAAAAGGAGGTGGTGTTTGAAGGTTCTTGGGAGCCTTCGGACACCAGGGCTGACGGATAACAGCACCGGACAAACAAATATGGAGAATGAGCACTCTAAAACAGAGGATGAGAGAGCTGGAGGGTAAGAGGGAGACTGACGAGAACGGTAAGAATGATGAAAGGGAAAAACTACGAGGCCGAGAAAGGAACGTCTAGCTAACGCTCTTACTTGATAAATGGTTTATTATCTTCATAGCTAGAGAGCATGGTAAGCAGGAGAGAGAGACAAAATCAGGTCAGACAGATCACAGTTGGATTGGCATGAAGTCCAGTCAAAAGAAAAAGAAAAAGAAAGAGAGAAAACTGAAGCTGGCATTAGTGAGGAAGTAACTGGATGAAGCTGGCAGGGTCAAGAGGAAAGATTATAATCAGTATTATTCTGTACGTTAAACAGATCATGAGATTGGAAATTGCACTAAGCCAGTTCACTCGTACGCAACAAGATACTGTACAAATGTGAAACATATGCTACAAACTGAGTCAGACAAAAAGAGTATTGTGATAAAGTTTTACGATTATGTTGGGCTTCAGTTTTTTTGCAGTAACAGCAAAACAGACACACGTTTGATTTATACAATATATGACCTGGAACCCAGTTTGACAAACAGACAAGACAAAGTGGGGTCTTATCACATCAGGTCTAACAGAAAATGTGCCTGTAATTTTTTTTTTTTTTTTTCCACCATGGGAAAAAATTTACAGTGGAGGTAAAGTTTTATGACAGACTCCCATAGGTTGTGATATATATGGTGAGAGCTTACCCAGGCAAATCGGTATTATAGTATCCATCACAAACGCGATAATTACTGGTTTGGGTAAAAGGACAGTGAGAGGAAGGAAGAGAGAGAGAGAGAGGGAGAAACATGGAGAACGGGAAGAGAAGAAACGAAATGCCACAGATTAGCTCTCTCCACATGCAACATGCAAACAGTGAATCCAGTGCAAGGTGGGCCGGGGTCTCGTTCCCTTAGGTAGAAAACAACGGACAGCCAACAACACGTCACGGACGTTTTTACATCGTAATCATTTTCATTTGTTTTTGTTTTGTTTTTTTGTTTTTTTCAAATCATAGTCATTTTATTCTACGCTACTGTTTATTTAAATTCTTGTTCCAGCAATCCAACACTTATTCTGTCTTGCTTATTTGAATTCTTGTTTCTGCAGTCTAACATTTGGCGCAAATTTCTCTAGAAGGCTAAAACAAACCTTACAACATGACACAAAAATCCATATAATGAAATACGAAATAATGACCCCCAAAACAGTATGTGGATTTGTCCTGAACAAAAGAATATATAACACAGACACAGAAAAGGCTTTTTAGGTCATTTTTAAACAGTGTTCTAATTTGGAGGGCCAGGAGGCAAGCAGAACCCGCTAGACAAACATGTTCTCTTCTCAGGCATCAAAAGAGGTTGGGTTTTTTTTCCAAAAGAAACACATGGAAATGCTTTCATTCTCTTTTAAACCACTCCCTCCACACACACACACACACACACACACACACACAGTCACATTCGTGCACACACACACACACACACGCACAGTCCTTCAAGCCAGTGCCTTATACTACGCGGTAGGGAGACTCTGAATACGTGGAGCCGTGCCAAGAAGACTTTTGTGGTCACTGTAACCGTGGAAGCTAAAAAGGAACTCTCACAAAGTAGATGTTGTCATCATTATGTGATGTCCTGGCCATAACTCCTATTTAAAAAAAAAAAACTGTCTGAAACAATTATAATCTGCAGTCCATTTGAATTTCCATTCCATTTAAATGCACTGCCCGGCTAAAGAAGAAACAGTTTAGTAGCATACTTTCTTCTATACAACGAAACAAACAAGGGAATACAAAAAAAAAAAAAAAAAAGGAAGAAAAAAAAAGAAAAAAAGAAAAATGAAAGCCTTTTTTTTTAAATGGATGATAAGGTCAAACATGTAGGAAACAGTGCCTGCCTTTTGGACTACATGTGAGCAGATATCAAAAGACTCGTAACGACTTCACTTACTTTATGTTTTCCAACCTGCTGGAGTCAGGTTTCAATGAAGTGGAGTGCTTCACCATTTTGTACATTGTGATGACCAGGAAGATGAGATTAAGCTGTCAAAAAAGGATAATGCCTGTGTTAATAAATGAAGACATATGACAAAATGTAAAGAAAAAAGAGAGAGAGAGAGAGAGAGAGATAGAGGGAGGAAAGTTTTATTAGTTGCATTCTTGGAAAAGAGCCGACTAAACTTCTTTTCAGACAGTGCCTAATGCAATAGCCTGCATGTTGCAGGGCAAAGCCAAGAAGACTGGAGCCAACTGTGGTATCATTCTATATTAATAAGGGCATGAAAAATGGATCAAAATCCACCACAGATAAACACAGGGGCTGTTAAGAGAAGACCAGAGAGACGGCGCAAGAAGGAGGAATAGTGTACTGAATGAGAGAAAAAAAATCAAATAAAATAATGATGCATGCACGTATTCTTTATACTGTCATGTCATAAGGAACATTTAAATGCAGAATGCAGGGCTAACATACTCCCTCACTCTTTCTCTGCTGTTCCCACAGACGCACAAACACAAACTAGGCAAGAGGCCGTTACTGGCTTTAATAATATATCTCAGTCTAAAGTGATAATGTAAATTGTCAGCGATAATCGTATCATCTCAAATATTAATAAGACAGATAACAATCCACAATTATGGTTTTTTTTGAATGGTGGAAGTAAGCAGCCGACTGCTACAGGCTCCCTGCAAATCAAGCTAAAGGCCAGGCACAATACGCGCTGTTTAGATTTTATAATTGTCTTTTAAAGGGCCCATATCACAGACAAGCAAATTGTCCAAATTTGCAAACTGCAGCAAAAACAGCCTGTTTTGAAATGATGTACATGTGTCTGAGTATTCGGCATACAGCAGTTTAACCCTGCGCATTCAGGTAAGAGGAGTGTTTCAGTCTGGGGTACCTTTTAAATACAGGGGAGTAAACATGAATTATTGTATGATCTTTGTCAAATAAAATCACATGAATAAACAGAGAAAATTACAAGAAATATGTAGAATAAGAGCCCTTTATCATAATACCTGTGGTGAATTGTGTCAAAACATTTTAATTATATTAACAGTACCACAATATTCCTGAAAACCATGACAATTTTGGACATTTTCATGCCAACCTGGTCCCAACACACACACACACACACACACACACACACACACACACACACACAAAGATTTCCTTTTTTCTAGGTAAGCATACCTCCCCGAAAATACTGAGGTTATTGGAT
>JBBIGA010000038.1:13502592-13525092 GCA_037576975.1 Alestes dentex
TGTGTGTGTGTGTGTGTGTGTGTGTGTGTGTGTGTGTGTGTGTGTGTGTGTGTGTGTGTGTGTGTGTGTCTGTGATGCTAGCAATAGAAACCCAGCCAAGCAACTGCTAACACCCCCTCCACACAGCCACCAACTCACTTTCCCTTCTGGCCTCCCTGGGGCCTCTGCTACCTTTGTGAGAGCTGTTCCTGACTAAGCCCCCATATTCTCTCTTTCTCTCTCTCTTTCTGTCTCTCTTCTCTCTCTCTCTCTCTCTCCACGGCTATCCATGCAGAAGGCCCTGGGCTCTTACTCTGTGGACTGTGCAGAAAGCTTTTTACCACACCGTGGGAGTCGCGAGTGCCTGCTCGCCCGCTGAACTCCGGATGAACCGGATGAAATATTAAAGGTGCAGATGGAGCTGTCCTGGATGATGCAAACAGCTCGTGACGTGTCATGATCCGAGCTTGCAAGGCATACTAATGCCTTGAGACCACTCATTACTTCCATGTCCTTCTTTTTCATGGAGCTAATGCCCTCCCAGGCCCAGGAGAAGGGCAATCTCTGGCTGCCTGCAGGCTTCTGAGAGCCTCCAGGAGTAGGATTTCAAAAAATGAAGAATCCAAACAGTGTTCCTCGGAGCGAGGGCATAGAACAGCCCTTTTTGGTTCCGTAAAGAACCTTTTTACTGCATCCTTTAAAAAAAAGAAAACACTTTTATAGAAAAGTTCTTTAAGGAACCAAAAGTGGCTCTTCCATGACCCTTTTGGGCACCTTTACATTTAACAGTGGACGAGGAGGAAATAAAAAGGAGTGAGAAAGACAATGCTTTTGAAAGCGAAAAGACCACCCCAGGCCTTTTGCATCCGTTTCAGCAGGATAGCATTTTCCAACGTCTTTTCCTAAAATCAGGCTGCTGCAGCTGTAACACTTTGAATAATGAGATCTCTTTCTGTGTCCCCCTCCTCTGCCTCTCTTCTCACTGACAAGGACAAAGCCAATTTGCTGAGAAACCAGGGTCACGGGTTTAGGGGGAAAACCTTGGTCCCAGTGGTTCCCCTGAGAACGTGCAGCCTTTGTGCTTCATCTCGCATTGTCAGTTGTGGAAACGGGCTCGAGAGCAGCAAGTCCTGCTCGCTGTCCAGCCGAAGCCTTCAACAATAAATCAGCTTCATAAAGGGGCATGCTCCTCATGTTGCAGATGACTAGAACATGGATTCTGATTATCAGAGCCACCGCAAACACATACATCATACCAGCAGACGACTTCAGGCTGCAGAGGAGAGTCTCTCAGATACCTCCGCAAAGAATCGTACGCAGACCTTTCTGCTGAGGGTGACTTCTAATCTGCAACTGCTTACTGGAGCCTACGTTTTAGTAGCTGCCCCTGCTTCACAGGTTTTTTTTTTTCTTTTTTAATGCTTGTTAACACTCCTCGCTTGCGGCCCAAGGTCTCGCTCGTCACTGTAAAACAAACGGCACTTTCCATTACCTTAATTATAACATCTGACAAATGTTCGAGGAGATCATGTTGTCTGCAGATAATGAACTCAGCCCTGGCCAAACATTTCTCCACCTTCTCCTTCTCTCATCATTTTTCTCATCTGCCAGGGATCGAGGGCAAACCAAAAGAGAGTAGAGCCATCTCCAAAAGTGCTCGGCTCTTGTGAATGCTACCTGCTAGATTCTCTCTCTCTTTCTCTCTCTCTGTCTCTCTCTCTCTTTTTCCCGCTCTCTTTTCCCTCTCTTTCCCTTTTCCCCCAATCCCCCAGGTCTCTTGCTTCCGTGCCACACCAATCTACTTGGAAGCAGTGAGGTCACAACCAGTAAATAATTGCATGCTTGAACGGCAGCTGTGCCAATATGATACGCCATATGTCCTTCACCCGCATGCTCCTCAAAACAAGCTCTTCCAACGCCGCTGGAATTACTGTACCTGAAGAGACAGTTATTAGCAATTTCCTTAAAAAGTCACGTTGTAGGGTGGAAAAAAAGAAAAAAAAAATGTGACCAAACGCTTTTAGATGTTAGTAAAGTAACCTTGATTTTCTCTTTGCCAGTACCCTGAGCGATGCTTGAGGATGCATTATAGTTTAATGCTCTGTTTAAAAAGCCTCTCAATGTCATAGTGCAATTATTCCCAAGAAAAACATTATTCAGGGCCTTTCCAGCATCTTTGCAGAGCACCTCTCTCCTACAGCAGGCTGCATTGACTGGGTTTGCTGAGACTGAACTGATCTGAGCAGAAATCGAAGCACTACAATCTGTTGAATCAAGCTGGGGAAATAACAAAGGCAGCATAGCTTGATGTTTCCACACTGCGGCGCTTCTTGTCGCAGCATCTGTCCTTGGCTTGAAGAAGTCAATTACTGCTTAAACTGTGAGGCATATCGTCCTGGCCAGGCAAATACTTCTCTTTTTCTCTCGTTCGTCTCTTTTCTTCCCACTTGGTAAGCACACACAGTGGCAGATGAACATGCATAGAGCCAAGAATTAAACAGAACATACCATAATAATGAAGGTAACAGGTCCAATGAAGCTCCAAATGAAGTGGTTGTCCACTCTCAGCCAGCATCTGCAGAGAAAGCACAGTCAGAGTCATTAAAAATTCAGTTAAGATTACAAGGAAAAAAAGAAACTTGTTAAATGCATTTATTTAGACAACAAAGTTTCGCATTGATCAGGATTACACGAAAAAAAAAAAGGAAAGAGAGAATGCAATGCCTAACTAAAGCAGCATAGCGTCTGGTGTGGATCACATTACGATGTTGTAGGCCTGCCCAGCCAGTATATACATTACTGTTAAATGCAGCTCAAAGATGGTAATTGTCTGTAAAAGTATCCAGGTGCTCTTGTCTGTGACCTCCGGCAGGAAATATTGATTATCTAAATTAGTGCAAACTTACACCGTGCTAATAGAAACCACAGAAGACACACACTCGCCCACACACACACACACACGAACACACACAAACCTGCAGTCTAACAAGAGAATGAGTTATCACCAAAAGTCTTGTTTTTTGTACATTTCTCTATATAGTTTGCATTACTGCAGTCAGTCACACTGGCAGAAAAGGCCTAAACAAGGTAGATCGACCTGTTTTAGGAGCACATTAATGCACAATGTAAGGACAAGCCCTTCCCACCTCTAGAGTCCAGCCTGAGCTAAAACACCATCATTAATCTACATAAAAGCCCTTTTCCAGTGCGGCACTTGTCTTTGTTAGAGAGCATTTTACAAACAAGAGGTCGCCAGGGGCTCTTTGAGCCAAACACACTAACAAAGTGATGAAAACCACAGTCACTTCAGGTGTCCTCTGAAGACTTAGTGAGTATATGTGTTTGTGCATGTGTGCGTTAAAGACAACACGCTCAAAATATCCGTATCTCACAAGTTAAAAGGCTCTGGGCCTTTTAACTTGCAAGAGAGACTTTATACAGGCGTCTACAAGCAACTCTTAGAAAGCACATTTTTGTTCACTCACGCGTTTGGGGTGCCATAGCTCCTGTAGTCCACGACCGCAGAGACACCCACAACAATGGCGGGAAGGAGATAGCCCGAGACATAATAATATTTCTTCCGCGAATATTCACTTTCAAAGACCTCCACCAGCATGAGATAGAGCTGAACTCCCTCCAAACACATCCATGCAAAAGAGGCCAGGAAGAAATAATGCAAGATTCCAGCGATGATCGAGCAGCCAATCTGAGATATAAACAACAACAACAACAAAAAAAAAAAACCAGTGAGATGAACATGGACATTGCCAGAGGACGCCAGTCGCATTTGTAGGTCTGACAGATGCAGAGAATAAGTCTAGCCTTCAAGAACAGACAAAAGATTCACCCTCACAAAGCAAGCATTATTGAATCCTGCGTGAAATTTTGTTGGATATTTTTTAGCAACAAGGGAACAAGGTCTGTGGTCTGAAGAAAGATAAGGCCGATTCTGTAGTGCTTGTTTGCTGTTAGCAAAATATTCTAGGGAAAAAAATTAAAGATTAAAAATCACAAAGCCAACCTTACACGAGAGAGAAGGCTGTGAAAACCCACAAGTGAACCTTCTGAAGCTTCCTGCTGCCTTTTAAACTTTAAATCATGCAGTGTAAGTTTGTGCTTGGAGCCAGAAAATAAATTATGAAAATGATGTGGTTTGGTTTTATGTGCACAAATACAAAAACATCAACAAAAGCCACCTTTGGCTCATGGCTGTCTTTGTGTATGTGTGATATATAATATATATATATAAAGGTGTATATATAAAACACAATACATGTGTCTGCTTTTTTTTTATAGCTAATCAGAAATCTGTACCTGAGATATTGGAAAATAACTCAAGTTTATTATGAGGGGATCAGCGAATGAGAGTCCAAGCACTATGCTGTAACAGCACTATACTGCTAAAAGGTTTTAACAGATTTAAGAGAAAGATGAGGAATGTTGAGAAACAACCAGAAAAATCACAGTTAAAAACTTAAATTAAAAACAGCAACATAAAAAGTTTTCTATGAAAATTCCAGTACAATGACTGAAGATGGATAGTCCAATGAGAGAAGATGGATTTTAATATATTTTAACAAGCAGGTGTTATTATTTTAGCTTTCAGTGCAAAACAATCAAAACTTGTCAAAAAAAAGTGGTGAAGTTGTTTGATTAAAATAAATGAGTCGTTTGACTGCTTGTCTTCATGCCACACTGAACAACAGTTACATCGTTTATGCACGGTAGCATCTTTATAGGTGACGGCCTACAAAAATATCTTAACAGAATAATAATGAATATATTTCTGTAAAATTTAGAGATGCTCAGGATAGCTATTTTCAGGAGTTTAACTGATGTGCTATTGACCAATTAGAAATGATACCGGCTTTAAGAGAGAGCAGAACTGGACACATCAGACTGGTTTGGTAAACACCAGTAGTAGTCTGATTTTTGTTAAGTAGTTTTTAAGTTACTGAGTCACTCCGAGAGTCCTTTTTCAGCCCAATATAGATGCAGTTTGTAACATCAACACTTGACTGGACAAACATTTGCATGTTATATCATCCTTCAATGATATATGAAGAATAACATACAGGGGGTTTTTTTTAGGTGTGTTTATGTCTTATTTTTGTAAGAAACAATTAAAATGTCAAAAATGTACTAAGAATTACTAGGCCTCAGTCTTGAATGACTGACTGGTGATTGCAAACGTTTTCACGTGTTTTAGTTTAAATTGCATATTATGCAAATTCATTAAAGAAAAAACAGTACAATGTTCATGATGTTAATGGTAACGACCCTTTAAAAGCCAAATTCATAAAAGCAAAGTTTCGTTATAGTCAACAGCTGTAACCCATACCACACCATACAATTAAATCCATGCAAAAAAAAAGCAGAAACAATGTAGTATCCCTATCTCTGCAGTTATGCATACTACACTGGAGGGTAAATCTGAATTATACAAATGATATATGACTAAGCAAATTATTCATCTTTGTGCTTTGCTGGCGTTTTCTGCTCTGCTGTAACACTCACTGACTTGAGCCAAAGAACAAAGCGAGGTTTAACTTTCTCATAGAAAGAAAGACATCTTGGTGTAATGGTGCACAGAAGAGAGAAGAAACATTATCAAAAAATCAATGGCTAAATCTCGATGCTTACACTGGGTCCTGTCATATAGTTGCCAATTAGGAAGATGAGTTCAGCAATGAAGAGGTTTATGCAGAAGTTCTTGTGGATCGTGTTTCTGTCGCTCTGCAGGCCTCGGAAGAAGCAGAAGGTGAATATGCACATGCCAAGGCAGATGAGGGAGACCACGATGCCCACCCGCGTGATGACCGTCAGGAGCAACTTCTGCACTCCATCCGGGCCCTGGTGGATGAGAGGGCGGCGAGAGAGAAAACATATTCATTTATCAGCAGAGGAGATATATGGCTTGGCAAGCCGATGATAGATCATGTCTGTTGTAACCATCTGTTGTAGATTGCTAGGGGCTATAAAACACAGCCTGCTTTTGTTTATGTTCGGCAAATAACAGGGAACGGATTACGGGACCAAGTTATGAATCTGAAGCACTGCGTTTCTTACCAATACTTCTTGATGAGCCATGAGAATGGCAAAATTGGTGAGATGGCTGCAGGAGCAGGTAGTGTGGGTTTTGTTGAAATCAATGAGCCTGCAACCTTGTGTGGACCAGTATCCCATCATGCTCCTCTCAGAGTAATTCCAAAAGGAGCAGTTCGAGTTAAAGTAGTGCTGCATCTGTGCAAGAAAAAAAAAAAAAGAGAGAGAAAAGAAGGCAAATTCATAATCCGCACCTAAATTGCACGGCATTCATCCTTCCCTTTGACAAGCTAATGAGGCATCACCCTCGTAGAAAACACTAAATACTCAGTGTGTAGTCCCATTGCTAAACAACTGAGAAATCTAGCATGGGACCATTGATTATATGAGGTGCTAATAGGGACTATAATGGTTTGAAGGCATGTCTGTGAAAATCACACAATTACTTTGATAGAGAGCAAAAATCAAGCTGGGGCTCCTCTGGGAGCACTTCTGACAACTTTAAAAGACAGAAGATAATTGGTCCTCCGGTAATTTCATCCCACATTGTACGGCTAATCTGGGAGTTAATTTTCCAATCGAAAAAAAGGGGAAATTGCATCATTTACATCCTAATGTCGACGAACGAATTAGTATTCATTAAGAATTTCGTCTAGACCCCCTAATAATCACCAGTTCATTCTTAGTTAATTTCATGTTCGATGGCTTAAACAAACTTCTCTATGACCTTGCAGTGTATTTTGAAATGAGACAAAGTTTGCACTTCCTTTATCTTTTCTGTCTAGCTCCTCTTGCTGGGCTTCAAGTCTATGGTTACATATCAGCAGGACTCACGTCGATGTGTTCCAGGGTGAAAATCACAGGGTCTGTTATGAAGACGCGGCTGGACTCCTTGTTGATTGAGGCAGC
The DNA here is from genome assembly GCA_037576975.1 of Alestes dentex. Classification (NCBI taxonomy): domain Eukaryota; kingdom Metazoa; phylum Chordata; class Actinopteri; order Characiformes; family Alestidae; genus Alestes; species Alestes dentex. Next base: position 13,509,526 of record JBBIGA010000038.1, read on the forward strand.
AATGACGTCAGAGTTCACCGCCACTGAGAGGTTGCGGCCATTCGCATCGCTGCCCAGTTTGATGGTTGCGTTCTCAGTGCTGAGAAACTGGCCTAAATTTTTGTATAGAGCAAAAACCAGCTTGGCGACACCTATAAAAGAAATGAGACAAACAAAAAGACAAAAAAAAAAAACAAAAACAAATGCATGACTGTGCTATACTCATGTATTATATGACTCTTTCACTAACTCATATAATCTCATAAAAATGTATATATAAACAACATTTGTTAAACATGCCTATACATCGATTTTCAGAGAATCCAAATACAAATCAATACTCTGACAGCAATAAAAAAAATTCCAAAAGACAGAAGTAATTAGTAAACTGTTGACCTATAAACTGTTAATAAATTGTAAAAGGTCAGGGATCTGTTAACAGTTGCTTACATGTGTAACATGAATGAGGGATGATGTTTTTGTGCAGCTGTAACTGAGTGAGTAGGAGAATTATCATTTCGAGAAAGGTGGGGGTTGGGGAAACTGTAAGACAAATGCCCATGGCATCAGACAACTGCTGATAGCTGGGAGCCCCCAAGATATGCAGAGTCATACCCACCATTCCAGCATTATTAATTTGACTAAGAGTCTTTAGACAGTCTCGCCTGAAACCATTTCAAAGAGATGGCGTCAGTCTTGTGTATAAGTCTGAAATCAATATGCCGGCGTGCAATGCTCCCGCAGGAAAAAATGTACTGCCCAACTCTCTGCCTCGACAAAAACAATGAGCTTAGGGGCGTAACAATGCATCAAATGCACAATTCTGAGGGCTCTAATACAATTTCAAGGACACACTGATCTACATGGTGGGAGTAAGCTTTTGTTTTGTTTTTTAGAGTAATGTACATAAAGTCTTTTTCCCGCTTTATGTTTCGTATTACAAGAACAAGGATTACATCCATCTTCGGCATTTCTTTCAGGCAAAGCTTAAAGAATGTTTATCTGTTGCTTATGAATCAAGATTACTTTATGGCAAAGCTTATAGTATACACTGGGCTTTACCCAGCATATGTGTAACAATTTGTCACTATTAAACCTCCTATTCACAGAAACAGTAGCAGATAAAAAAAAACAAAAAAAAAAAAACAACTAAAACAGCAGGAAGAGAAGTCATGAGGACTAGTAACAAGACTAGGAATGAGCGAGGAGAATTACAGAAGTGAACCGCCTCTCAAGTTCAAATTTACTACCAGCCACCCTCCAACATGAGGTCAACATAATAGTATCGCTGAAACATAGCTGGAAATTTGAGTTAATTTGAGTTCTTACCGCAATGACTCACGAAGGTATTAAGCTAACGCAGGAGGCTTTAGATTTCGTCAATAAGAAAAATATGTCATCTCACAGCGGCATTGACTAACGACATTTGATGTTTGATTTTTCATTTCCCATTTACCGTAAGCAATGCTGCGCTTCAAGGACTGCTTTTCTGGATATACATAATGTCAATTCCCAGACTAAATAACAGTGTCAACGGGAATTATATATTAAAAAAAAAATTTAAGCTTCATGGCCAGAAGGCCAGTCCTGTAGGTAATACACCGACATCCATTATGATGTGAGTGTGCGTTTCTCTCTATGAGCATTTATGAAAGCTCATTCATCTGCTCTGTCAATGCCAGAAATGTTTTATGTAAGCATTACGAAGTCCTGATCCAGCACCCTCCAGGTAATGTTAAGATATTTTTGTAGCATGAAATAATCATCTGAAAGCAGGCACCTGAAACGAGTCACTCATGCCACACATTGAAAGCTACATATGTCAAAGCTACAGGTTCACATTCATAGACCACAGGCTTTAGTGAAAGACCAATTTGACAGTTGCCACCTTCTCCATGGTTACAACAAGGGGGGGAAAAAGCAGTGGCAGTTAACACTGCTCACGCTCTATAAACATTTCAGCCTCTACTTCTGCCTGAGAAGTGTGTGTGTGTGTGTGTGTGTGTGTGTGTGTGTGTAAGTGCCAAGGCTTACCGTTCCGACTGTTCAGCTTAACCGTATTGGCAGACAGCTGGATAGATATACCGCCCTTGCTGCTCTGTGGAAACTTGAAATCCTGGACCTGGCCATCTGTGCTCAGCACGTAAACATCAAGGACTAGATGGAGAGAAGGAGAGAGACAGAGAGAGGGACACAGAGACAGAAACAGAGGCCGTTAACTTTTGTTAACTGAAAGTTCAGTCTTGCTAATTGCCTATTTGAATAACTAAAGCTGGGTCCTTCCACTGCCCACCACTGTGTATTTCCCGCTTAAAACATCTGCGCACCTTTGATCAGCATTACTCACTTATATTGCTAGCTGGCACTTTCACAATGGCGGGCTCCATAAGATTGTCAGCAAGGACGAAAGCTCCTTCCTCCAGAGTATCCAGTAACATGGTTGCGGCGTGCGTCTGCTCCGTGCTGTTCATGTCTCCCCAGGACTTCAGAGCCTCAGGACGGAGGAGGTTGTCGACCGTATCCACGATAGCCTGCAGTCGCAAGGAAAAGTGGAGTCAGCACTTATGACAAGACCATGGTCGGAGGTCAGCTCTCGCAGTTTGGTCATGGTCAGCAGCGGTCAGCTTATGGCCATGAAAACAAACACACCTTGATGACATGAGCTCCATGTTCTCTGTCAGTCTTTTTTTTTTTTGCAGGACATGTCATTCAAGCGCAAGCAATAAAGAAAAGAAGCTCCACATAGTGACCGATATACAGTGCAGTCCATAAGTGCACAGTTGAGTACATTGTGAGAACTGCTGCTCTGTCCCTGTACTCCAGCGCACCAGAAAGTGAAGTGAAATGATGAAGAGGTTGAAGTGTAAAATGTCAGCTTTAATTCAAGAATACTTATATGTATATATTGAGTGTACCACATAGGAATCTCCCTATTTTAAAAGACCCCAAGTAATTAGACAAATGATCATTAAGTCTTAAGTAAAACTTGCAAATCCAGCTTTAGGTCTACTTGCAACAAACCTCACTAAATGCTTCATATGCAGGTAAACAGTGCAAATCAATTTAAATAAATAACTGATAGCGCTGAAGGTATTGAACTATTTGGAGTATTCAACTTCAGTACTAAAGAAAGGATTACTTTTGGTACTTTGATCCCTGGGCTTTTACCCTTCAGACTTACTTTTCAGTAAGTACAGTGAATGCTCAATGGGATCAGATGACTGACTTGGCCGCACAAGAACGTTGCAGTTTATAGTCCCAAAAATACCAAGTTGCTTTAGTATTGTGTTCAGGTCATGGTCCTGCTGCAAGGTCAAGTGCAGCAACAATACATGTTGCGTTTAGTCGGATCTGAGCTGTTAAAATGTTTCGGTGCATTTCAAAATTCATCCTGCTTCCGCAATCAATAAAGACAATGAGCCAAACATACTTATGCTTTCATGTTTCACAGCTAAGGTGGTTCGCTTTGGGTCATGAACATTTTCTTTTTTGCCTCTATCTATCACAAGTTAATATTGATCTCGCCTGCCCACAGAAGTGCGTCCTAGATATGTACTGGCATTTTCTGTACTCTTCAGCAACGTGTGGCCTGACTTTTCTAAGCACGAGTTCTTATACTAAGACGGATGCACTCTTCTCCCTATGGCAGCCATGCCTAAAGTGTTCTTAATGTGCTGTACAGTTTCTCACTATAATTTAAAGTCACTTTGGCCTGTACGGTTATTTCTTATTTTGCGTATCAACAATGTTGATGGCCCTAAATGTGTAGCTGCAAGATGTAGGGTTTTTTTTTTTTTTTGATGATCTACCATACAGCAACTGAAATTTCTTTTGACCTAAGGTCGAAATACTCAGGATGCAAATGTCACATTTTGGGATCATGTCTGGACCTTTTGTGCATTTACTAGTTTTGCAGTTGGCCAAAAAAACAGCATAACATTTAGCTGTCCAATCACTTACAGAATGCACTGAAATCAGTTCTCTCCTGACACCTCACTGTACAAGCCAAACCATCCTGCTTGTATTTACATGAACACAGTTACTTGGGTTCTTTGACTTTAAGGTCCATCACTGTCCCGGTGAGGATCTCCTCTAAGGAACACTGGACCCTAGTCACCAGCTCTGATCAGAATCAGAATCAGAAAACTGATGCTTATAGTTGAAGACGTTCCACAAGCAAAAGCCATAGCTTTAACAAAACTAATCTTGATCCAGCACTGGAAGAGGCATCTTATTGCAGCCATTCAAATTCAGCCTCCAGAAAGAACGAAAGGCCACATGACAACAAGCTGCAACTCAGGGACATCAAATGCTCACATGGACATTAGAATGGTCAAAAAAAGAGAAGAAAACAAACAAAGAAAATAAAACCCTGAATCAGGCTGGAATAAGATTAGTAACAGCAAACGAATCCAAGCCACCGAACACAGTATATGTGGCAAGAGCATGGAAGGCAGTGGCAGATCAAAATACAGGGGAGTGATGGAGAGAATGAGAGGCTACATGACAGGAGAACAGGAGCATGCCGCCGAGCAGAGGCAAGGAAGGAGGGAAGAAAAGTGGGGGAAGGACGTGTAGAGAACAGTGATAACGGTAGCGTGGCTCAAGTATACCTTCATATATGCCCTGCATGTCCTTTCTCGCTTTTGAAGCTTTGTCATTACAAAGAAGACAAAAAGAGAGATCAAAGAAAAGAAAGAGACAATTAGAAAAATGTTGATGCTCTGCCACAGGTAACCAACTCACATGGGCTTCAGCAACAAAACAGATGAGCTTTTAGAATCTTCTTTCTTATACAAACGAAGGTCAAAATGGTGTCTGGTTAGAACAACCAGAATGAATATTGTGCAAACTCATAACAGTGGTAAATTAAGTATGCGCTCATTTTTGGCCAATATTAAATTTGACTATAAATTTGATAACTCTGAATCGCAGCATAATTAAACCAAGTTATGGTGAAATTTAAGATTTAATGATGCACTGAATCGTTTCCTAAAGAGCCATGAACAGAATTTATGTGAAGTCAGAGATCTACACTCCGGACGAAGGCAACGCAGTAAAGGATGAGGAAACCTAACTGTACCTTGTTGAAGCTCCGTCCAGTAGAGTCCTTCTCGCTGGGCCTCAGTTCCTGCAGTTGAGCGTCCAAGATGTCCACCAGCTGCTCCATGAGTCTCATGGTGGAGCTGATGTCGCCGGGGAAGATTGGCCCTTTAGTGTGCTTGGCTAGCTCGTTGGCCAGGTTTGCTGCATTCTCACCGCTCCGGATCTGAAAGATCGAGCAAATTAGCCTCTCAGCAGGTGTCCGAAAAATATCATTCTGCGTCCGTGAGCCTCTCGCCCCTAATTATGACATCTCCATGCTGTGAGGAAATATGCTTCAGTAACAGCACCCACGAGCCATGGCTTAGTAATTAAAAACTGATAACGCTTCCTGAGCGCATTAGACAAGGCTTTTTTTTCTGAATTGAATAAAAGTTAATTTTGTGGGTGCACAAGGTGAGGGTGGTCCATTGTGCCTGATGGCGGCCCATTCTAACCTCAGACAGCAGCACGCATTAGCCCTTTAAGAGCGCACATTCAGAAGAATATTATCAGATCAAACAGTGGGGCGTCCTATTGGATAGCTCAAGGCTACGTTTCTCAATCTTAGCCAATGATAGTGGGAAACATGGACCTCAAAATTCGGCACTGGGGACTGTTTTATATTCATGGCAGTGAGTTCAGCAAACTGTCTGAGCTATTAGGCACATTTGTATTGCTGGTAATGTGGAGTCGGGCTGACACAAACCTTCTGAGCAACTTGATTGACCCAGTGGGAGGTGCAGTTGCTTAGATCAGGGCCTTTCGGGTGCCAAGCCCCAGTGGAGAGCACACACAGATAGGAGGCAGTCCCTATGGGGAAAAAAAAAAGTGCTTTTAAGAAGTGCTATAAACTTACATTTCAGCTACATATAAATGATATTTAACACATTTTCTCATCTTAAACAATACATTTGCTCATGTTTTTATGTGCCAGCAGTTTAATCTTATGTTTTCTCAAAGAAAAAATGCTCCCTAAGAGATACGTGTGTTCAAAATGCTTCAGCACATGGTACAATATTTCCTCAAATATTTCCTGTTCTGTCTAATGACACCAAATTAAAAGCAATTAGCAACCTGTGGGATTTAACGCACTGTTATCACATACAGCTTTGAAGCTATAGCGGGTTTTGCCAGCTAGTGTATCTGGTGTAGTAAACATGCTTACCTCTGGTTCCCTTGGGGCAAGGCCGCTCCACTAGCATGCCCCTCTGAGTCTGCGGCCAGAGGATGTCCCTGCGCTCCACACTATCGCAGAAGCGCTCAGGGGGAGGAAAGGAGTCCAGGGACGGTGGAGTGGTGGTCCGGGGTAGAGCTGCTGGGGGTTTGGGGGGTTTGTTACCAACTCTAGTCCCAGTAGTGGTTATAGTTGTCACCAGCCCTTTTTGTTGGGTTGTTGTCGTTGTCGTAGTAGTCGTCATTCGTGGTGGTGCTGGCGCCAAGGTTGCTTCAGAGATAGGTGGTGCTAACAAGAAAGGAAAGTAAATTTAGCTCCTGTTGACCTGTTTTATTCTTCTCCAGCTAAAACTAGTCCCGTTGCCAACAAATCTGGTTTGATTTTAAACCAAATTCTGGAATACAGAGAGCAATATGGCGACTCTCATTTTTCATGACCTACATATTATTTTAGGCACTGGCTCTGTAGCATAAAAAGCAACGACAGAGTTGTGCCTGCTATTTTCAAGCGAGTTCAATTAGTTTTTCAACAAAAACGCCTCCACCTGAGCATGATGTTTGAACAGTATTCTGCTAGTAACATAACCCATTTATGATTCAAAAGATAGACTAATGCGATGTGAGAAAGGATAAAATATTTCTGGATTAGGGAAACAAATACATACAGCAACAGAATACACTGTGTTCAGACTGGCTTATAGTAAGGCTTTATAACGATCTGTAGATGCACTTTATTATTCAGATTACAAAGTAATTACTAAACCATTTTATCAAGATCGTAAATCTCTTTTTAATGATTCAGTAATCATAACAGCTCTGATGCAAATTAGCCTTCACGCTTTCAGCATTGAGGGACATGTCCGCCTGCCAAGACCCAAGTTTGATCTGTGGCACTGCTGACCCCACTCTTTGACAGTAAGGATGTCTCAGTCCCAGTTGTGGGCCCGCGTGTAAGTACAGCGCTCTGCGCCCTGCACAATGTTGCATGCAGCAGTTTGAAAAGAAGCGAAGTTGTGACTCTTTGTGTGTCTCAGGGGAAGCATGCGCTTGCCTTCACTCAATCAGACAGGCTGGTGCCATTCAATAGGGGAGATGGAAGCTGATGGAAATTAGTGACGACTGGAGATATAACTGAGCAAAAAGAAAGAAAAAAAAATCACACTTCCTGAAAACTAAAACGAACCAAACTGACACAATTACACATATAGTATTCAACGTAAACCCAAAGCTGTAAAATCCCAGCATGTTCTAAAGCAAAGAAATACATCTGAACAGTATCTGTTGCTTTCAACTGGAAAACAAGACTCTGATGGAAACAGCTTGGTCTGGCAGCCTGCTGATAATAGCCCCATGGAGTGTGTGAGAGATTCCTGCTCAGTGTGCGTGCGAGAGAGCTTTCTCTTTGAGGTTGGTCATGACCTACTGTGAATTAGTCTCGACTGACCGGTGGAGAGCTCTGGTTCAACCCAGTGTGGATTCGGCCTGGACCTGCAGAAAATGTTTCCAGACACTCACCATCAAACACTGATGTTTCACCTGATCGGATGTTTTGACACTCTGTCTGCCATGCTCAACTGTTCTCTCCTGGTAATCCATTTCTTTTCCTCAAGCTCGACATGTGTAGATTCTCTGCTTGTCATGCTGGGTGAAATAACACAGGGCCGAGGTTCTACCAGCAACTGAAAATCTCTGCCATACATCGCAGTGCTGAATAAGCCGTGAGTGGATGTAATGCATGTTGAAAGGCCCTGGCCTGAATGGGCAGCGGACAGAGGCAGCCAAGTGAAACGCGCAAATCTCCAGTATTGGTGAGGTATGAGTCATGCTCACTTTTAAATGCCTGTGACTGTAATTCCCTTTATGAGAAAGTTCAGAACATACTGTAATTAGCACCTTTTCAGAAATAATGCATGCACAATTTACTGAAAACTGCCTGCCCCAGTTATACAAGGTGTCAGACATGTTAAATGAATTAAACGAAGCTCTTTACAGGAATAGGATCAACAATCGTCTCTTTCTGGTGCATTCTGAATGCCCAAATGGTCAAGAGTTCCGTCTGAAATGGACAAAACGGCAGCCTACTTTGTCCCGCAATACAAAAGACTTCAAACTGCATTTCTGTGAGGCACACTTTACAGGTCACATAAGAAGTGTGTTAAAGGCTCAGCACCACTTGATTCAGTACGAGTCAAGCTCTCGGGGATTCTGATTCAAGCCCAGGTATGCCATGTGCTGTCCAGTACCCAAAAACGCAACCGGCAGCATTATTTGTCTGGAGGGAATGACTGTTGCCAAGAAACTTGCCAGGCAGTGGAAATGGTACATGGTCTCATGGTATTGTCAAGTACTTAGCATTCTCCTTTAGGCACGCTGAGATGCTCAGCAATGCTGTCGAGAGTAGTTGGTAGCTCCAGAGTTCACTTCACTGTATAGGAAGTGTAGCAGAGCACAGGAGTGACATGGCACAGTGGATACATAAAACAATGTGTTCAAATACAAAATGAAAAAACTATAAAAAGGAATACAAACTTTTCCAAATACTTTACATCACACCATTTTACATTTTTTCCTCAATACTCATATTGTCACACAAGATCAGCGTGCATCAAAACCTTTAAAAAAAAAAATCCCAACGGTGATGCATTCACAACACTGTCATGTAAGATACATACATAATTCTTTTTAAAAAGTCATTAGAAGACTCGTTGATGGTGCATTCAAAATAAACATCACATCTTTCATCTGCTTTTCTGAAAGTGATTTGCTTTCTAAGCAAGAGTCATGTTAACAATAAAACATGGTACCCACTGAATCACATTATCCTGAGCTGTCTCTGGTCAAGGTTCGGTTCTGGTTAACATTCACATTAGGTCTAGACCCAAGGCTGAAGGTGGCAAGCCAAATACTGAAGTGCAGTAAAGCTGCTTTTAGACAAATAGTACCAAAATGACAGCAACATTTAGTGGGAATGCACAGCAAACAGTCTTTGCCAAAGTAAGCAGTGCTGGCAATGTGCACCTCTTGACAAAGATCCAAATGTCTACAGGAATGCAAGGTAAAGTGAACCCCCGAAACTGAAGCCTGCTTGAAACAGTCGGCTATTTCAGATATCTAACTGGCTTGAAGTTGCTTATGTAGGGGTTTAGCTGCAACTATACCAGCCATTATGCATTCCACAATGATGCCTGGATTCATTATGCTACATTATTTCCTTGTGGAACTGAGTGGAGCGAATCTGAGTGGGAGGAAAGGAAAGTAGGCTGAATGTTGCCTTGTCACAATTCGCGAGACAAAAATGACTGTATTTGAAACGCACTTCCCTTCCTCACGTAGCAGGGCTGATTTCACTGCAGTGGTAGTACTTATCCAGGTGCTACCGTTGCCTAGACATCGAAGCTATTGCGGAGGAGGCATATCATAATCTTTCAAATGTCTCGTTCACATTTGTGAGTCATGGCTAATTTGCTATGCTGCATGAACAATGTATGAATAAGAGTGCTTTTATTTTCTGTCTCCCAACCTGTTTAAAATATCTGCCCAGAATTCTGTCTGTAAACAATGCCGCTGTCTGGACAAGTGCAATATCCTCAGGAATTGTGAAATACCACTTATTTTTTTCTGTCACAGAAAAATCCATGTATGACTTTGTGTTTTTGTCCACCCACATGTCTGGATACTGTGTGGTCTGTGCTTATCTGTGCAAGCATCACGAGCCATATTGCATGCTTTTTTTTTTTTAATGGATAACTCCACTATGAATCTAGAGCAATGGCTAGTCTGCCATATGCTGTTGTCATAGGAATTCTGTTTTCTGCACTGTTAACAAGTCATTTCAGTCAGACTCAAACTGGTTTGAGGCATTAATAAAATTGGGTGATGGTATGAAAAGACACAGCACTGTCTTCCATAATTATTTATCTGAAACACTATTTGGGAATACAATAAAATGTATTTGGACTATATAACTGTTACACCACCACATCGCTTTGTGCTTGGTAGGCTTGGGCAGAATCTTAATAATATGATACCCTGAGATATAGTGTTGATGCTGGGGTATCACTTTTCCATACCATTACAGTCTATCAGATATTCACACGAACGAACTCCCAGTTCAATTATTGTTTTAAGCATTAATATAAGATTTCCTGCTATGACGAGAACCTGATAACATCATGTTATGAGAATTTCGATAGCACCCCAAACAAGAGTTAGGGCTTGAATATTATGGCGGCAATTGCTCATTCAACCACAGTTCACACAGCACTTATGTATTCTCTGATATTAATTTTCCCTCTGTTACGATATAAAAAAAAAAAAAAACCCATTTCTTTAAGCTCAGTAGGCCAGCAACCCTGAAATTAATATGTCTGTCGAACGGTGAGCCCAAAGGGAACCTTCAATTAGCTGTCAAGGAAGAAGGGACAGGGAAAAAAAAAAAAAAAAAAAACTTGCAAGGGAAGAGTTATAACAGATATATTCACAAGAAGCTGAGGTGACAGACGCTCGCATAGCACTCCTAAAACCCCCTAAAGTTACTTTAATAACCCAGGTATCACCACAGGGTATAGGAGCCTTTGATTCATTGGGAACATAAAGGCAATAATCTATGACATGAAAAAGGGGAAGCTGTTGTGTGTTGTCAGCACAGAAGGAGGGAGGGATTGGACTGAGCACTGCAGCGCCAGTCCCCTCACTCACACTCTCTCTCCCTCTCTCTCTCTCTCTCTCTCTCTCTTCACACACACAATGTGAAAAATGAAAAGTGACAGCCAGTGTATATTCTACATTACACTTAATGGTCGCACTTATGATGTGCAGAGCTCGCTTGTTCGCATGAGTAATGCGCAGCCCGTTAGCTGCGCCTTGTTGTGTTGAGAAACTGCAGCCAAAGGCTTTGGGGGGGGCTGGTGGTGGGGGTTGGACTGAAAAGGTGCGTGGCAAGATCAATGCCTGGGGTAATTTGCGAAAGAGACGTACGAATCTGTAGGAGTGACACGGGGTCCTTCAGCTGCCACTGAGTAGATTATCAAGCTCAGAGCTGGAGCTAAGAATGTCTTCTCTGATTAGCGCCTCTTCTGTGCTACGATGAGGCAGCATTTAAACACTGATCTTCATCAGAACTGAAACATAGCTCCCAGGTGGTAATCAGCCGCTAATGGAAAGTTCAACAGGAAACAGAGGGAGTCAAAAACACAGCTCAAACAATTACAGGCTTTTGTTTTGTTTGTTTGTTGTTTTTTTTTTTGTTTTGTTTTTTTTATTATTCCCTTAGGAAGAGAGGTGTGTCAAAAAAGCAAAGTTCACCCGCTGTATGACTACTTAAATACCAGAGTGAGCTATGTATGATGCTTCAGCTGTCATAAGGGCTGTGAATATTTAGCTAATTAATTTCTCCCATGCTAATTCAAGAACAACACTAGAGCAATTTAAATAACTTTCAAAGGCAATGATAAAGCATACATCCCCACATTGTCACTACGATTTTATATGCTCTGCACCTCTGGATCGCCAATACTGTCTGCCAAAAGTGCCTGAATGTCTGGCTATCACTTTAAAAGGCTTCATTTACAGCCTTAAGATGTATTAAGATGCTTTGCATTAGGTTCCCTCAATTCTTGAGTGTTACCAATTAAGCTTATGAAAATCTGTGCTTGAAGGGCACAAGAAGAAAAAAAATGTACCGAAATCCGTATTCATTAGAGGCCACAAGACAGCGATGGTGAGGAAAAAGAAATTAAACAAGCTCAAGCGCTTTGACCTGCATAACTGGGGCTTTTTCTAAACATGAGTAAAAGCACTGCAATATCATTGGGCTAAATTGCCAATTATCATGATTAGTGTCAAACTAATTTCATTAATGAGGGAGAAAAATGAGATTAAGCAACAAGCTGCGCCATGTGTTTGTTGCCTTGATTCCAACAACTGCATGGCATTGTTATAAGGCGGTGCACTCTAGGCCTCCGTCGAGATGACTCAATACTCAAATTCAGTTACGAAGTGAGGCCGTAACATTTCAATTTTAATGCACTGAACGATTGCTATACTCAAGCAATGTCCTGTTCTTCCAGTTTATCCTGAATTATTTTAGAGCACTTTTGCATGTGCTGTTTCATGCTAGTCACTGGGGGGGGGAGGTTTATGTCAATCATGTCAAATCTCATTAAATCATTTCAAAGTGTAAACAGATTAGTGCATTTAGTACACTAAGGTAAAAAGTAAGTAACTTGAGATTGAGGGTAACGGCTTTCATCACATTCATTCTGTACAGCGCCGTGTTCCAGCGTGGTGCTATCGACCAGCACGGCCCAATGACATTAATCAGGTCAACTGGACATTTTCTCTGCGCCTTCTTTTACAGAATGAGACAGAGTGTAAAATCCACAAAAAAAGCTTGACGGTGTCGACAGCAGGCCAGCTGACTGAGCCGTGTATTTTCGCTGCCTATGCCTTCTGCGTGCCTCACATCCCAAACAGCACTGCCAAGTGAGCCACGGCTTCATTTGAATGGGTTCCGCACAGGCGCCGTTCACTTGCTCACCCGTGTGGGTAAGTCAGCAAATTCTCCCACACCTTCAGGCTATAGCTCGCTCATGCTGAGAGAAGGGGAAAAAAATCTGTTCCCAGACATCTGAGAGATTTGGTCCAACCGTTTGGAGTCCGTTGGTAGTGCTCTATCAATACATCGAATGAGGCTGGGGCTGGAATATTTTTTTTTTTTTTTAAAAAGCTGAAAAAGAATCAGTGGGTTCAGATCATAGTGAAGCTCTCTGGAAACGGCAGATTCGAACCAAGAATAGAAGAAAGTGAAATTGCTGCTTCTCTCCAAACATATCAGAAAGGAATGTATACTGTATGAAAACTCACCAGTTGATGAAACATTCAAGGCTTGTTTCAGCTCTACCTGCTTGTAGTTAAATGATGGAGCAGTTCTACTCTATAACAAGCGCACAGACAACATACAACAAGGCACTGCCACTGGTTTAACAGCAAACAATGCATTATGCAGTATGCTGTTACCTTAAGAGTCATGTCATTCATACATTTATGAATGACAGCCATAGCGGAAAAGCACATTCAGGATGGATTTGTTCCACCTGTAGACGTCTGATTCAGGAGGTGGAATCGAGCAGCATGCAGCAGAGTATCAGGCAAAAATACTTTGTCAGAAAGTGTAGCTGCGATCTCAGTTGGCTGGGAGTTAACTGCAGTGGCTGTAATAAATAAAGACGTACAAGTAGGGTCATAAAAATCACAGCAGGTACAATCTGAGTGCATTGAGAACGGTTTAGCTTTGAATACATCGTAAAGCAGGTGAACTCACAGTTCATCAGCACTGACTCTACGTAGAAGAAATCACTCTCTATTTTGAGTGTAAAGAGTAGATGAGTAAAGTAGAACTGTACTGTATACCACTCATCATAATGGTTATTTCAATGATCTATCAAATGAGTCATTGCGGCCTACACTGAAGAAAAGCCCAACATAGAGGTGTCAAGTGTTTTTTCCTCCGATCCTGATTCATGTCTTTTTATATTATGTATCGATACAGCCATGTTGTGAAATCTACAGTTTTGAGAAGGTCTCCAATCCTTTTTTTTTAATGAGCATTTTATAGTTGCTTGTAATAAGCTTGTATTTCAAGTTTCTCTAACAGTGCATACAATCTACTGCTTTTGATCAGGGTGTACCTTCAGCCTTGTTTTGACAACAGGTTGCTTAACCTAAATCCAAACACTGGCATCGCTGATAGACTATCTGTTCACTTCTAAAAACAAAGGCCATTTCACCTCTATGACAGTGGCCTTGATTTTTCATATCGAATCAAGACATGCCTAGCCCATAGCAGAACAACACCATGGAAACACTGGTGCAATTGTGACTTGATTTATCTCCCCGAACCCACATTCACGCTATACTCATTCACTTGTGCGACGGTGGTTTCATCAAAAGGAGTTTGCCTGAACAAAACTGTAGAGCAGCGCTGATTAAATCAGCGCCACGGCAGTCGCCAAGCTCCAGCAGCCCCGGCAGCCTGGACTCCTGACTCTGGCGGGGGCAAGACGTGAATCTCAAAGCGCCTCGGCACTGTTTGTCTCCTGGCATGCACAGGAGAGGGGGAACTGTTTACAGTCGAGCCGAGGCGCACTATCAGTGGCTGCAGAGACGGCCGCCCACATCCATAGGTACACAGTGCATGCTGGGAGAAACAACACTGATAATTTTACACACCGTTACATCCCCAGCCTTCTCCTGGATCCAGAGCCTTTTGGGGTGTGCGTGTGTGTGTGAGCGTGTGTATGTGAGTGTGTGTGTGTGTGTGTGTGTTTTGGGGGGTTGCTGAGACAAACAAAGCTATCTTTGCCGTTTTCCACACCTTGATCTCTTATCCCACATTGCCAGGGTCCTGTATTAGGTTGTTCCCCAATTACAATGCACAGAAGAATGGATCATTCCGACCTCTCCACAGCCATGCCTCAGCTGTTTCTTTTCTTTTCTTGCTTTCTTTGTCTTTCCTCCCTTACCAATCTCTGCCCTTTTCCACTTAACGAGCACTTCTTTAGTCATTTATATTGTCATTATCACAGCTTAATTAAAGGCAGAGGTAAATCTGATAATACAAACAGCTCTTACGAAGCATTAAGACATGAAGTAAAGGTCCCCTCTTTGAAGGTAAACTCAACCTGTCTGGTGTTTCAAATTACCGCCATGCAACAAAGATTTTGGTACAAAGTAACTCAGACAGTGAATAATTGTCTACTACTACCCTCGACTATTAAAAGTCTACTGTTGCCCTCATCCATGTCCAAAGTTTGTCAGTCTGTTCTGAGTGAAAAATAGCCAAGACGGCCACTAATTCTCAGTATGTTTATTCAGTGTGATTCCCCGGTTCAGTAACCTCTCATCAGCAGGTTAACAACCTGATAAGCACAGATACCACATCAATGCACAAGCAGTGAAACACTTTCAAATTCTCCTCTATATCTTTACCTTCAGTCAAGAAGCACACTGTTCATGATCCTGAGGTGCCGCAAACTGCTTATGTTGTCATGTTGAAAAAGTTTGAATGACCTGATTTTAGACCATATTTAACTGTTGTGCAAAAGGAATATAAATGACCTCATTGCAATGCTTTAACTATAGCACTGGCAAAAAAGTTATGTCAAACCGTTTGCTCATAATAATGAATCCTTCCTTTCATTGTTCCAGTCTAAACTAGTACACGCAGTGCATACTGGTCATCGGTTCCTGGGGGGGTTGAGGGGGAGTAGGCTGCATATGGGGTTGAGTTACAGTAAACTCCAGCTGTGTAGCAGACTAGACCTCGTTTCA
>JBBIGA010000038.1:13526916-13547481 GCA_037576975.1 Alestes dentex
TGTGTGTGTGTGTGTGTGTGTGTGTGTGTGTGTGTGTGTGAGAGAGAGAGAGAGAGAGAGAGAGAGAGAGAGAAAGACATGACTGCCTCTCACTGACTGCTTAATGCCCAACATTACTACCAATCGCATGATCAGACAATTACCTCCTACTACCAAAATCCAAACCAACCTACAGAAGGAGGAAGAACAAGAGAAAAGTTTGGATGTTGCATAGTGGGTAACACTGCTGCCCTCTACACAGCAGAACTGAGTTTGATTCCCCATTCAGGTAAGCACACCATGCTACACCAATGACAGTCATTTGGCAAGACACCTTACGGTACATTTGCCTACATCTGTAATATAAGTTAACTGCATGTCACTCTAGATAAGAGCAACAGAACTGTGTACATAGTACATTAATCAATGATCACTGAGCATACACTTCAGTTTAGATATAGGTCGTTCCTTAGAAATTGCGCAAATTAAGAAAAAAGAAAGAATGAAAAAATGAAATTGAAAGGAGAACAGTAAAATCGCTTACCATGAGCCGGATCAGGTGGTCCGAAAGCCAGGTTGTAGCGCAGGATGTAAAAGTTATTCCACACATAGAGCTGGTTGTCCCTGGGGTTGTACTCCACGGCTGCGATGTACTGGTACTGGTTGGGGAAGTTAATATCCACGAACTCGCCGCGGCTCTGCTTGGTGTTGTAGATGTAGTCGATGAGGCCTTTGCTGACTTCGTTCTCGTTATCCTCGTATGTGGACCTCACCACGTAGAGGACGCCACAGATCATGAAGGCATTGGAGGCTGAGCGCTTGTCGTAGGCCGTCTCCCATGTGGCCTCGAAGCGGAGTGTGTAGGGGTTCAGCTGGCTCAGGACCATCATGCCATTGTTCTGCTCGGTGGCGTAGATCACCCACAGGCCGTTCTCATCTACCGCCAAGTCAATGTCTGTCTTTCCACCCCACTTGTATGGCGAAGTGTCGTGGTAATTGGCGTTGTTGATGATGGCCTCTCCACTCTTAATTCGGGTCCGGAGGTCAAACTTTACTATGTTGCGAGTTCTCTCTTTGTTAAAAAATACTGCCCCATCATACACCACGAATCCTGTCCCATCTACCCGATGAGGCAGTTTGTATGTTGTGGTTTGTCGTAAGTTCTGGAAGTCATCGAGCGACGAGTACTCGATGAGCGTATCAGTTCGGTATGGAGTCCAGGGCATAAAGTAAACTTTGTCACCGGCCTGAAGGGGGTCTTTGCACCAGGCCCCGGCTTGCTGCTCCGCTTCAAAGAGAAAGGAAGGATCTCCAACAGCTTTCAGAGTTCCAGGACAAACAAAAACTATTGACAGGGAAGAGTAGAACAGAGAACAGTCAAAAGTAAGCAAACGTAGCCCGGACGTATTGTAATTAGAAGGCCAAGTAGCCAGTCTGGCTCTATGTCAGCTCGATAATTGGGCAGTCTGAGAGGACAGGGGACAAAAAACACACACTGAAGTGGCTAATAAGCTACTATCTATTCAGCATTCATACGCAATAAAAGGGAGTTTATTTTAGTGTGAAGAATCTGGATCTGAAAGTAATTGAAGCTAAAACAGAACATAAAAGTAGTATCATGTGTCTGAAACCAAAGGCTCCCTGCCGCTCAGGCATACTGTATGCCAAAGGGGAACGAGTGGGTATTACACAGCAACGAAAAATTGTAAGAAAGGAAAGGGAAAGAAAACAACCAATCTGTCCTGTAAGTAAAAGAAGCCAACTAAAAGAGATTTGGTAAAAAAACAAAAAAAAAAAAGACAGGGAGAATTTCAATAGCAGCATACAACAATTCTGAAAATATGTATACTGAGACATCTGGCATTTACGCAGCCTTTACGCTATGCCTAAGAGAGGCTTTCTTTGTGACTCAATGGTGCAAATGTCACAACCATTAGGATTTACAGCAATATTAAGTTTTGAGGTGTTGCGTTGTTTCTTTTTTTTTTCCCTGAACACAGACACAATAATCAAACGTGAAGAGAGCAGTAAGTGGCAGGGTTGGGAGAGGGCAGAGATAGAGAGAGAGAGAGAGACAGACAGAGAGAGAGAGAGAGAGACAGAGAGACAGAGAGAGAGAAAAAACGACAGTAGAGGCAGTGAATTTAATAGGCCAAGAGAAAACCTGTTACCATGGCATGCTATGGAAGGGGGGATTGGAAAGCCAGGCAATAAGAGACTGTGCCAAACAGAAAGAGCACCCAAGGGTATGGGGAGGGGGAGGAGGGGAGAAACCCCTACAGACTCCAGCCTCTACATCACAGCTAACATTTAAGTTGCAAGTGTCTTATCATGTCTTTATAATGAGTCCTCCTCCCAATGCTGCAGTTTTACTGACCTTTACTGATTCAAGAGGATTTTTCCTACAGCCTGCTAGGATCAGAAAGGCAAGAGTGGGGATAGGAAGGTTTTTACGACCATATGCCACAAAAGGAAAAAAAATAAAATAAATAAAAATAAAAAAACAAAGGAGCTACGGGGAATTTAGATTGTGTCAGTTATTTACCTTTTTGCTCCACTTCTATTTTAAGCGTTGGAAGAGAGAATGAAAGGGGTGCAAGGGGGAAAAAGAGATTAACATGAATTAACTATCATGTCCATGAACACATGCAGTTAACATGTCATGAGTAAAAGGATAATATTAACAGAGGTATACCTAGTTAGAGGGAGAGAGAGAGAAATAAGTTAGAGCCAGACACACGAGGCAACCCTTTAAGAAGAGGACCAGGTTAGTACATTATGAAAAGTATACGTAACAGCATTGACTCTTCTCTATGGGTAATGCTACTGTTAAGTAGAAACCGGTAGATTTCCGAAAGAACTCAGCCAAACACGTTCAGGTTCTTTACAGATCCGAAGCTAAAAGATGTTGTTGATGGCGGCTTGGCCGCCACTTTATATTGTTTCGTGCCTTACAAGGAAGAACTTTATACCAGTCTTGGCTGTATAATGAAAAGGTTATACTGTATCTTACACCAATTGTGCTATTCCACAAAATCACGAGGAAAGAGCTAAAAGCCAAGTGTTTACTTAAGTGTGGTTAATGTAATACATTTTTTTAAATATTTTTCATTTTCATTTTTTAATCAACATTGAGTTCTTAAGAAAATCACCTCTAAATCATCTCTTAGGAAAATCACATCTAAGTCACAAATGATGACAGCCATTGCAAGCCCAAGTTAACAAACAAGCAATCTAACAAATATATAAACGGATTACTACGATGTCAATTATAAATTACCATTTAAAGTCAGGCAAGTGAACATAAGTATAAAAAACATCTATTCAGTGGATGCTGGTTCTGTGTTCTGTGTACTGAACTGTTTAGCTCATATTTCTGGAGGTCAGAATTGGCCACTGAATGGACTCTCCTAACAAAGGTTTTATATGTTTGTGTCTTATAACACCACATCTAAGATTAAGAGAACAACGTAGATCATACAAACACACTCAGTGCTTCCCAATATTTCACACACTGAGAATTACACATAATATGTTTTGCTTATGTAGGCCTATATGGACATGGTGAGGTATACATAAAAAAAAGTGTGAACATTATATACCTAATCAGGAATTTAAAAACACTGCAAAGATGCTGATAAAGGTTTTAGTACATGCGTGTCATGCTGTTTGCAGCATTTAAAACTGTCTGATAGCAATTCCTGATTTGGCCTTTAACACAATTCATACAACACAAATTACATGTCATTCTTTTTGTACTCAAGCAACTTCCGTCTTCTATTAAAACTCCCGTTTTCTCAATGTAGTGGGTATAAAAAAGTCAGTTCATTATACAGCGTCATATATTTGGGATAGCAGAGCTCCAGGACAGCTTCCTAAAAAGTCAAACGAAAATGGCGGTCAGGTGAAATAAATGGGCGGTGTTGTGGACGGCCAGCAAATGAAGAGCATTCTGGAAAGGATAATATCAAAGCAGGTGTTAAAAAGAGAAAAAAAAAAAACTTCATCTGTGACTAAGACTCCAACAGTGCAGTTGCAAAAGAAGAGTCTGGATGCGGAGTATTGTTGATTGACTGCGCATAAGGAGACTTAAAGACAGACAAAAACATGATTACAGCAATAAACAATAAGAAATCAACCTGAGACATCCCACACCAGTCAAAACGGCACTACTTGGAACTTGGTCAGCTTTAGTGGAGGAGAGGATGTTCGCTACACTCTCTCGTGTCTATCAGAACAAAGTTGAAAAAGTTGTTGAAAAAAATTACAGCTTAGAGAACAGGGGCTTACTGTCAAACTTTGATGTATTCTTCAGATGTGTTTTGCACTCCAGGGTTCTCTAGGTGGGTAATATCTTTAGCGGACAGTAATATCTTTAACAGAACAGTGATACTCTCCTGGTAGATGAGACAAGTCAGCTGGAGAATAATATAACTATCTAATTGCCTAATGGAGCAAAACAATCTATACTCGTAATGTAATGGAAAACCCTAAAACAGAATAAAATTGTTTTGTTCATCTTATACTTCTGTATCATTTGTCTTTCTCTGTTCCCAGACTACACTGCCACGGTCTGGGCTCTACTGGGAGGTAACATGGCAAGCTATAATTTGACAGACTGCCAATCTCCGCAAGGCCTTTCAGTATTCTTATATCGCAGATGCTTTTGTCCAAACCATTTTTCGCTATGCAGAGAATGGGTCTAATGATGACATTCCTTTGCTTTCATGTGTAATGTATTAAGTTCGCATGCATACTGGCAGGCTCCTAATGAGCAGCACTTCTGACACCTGCCAAATTAAAGAGACAAACAAAAGGGCCAGGCAATGACAGATACGCACAATGCATTTCTGCGAGGTCATTTTTAAAGGAGACAGGTACAGAACGCGTGGAAAGATTTCATAAAAGCAACAAAAAAATGAAAACGAAGTCGTTAAACGGCTCTTTGAAATTATGACAAAGGTGATAAACACAAAGGTAAGTTAGGCACTGATTATACTCCTTGTGAAATACATTCAGCACGCACTTTGCTACATGTACACACGTACAAAAAGGTTTCGTCTGTACATAAACAAAAAGATGGCTCATACTTACTATAGGGGACACACTCATACTGGACCTCAAGGTATTTGTAAGTTCCTGGGCAAGGGTCGGGGAAGACGTCCGATCCAGTAATGACTATGCACTGGGTTCGATTATTGCACCTGAGGGAAGGAGAGGGAGGAGGAGAGGGAGAGGAGAAAAAAGAGAAATGGAATGTGAGTGAATTACAGAGGGGGTTAAAAAAAGGTAAAATCACACAAGAGATTAGAGAGTTCACCGTGCACACCTTCGCAGTGCACCAACTGTCAGCTGTCAATAATGCAACTGGTCTTGTTGTTGCGCAGATCAATATGAAAAAAAACAGTGGCGTTCGAGTTAAAGGCCAGCTGATTCTGAAAGAAGGCCTTTTTTTTTGTTCAGGCTGAAAATTAGCGGGGCGCGTAGATGCCACAGCAGCCCTTTTTCGCCGCTCGCGACAGAGATAAACAACCTAATCTATGAGTGTTCATACCCGCCAGCGCATGAGTTATAAGGATCTTATGTATACATCCTTGGGGCTATGCTGATTGGGCCCATGATGGATTCAGGCTCTTTATATGCCATTTCACTCTGTTGAATTTTTCACTATATGTCATGGGCCGTAATGGATCGTGTGCCTGTCCAGGGTCGATCAGTTTGCTTTCGGCACAAAAAATTTGCTGGGGAAAAAAACCCCCCCAAAAAACCCCAAAAAAGAACATGAAAATTATGCATTCTGATCATGCATATTCATCAGAGCTGCTTACTTACAATGTAAATGTTGCTGATTGATTAATCATACAGTGGTGCAGTTTCAAATGTAGACCCCTTCCTTGAATATTAATCTGATCCAAAAAGAGGCATGCTGTGTGCTCAGTGTCTGTCTTCCTGCGCATGTTTTTCTTTGTTTAACTTATTTATTTATTATACTGGGTTTTTGTTTTTTTAGTCTTTCATGCTTACCGTGGAGAAAACACGCTCTGACTTTTTTTTTCCCCTTTATTTGTTGTCGTGCTGGCCCAGCCAATATGCTCCAGTGGGTGAATAAATCTTAAGCATTCCTGACATCCTCTCACTTTGTCCCCCCAACTCCCCTGTACCCCCCACTCCAGCGCCCCCACCCCCACCCCCACCCCCACCCTCCGATGTCATAGACCGTTATTGTGGCCGCAAACCAGCGGGCATATTTACGCTCCCACATCGGGCGGTTCATCCCCTGATGAGACTTAGCATTTTATCTGTCGTCTGTAGCCTTTAATCAATAGCTCTGTCCGTGGGCAAGTGCCTACTATTTCAATTGATCGCTGGAAATCTATCTGCAGTACATTGGTGAATTCTCTTCCTTGCTTTTCTCTCTCTCTCTCTCTCTGTCTCTCTCTCTCTCTGTGCCTGTGGTGTGAGTGTGTGTGTGTGTGTGTGTGTGTGTGTGTGTGTGTTTTACTTTTGAGCAGAAGTGAACAGTGCTGGAATGGACTGTACTCTGTAAAAACACAGTTAAAAGTCCAGTGCGCTTGCTATGAGGCAAATTGATCCCCAAATCCCAACATTCCTGTGACAACAAAGGTCCTCGGAAACCATGATAGAAACAAAAAGGACACTTCTGCACAACAGCAGCAGCGGGTGGCGGAATGAGCCTGCTGGCATTTTTTTTTTTTCATCTGACCTGGCCTGAGGGCAACATTTTTCTCTGCGCTTATTTCTCTTTACCTCAGCAACCAGCTGTGACAATTAATTTGTCTTATTTTCTACGCTTTAATATACGGAGGGAGAAGATCCTCTCCTCCCTTCCAAGGCAAGAGAGTGCAGAGCAGCCTGACTGCGCACCAGTACAGCACCGTTCAAAGATAACCAGAGCCACAGCTGCACATTCCTGACCATCACGATGGGAGACGAGGACAGTACACATGCAGAGAGGGGTGGGCTTGAGAAAACTGTCCGTTGCATGAAGTATTCCCTATTACTAACGGCCCTCGCACGTGATCACAGATTTAAATATCAGCATGTTTGCGCTTATACATGAATTATAGGCCTAAAATTATAGCACACACCTCTAGCGCTTGCAATAATACACCAATTGGTTCTTTTTATTTGTGGCCCTATTAAGCAGGCTCGCGGTGCATTGTGTGTCCTACATTTCATTCAGTCACACTATCTGCACATTTGCATAATTGAATATTGGAATAAAATATAGGTAGCTGCTCGTGTGGCGAGAGGGCCTCCCAAAGAGGAAGGTTAACAAATGACTTGTAGCGGGTTGCAAAGTAATGTTGCAAACGATTACAACAAAGTTTTACAAGGACATCTCTCTTGCTGTAATATCTTCGTAATGTAATATACCGCATATGTTTTAAGCAGGGAAAATAAGTGCCATGCGGCGTACGATACACCCCAACGAAAATGCTAAACCTCTGCTTATCTGCATTTAAATTGAACCATATTCATAGAGCAAAAGAGATCCAGTTAGGACTGGTGGCAGCATGAAGCAAAACATAATAAAAAAAAAAAGGAGAAAAAAATAATAATACAATCCACATTTGTAGAAACTTGATGGCCCCTTTCTACTCAGGCAAGAACACTTTACATTTCATGAATCACCCTAAGATATTCAGGAGCTAATCCTCCCATATTTGACCTTTAAGGGGAGCTAAGCATCAGCTCTGCCTGAGCAGCTTGAGAGCGCAGCAGAGAGTTGATGAAAATCTCCTTCCAAAATAGACCCGTTCCTGACAGCAAAGGTGTTTACAGATGAGATGAGACTGTCTTACAGATGACATGCCTAACACGCAAACCTCTTGTCACTGGGACTTCTCTGATGTTCTCAAAGTTAAACATTTAAGAGTTGTGGAAAGGTGCATCGAAAGTTTATGTACTAAAGGCTATTTATTTCGGCATTCCAGTCTGTCTAATCATTCTCTAATGATAGGGAGATGCACACACAGGGGCAGGGAGGAAAAAAAAAACAAAACTGGCATCTCACTGAAAATAGACCAAGGTCTTTAGTGGCACACAATGTGATCTTTTTTTTTTTTTTAGCACCAACACTACTGCTACTATTGCTGCTCCTGCTACTATAATACTACTACTACTATTAAGAACAACAACAATAATAATCACATTTTAGCTATTACTAACATTTACTTAGTAATAATTAAATCCTTTGAATTGTGATTGAATGATTATATTAACTGAATGGTGACTGAATGGCGGTGACTGGCTTAAATTCTTAGAATGGTCCAATAGGCTACAAATATACTATGATATGATTTTAAAAAAAAAGGTTCGGATATGTTTTGGATCTGCCAGCTGCGCAACAGCAGGAGCAGAGAGATGCTCTGCAAGATACATGATTAAGCATTACGCTTAGTGATAGCTTTGAAGACTATTACATTAGGTTTACATTAAATATTCCATATTAAAATATGCTACACTGCAAAGCAGACAGTCCAATGATTTAAAAAGAAACATTGTGAAAATGCACTCAAGCATTGGTTTGCCTTGCAGGCAGCAGCTGCGTGCCCACTTTACACACACAACATTGACATCCACTGCAACACTAGTTACGGGTAAACCATATACTGTGTTGCACACAGAGTAGTATATTATAGTATACACAGTGTAATAGTATACATACATATAGAATACATAGTACATATAGGATTTATGGACATTATATATGTATATGTACACTATATATACACATATATATGTGTACATATATATATTATAAATATAAACCGCATTCTTTACCATATACATATGCAATGCTTTATACTATAGTATACTATATATATATTTATATACCTATATATATATAGATATACAGATATATAGATATATATAGATGTATATATATTTATATATATAGTATACATAGTATAAAGTATAGTACACTATAGTACACTACACTCTATATAGTATACAGAATACATTTCAGATCTCATATAGCAAGATATCAAGCTACTGAAAAAGATTTCCTTGAACAGTTCTCTATGACATTCCATGCATTCCCTGAACAATGAGGATGCAGAAAGAAAGCAAGGGAGGGAAAGCCACTGGAGGGCATTTGTCTAAGCCTTTGCTGAGGTGTTTTAGAAATGGTGTGTTGCAGAAAATGGCTGGTTGTCATGTGGAACCACTTGTAATGTGGAAGGCAACAAATCAAAATTGTCATTAAACCTGCAATCGCTAATTACTATCATATGCCTATGGTAATTACACTGAAGCAAGACAAAACAACTCAACATTATGTTCTTCCTGACACGCGTTAGGAGGTAATTAGGCTCAGACAAACAGGATTTACTGTCAAATAGACTTTCACGAAAATGGTCAGATCTCATCAAACCAACATGAACTTTAAATGAAATGACTGAGCAATAAGCAAATGGCTATTGAGGAAATTTATTTCAGTTGCTAGCCAATATGATAAGCAATATGCGCTCTGATTGAGGAGACAAGTGCCTTTATATTTAATCCTGCTACTGTGCCTACGCAAACAGTTTACACTGGCTGGAGTTAGCAGCTCACGCCTTCCCTGCCATACTTCACCACCTCGGCTGATTAGAAATCAAGAAAGCTCCTGGGAGCGCCTCTTGATTTCATAAACAAGTGCTTGTTTTTTAGAAGGCTGTAGTCACTGGGACTTTGGACATCTTAATCTGGAGCAGTTTAAATACTAAAGGGCCTTTTCACAGAAGCAGCACTAGACTGTGTGCCATCAGGCAGCGAATGCAGGGCTCGGTGGAGAGCCATGCAAGCCTTTCTGTCACTAACACAAATAGAGCCGCATTCTACCTACACGTCACGTAGGATGTCCCAGCCATCACTAGGCTTTTTTCCCTTAAAAAGCATAATTAACAATGTGCTTAATGAGGGACAATGACAAGGACGTAATGTGAGGACTTCAAGGACAGCTGTGCTTCTTTCATTACATCATTTCCAACACAATACAGCAAACTTTTTTTTTTTCTCAGAAATCAAATTAGAATTTCTGATGAGTTTATTGGAGCTCGCAGCACACAGGCTGTGAATTCTGGTGACTTTCAAGCTCACATTTTGCTTTCTTGCCCTCAAGTCAGCCGACTTCTAAAAACATGAGCCCTGCAGCTTCAAGATTTTACAGGTGCTCGTACTATGTTTGGTCCTTTGTGCGCTTAGCGTACCTTGGCCTTGCCGCTTCGATCTGAACGAACTTGGCCTTTAAAACCACGTCTGATAGAGTTAATTCCCCCGGCACTCGCACTGTGTTTTATCCGAGCAGAATCGAAGCATCAGGCGCTAAAAATTAGCTTGCATCTATTATTAATGCACACTAATCAACCATCGTGATGAATGATTATGATGTTGGTGGTGATTCATTACTCGGCCAAAAGAAATAACAACATGAAAAGTGCAAAACAATGCAATTTCACATCTGGGCTTGCGCAAACCTAAGGAGGCATATCCCTTTGAAAAGTTTCCCGTGTAGATTAGCACCCACTTGAGACGGCTAATTGCCTGCAGCTGAAGGGCCTAATTGAGCCGCTGCAGTTTCAGGCCTATTTTCATACAAATCATGGCACACGTATAATAAGCTGAGCGGAAATACAAACAACCCGCGCAGCTTAGACCTACAAAACACATCAAAGGCTGTCTTGCGCATTACTTCCTGTTTGCCAGTGCAATGCAAGAAAGGAGGAATTGCAAGGCTCCAGATGTATGCTAGTCACTCAATTGGCGAGCGGATACACCAAAATCGGGATTTTGTGTAGTTTTTAAGAGAACATTCGAAATTAACAACAAGATATTTAAAGGGGGGATGCTCTCCATGTTTGGCACTTTGGGTATCCCAGTCAATACCGTACACCCTACTACCTTGATTAGACATGTAGCAGGCAAAAGAAAAGACAGCTTTTTGAAAAGGAAAGTGCTGTATCATATTAACATTTCACCAGAAGTTATCTCTTCAGTCATACTTTGTTTCATGCATGCCAAAAGCACTTTTGAAGATCTTCCACACAACTTAAACGAGGTGACAGTTCAGTCATGGCCTCTTTAATTACTAGTACCAGTTTTTACAGAGCAAGCTTTTCCTAAATCCTACAGGGTACACATAAAGCCTATGGGATATATATAAATCCAACGGGATGTATCTTCAGTATTATTAGGTATTATTAAGACACAGTAGGGAATATTAGGCATTATCCTGATAGTACTCTATCACGGTGAGACAGTGTCTTAAATTCTGGCAATTGAAAGAAATGTAAATTTTCTTTTACATTTGTAGAACTAATTTCTCAGCAGTGACTTTTAAGGATGCAGAGTATTGGTGGATAATTGCTTTAAAAAGACCACCGATGAAAGGATGTTTAGATCTGATTCATTTCACTGCACTTGGAACCCCACGGTTTCAGCATATTATAGATGTGTGTTTCTTGTGCATCTATGTGCATCAAAATATTGAATCCCCAATAAATTTGTTGCACTTGGAGACTGAACAGCGATGCAAAATGTTGCTTTGGAACAATATCATTAATGTGGAAATTGTGTATCCATGTGAATTCAGTAAACTGCAATTGTTTTGTCAGTGAGGCTGATAGATCAGTGAAGTTTGTTTCCTTTATATTCCTTTATATGCATGAAGTGACACTGCTCCTCACCTATATGCAGTTGTGCGAGCGAGTGATGATGTAGCACAGTGAGTGAGCTTGTAGATGATGTTCACTTCAGTGAAGGGTGTCTGCACTCAACCCACCTTTGGGACATTATCTTGTATGCGTCAGGGAGGTAGCAGTTGATGTTTTCCATCTGGAAGGGGTCGGCGTCACAGATCTTGTCATCTGTCCGCCCATAATTAGCACTCTCGATCATGATGACATCACTTCCTGGACAGCGCAGGTCAATGGGGTAACCCTCACAAGACAGCTCCCGTCTGACCAGGCCGAACGGCAACGCTGCGCGACTGAACCCTGGGAGAGAGACAGAGAGAGACGGAGGAAGTGTGTAAGGGAGGGAGACGGGGAGAAGAAATCAAAGACAGAAATATAACAACTCTGACAAGGAGTATCACGGGAAAATAGGAGGGAAAACACACTGGACATTATTTCAAAGGCTGCCAAACTGACACTGAGACGAACGAGTCATCCAGGGCTATGTGTGGTGCAAAAGCGTTTGTTTTGGACCAGGCCCTGGATGATAAAACACACCTTTGGGAAGAAAACAAATCAATATTTAATATCTATAGCAATTAATAAATAAGCCCGCTAAAATGCTCTGTACACAAGAGAACGGAGCACGATCATACACATTCATTATCATAACTATTTTCATGTTTTTGTTTCTTTCAAAATAATGCAAAATGCAGGCCTCTAAAATTAACCCTTAGTGGATCCTTGATGTATTTGAGGGTCTGCAGTATTTTGGAATTTAAAAAAGAAGCAGCCAAACAAGCATCAACAACAGAAAAGGGTAATTCTATCCATTTTACGGCTCTGGCAGTACGAGAGCAGACATGTGCACAGCTGAGGAGAAAAAAAGGGAGAAAGAGAGGGAGGTGGGTTGAGCTGGGGGAAAGAAAAAATCAATACTTTTGCTTTGTGTTCTGCAAATGTGAGCAGTGCCAAATAGCTGTGCTTAGGGGGTGAAGCAAATTACTCTCAACAAATCATTTGGAGGGCATTTTTCTTCCAGCACTGTAATGTCAAACATGAAGGGTCCAATTTTAGATAAACAGAGGTCTTTATTTTAAAAAGTGCTCTCTATATTCTGAATTTCTGTTAAAACACAGAAGCTCACTAATTGCACGGCATAAGGAACTGACATGTAGTGAAATTATGCAGGTGTTAATGCTGCATTCGCTCCAGCAGACTCACTGATGCTTTTGGTGTTTTCTGGAAAATAAAATCGCTGTCAAGCCCTGCTCAGAAATTTGGGCGTGCCCATGTGAGTAGCTGGGAACACGCTGTGCCGAAGCAGAGATCAAAACTTTAGGCCCATATGCTTGTTACATCATGGAGAAACGACACTTGAGGACAAACCATGCTACAAACAAATTACAGACAAATTTACTAATCCAGTATACTCATGTCTTCGAAAAATATGCTGCCGGCTGTGTTCACTGAACCGCTTTTAGCCACAGCATGTTGCTACTGAAGAAGATGACAGGTGATGGGTTTCATCACCAAAGGGAGCCGGTGTCAGAAAGCTGGTGATAGTCAGAAATAATCAGGAAGAATTGTACCCATGGAACAACCATCTACACCCACTCTGCAGTCTAGCAACGAGTCTATTTAGTCTGAATTCTCTCAGTTCTGTAGTGCTGTTGTTTTTCAAATCTTCTCTAGTAACATAAGGGACATGCTACCACTGATTATGCTGAAAATAATTTACGAGCTTTAACATTTGAGTTAGAGTCAAAGGCAGTTAAAAATACTAGCCTTTTGTGTCCAACACTGAAAACCAGTAACTGTTCTTCCTGCAGACACACAGTATAAAAACATGTCACACTAGATTACAAGGGGAAATACAGTTCAAATCAGTTGTGGGGTGCAGTCGATTTGTCCAATAGCTGGATATTTGATTAAGCAGCATGTGCCGTACCTATTAGCTCTGAATATTTCTTTAAATTCGTCCTTCTAAACGAACAGGAAAATGGCTGTGACACTCACTTTGCCTATTCAGAAGTCACTGCTGTGACGTTCTTTAATTACACAGCGGAAAAAAGCAACGGCGGCTCCAGAGCGCTTTTTATCAACCCATTTCCTGCGTGGATTTTTTGACATGCCAGGATGTTTTCAGCTGTATCAAAGAACACTGACAGCAAAATGGGTTCAAATGACTTTAAAAAGTCCACTCAATCGAAATGAGTTTCTGGATGACTGAGTCAACAATCAGACGGGGGGGAAAGGGGGGGGATTTGTATCGTTACTGTGTTCCCTCTTTTTGACTTTGGGCATTCCTCGTGTGACCATCACACATTAAGCCACAGGAAAAGCGTGGAGGGATAATGGGTGCTCACCTTGCATCAAAGCTGTCTTACTGCTATCACATTTGGATGAGTTCTGATGAGTGCTTTCTGGCCAAACCAAATTCATTAGAGGTTTTGGCTTGCCAAAAGCCTTCGGTATGAAAATACTGTGATCCAAGGAGAGATCCGACTCTGTCATGTACATTTCTAGCTCAAGACTGAAATTAAAGATATGTCTACCCAAGTAATCAATGCCAACTTTTAATTTCAATTTGGTGTACACTCAGATTCACAGAAAAGCAGTTTTCTCTCCTCTCTCTGTTTTTTTCCCTGTGTTCAGACGGAGGAGTAATCCCCTTGGTTGATTGCTTTAGCACTTGAAATCATTACACATTTGCCTTTTCTTCCTGGCCTATATTTGACTGAACTCCTGTAGGACTCAATAGAGAGGTCGCATGGACCATCATCCACAAATCAATGAGACTGCAGTGGTGTCCATTTGGCTGGACTGCATTAGCTTTTGCTGCCCTACTTTGCGCTGGTAGAACGTATGTCGGAGCTCAGGCTGCACAGGAAAAGCATCAGTGCGATTTGGTTCACCCAGCCAACACCACCAATATACTCCTTCTGAAAAACCCTGCTAAAATACTTACATCTCAGAGCGCTTTGCGGTTCTGCCATATGGCATTGGGCTTTATCGTCCCACACTTCTATTCTTTCATTTCAGCCCTTTAAAGGAAACCAGAACATGTTGAGGGCGTGGGACGGAGGGGAGCAGCCACTTTTTTACAGCTTCAAATTAATGAGTAACTTTTCTGTTTCCCTGTGGCCTATGATGACAGGGTTATAACGCACGATGCCCTTCTTGTTCATGTGTCTGGAAATGAAATGGAAATAAGTGCTCGTTGTCTGGGCCTCAACATGGCCACCAAAGCAGTTCATAGATCATGCTGTCGGGGCCTGTTTCATAAACAACTTTCCAAAAGCCTGGCCATTGATTAGGCCTGGGGATGAACTACTTTCTCCGCCTGACACCGGGTGATTTTTCAGGACAGACACATAGCCACCGAATAATCAATATGGGAATCCCAAGTATACTCTCTGAGAAGTCATTCCTATCTTTTCCTCCCATACGAGCATAAGAAGCAAAATATGTGCAAGAAAAAGAGATCATTCAGAACCCAGATAAGCAGGTTTATTTCAGATTACTTGACAACTTGACCTGGTTTGAATCAGGTGAATGATGACTGATACCAAACACATCTTGAATGGGAAAGTTGGAGAAAACTGCTCCTTTAATGTATATTAACCTGCAACTGTATGCTACATTCATAACACATTCTATTCTGAAATTGGTCTTTACATACAGTTGCCCTGACAATTCTCTTCTATTTCACATGGTTGACCTTGTTTTGACACTGTGATTACCCCCTGTAGTGTTTTTTTTTTAAACACATCAAATTGTCTTTGTCTACAATGAAACCTAAAAACGAAACACAATAATAAAACACAGCAAAAAAAAAAAATCAATTATCCGTAGCACAGTTCAGTAATTCTTGAGATTTATTTAACATTTTTATTCTGACACAACTTCGTAACACATAGGGAGAGAGGAAAAATGTGGACCACCTGGAGGTCCCTGAGGACCAGTTAGAGAACCACTGCTTTAAAGGACCCAGAGTGCCATTCAGTGTTTTTATTAAGTTCAGAAAACTTTGCAGACATTTTTTTAATGCAGCCTCCAACCTGCAGAGCACATGAGAACAAAGACAAGTTCAAAAAGAAAACAGGCTTGTTTAGAGGGTTGCAAGTAATTTCAACTGCATGAAATAATCTTTTGGGAGAATGAGGCAGAAGCTCAGACAGTGATGTTCTATGTAGAGTCAACAAGAACCAGACCTTGGATTGTTCAGCGGATTCATTTATGTATTTATTTATTTGGTAAACAAATTTGCCACTATCTTTCAATTCAAACGCAGGCAACTGCTGTTGCCTGAGAAACAAAATGAGAATGAGCATCCTTACAATTTGACCTTCTTTTTGTATAATTTACTTAGTTATTTATTTGCGCTTCACATCTGGAGGAAGAGTGAGGGTCGAGAAAAGACCTTTCTGAAATGCATTAACACCTCAATGACATGAGGCAAATGTGCTTGCCAGAAAACTGCATCATTTTAATGAAGGACTTCTGGACCCAATCTTGAGGCTCGGCCTTCACTTGTATGTTATGAAAAGAGAGCACCAAAGCATAAATGGCTCTTTGTACTGCAATGTGTTGAAGAGACGCACAATATGACTGCACCTGGGTCAAACTGCTTGTGAGAAACACTGTATGTCTGTGCGAATCCTCGTTTGATCAAAACACATTTCATGCTGACACCTCGCTTAGATTGTCTCATTCCAGGCCTTATGAGCAAAGCTCCTGTAGAAGAGGCGACATCCTTTATGGTGCAATGTCCAGAATGCTTCATTTCCTCTCGCTTCCCCACCCCCGAGTTAGAGCACTTCGCTCAGGCATTGCTTTTCCTGCCTTTGATTTGTAAATCAGTGATTCACACAGTGTGGTTTCAAGAACTTGTCAATGATGCTAAAACCTACTAAAACATAGCAGGGAAGCAGGGAAGCAAACTGCACTTGCCAGGAGTTAATCAGGCCTTTAGAAAGTGAATGGCTCTCCAATCCCTTTCTCTCCTTCTAATTAAATAATGGGAGCGAGGATCAGAAGCAGTAAATAATATATTAAAGAGAATGCTGGATTTCATCACCATAGCAACCTGTCCAGCAAAGCCATAATCGCCGCGATCTCTCCTCCACCAAGCCCCCCCCGACCCGCCCCATCCTGGCCTTGTTGACACCAAGCCTTATCAGGCATTCTGGTCAGTCACCACAAGGGTCACTTTTCAATTCCTTTCAGGCAGATAGGTAGCCAACTCTGAACTCCAGCGGCCAGGCCCCACGCCGGCACACAATGGAGGCCTTTCAGAGGCAGCCTTTATCAGTCGCACCACTGTACACGACTCCACAAATCTGGTCAATGCAACTCCGAGAGGGGGAGACCCTTTTAATCATGGTTCAAATGCACAAATGACTTCTTGGTCCCACTTTACTCCACAGTGCTCTGTTCCCCATGTAAATATTTGTGTAAATACAGGGTGCTATTGTGCCACTGTAATTCAGCACTGTAAAACAAGTCCTGCGAAACTTGTGTTTTTAATTACACAGGATTAGGGTAGGGGGGGTAAAATAGTGGTTTTGTTATCTTACTACACTATACTGTTGTAACATGAAACACTTTGCAATAGCAATGAGCTCTGTACACTTTTGGAAAACATTTTTCTTTTCAGCTCAGCATCCCTTAATAGACAAACAACAAGCGTTCTGACAATCAGTAGTACGCCTATATTCGGCCTAATAAGTAGAGGTTGCACAGCAAGTTCCACCTCAGCGGCTACAGTCCCATGACTCTACTCTAATTCACTTTTCACCTTTGGGGTGACATTGGCCCATTCAGAGAGCGGTAGCCAGGCAAAAATGCTAATTTGATGAGGACGGAGGCCGGTCTCTGTGGCGCAATAATATTTTAATCTCCTCAACGAGGCAAATCAATTGGAAAGTGACCATCTGCCAGGATATGACTATCACTGAAGAGGGGGTAATGAACATACAGGGAGTGATTAAGATCATCATCATCAGTAGCAGCATCCTGTTGTAATCTCTTTCACACAAAAAAAAAAACCTGCTGAGGTGCCAGATGACAAACATATGACCTAATAAAGAAATATGCACTTTTAGAGAAAGTAGCCTGGCCAGGGCAAAAAAAAATCCTGCTCAAGGGATTTTTTGTTCTTAGAACTGTGCATTTTTTCCTTTGCTCAGCAGGTGCTCTTCAGTATATGAGGATTTTACGCAAACAAATAAATAAATAAGACTATATTAGCTCTGGGAAAAAAATGTGAAAATGTATTGAAGTTTCTAAGCTCTGGAGTGAAACTACTCCACCAGTGTTCTTAGGATGTGCAAATGCATGGGGAGATTCTACTAGATTATCTAAGTCTGACACAGCATTCTTTCCCATTGAAGCTCTAAAAAGGATCCGGGACACTCATGGCGATTGTCAAGCCCAGTTAATGCAGCTTGGATTGGGCTTTGTCCTGACAGAGGCATACAGCTGCTTGTAA
This sequence comes from Alestes dentex, assembly GCA_037576975.1. Lineage (NCBI taxonomy): Eukaryota > Metazoa > Chordata > Actinopteri > Characiformes > Alestidae > Alestes > Alestes dentex. The sequence continues at coordinate 13,545,076 of JBBIGA010000038.1, forward strand.
ATGAGCTAGCATTGCTAGCGCTGACTGCTATTATTCTGCTCTCGCGGCTGACAAGGTTGCTTGCTGAGGGGATTTTGGAAGGGAATAGGAAATCGTGGCATACCGAATCAGCGCAAAGCAACAAGGAACACAGCTTGAGTTCTTCTGGGTTTTTTTATTTCGTCTTTTTATGTTCTCTACAAGCACTAAATTCTACGGAAGACTACAGAAGGCGAAGACACCCCGAGTCACCTTTCCCCCACAGAGCTGATTCCATAATCCCGCAATATCCTTTACAATAGCGTGTTGTCTTAAGAAGTCAGGTTTTTCGCAAGAGGGGGAAGAAGAAAGGGCCAAGAAAATATTGTGGATATCAATGCAAATATTCGCTATTGGGAGGAAGGTTTCTGTCTGGTTCAAGTTCTGTGGTGGGATGATCCACTGAAGCTTACCAGGCTAACATGAGGACATGACCCTCAGCTTTGGTCCGTGCAAACATCTACGGAATCCACACCTCAAACCTTTATTAGCCCAGCAAGTTGCAACAATCAAATGCTACGCCTCACTTTCTTCCTCATGATAAGCTCTGAAAAACAAGATTCAAGCTTCTCTGGAAGGAGCACAGTACACATTGTTTTATGAACTGGCCAACTCAGCATGTTGCCTGTCCTTTGCCCCTTCATGTGTTGTTGTCACGAAGTCTTGATGGACACCATAAAACAGGATACAGGAAAAGAAACAGCCTACAGTTGATGTTCAATAGGCAGGAGAAGGCATATGCTGTCTCACATGCAGACAGAGCCTCGTGTGGTTCCTGGCTCCAAAATTCATTGGTATTCATGACCACGGCCTGCCCCAGTTCATTTACATCTTTCTCTTTCATAGCAACAGCGGGTGGGCTATCAGGAGCATCTTTGATACAGGTGCGTGCTGGCAAAAAAAAGACATTGTGTCATTTAGCTCTGGATAGATATTATGAAAAATGTACCCCACTGTTTCTGCCTTTTTGCTGCTGAGGTGGGCCTTTGTAAAGTCTACCTTTAGCCCGTCAAAAAATGTTTAGATACGATCTGCATGCCGTCACACCCTTCACCCCCCCCCCCCCACACACACACCTCTTGCTCTTGTAGTGTACATTGAACACTGCCTAGATACACTGCTATCAAAAGCACCTCATCACTTTAAGGGCAAGACAGTCCAAACCCCTACATTAGGTAGAATTATCAGTATAATGCAAATAAACTATCAAACAAAAGTTGAACCGATGCATTTCTAAAAATCATAAAAACAAACACACATCTTTTTAATATATTAAGAAATTGTTGTTTTACTCTCAACTCAGCATGCTTGACTACGTGTAACCTTTACGCCTAATTAAACACAAACCACTGGGGTCATGAGTCTGCCTTCTATGACAAGTTATTGAAAAAGTGTCACCTTCACAGACAGCTGACAGCTTTCTCACACTGTCAAAATCTGTAAAGCCCATAGGGCTCGTTTCAGGGGGAACGCTAAATCACATGAACATGTGAGTGCAAAGAATATAAACACAACACGTGCACAAATGTCTAGATCCCAGCTCATCCAATGTATCTTCTAAAAAAGTATTAAAAGTCCCCTCACTCTTTGCCGCTACTTTTCTAGGAAAGTATACTAGCTGTTAGAACATTGCTGTGAGGACTTGACTGCATTCAGCCACAAGAGCTCCATCACGCCAGAGAACCCAGATCCACTGCTCCACAGCCCGATTCTCGGGAGCTCTGTACTCTAGATAACACTTGGCACTAGACATGTAGGTCTTGTACTCATGTGCTGCTGCTTCAGAGCATCCCACACTACTGCCAATTCTTTGCGAGGGAAATGACAGAAGTGGTACCCGCCTGACTTTCTGTTTCAATAATGAGTACTCTCTACAATTTTTTTTTTTATCTATAGTATACATTATTACCACTGATCCTCTCCAGAAACAACTGTTGTTATGCTACATTACAAAATACTATACTACACTATATTATACTCTTATGTTAAATGGTTGTATACACACTGTCATTAAGTTCTCTGGCTCAAGGTTATCTTCATTTTATGACATGAACCTGATTCTAGTTGGTATCTAGAGTTCTTGTTGTTATAATAGAGTCGTTTTTATGACTGAAACTATAAAGTTTATAGGGACACTTTTCCAACATGCACTGACAGAATGAGGTCATCAGATTAAACCATTAAGGCATTGTTAATTATTAGGGGTATGCAGTGGCCCAATAAACCAATAAGCTATTTCATGCTCCTTCAATCAATAGGGTAGTATTCCACACATATCATAGATACGGACAAAGGCTTACTCCCACTCATTCTCTCTCTCTCTCTCTCTCTCTCTCTCTCGCTCTCCTCTCTGTCTCTCTCTCTCTCTCGCTCTCCTCTCTCTCTCAG
>JBBIGA010000038.1:13550952-13561396 GCA_037576975.1 Alestes dentex
TGATAAAGTCTCTTGGATGAGAGACGAAACGTCTTCAGCTCTCTACCCAAGTCCAGATGACTTATGAACTCCTTTCTGCATTGATTTGACTCCCTGGATGAATGAAAAGAATGAACCTTCACAGACAACAGTAGGGGAACAAACTTCACAGTTTGTTTATGTACAATACCGTGAAACTTTACTATTGCAGCAGGCACTCTAAATGCGGCGCATTTCCGCAAAGTAATAACGACATGCATTACACTTTCAGTGATCTGACGGTAAACCGAAAGGCCTACCAGTGAGCAGGCTTGCTTTCCTGCTGAGTGCAGACAATCATGAGGCTAATTAATTAACACTAGCTTCCTATATTTAAACCTCAAGATTCAACATCTGTAAGTCACAGCTTGATATGTTACTTTATCACACTCCAAATTACGGGCAGTGGAAAACAGCGCATGTATATGACATGAGCATCTCAGGCTCTGCGCAGCAGCTGTGCTTCACAAGCAGGCCCTGATGAGTCTGGTGACGTGTCAAGAGCTCACTGATTGGAGGCTGTTATTATAATCTACTATTATAATTTTGCTCTGTCTGCTTGCTGGCATGAGGCGCTCCGAGACAAACAGTCATACCACGTTTGAACTTCTGGTGAGTTGTGAAATATCACATCTTATCCATTTCATCTTATTACTTTCGTATGGAACTCCAGTTAGGGGCAATGCCTGACGTTCAGTGACTCAAAGGAACTGGTCACTAATTTACCTAAAGTCCTCCTCTGGCCACTTCAAAGAGAAAAGAAATCCGAGGGCTTCCCAGAATCACATGCAAATGACGCTAAGGCCAGTGTGACCCTAATACTGCAAACCCTAATCACCTTAAAATTCCACAATATTAAAGTAGCAAACAGGAAACTGCTTCTGGTGACCCTCTGACCCTCTAATACACCGTCTCTTTTTCTCAGAATACCTCCCCCATCCGCGACGGACCAAAAGCTAATACATGCATTTTGCTCAGAAATGACCCACAACTGTGACTCCGGGTCGCAAACAAAGGCAGGTTCCACCACAGCCGTACCGAGAAGGAAAGATCGGATCTTTTTGTTTTCTCAAATTATACTCAGCTATGCTGTGCCTCCAGTCTAGCTGAGCCTATCTCTCTTTGAGACTAAAAACAAAAAAAACGCGAGGTCTAAACAAAAGAGGAATGAAGATTATTATCACGCTGAAAAAATAAAATCTTTTAGATGAAATTTGCTCACAGAGGACACAATCTGACAAGCAGGCCTTTTATGGACACGTTACAGTCAGCCTGCATGGTATGTGAAAGGCAAAACAAAACAATAAAGGTTTCATGGCTCACTTCTGTTGGGATGTCGTCTGTGGCGAAATGGGAGGCAGATAAGACAAATCCTCTTGTTCTCCATAGACTTTCTGACGGTGTGGTCTGCCGCTATCCTGCACTGTTGTGCTGATCGCTTGGGATATGCTTGTTAGATGGCCACGAACCGGCCCGAGTGGGAAAAAGACAAGACAAAGCATAAAAGACAGACGCGGGGGGGGGGAAAGAAAAGCGGCCAGGGTAGATAGGAGGCATATGGGTAGATGACTAGAACAGTAAACTCTCATCCGGGAAATGAGTGTCCTCATTCTAACCCTGTTGTGTGTCATTAAACGCTTTATTCAATTAGACGTTTTCATTAAATGAGGCTGAATTGACACAGAGCCATTTTTGGAGCCCTCATACTATCACTTAACCTGAAATGCTCCGAGCTACGCTAAATACAAATGACCACAACAGCGAATCTAAAATCTTCCATTATCAAAAAGTGTTAATTCTGTGTTTAATCCACCCCATACATAGCGTCAACCACCACTGGGGACGAGCTGCCAAGAAACCGTAAAATGCAAATTAGTCTTGGCTGGGTTACAGCAGTTTCAGCCAGTTTCCACTGATACCCATTTGTTTCTATATCCATAAACCTGTTTGGCCAGAGCTTCCTAGCTCCGACTTCAAGTCCCTACTCAGCACGTTCTGAAAATAGACAAATCATTAATACAGACCAAATCAATACTGAGTATCATCGTAGTCTCATGTGGGATATGGTCTCAGACAGACATCCTAAGTTATAAGTAGCAGCGATGGACCCTGTTTGATTTTTTTTTTTTTTGCATGATAAACACAAACCAAGAGCCAGCTGTGATGGACCTTAATCCATTAAATCCCCCCCACACACACTAAACGGCAAATCCTAATGAGGATTTGAAGCGCTCAGCTGGGTGGGGGCCTGTGGCAGTGGCCGCACCTTTGCTAGCGGTTCTGCTCTCCATTCCATTGTGCTCTTATCAGCCTTATCAAGGAGAAGTGACTGTTGATGAAAGACCTGAGCTGCATTGAGGACCAATGGCGTATTGACCCAGCGGCAGCTTAGCACTAAGGGAAGTCAGATCCCTTGGCCCGATACAAAATCCCTGTGTGACATCTGGGTGGAAAACAAAAAGAAAAACCAAAGAAAAAGAGAAGAAAAAAAAAAGCCCACGGAGGCTGTTTACTGTGAAGGGCAGAACAAAAGGACTGTGCCGTGTGTCTGTGTTTAATAAAGGCGGGCTAAAGTCTGGCTGGAAAGCAGACGGAACAGGACTCCAGACTATTCACTTAACTTCATTAAGGATTTTAAGTCACCGGGTTTTAAGTCCATGCTGATCGGTCTGAGAGAGAGAGAGAGAGAGAGACAGAGAAAGAGAGAGAGAGAGAGAGAGAGAGAGAGAGAGAGAGAGATTTCCCAGAAACAATAGGAGCACTGCCCTGTTTTTACCAGTTGAAGCATTTCATTAATGAGCATTACTACACAGACAAGATTTCACGGTATGTCAGTGGCAGACAAGGCTTTTAAGTTGGCTTGCCCACACACGTTTAACTTCACAGAATGATTTGTTTTCACAGTAGGGCCCAAATTGTAACTTGAATCCCTCCAGCAAGGCAGCGCAATCTGTAATGACTCGACGAAATATGTATTCAGTAGTGATGGGTACCGGAAAAAATAGCCAGATTTTCTTTTTTTCTTCTTTTGCATCTCTAGCAGGAATATTCCCTTGTTAACGTACGAAACCACGGGGAAGACAAAAGCATGTGATGCAGTGACACAGTATTTGGAAGCATGTTTTCCCCTCACCTCATCTTTTCATAAAATATTTGCCTGGCACCTGAGCAGATATAGGGGCGACCCTGTCAATGCGACTGCAGAGGCCGGAAAGATCTTCTCTGATGCCGCCTTAGCAAACTTTCATGTATGAGAGAATCCAGTGCACAGTCAGGGAGAGCGAGAGAAAAATATGGAGTGATGGAGAGATGGAAAGGAGGGGAGAGGGCTGGGATTGCTACTGTATTCTCTCTCTGACATGTTCTGCTGTTAATCACCACATATTCAGCAGGACCTTCTTTCAGGAGGCAGCAAAGACAGACACCTCATTTCAATCTGAATCTTCAAGGATACTGGAAAAGAACCTGTCAAAATCAGGGCTCCTATTTAGAGGATCTTTCTAAAGCCCCAGTAGTTCCAATTAGAAACACTCGGTTGAAATTTGAGACTTCACCTCATTTTACAAAGGTGGCACCTCCACAGGAAGGGTAAATGATCGAGGCTATCATTCCTTGTTAAGCGTTTTAATGAAACAGTAAGCCTATCATCTTAAAACACTTAGGAAATAATGTGCCGCTGTAAAACCGTGATCCCAACTTACCACTTTTGTTCCTGATTCATTATAAAGATCTGCACTGCAGTCTTAAAGACCATTTTAAATATATAATGCTATAAAAAAGGATTTATATAGCAAAGCCCTGCTGATTTAACATTGTTCAACCAAAAAAAGAGATATGCGTACCTTAACTGACCCAAGACAGTTAATCATCTTCAGGCATAAATAAAACAGTTTGCTAGAATGTATATTTAGTCTTATTTTTTTTCAGAAAGTATGTTTGGAAAGACAATAAAAGGTGAAAATCTTCACTTGAGGACAAAGCCATGAATACAAATGAATTTCATCCAAGTATACAGACAGCAGTCAGCCCCGCAAAATTAAATAAGAAAGATGAGATGCAAAGTTTCTAGGGATACACCACGAAGGAGGGGAATAACCCTGAAGCAATTAATCTTTTGAAGCTTCTGCAGAAGCACAAAACTTCCAGCCATTTATGGCTATGGCAGTAACCCATTTAATTCAATTATAAAATGCATTAAAAAGATATTACGGCCAGGGCGGAGTGTAATGAAGCATGTTTACTTGGGGATATTGTTTATAATGAACAGTTGTTGGGCTTAGCCCTATAGTTAAAAGAGGACATCTGAGCAAATATAGGAACATGAGATAACTCCAACAAATAGAGGAGTCAGATATTCGATTTTACTTTTAATTTAATTGAGAGCAAAAGCAATGCATGTTCAATGCTGATGAAGGTGCGTTTTGGAGCAGGTAGATTTTGAACTTAAAGATCTATAGATTTGCTATAAGAGTAAAAAAAAAAAAGCCCAAATATGTGGTATCCTCATATACCCTGATGCAGCAAAACCCCTTTCTACCGCAAAACAAATCACTCTCGCTGATGATCATGTGGAATTCTATCACAGGAGTCATATGTTTACCTTAATCCTGATAAGGGATCTATCATTGAGTAGGTTCTTACCTTCAGTGCATTGTATAGCAGCCAAAGCAAACATCAGGCAGCAGAGGGTTGAGAGACTCCACACTGAGCATGCCATTGTGCTTGGCTTGGACACTCTCCTCATGTTTTGCCGGAAGTCACTGCAGTCACAACAGTCCATGAGAACTGCTCTCAAAGACGCTCATCATTAGGATCCGCACCTGAAAAAGCAGCCACAGTGGATTGTCAGTGCTAGAGAAACACCTCAGAGGCTTCCTGAGAACAGGTAGGTCCAAAAACAGCTTTTCTACAAGTACAAAAGGCTGAAAGTCCACAAAATGTACAACAAACCAGAATGTAATCTCAAGGGTGTAAATCCCTATAATGGAAACTTAGAGCTAAGAAACCTCCTCCATGTCCAGACGACTGAGCTGGCAAATTCAACGAATCGCAACAAGGGAGCAAATAACCCATTGGCAAGCGTAATTGAACTCCAAACCCTAGTCATCCTTCGTGCTCCGTCAATCCATACCTCTTCGAGTGCCTGCGTGCCCTCCTCCTGCCATTCACCAAAAACACGGCCCTGGATCCATCAAGCGAGGCAGCCGCTAAACGGCAAGGCCCTCCACTGAAGCTACTCAGGCATGTATCCCTCTCCTCTTAACTGTTTTCCTCTGTCCGCATGTTTACACCTCCCGCCTGCCCCGGTGCGCCCCGCTCATAAACCGTTCTCACACCCCTCGCAGGGGAGCACAGTCGCTCCAGTAACAAGTCACTTAGGAGCCCATTAAAATACTGCACACACCCCACCCACGCTTTCTGTTTAAGGCACACTAAAGCAAGACCACCCTGCTCTGCATATATGATTAAACTATAAAGTATTTACACAAGTCTGTGGGAAAAAAAAGGCAAGCTCCTCCTTTTAGTTTGCTTAGTTTACAGTTGTGTATGTGCACAGGAGGTGCTCCGATTCTTGAACTACTAGAAGAAAATCATCTTAGTACCTCTGGTACATGAATCAAGGTAAAGTTGCTCTTGAACAGCAAAAAAAAAAAAAAGCTACAAGTTCCACAGCTCAAGGAGCAGTCGGAAAGTTACAAACAGATACAGTGTCATTAGTCCTCAAGTTGCAAAAGCACAAAAAACACCCAGACCTTGAATGGATGAATGAAGAGATTAAGGGTTCCTTGAACCTCTGTGTTCCTATTCAAGATGATTTCAAGGCTTCAGTGGCAGCTTTTTCCATTTTAACCCCTTTAAACTGCAAGGTCCATACTTCAATCCCTCACTTATAATCACACACCCTATATATTAGAGCTTCCGTAGTTTTTGAAAAATCAGCAACAGTTAATGCATAGTAGGCCTGTACAATATGAAGGAATTTGCTTACTGTAATTACGATGCTAGCTTTTGTGACCTCGATACCTTACAACCTATCAAAATACATTAGTAAACCCTTTGTGTAACATGGTCGGTCAACAGCATGCATTATTTCGATCCATTATTATTTAGTTGTTAGATCATTTGGATGAATCAAAACCAGGGATGCCTCTATCATGATTTTTTACGAACAATCCCATGTTTGATGTCTTCACAAATTGTCAAGTGGCCGATTAAATGTGTTTCTTTGTCCCAAAGCTTAAACTGTGGTACAAACAAATACATAAAACAAAAAATGTACAATACTTTCCATCACCCCGAGTTGCAATACAAATCACAAAAAACCTCTTTACTCCTTAACGAGTAAAACTGGCATTTGAAATTCTTAAATGAAACATTTGTATGCTTTTCATAAATAACACGAATCAAATAAGGTGCTACACCGAAACTTTGGGGCTATTTAGCATAATGAGTCATGCATAATTACGCAGCGAACATTTTGGTTGCAGGTGTGGGAGGACTCAAATACAGTGTGAGTGCACTTACCCAGCACACACAATTTAACCTCGTGAAATTACAACATATATTTGACTAAGTTAAATAATAAATGGTCCAATTGCCAAGACTGAGTAAACATTGGCCAGCGAACATCTGATCTTTTGATCATGCATGCCTGAACAAAACATCCACGGAAACTCCTCTGGATCCACTATGGTTTGATCAGGATACTCAGGGAACTTAGGAAAACATTTATTCTTTCTTAAAATCTCATTAGCATAAGGCAGCCTTCTGTGATATCCGTACTGCAAAACCCAACATCATGCTAACAACTATCAAACAATTAACTATGCAGCCTTACTGGATAATAAGCTGCAAGATGCATAATGGAATAATAAACCTAAAGTTTAAGAGGTTAAACCCCTCCCCAGACTCTTCTTGCCAGTGCGATAATTTGTCAGGGGAAATAAATATATTAAACGCGAGGGCTGATCCCCTACATGGGCAGATGGGTGTTCGGTTAAATCAACGACAACAGCTCGCTACCTTCATATCTTTGTGTCATGCTGTGAGCGGTTAACATGCTGATCAGTCTGAGGCACCAAAGGCGCAGACTAAGGCGGTCTGCCTGACTCCCACTCTCCTCATTAAACGCACCAAGGTCTCTCTTCTCTGCTGGAGACCTTATCTTCCTAAGCTGCGGCGAAGACCCGCCGATCAACACCTGTTAAGTGCTTCAAACGAAACAGCGCCGATCGAACCCCCAGCCAGAGCGCAGCAGGGAGGCCCGCTGTTGCCGCTGTATACGTTTTGTCGAAACATGCTAAATTATAACAGTTAACGTACACTTAAAAAGCAACAGGCCTTTGAAGTCTGATGTTAGCGTAGCCTCACACAAGGAGGCTCTCTAACTTGGGGAGATTTTGTACACATGTTGTGATATGACAGCTTGTTCAGTACTGTGTTGACTACATATAAAAACCAATGCAGGCAGATGTTTAAGTACTCTGAAAGACGGAAAGCCAGAGGGGCACGGACCCAGAGGCTGCAAAACAGCTGTGCACTTCCATGCAGCTGCTCTTTAAACCCGAAGAAGAAGCATGCAGACAGGTTCATCATCAAACGCGTTAAAGAACGGAGGGGCATCGCAAAAGATGATTTGCTGCTCCTGTTCAATAGAGGGGGTGCAGAGAAAGAAAGCAGGCATTAAAATCAAAGTTGAAAGGACAGTTTGAAATGTTAATGACACAATGGGGAAACAAGGCACAGATGTGAAAGAACGCAGCAGTCTTTTGACCGAAACCTCTCCGCTGCCTCCCTTTCAGGCGAGGGGTGGGCCACCAGAGGATAAAGGAAGAGGCAGGCCATTCAGGGCAATGAGGCCTAGAATAAAAGACTGGGGACATGGGAGTGGGGGGGCACAGATGGGAGGTTGGGGAGTTTACAATACAAGATTGACAGCTTGCAAGTCTTGCTTGACCTCTGAATTAACCCCCTAGATTTCAATGAACTAAATGACAGAGCCGGGATCTTGATTGTCAGAGAATATGACAAGTGTATACAAAAAAGAGAAGCATGCTCAACTGTAAATTCCTCAAGAAGTAAGTGTGTGAGACTAAATTGAACATGCACTCAAGATGGTAGAGTGTAGCTTTGAAAGCACAGGAATCCAAAGAACCATGAACTTCACAACCTTGACACACTCAGCCTTTCTCACGCGTTAACCGTTATCTTCCGGACTCAACACTGCATTATCCAAGAAAAATTTCTCCATGGAGGCAGCATGAATCAGGCTGTTTTTTTCTCCAGCGGGCTGGATTATTGGGTCAGTGATCAGATGACATTAGTGTCCCACTGAGCCAGATATCGGAGAGAAAAATCGATCAATGACCTGGCGTGGGCCAGCTGATGTAGCTCAACACATGGTGGTATGACTAACCCTCAGAGCTCCATCTAAGTGCTGCAGGACTGGGGGGCGGTCAATTAGAGAGATCCCTGCGCCATTATACACTGCAGCAGGAAGAAGATACATGTGTTTGTACCCTCTGCATTTTTTTTTTTTTGGGGGGGGGGGGTGCCCGAGGAACGTTTCGAACATCTTATACGTTTAAAATGATTTATCACCCAAAAAAGAGCATATACTGTTCTCAGACCAAAGCTGGAGCCCTTGAATAGTCCATGTTTCACAAACTATTGCTTAATTTTCAAGACTAATTAATTTAGTAATGTATCATTTCGAATGTGACACTTGCACAACTAAGCTTCCCTTTAATGTAAGATGTTTTACTAATGGCCCCTGCCACAAAACTATCAATTTTTCTGCCCACTCAATTCATCAAATTCAGCAATCCCTGCTGGTCCGAAAGTAATGGGACAGAACAAAGCCTGACGCCCTGATGTATTTCAGAAATTAAGTAATCTGCAGGACATTACAGAAATGTTAGTGTGTTTTTCTTTTTTTTTTTTTCCAAGCTTTTTCTTTTACACACTGCTACTGTGCACAGTGCTGAGATCCATGAGCATGCACACTACAGCCATATTTTCACAAGAAACGGACAAGTGTATAAACGTCCAAAGCTAAATGCGTGCCTGATTCTACAGTTCAAACAGACTTGAATACGTAGACCATACTGTGGAGTTTACAAAGGAAGGCAATCATTTCTCTTCACTGCTTTCCTCTCATTTCTTCCCCTCACCCTCTCTTCCATAAACAGAGATGCACTTTACACATTAATCAGAATAATCAATAATCAAGACTATTTATGGTGTATGATAAACACTGACATTTTTATTCAGTTGTCATCTCTGCCACTGAGAGAGCTGAGAGAGAAGTGAGAAGTATATTCACCAAGGAGGTAAAGAGAGCGCTCGCATTTTCTGTGCACAAGATAGCCCAGACTCCCAAAGGCTAAAATTAGAATTAGCAGCTTCACTTTGGTCGGGGTTACTGGGCATGCAATCACCTACTATGGCTTTCAAACATGTTATACTTGAGACTCAATTTTCCTTATTTTGATATACGCCTTTCTATTTTTGCCGATAAATGACATGCATAGCCCAGTAATCGCCACAGAAATGCAAGGAAAATCTTATTAAAATGGCAAGGTGGCTATACCTGTCTCTCAATAGGGATTATAATGGGCCCGATTTGTGAGGGTAACTAAGTTTTAATGCAGCCTTCACATATTGTTAACAGTAATTTTGATGTTTTAGTGGATGAGAAGTGGATTATCTCAAAATGAAATTTGGAAATGTCATTTCCATTAACTGATAGCGTCAAATTCTTCCTTTCAGGTTGCGGACGATAAGCAGGATCCTGCCACAGCCATTTAATGGTGGCTTTGCCGAGCACTCCTCAGCTCCAGCGTTAATGGGCTGACATTAATACAGCTAGATAAATAAGAAGGTCAGAAAAAATTCTAAGGACCACCATTATATAGGTATCTCGCACAGATAGTACCTGTCAATCAGTGTAAAAGGAGTCCTTGACACTCTACATTTCTCCTTCAGTTTGGACAGATAGGCGGAGGAACATTCTTATACGTCCACAGGAAGAGACGTTCCTTTACCCTTCCTTTGGATCTCTACAGCCTCAGAGAATCCTGCTCAGTTCTGGTATGCTTTTGTAACACGGTAAGAGCAAACCAAAAAGTACGAGGTCATGAAACATCAGGAACTGAAAAGACAAGAAATCTGCAGTGAGCAAGTCGTACTCTCTGAAGCCTCATCATCTCAATTTCAACAAAATGCATCAATTTTTAATTCACTCTAAAGCAATGAAAGCGCTGTTGCTGTCAAAATGGAGCAAAAGCATGGCTGGAAATGAGTGACTGTGTGTATGTGTGTGCGCCTGTGTGTGTGTGTGTGTGCGCGTGCACGTGTGTGTGTGTGTGTGTGTGTGTGTGTGTGTGTGTGTGTGTGTGTGTGTGTGTGTGTGTGTGTGTGTGTG
>JBBIGA010000038.1:13561496-13577266 GCA_037576975.1 Alestes dentex
GTGTGTGTTTGTGTGTGTGTGTGTGTGTGTGTGTGTTTGTGTGTGTGTGTGTGTGTGTGTGTGTGTGTGTGTGTGTGCGCCTGTGTGTGTGTGTGTGTCTGTGTGTCCTCAGACTCAGTCTCATCTGCCATTTGGAGTTCATCTGTCTTGATGCATTTGCATTTAACTCTCCACACTTGCACTGCGCTCCCTCCCCACTTTGCACACTTATTCCTCTCTGGTGTCCTTTTCAGAACCCATTGCTTACAATACAGATAGAGAGATAACAATATTATTACAAAAACAATATCACTCCATCCAACCAAACTATATATACAATATGTTTAATGTCAAGATAAACACCACACACACACTCTCACACGTATGCTGGCTCAACTTAAGCTCGTATCTCTTTTTTTTTTTTTTTTTTCAATTTCAGTGTTATTTGTGTATATACACGTGCATATATGTTTAAGTTGTTTCACTCTTGTTTAGGTTTGTTTTAAAATGTAAAATTTGTACGTATTTTATAATATTGCACCGTCATGAAAAAGGAGCGGTACAGGATACACTGCACTGCGTGTTGTGCCCATATAACTATGCATATGACAAATAAAGAATCTTGAATCTTAATATATGATTAAAATGTACGTCCTTCATGAATCAGCTTAGTGATTACATTGCATTTTTAATTATTGACAGGGTGTGAGCAGACCATGATAAACTGTGTTCAGCAGCCTCTATAGACTCTAAGAGGGAGTATTAAATCCAGTGTGGGAACTGTATGAACACTATATAATTCCCATATAAACAGATGAATGCTAGCATAACACTGAAACTCCCATAGAAGCCAACATTAGCGTCTTCATAAAGGTGTTTTTAAGGGGACTTATAAAGTGAACATTCCTGCAGTACACACTGCTATATAATGATATGAAGCCATAACAACTTTATGAAATATCTACCTCAGAGTAGTACTGCAATGTGACTAATCATGAAGTAGAATTTGCAAATATCTGCATTTTTCGACTGTGGGCGGAACCCAGTGGAACCCCACAGGGAGAACACAGCATCACCTCACAGGAAGGATCCTGCTAGGCATCGAACCCCGGATTTTCTCCCCGCGAGGCATCAGCGCCAACCATCGCACCACCATGCTGCACTACGGACAGCAAATCAACAAACACTGTAGCAGTCATTGTAGGTTACACCTTTTTCCCCAGGTTTTCCCAATATAAACATTTTTGCCTCCAAAAACAAAGACATCTGGGTGTGTATGTGTGTGTGTGTGTGTGCTCATGTATGATATACACACACACACACACAGTACACATATTAAGTGAGCGAGCAAAATATAGACGCTTCAAAATTAATTGCTCCAGTGGGCAGACATGTAATGCCTCTCAGAATGCCACAGACAAGAATGAGCAGCTGTACCGAAGAAAAGCCTCTGTCCCTCTATTAAGCATCGGATCATCAATTATTCAGCATCATCGTGAGGCATTATTCAACAGGATGATTAATTTTTTAAGATAGCAGGAGGCAACACAAAACATAAAAAGGGGAGCTTTATGAAATGTCTTGAAAAGACGGCGTCCTGGACAGAGGTGGTTCAAGAAATAAATAGAAGGTTGATCGGTGTTTAGGGAAAAGTTCCTTGGTGGAAAAGCTGTTAGCCGTGCGCAGTGGTCAGACAGGACATTAAAGGAGCAAGCAATGAACATAAGGTTTCCAGCCCCTCACCAGCAATTAATCAATGTGGTGTTCATTGAAAGTTCGGTGAATTGGTGGATCTGTAGCTAAAGCAGGTTTATTTAGGCAAACACGAAAAAAGTCCTTTAGAAATCTGGAGTCTGTGCTGCTCATGTAAGCTAAGCTTTTTTTTTTCTGGCCATCCTGAATGAGTTTTTTTAGATGCGAACAAAGAAGCTGTGATGTCTCGGTGTGAGACGGAGAGCATGCACTAGACAGCAAATCATTTGAAAATCTGGAGACAAAGGGAAAGGGTGTAGTCTGCTCCCTGAGAGAAATCAGTTGTCAGGTCTAAATCTCTCCTGACAACGCAACCAGCAGTTAATGCCGCTCGCTAAATCTGATGGTACGATATTGACCTTTTTCAAAGGCACGAGCAAAACTCAGAGGCCATTAGCTCCTGGCTTCAAAACTCTTGCATGCTAAAACTTTCAGAATGCTAAGGAACTGCATATGTTAGCAGAGGAATGAAGCCCCCAAAATACAAAAGGGAGTTCAGTTCACTGGGGATTGTTGGGGCGGGGGTGAGGGGGAGGTCCCTCTTCATTCACATCCAGCATATCCTGTACTGGTTATCATGACAATGGCAGCTAGGGTGACGTGTCTTTCTTACCTTGGTTTACTGATAAAAGTTGAACCGCTTTGTGCTAACTATAAAGGTGTAAGACTCAGCCTAAAAGTCCTAAACTGATTCCTTCACATCGCCTGACTGGTGTGCTTCCTTTGAGGGCAAAAAAAAAAAAAAGAACGATTTCATTTTTAAACAGGTATATTTTACAGTCCAATTTAACTTGATAGGATTAGCTTATATATTCAGTAAACTTTTTAATTTGCCCGCCATCACATTCATCACACTGCAGTTGCACCATGCCACCTTATTTCTGGTCTGTGCTCATATTCGGCTGCAAGAAATTTCACAGAGAATAATTTCAAGTGAATCACTGCCCAGATGCCATTGTTTAGCCAAGTGGATTGGAGATGAAATCCATAGGAACAGAACTGGATCCATAATTCCCATATCAATTTTGACTCATTCACCTTCGAGCAACAATCGCACACGGCACGGCTAGACGCGAAGTTTTTACGTCCTGGGTCTGAAAATGAATTTGGAACGCGAATTTTTCGTAATGCTCCTCTAAACAATGTAAATCAAAGAGCGTTAAATGAGAGTTCAGTATAGTAAAAGAAAGTGGGTTATAAGAGCAGACACTAAAGGCCCTCTTTAGTCTTTCAGGGGGATCCAGTTTCATTGTGTGTGGTGATCTCTTTCTCTGAGGTCTTTAGGCTCAGGACGGGGCGGGGGAAGGAGCCGGCACAGTGTTTCTCCCTGGATTGTTAGCTTCATTAACATGTGTTAACCAATGCTGCCATCAGTGTAATTGAGATGCAAACGGCCCCGCATTGGATTACTGCATGGGGCAGCCTAGGCCAGGCCCGTTAACCTAGTTCTCCTAGCAATTGTTTGAGAGCAAAGGAGAAGGCTATTCATTGCTACTCCACAATGTGCAATCTCTAGAATGCCTATTTGTTGACTGAGAGCATATTTAGATGTGAACAATACAGAGAAATCATGACATGGGGAAAAACAGTCCATCAACAAAATAAGCAGCAGGCAATTCACATTTGGTGATTCAAACATGTACCAGCAAATTGACGTGGACAGTACGCCCGGTTTCAAAAATGCTATTGATGAAGTTTTCCCATGAAGCATATGAGAAGCAATGGCAATTTGGAGGAGAGCAGGGCTGTTATTCTTCCCTCAGCAGCCATTACCTACAGCACATTTAAAATCAACAAAACGACATACTTTGCGGGGGGACTGCCCAGACATTTGTTAAGATGGTTCAGAAAATAGCACCCCTCAGCCGTGTCTGCCATCGCTGATGTGTCTGCGCTGATGTCCCACACTTCACTTGACATATTCCGCAGTGTTTGGCGTGTACTACATACAATGTGGAAAAAGCTGGAGGACCTGGCTGCTTTAAGGATTGGAGTCACGTAAGCGACCTCCATTCAGGGGAGACGACCTCTCTTCAATGGACCATGAATCTATCCAGGAATCAAAGTGTGAGCACTGCTGAGGAATCATTCCAAATGTAAATGGATTACCGGCAACACCATCGTCTTCTGCCACCCACTACTGGGCCACAGACGCAAGAATCTCTGGTCTCCTTCTTCCTTTTTACGCTTTTTTTTCCTGCCTCCTCCCCTCCTCTATCCTCGGCTCTGGTCTGGAGTCGTGCTTGCTTATTTGTGATAGTCCCCTGCCATTCAGCGCAATTCACCACAATCTGACTCGAGTCGAAATATCACAGGCAGACACAGAGGATGTCACTGTGCCTATCTGAAAATAGGAATCAATTCAGGCTAGGTTTTAAACGGCAATCTGAAAGGAAGAAATAAACACAGAAGGTCGTCTCTTAAAAAAAAAGGTATAATTCCGCTAGAGCTGAGCATATAGAAATCAATTATTAATACACATTCTTTACAAAGACTTCAGTTTTCAATTTGTACCCTTTGTCCACAAAGACTGCCATCTATCTTCGTATTGTTATTACAGGGAAGTGCAAGCACATGTGTGAGCTACACTAAAGGCCACGGCTCATGCAAAGTCTTCACATTAAAACTGATTTATCTGGATAGAAGAACGCTGCAACACAACAGGGGAGGTAATGCCTTTGAAAATGCTTCAGTGTACATGGGCGAAATCTCCTTCTAAGACATGGTCCTCTCTCTCTGCTGTAGCTACTTATATGTTATTGAGGACGAGGAACCATTTGGAGCAACAGAATGCATTAAGCTCAAGCTATACAAGATTATCCAATTGTAAGACTAATATGGGTTTAGCTAAGGTAATTGCTTAGATGGGGCCCACGATTCTTCCCATGCCGGGAAAACAAGGAATCAGCCCTGGTAGCATGTCCAATTGGAAAAACAAACATGTAACATCATCCCACAATACACGGAGAGACAGGAAATCCAGGTTCCCTATGCATTCGGTGACATAATCTATGAATTTTATTATGTCCCACAAACAATTACGGAGCGCATGCCACGCGCACACACACGGTTTTGCAACAAAGCGGTGTTTCTATCAGATGTTATCGAGCGTGTTTCCATCTCTCCCCTTAATTGCACTAAAGTAACCAGACACACAACTGGGGGACCTTGGGAGCTGGGAGAAACATTCCGGGGAGATCTTATCAGGGCACAACAAAAAAGCAGACGGAAATGCAGCTAAGAGCAGCTTGGGTTGGAGGGCCGAGCTGGCCGGGCAGCCCAGGGGCCCGCTGAGTTCATGTGTGATGGCAGTGAGTTCTGGAACTGTCTCCTGCCAGTTCAGGCCAGACTCCCTGCTAATCAGATCCGGGTGATGACTGATGAAAACGCCATCAGCAACTAGCGCTGAGAGGCAAAGACTGAAAATATGTCTGACATACTGACTTCCGAATGACTTATGGCTTGTATGCAGTGTGCAAGGAAATTACTTGTGTGACAAATAAATCCTCGCTGATGAATGCACCCAAAAGAGCAGCTATGGTCAAACTATCGAGTATTTACAATTTAATATGTCACTTTGTCAAAGGTAAAGTAAAAGTGTGGCAAAACAAAAAAAAAAGAGTGGCACATTTTAAGATCTAATCAAATGTTGGCAGACCAACAAGTCACGCTAACAGTTTTACACCAGGAATTGAAAAACGTCGCTTGAATGCTCCACGACAGAGACGGTCACTTCACTCACTATGTAAACAGGTAAAAAAAAAAAAAAAAAAATGCAACATACAGCACACTTAGCCAGAAAACAGAAACCATTAGTGTGAGAGAATGTCCCTAATGTGAAAATGATGGAATTTATCCTTAATTGGGATTTTTTGATGCTACATTTTTTTTTTTTTTTTTTTTTTTTTTTTACTTTCTGGCAGCTTTTTCAAAAACATTTTGGCAAGGTTGATTCTCCAAAGACATAAAAACAGCAAACGAAAAAAAATAAAATATGATTCATGATTAGCAGTGTTATTTTGATACTTAGATCTCTCACACCCCAAGCAGAGAAATAAATGTACAAAACCAGGTTTTAGAAGCATCACTGCTGTTTGAAAATATACAGGTATTAGCACGCAGACTGTTTATATTTCACTTAAAAAATGAAGTATTTCATCAGACAGACAATATTTTCTGTTCCATTCCTCCCACTGTGCGCTCCCATTTTCTATTCATACATCCACTTTGTCATGCCCCCTAATTTCCACATTTGAACAAATAAATGTGACCATATTATTCTAAGATTATGAGAAATATCTACTGCAGGGCTTTTGGCTTGCAGCAAAGCAACGTCTTAAAAAAATAGCTCCCAGCACTCAAGACTAAGACGTTTCAGTCACCCAGCGGTGAAGCGAACGACAGCAAGTTTCAGCTGATTTAATTGCACTTGCATCACAACAATCCTCTGCTTGTAACAAGCTGAGAGGAACGTGACGGCTGTGTGGTCCGTTTAAAGGCTTCAAGTTGTCGTCTCAAAGCGGTTTGTTTGGCTTTTTGTTTTGGTTTTTTTTTATGTTGCATCTCCACTGAGTGAGCCCACTACATCAAACATCAATTAACAAGTACATCCCATAGGGGCTGGGATAAAGATTTCACAACAATTCCTACAGTCATCCTTCAAAAGATGTGAATCAGCCTGGCTGTTGAGATGGATTTTTATGTCCTGCCATCACAGTCTGTAATGTTAATGGTGCCCCCCTCTCTCTTATGTTACAACCAGAGGGGCTTGGGTCTCGGTGGCTGATGATGGGCATGTATGCCTACAAGAGGTCTACGCGTGCTCGGCTTGTGAACTGCTTGTCAGTTCATGATTAATCCTGTACTCGGCACAAGAGGACATTATAGTCAAACTCAAATGGGACTACATTTCACCTCAGGGGTGGCGAGGCTGATTTAAACCGCTCTATCCGGAAAGGCATTCGTCCTCTGCTTCCCAGCCCTTTCCTCGTAGAAATTCCTCTGAGTCGAGTGCGTGGCCAGCGCCCTGTCCACCCCCCTGGCTCACTTCTGCCGGGAGGGTAGAGGCTCTCTCCTGGAGAACAGGAGCAGATGCAGGAATGCCAGTCGTCCAGTCCGTGCTCACTCACGCTACGGTCAAGATGAGAATCACAGAGGTAGCCATTCACTGGAACCCATTTGCAGCCTTGCCGCCGGACAAAGCATCTTTGTCTCCACCAGCTTTTTCCTGGGTCTTATGGTTACGAGTCAAGCACGGGATAAAAGAAGCCAAAAAAAAAAAAAGTACTGTAAAGATAAACCACATTGCTGCGGTTTGTGTATGACGAATCTCATCAAACGAGCAGAAGAGCACGCTCGGAATGCATTAGCACTGACAAGCGCCATTCCAGCCAGATGAACAGGTTAACCGTGACAGCATGTGCAACACATGGAACAGTTCCCTATCGAGAAGATCAGCACTAGGCTGAGGAGTAATGACTGCTCCTCTCGCATAATTAACTTCGAGCTGCAACCTCGTTGTTGGCCGGAATTAAATTCCTTAGACTTATGTAAAGCGGCAGTGCACCAGCGAAGCTGATCAATGGAGACGTCTCTGTGGGCCAGATTTCAGCCAACCCTCAGGTGTTTGCTGCAGACTGCTTATTATCTAATCAGGAAAAAAATACACTGCATTTCTGTGTCCTGAGAGCAAACACTAGTTTGTTTGGGCCTTGAGTTCCATGCCGAAGGGGGAAGGAGGCACGCTATCTAAAATTCAGAAACACTAATGAAGCCGCGCTCCGGTCCACTAAGATCAGGATCTGATATTGATGCACAATAAAAAATGCCATTTTGCTGAGGACCTAATGATGCCTCTCGACGCAACACCGCCCTGTTACGAGGCTGAGGTCGCCGACAGATGCTAGTTGTAAAAAAGCTCACTGTTTCAGAAACCTGACCTTATTCATAATAAAGATACACAAAAAAACAGGTCCAGGTCCAGGGATATCGGCTACTGCATTTATCAACACCTGCCAAAGTCCATGAGAAGTGAAACGGACCAAACAAAAGCACCCATTGTTGAGACAGGTGTCCTGTCCCTGTAGAGAGAGCTGTGTATCCAGTTGGTAATATCATTAACATGCCTGTTTGGCCTAAACTTGCCTCTTTCTGTTAACTGCGTTAAATGTGCCAATCAACAGGTGATTGGAATGTACCGCTAAATCTACAAACTTAAAAATTCACTATTCCACTCACAGAGTAACTATGTAAGGATTTCTTTATGACCTGTTTTCTAGTTGGTTAGTTAGTGCCATTTTGTCCTGCGCTTTTATGGGGGCAATATGTTTAAACGTCCTACTGAAAGCTTGTCATCTGTGGAATAAGTGCAAGGGCTGTAAGGTTAATTCACGTTCCCTTGCGGGGTAAAGAAACCTCCCCCAGCAGCTGCACCGTCAGTGCACTGACGCCAGCTCACGGAAAGACGTGCAAAGCTTCAAAGAAACTGCTAGCTAAAGCTAGTTCTGCACTGCATTACGTATAATACCAAGCAGCACCCTTTTCCACATGCACCAGCTGCACACAGTTCACATTCTGATATTCTGACAACGGAACGCAATGTGTGATTCTAAAATACATAAAGGTGTTTTTTTCTTCTTCTCAGGAAGCAAGGCCTGTTCATGATGAGCAGCTTGAGCCCTTTCCCAGAGCTTGGATTACTCATTTGCAGCCGCCTTATCTACGGAGAGGATGAGCCTTCAGATAAATCGAGCCTTTGGAGTGCTAAGAAAACAAAGCTTCTGATTACAGCAGAATGATCAGCCACAACTGGCCTAATAAACACTTGCGAAACCAGAG
The DNA here is from genome assembly GCA_037576975.1 of Alestes dentex. Lineage (NCBI taxonomy): Eukaryota > Metazoa > Chordata > Actinopteri > Characiformes > Alestidae > Alestes > Alestes dentex. Next base: position 13,570,065 of record JBBIGA010000038.1, read on the forward strand.
GAAAAGTGCATGTGTCCTGCACAAGAAGTCTGAGAAATCTAACTGTTTGCATCAGCTGCAAATGCAACAAATATGTAAAAACTGTAAAAGCCACACTTCATAAAATGCACCAGTTATCATGTGTCATATTACAGCTTCAAAAGAAGTCGTTATAAAACTGATCTGTCCCCTCTGTATTTCTCCCATTTTAGAATGCCCAGTCAAATTGAATCATGTTAATGCAAAAAGTTGGCACGTGCATTTTCTTTACATCCACACTTTTACTTTTACTCATATCTGTCAAGGGCAGCATTGCAGGAGGAAATTACGCAGCAAACCATCTTCCCTCGCCATCCTGAAATAACAGGTCTGTCTCGTTGAAAATGGGGCTTTTAAGTGTGGATGTGATGCGCCGTGCTGTAATCCGTCGGAGACACAGCCCCTTCTCCCTGGCAGCCGTCTGCAGATTCTCACTGCCACCCTAGCCTCCCTCGCTCTCTCCCTCTCCCTCAGCTGCCATAGCCTGGCCGCGCTCTCTGTTTACTTTAAGCCTCAGCTCCTTGCTTCTCCTCTGTGATAGAGAAATTGAATTTTTTTCCCCCTGAATACTGATGTAGCTCAGAAAAGATAAGACATGTCTTGTTCATATACACAAAGTTGCGAGTGTGTTCATGGAAATTTGGGGGTGGGGGGGAGAAAATCTGTCATTGCGCTTCATTTCCATTTAAATAAAAATCAGCACCTGTGTCAGAAGATTCATGTATTTCATCTGATTTAGACTGAAATGTACACACACCAAATTTAATATGATGCCTAAAACTCAAGGCTGTTATAAATGTTGTGCCCGAATATTACTGTTGTTGTTTTTTTTTTTTTTTTATTAATGTTATTATTAACATGTTATCATAATTAGTAATATTACAAGCGTACTGCTTAATGCTATCAGTTATTATTTTATTTTTTTTTACATTTTTAGTTTCAACTGAAAAAGTGATAAGAGGCCAGCTGAACAGAACTAGCAGTAGACCGCAGATGATGTGTAAATACTTTCTCTAAACACACTGCTCCTTCCTTTCACATCCATCCCACTCTGTTCTGCCCCTGAAGCTAATTAAAGTGGCAGTTGGTACTCTCGCTGCCATTTGGGAAGGTAAGGCACCTCACCGCCACAGCAGCCTTTGAGAAGTGGAAACAAATGTTTCGCAAATTGGCAGAAAGGGCACTGCTAGGTCCCGAGCGTTCCGCTGATTACCAATCATAAAATAAACCTTGCCATAAAAAAAAAGCAGGTATTTAGCCCACCAAAGGCCACAGCCTTAAGGGCATCACATAAAATATGTCTGCTGCCTTTAAGAAGAAAAAACAGCCGCCTTGTTTATTTCCTTTAAAATGGTGAGTAGTTATCGGCACAGCATGGGTTCAAAACACTGTGTAAACACATGGCTGCATAAAACCGGGGAAAGAAACGGTCTGATTTGAGATTATTGCGTGGCACTGCGCATGGCTAAGCTGTGAGGAAGGGGCATTGATTTTTTTTTTTTTTTTTTAATTACCTTTTCCCCCCACTTTTGCGCTTGGGCCATTCCCCTTCCTGCTTGATCACTTGCGCCCGCTTTTTACTTCAGCGCTGGAGGAGCAGTGTTACACAGACGACTCAGGTGAAGTACCTCTCACACACACACACACGCTTCATTTGAAGTGGCGAGCTTTAACATAATATACTTCTTAATGAATCCCAGCCAGCAAATATTAAACTGGGCAGCGTCTGAACAAGTAACATATCAGCACATTAAGTTTGAAGAAGTTGATTATTTGGATTGGCAAACTCTCTCCCACACCTCCTGGTCCGCTTTTCTTTTTTTTTTTTTCTCTATCGCATAACCAGTGCTTTCACATCCCGGCATCCTGAATTCGCTTTTGAGAAAGTACTCCCAGCATATTTAACCATTCGTGTACCAGGTTCCCAATGCTCCTTCTATACACAGTTCTCTATATCAGCGTGCGGAATACACATAACGAATAATAATAATGAACCACACTGCCATGATGTACTGATTTTGAAATCTAAATGACTCTTTATTCTCACTCTCTGTTGATCTCCATAAAATGTACTGAAAATATACTGAAAAGTTGGAACCGGTCAAACAGAGAAAGAAACAGCACTTTCTTTAAAACTATAAAAGCTGAAACTCCGATCCTGTCTGGATCAACGTATCTACACAACATACAGAGAGCTAGAGACCAGAAAACTCTGTACAGTCACAGCTTACACAAAGCTGGCAGGTCATTTAGACTAACAACCTTGAAAAAAAAAAAAAAACACAAAGTAAAAGAGTTTTCGAGACACTTAACATGCATTTGAATTCATATTTTATTCATTCGTTTTATTTTAGCTAGTTTTAAACCATTACGTTTATTATCCAGTAACTACTGTTATTTTTTTTTTGTAACAAGTATGAAACTAATATATGTGTAGGACCATGAGTAAGCGATTTCTTAAGAGCTTGAGAGGTTCAGCAATTTCCTCCAGGATCAATAAAGTTTTTTGATTACAATTCTAATTTGAAAGCGAAATATGTATGTAGTTCTGTGTAACAGTAGCAAAACCGGTTCCATCGATATATATTTTTTTCCTTTTCTACATAACTTACTGCTGAACCTAAAAATTCTGCTTGTGTTTTAGTGTTTTCTTTTTTCTCTTTTTGTTGTTTTTTTTTTTTTCTCCGGGAAGGGTGTGAAAAGAAGAAGAGAAGCCAGGGGGAAAAAAATGTCCTTTGAACCAAATGGGATGGGATAGTGTTTTCACACAGCAACACAAAGAAGCAGAGAGTCGGACGACATGCCGCCCCCCCCCCCGTTCCGTCCCCCTCCCACTCCATAGGCCCCAGCTAAAACTAATGGGCACAGGGCTGAAGGTTCTCCCATTGAAATGGTTTCTCGGGCCACTTTGAAATGCTAATAGTACAGCTTCAAACAGGGGCCATTCACACGTACATGAATTCAAAATATTTTTTAGGGCCAGAGTGCGTCTACAAAAGGCAAAGCACAGTGAAATACGAGCAAGGCCCAGAACCTTACGTTAGAAAGAAAAAAAAAAAAAAATTTAAATGCCACAGATGCCATGTGGTACCGCTTAGAAGGTACACAAGTTTTTTGTTTTTTTTTTTTTGGAGAAGCATAATTTATTGTAGACACTTTGCTGCGGTGCAAGCTACTCAGTAATATTATCAGTGCAGGAACAAAACAAACGCAAGCGCGTGTATTAACCTCTACATCCCCGCAGTTTCGCTTATGTTCTGAAGGTCTTGGAAATAACTGCTTTCCTATAAAGCTGATTTAAATGTGGAGGGAATGCCATTTTATTCATGCCCACCGTACTGCATGAGATCTCACCACACAGCAGCACGCCTGCGCCAGCCTGGGCCAGTACATCACTCTTGAATTTTGCCCTGAAATCTCTCTCACGCCTTTTTGAACTCCGAAGCCCACCCAACAGCCTCTGACGCCTTAAGCCATAACGTTAGGCCCGTTGTTAACTGTTGGAAATATGTTGTTTGACCCCCAACCTCAGACACACCGCCCAAGCTCCTCTCAGCGCCTTCGCTGGCCCCTCAAGACTGTACTGCTTTAAAAAAAACACTGAAAAAATAACACATGGTTCGGCACGGACACCTCTGTGTCTCAGGCTGGCTGACAGGTCCTTTAAGAGTGGTCAACCTTGTTAAGAGCTGTTTAATCCACTGGCTGCTCCATCAAAACCCCTCCACTCTTGTCTATATAAACAGTTCAGGTCATGTCTGTACTAAAAAGCATCTTCACTGCTTTTTAACACATGCTTGAACTTCACAATGTGAGGAAACTCCTCTAACCCAAGATGCTGCAGTTTCTGCAGGAAAAACAGAAATAGCCAACAGGTCGCAGCAGGTCTCCAAACCTCAGCAAACGGGGTGGTGTGGAAATAAACAGCTTTTTAAAGGCTTAATTTCCAATTACAGGACTGCATGTGTTTTGGGTTCATATGCTCTAACAGTTTCCATTCATAATCAGTGTGTGAGTGTATATATGAGTGTGTGAGTGTGAGTGAGTGAGTGAGTGTGTGTGTGTGTATAAGCAAAAGAGGTGGCAGCAGACCAAAGCCGTCCACATCTGGCTGTGTTTTGATGAAGCGTTTCTCAATTAGGCGTGCTGGCCCTCTCCATCATTTTAATCAGGATAAAACAGAGCAGGGCTTGTTCATTTAAAGTGAGGGAAAAGGTGGCTCTGCTCTTTTCTCTCCCTGTAGTGTTAAAAAGTTCAAACACACAGCCTGTGGAGGATAGCTCACACTAATAGCGAGGGCTCCGATCATGCTGGCCGAGTTCAGGCAGCTCTTTCAGGCGTGCTGCAAAACTTTCTGCGCTCGGAGCTGAAACTTGGAGGGCGAGCGGGTCGCGGCCAAGGAGAAAATGGTAATACAGGGATGATAATGGGTTAAAAACTATCTACATGACTTTAGAAACAAATAAACGGAGTCTTACCTGTCGGAGAGATTCTGTGAGTTCCAAAAAAGTGGGAAAGGAAGTATGGAAGGTGGACGCGGGAGGCTGGGAGAGCTCCTCCGCGGCTCGGAGCACTGGCAGCAGCGTCGGGGAGAGAGCTCCGAGACCGAGGAACATGCTCGGCTCGCCCGGGACAGGGGAGCGCCTCGGCGGCTGAAGGTGCGTAGTGAGTCGGGCTCTTCACATTTCAGGCAAGAAATCGTCCGGGCAGTCCCACGGCTGCTCAGTTTTGGACTTCTCAGTTTTGGTTATTGGGGGAAAAAAATAAAAAGAAAGGTTCACCCCTGTTTTTTTTTTTTCTCTCCGACTGCAGGAAAAGATGCAGGGAAGTGAAGGTAGAGATGAACGGGGGGCACCAGTCATTCAATGAGAGAAAAAAAGCTCCAGCTCTTTTCAGAGGGGGGGAAATAAGAGAAAAACAAATAGGACAAGAAGAAGAGAAGGAAAAGCCCGTCTTGTGTTTATTTGAATCCCTGTTAGAGCTGCTCCGTGAACGGGACGAGTCTCTAGGAGAAGCCGGTGTGCTTCAAACGGGCTTTGGGTTGAGATCCTGCTGCTGGGTGCTGGAGAAACAGCCGTAGCGTGAAGAAGGTGAGGAGCTCAGAGCCAGTGCACGGAGTGGAGAGCGAGGTCTGCCAGAGAGCTGCACACAAAACCAGGCCTGGACTACAGAACTACATGGATCCGGACTTTTTTGGAGGAGGAGGAGGAGGAGGAGGAGGAGGTGGGTGAAGGGGGGTGGGGGTTTGAGGATGCAGAGAAAACTAATCATATAAACATATTAGTATGTACAGCAAGAGCAAAGCTCTGCCTTTTTAGCTGCAACTGTTGCGAAAGAAGATTACAGAGAGCAGGGGTAGGAAGGCGAAGTAGATTATCTATAAATATATGCCACTATTGGCTATTTTCCACTCCATTGGAAGGGCTACGGGCCCTTCTTTGGGGCACTGGAGACTCAGTCCCTCTCGCAGTAGGCAGTCCAGTCTATTCAGCCAATGACTGCAGACATTTCCTTGCTGTAACTCTAGCATGCATCAAAAAGACGAGGCAGAAAAAGTGCATATTGCTTTCTCTCTCTCTCTCTCTCTCTCTCTCTCTCTCTCTCTCTCTCTCTCTCTCTCTCTCTCTCTCTCTCTCAACTTGACCTCAATCAGAAACAGAAAGACTGAAGCCGCGCTGCTGTGCATTGAGCCGAATGGAGCAAAACAGCGAGAAAAAGGCTAACGTCGCTCATCTCTTTCAAGAACGCCATTTTCCATATTGCCATTTTTCAAAAAAAGAAAAAGAAAATGCTTAACATTATTCAATTTGTCTGATGCATCACAGAAGCATTGGCACTCCCATACAACGCGAGGCCTTAGACGGTTTAAAACGCTCTTGTGGGAAAGGAGGGCCGCAGTAGGCTAGAGAAGCTAGCTGTTGCATTTGCATACTATTTTCTCATTTGATGTAGGCACGGAGAAAATGGCTCTGAAACACCATTACACAGAGGGCCGCTATAACACCTGGCTTTAATATAGCGTGTCTTTTAAGCGCCGAGGAGAAATATGAATCAGAGCCATGCTCGCCAGGTGAAGGTTAGAGGATGAGTGGGCATGCTTGTGTTTTTCTAAGCATAATTTTACATAATAATCAATCCATTTTTGGGGGAGACAAAAGAGAAAACAGATGTAATAAAGGTCATTCGATGGCAAATATTCATTCCTTCTCCGAGAAGCAGCAACGTGTACGCATTAGCGTAGCTTCAAGTAAAAACACATGTGGAATCTTCTCGGAGCACCAACCTCGGGAGGGGTTAACTGCTGCAGCACTGCTTTCCTAAGGTATCTAATTGGGCCTCTCAGCTAGACTATGACACAAATTATTTCTCCACGTAATAGCATTATCAGAGCAGCTCGCTTTTTGCCATTGGTTGACATTTATGTGCATTTCGCAATAAAATAGTCAACGCATTGAAAAAGAGGAAATTACATCGCTGCAATACATTTTTTTTTTTTATTATTATTGTTATTATTATTATTATTACTAAACAGATAAAACAGATTAACCAGCCAGTTTATGGAACAATCAAGTAAACAACCCAATTAGTAATTAATGAATGCAAGAATTAGCAAAATTCTTTAGCTAAATATCAGAGCGGTTATTTAAGAAGATGGAAATAAATCATTTTTAAAAATGGTCCAAAAAATGTTAGGACACTCCGTGATCAACTAAAAGACGTTTTTGTTGCGGTTGCTGTTGTTTTCTCTTGTTTTCGAGTGTTTTGGTGTCAGCCGCATTTTCCTGGATTTATGTAGGATTTAGAACAACTTGATTGAATTCAGGCCCAAATCCTCCAGCGAGAGTGGAATATGGCCAGACCGCTGGAAACAGACAATGGGAGATGATGACTACTTTAAACGTTTTCATAGGCATTTACTGGCAACTTTGCAGCTCTGCTGAAGACAAGCCCAACATTTTCCTCAAAAGTTCACATTGTCCATTCACGTTCAGTTAATTCATTCAAACATTCAGAAAAAAAATCAGTTGGACGGGGAAAAAAATGCAGCTGCCAGACACATGCAAACACAAAACACCCACTACACACGCACACACACACACACACACACACACACGCACACACACACGCACACACACACACACGCACACACACACACACACACACACACACACACACACACACAC
>JBBIGA010000038.1:13577366-13595313 GCA_037576975.1 Alestes dentex
ACACACACACACACACACACATACACACACACATACACACACACACATACACACACACACACAAACATACACACACACACACACACACGCACACGCACACACACACACACACGCACACACACGCACACACACACACAGAGCTCTCTACCAGGACAGCACAAACAATAGTTCCTCACTCGACTGTTCCTCCAACATTTTCCATTTGTAGACTATAGTCTTTGCAGCAGTCACCCAAATATAAGTGCATAAAATACTACTATCCAAAAGGATATTTTTGGAAAACAAAAACACATACTGATGTTTCAACAGCTTTTGTAATGCATGATTAAATTAAATTAAATATATCCGTTTATTAACACTGTGTACACTTTTTTCACATATCGTCACACAGTTAGCACAACAGCGTTCCATGTGGACTAAACCGCAGATCATTTTTCAGTGCTTTCGCCCAAAATGCATGCAGTGACGTATTTCATCCACACTCCTCCAAACCAGCAGAACTGAGTACCTCCAGCAGTGTGTACACTCACACACGCTTTTCTAAACTGCTCAAGCTACTGCACAGCAAATGCACCACACAACATTTCTGCTGTAACACAAGATAGAAACATTTTCAGGGCGAAATAATAGTAACAGTCACAGTAACTGAACAAATAAATCATTACAACGAGCAACCGCAGTTAATTCCACGTTTTGTTTTCCATTGCATAACCATCTATGCAAGAATACCATTCTTCGGAATCATTTTTACTTTTTTTTTTTTTTGTTATCAGAACAACATGGAGAGGAAGCTGAAGGAAGAAAACGAGCAACTGGAAGAGAGAGAGGAATATCTAAGCAGAAAAAAAAAAATGTAATTTACTGGAAAAATATTCCACTACAATCTATGTACATTTTGGAATATATTGCAATATATTGCATTTTCCTGCAGGGTGGAAAGACAACTGAGAGGGGAGCAAGAGCCGTAGTCTCAAATGAGATTAGAGAGGTGAAATAGGCAAACACGTGGAACTGGATGGGACCATGTGACATTTCACCGCTCCATTACAGTTACAGGGTGGTCTGCTGCCCACTCTAGAATGAGGTCACTTTTACTCCCACCTTATGCTGGATTCCTGGGCACAGCTGAAATAGATGGGCAGGGATGATTGAGACATGTGAGGAGATTCTTTCTCAGGTGTGTTTTTTTAAAGAGAGGGGATGTAAAGTGTCATGTGGAGCCTCATATAGAAACCAGGGTTGATTGCTGTGGCATTGCTTTCTGTCTACAGCGTATTATCAATATGTATGCATATGTACATATAGTCCTTTGGGCCTCTCCTCACATTACATGTTTTATTGATAGTAAAATTCTGCTGAGAAGATACTGCTGCACGCATGAATACAGAATTACTGTTTGTTTACTGAATTTAACGTGTTGGGGAAAAAGTAAAAACATAAAATACAGCCTGTGCAAATATTTGATGAACTATATGTCATGTGGGTTTTTTTTCCTCAGTATGTTAAACTCAGCAAATAAATCGATTAAATTTTGCAAAAAAATGTTTGTCTTCATAGAGGATGCTTTAACTCATTTGTATTCGTGTAATGAACATATAATTTGACCAGGGGTGTTCAAACATTTGCACAGCACTGCTTGAACAGCACGTACACATTTTTGCGTTACGTCGCAGAAATGATGGAAGTTTCGTTTCATACATTTTGGAGTTACTACATACAAAAATTTTAAAGAACGCAAAAAAAAAAATGCAGCGTATTTCAGTGTTTCCGATTCACCTACATATACTGCAGTGCATTCCAAACAGTAAAGGGATGCCATTCTTGGCTTGTAGTGGAATTCCTGCAATATTACCTGACATTAGAGCTTTTCAGGTCATTGTTTAATGAGAATCCAGTTGCTATGGACCCTGATTTTGAGACGAGTGAATGGCTGTGATCAGTTTGGAGCAGTTTGGAAGGGGTTGAATTGTCAGGGTAAGCCGTGTGATGGTAAAGAGTAAGAAAAGTCGTGAACAAGTGAAATAAACGAGTCATCAGTTGCGAAAGTCCGTAATCTAAAACTTCGTATGTCCCTTGTTAAGGTGCAAAATAAGAACATCTTTACTAAAATAAACCAGAACCAGGAGAACCAATCAAGTGCCCAAATGCCAGATAAATAAATAATTAAATGAACGAATGAATGAATAAATAATAATACTCCTTTTCTCCTTTAGCCAAGTACGAACATCACAACCATGGCTACAGCCACCGTCATCCCTCTTAGCAGCCCTTTTAAAGCATTCACATTTCTGAGAGAATGGCAATGCACAGTTCAGTAAATTAAATTCAGCGTGACTCCGCTGATATTTCATCTCCCAGACCGGCTTCCACATGTAGGTGTGTACGCTCAGAGAGGATGCTCCATTAATTGCATTTAGACACACAAAAGTGGCAAAGCAAAATCCCTCAGATATAATGTGTCAAATATAATAGTGACATTTAAGGGAATAAATAATATTTAAATGAGAATGATTCATTTCATTCTGAGGGGAAGTAATGCGCTACACCTTGAGGTAATTTAAGCCACATTAATTTATAAATGAACATCTATACATAATAAAAAAAAATAATATATATATGTATATATATAAAGGAACAAATTGCTTATTTTCTTGGAAAATCATTTGTTTATGCCTTTGTAATAGACCATTATATATCGGCCACGAAAATACACAAATCAAGAAACCACAGAATTGCCAGAACCAACAAAACAATGCATTTTTCTGCAATGATAAATAATCGAACCATTCTTCGAATGTTCACACTTCATATTAAATATCAGGGTTTGGCCGGCAAAGCCAGAGTCGCGCTTGAAGGCCCCAGAGGAACTCCAGATTCAACAGCCTTTATGACCACATAGGTTTCTGGATTACACAAATGTCAAATATCTTGACCGTTAAGAGAGCAGACTGTGCAAACAAATGCCATCGCAGGAAACGTCTCCAGAGCACCTTATTTTCTTTAACAGCCCATATGTTTAGGCATTGCACTATGTAGCTTTCTATTCTCTCTCTCTCTCTCTCTCTCCCTCTCTCTTTCTCTCTCTCTCTGAAATAAGATATCTGCTAAAACAAATATCTGCGAAACAAATCCAACCAGTGGTAAATGGTTTAGCAACTGTTATTAAGGTCACTGTAATTAAAACTAGATGTTAAGTCTGATGTAAAGTCAGGGGCTCGATGCAGTGACGGCCACAACGAAGTGGAAACAGATGTGCTATAGCTGTATCCCATCAAGAGAAATGATATATGGTGACCCATAATATAGTGCAGCAGCGGCCAGCAACTCTACTTTGGTTTACTTTGTACTGACGTGCTCCAGCTAAGGTGGCACTAGACGTTTAAATCGGAACAAGATTACCGCAGTACGGTGGGTCAGATGAGAAGCATGCATACACATAGACTCTTTAAAATAAAGGTGCCAGAAAGGGTGCTTTGTGTGAGGCCACAGAACCATTTTGGATTGTTCTTTTTTGTTAATGAGGTATGAAGAACTCCCACATAATGTAAAGGTTCTTGGGACAACTCTTAAATCTTTGTCATGTGGAGGTTCTATTTCCTTTCATAGGTTCCTCAGATTCACACCTCATTGAAAGAACATCTAATCAAAGGTAGTTCTTTAATCATCTACCCAATGGAAGGTTCTTTAGAAGAATCTAAAGTGTTTATTAAATGCATTGCTCCAAAGAACCACTTATGTAAATGAGATTTGAAGAACCTTTTTTAAAGATTAAAGAACCTCCACATAATGTAAAGGTTTATGGGACAACTCTTAAATCTTGATGTAATGTGGAGGTTCTTGTTCCTTTCAAAGGTTCCTCAGATTCACATCCCATTTACAAAGTAAAGCACAAAGTTCTTTAATCATCTACCCATTGAAAGGTTCCTTACAATAATCTAAAGTGGTTTTTAATGGCATTGCTCCAAAGAACCACTTTTGGCACCTTCGTTTTTAAGAGTGGGCATGGTCGTGGCCTCACTTGCTTACAAAAAAAAGCCAACAAGCATCATTTGAAATGTGTATCTCACTCCTAAACAGACAACTGTATGTAAGTCTAAAAGATAATCATATTTGTGGAAAATTAGCAAACACTCCACTGAGCCACGTCACGGAAGCTATACACGTGCAAACCTTCTAAAACCACATTGTGAACAAATACTGTCTCAGAGCCATTACCTCATTGGAGTGCCTTAATGTTCTTGTCTAAACAACGTAATGGACCTGGTTTAAACAGTTAAGTATCTTGTGCTTAAACCCCTTGTGTTGTTTATACAAGCCACTAAAAATGAAAGATACAACTTCCTCGAAAATTTGTTACGAAATTTGTCTTCAAAAGAACGCAATGAATGTGGTTATTTACATAAAAGCTATAATGCTGAGATCCTTAATGTAACGCTGGGTGCTGATTAAAATTCCGTATCACTGTATTTTCCAACATTATCACATTGTATGAAGATATTTCAGTTTCAGTGAATACAGTCATTAAACACCTGCTTCCTGTGTACTGCTATGCTCTATGCTCAAAGAATCTCCTACAAAGCTGGGTTTGTTTTGGCAGAATTGCTCTGTTTTCTTTGTCAAATTATGCAAAAAGGAGGCACACACATTGGTGGTAATGTTTAAGGGTTCATATCTTACATTTGGCATTTTATCGTTTTCCCCATAAGGCCCACTTGTGATTTTTATGGGTTTATGTACCAAAAACAGTCCTAATTTATTTCCATATGGCTTTTTCCTACCTCTTTTTTATCCCTTAAAATTAAACAGGCTGTTTCTATTACTGGGCCTTTAAGTGTGATATATATGCCGTGGTCCTTTGGCTAGTCCTTATGCTTCAGCGCTAATATGTCCGGGTACGGCTGGACACTTTGATATATCGTTACGTGCAGAATTTAAAACAAATGCGAGAATTCTCCCATAAGGATAAATTAGTTCCTAGAGGTACAGAGAAGTGTTTTAATGGTTGGCCAACCTCTCAACTGTCTTCACCTGGGTTTGTGAGATTTCAAAGAGGCAGCGCTCATTATCTAACACTTAAAATACTTCTGAAGAACGGCAAAAACTTTGGAATTTGATTAGAAATGAACACACATCTCCTCCCCAGCCGTGATGCAGCAAGAAAGGTGTCTCACCTCTGTAATGGAGGAACAGCTAATCAATAGTTTTATATTAATTAAGGCGAATACTATAATAAGAGGAGAGGAAAAAGTGAAAAGTCCCCTCAGAGGTCAATAATCTTATGAAATACATAATTGCCTGCATTTTTAATTGAGAGGGTGAAAAAAAAAAAAAAAGTTCTTTCATGGACATGCATAATTGTGAATGCGCTATCCCCAGTCCAGCAGTGTATTCTTATTAATTCTCCTAATTTAAAAGGAACTTCTTTGGGTGCATATAAAAGAGTGCAATTATTAAAGTTTTTAAATACATATAGCTTATTTCCATAAAACATTATTGTTCTAAATATATTCAAATGAGTGTTCAGCAAGGCATAAAGTGGGCAAAATTAATGCACAGCTTTAGTTGCTTAGACTAATCTGAACTACACTTATTTGGTCTTGTGAGACGCCAGAGCAAGTGAAGCAAAAAAAAAAAAAGAATGGAAAAAAAAACTGAATCTCATGATTGTGTTGTTGCAATATTTTGTATTTACTTTAATCACAGTCCAGCGCCGGGGCCTCCAAGTGATGAAGACTGTATGGTGTTCGGTAGGCTACTTACTTTGGAGGGCTGTATGAATGGTGCGTGTATAATGTCATGTTGTTTTCAGAGCCAACCGTCTTTTTCACTTGCTATGGCTGAGGACGATATACATGTAGATATCGTATATCAAGATATCAGGCCGAAAAGCTCATGTGAAAATGATTAATCAATCTGTGAATCAATAGCTATGAATCAGTCTCACATATTAGCTCGTACAGCTTCATCCACCATAAGTATAATGCTAGCAGATGCGTTTATGCAATTATGGCAGCAAAAGTGCCTATTCTCCGCACAGACACCCAGTGATAGAGCAGATCTGCATCAAAGGCCTTGATCTTACACCACTCTCATCCAGTTTCAAGCATATCTGATTTCAAAAACTATGGCTCAGGGAAGTCTTCGATCAGATCATTCTGTTTTGCCATGCTTTTGTAAGAACAGAAATTACGATACCTGACACATAATCTGAGCCTTCCACATAAACATTCTTCACCTGGCGTCGCGCCTCAGCCAGCGTCTCAGCAGCTGTCCTCTGGTGCTTTTCTGGGAGCCCAAGCACCGCTTGCTTTAACACCTCCGACAAAGAGCGAGAGAGACAGAGACTCAGTAAGAGAGAGAGAGGGAAAGAGAAAAAACACAATTCCACAGCAAGACAACTAACAGGCATTTGATTCATTTGAAGATTTGCCCCTAAAATACCACCTACCAGCCAGCATGTTGTAAACACAGCCAGAGGATATAACTCGAGCAAAAGGAGAGTGACCTCTGTATGGTTCTGAGCCCAAAATCATACGGACCTTCAATTTTCCCACAAAAGACATCCCTGCTGCTCGGGCTTCACAGTCGCCACACCGGCTCCATTAGGGAGATTGGATTATAGGAGCTGCTCACTGTGCACTGGAGCCTTCGGTTCACCCAGTCTGATTTTAATGTTAATTCTGCTATTGTAAAATGACAATGGACACAATGCACAAGAGATACCCTTGTCAACAAAATCCCAAATAGCGACGTGCGCTAACAGACTCCTCTTTAGAATGGAAATAATCCCCAACTGGAATCTTGCACCCATTTCCCTGTCAAACTTTGTTAACCCATACAATGCGCAGGAGAGACCCGAGCATGCTCACGTTTTTTTTTTTCCTTAAACATTTTTGCTTACAGCTTGGTGAAAACCACAGATACTGCTGTACTATGACAGAAAACAATGGCCGAAACCTAAGTGCTTCAAAACGATAGGGGCGGCGAGTGCTTCCCTATCATAATTTTGGCCTCCACAGTTTTACACCCACATCTATGACATTTCCTACACTTTTGTTGACCTGACTGATGGCACTCCCCTCAGTATAAGGCTCTGTAAGGCTACAGTGTAAGCTACTTGATCGAGATCCACCCCTGGAGAGAGCCTGTTCATTTAGAAGCTGATGTGTGAAACAGTGGGACTTCTACTACATGACCAAGCTGCAGGAATTGAATGCAGAACCTGAATAAACAAAGCAGGCATCTGGCATTTGAAGCAATTAGCATATGTTTTTCCAAAGGTTGAGGACGTCATTCATAAATGTTAGGAAGCAGTGAAAGACATCTCAAAAAAGCATCGCTTGGGCAGGCGTGCGGGCCCACTGACGGCAAAATGCAGTGCAGAAAGACGCTGGTGATGTCAGCAGGCGCCTCCGCATCCCTTATTGGTTGAAATTCTTCTATATGTAGGGCACCAATCGTGTGGCAGATGCAGCAAAGAAAGCGTCCAATTGCATCACTCCCATTACCCCAAGAGAAATTTCTGAGCTGAATTTTTATATTAATGCTAGTAGTGCTGAATCCTCCCCTTCCTCCCTCCCCTCCAAATTGGGGGACTGTAGACAGGCCTTTTGAAATGTGTATCGCCTTGAGTATATTATTCCACTCCTTCACCAAACAGCTTTCAAAATGAAATCACTCTCCGAGTTTCATCCACAGATTTGATGGAGGTCACCGTTGCCTCATAATCTGTCCAGCTAATAAAATATTTGATATTGCTGAGACGTAGAATAATTGCAAATGAGTGTACAGCTATGGGCTAAATAATGACAGTCCTTTCTTCCTTTTCCCAGTTTCCCGTTTCTTTCTAATGCGACATCAATCATGAATGAACATGAACAGCTTCTTCACTGGTTATAATTAAATAATTAAAAATGCCTCAGTATTCAGTACACCGGTGTATTGTCCCCTTCCTATTCAAAACTCTTGGCTTCACTTTGGAATTTAGGCCACTTGCAGTCCTCTGAGCCTTTTTTTCAGTTTCCAGATTTTCCTATTGCTCTGTCAGTCAACAATATAAACATCATCTTCAGATCTTCCAATGAATAATTAGCAGCTTCTCAGTATTTAGTGTGTTGGACCATTTTTATTGGCTATTAACTGCTATAATGAGCCATTCAGCAAATATAAAGTGAACTACACTTTCATCCACACAGTCAGTCGCGGTACTTCAATGCTTTTTTCTCAGTTTCCAGCTTTTCTATTGCTTTAGTCTATCAGTCAGCAGTATGGACATTAATTTCAAGATTTATAAATGAAACATGCTTAATATTATACATAAATAAATAAACTGACTAATTGAAAATGTGATATAAAATATTATCTGCTCAGTATTTGGCACGGTGACTATTTTTCTCTTCATTTCCAAATTTTGTTGCCTTAAATAGCGTTAAGCACACATTTGCTTACATGTTTGGATTCAGTTCAGACACTTTGACCCTGTACATTTTCAGCGTTTGTACTACTGCGTCTGTCATAAATGTGAGCATGTTTTTAGGGCAGGAGCAATGAACTAAATTCCTCGTTCATTGCTCCTTTTCCAAACCTTTAATGAGCAATTTTGCATACACTGAGCGGCTACACTTCACCTAACTATCCAGTTGCCGTAATTACTCTGATGAAATAAGCCGAGTTGCCCTGTTCTGCGAGGATATTCTCTGGTCACTGGCCGCTGGACAGTCTTGTCGAAAGGCTTGGTTGCACCTCTGAGTGACTGCTTGTCAGCGGAGCACTCTGGTTTCAGACAGAAGCCAGGCTCAGGTGACTGGAAGCCCATACGATCATGAAGCCTCCACACAGATCCCTGGAGTCCAGCCACTTTTCCCTGCCATCATTCAACTGCAGAATGGCTCTGCCCTCTCTCAATAACTCCGCTCTCGCTTCTTCAGGCGTTCGCCCGGGCCCGACCTTATTCATCACGCCACGCAATTAGATCAAGAGGCCATGTCCCTGAATGTTTAGGCGTGAACTAATAGACTATTGTCCTGCTGTCAAGATTCACTCATCAAGAATTGTGATTCTAACAATGGGTCGGTGTAGCAGCCCCTGTTATGTGCACTGTTAATGGCCCAAATAAAGACACTCATTCACAACCCCACTTATTTTTCTTTATCTTTCTCCTGTATTATTCACTCTTCACAATATCTTTTGGTATAATATTGCTAAGATAGTTACCAAACGCTCCTTGCCACTTGATTAGAGATCATATGATGCGTTCAAATTGCACATAATGGTCTATGAATGTGCATAAATAGCACACTCTTTACTACACTTCCACTTTACACTTTACAACTTGAAGACATCCAAAAATAGAAAGGCACGCCATAGCAGAAGCGGTGTGGGTAGATGTGGGATGAGGGTGCATGACACCATTTTAGCCCACAATTGATCAGTCACACTCACATCTCTCTGAATGTGGAACGGTTTTCCATTCCACTTCCATCCTCCCCAGGCAAGGAACCCTTCAAAACACAACGCACTTGTTTGAGAAACGCAGTAGACTTCAAGAAGACTCTGTTATCTGCGCGTCATATACATGAAGCAATATTCAGTGAGTAATGGTTTAAATATCAAGCCTATGCGAAATCCGAACAGGCCTGTGAAACAGCGCAGCTCGGTGTTATAAAGCGGCGAAACAAAGCGCGGCATGATCTCATGGTGTTATTTTAAGAGCAGTGTTGCAAAAGCACAAAAACATTTTTTAGAAGTGATTAAACTCAGGGAAAGATGTGGCGATAGGTCAACCAAGGTACATTTTTCCTAAACGCGAAAATAATTTACACTATTTACACTTTGGATAAAATACTTAATTTTCTATCCATCTATCTATCTATCTAATATATATATATATATATATATATATATATATATACACACACACACACACACACACACACATATATATATATATATGTGTGTGTGTGTGCGTGTGTATATTCTTTTATTATTTAGCTAGCTAGATAAACAAATACATTATCTATCTATCTATCCATCTATCTATCTGACTATTCATGTGTGTATTTATGTGTATATGTGTTTATATATTTATTTGGCTATGTTTTTGACTTTTTATTATTATTTTTATTTGTTTGGCCATTTATTTTCCTACCCTCGTATTTGTTTGTTTGAAACAATAGCCATATCATTGTCTGCACTACAATTATCCCAAAGCTAAATTGTGCCAGTGGATGAAATTAGGCCCAAACGAGGAAAAGGGCACCTTGTAGCTACTACTGCATAGTCAGCATGCTGACGTTTCTACTGAATGTGTTCCTGCAGTCCTCCCTTACCCAGAGTCTCTCTTTCAGACTGGTTCGCTGGTCAGATCAGTGAGGCTAACACTCCTACACAGTAAGGTCTGTCCTGCCGTCACTCCTGAAACACCCTGAAAACCATGTCACACCTAAATTCACCTGTTTTTACCCCCATCGTGTCATTTACAGAGCAAAAGCCTCTGCTTCTTTTTCCTCCAGTACTTGTTTTCTCCCTTTGTCTGCGCTCATCTTTGTTCCTGCCTATGAAAGCCTAGCAAGGCTAGCAAGGCTCTCAAAGGCTGCTGCAGCAGCAGAACTTCAATCTCGGCGGATAATTATCATAAAGACAGTCTGACACTTAACTCTGCTTTTAAGACGAGGAAAGCGCAGAAAACGAATGCAATAAAAGGAAAATTTTAAGGAGAGGCAAGAAAAAAAGGGAGACCATCCCATTTCCAGAGAGCTGCCTGTGTTTGTAAAAGAGAGGCGAATCAAAGCACCTGACAGAGCCACACTGTGCTAACCGCTAGCTTGCCTGCTCCCCCACTGCTTTTGAGCTGATCTTCAGAGCCTCTTCAGACACAGCAAGGAAACCACCCCCAAACAGGTTTTCTTTTTTACAACAAAGACCACTTTCGAAAAGGTGTGGGGAAGGTAATGCTAGTCGAATGCGCAAAATGACAGAAACATAATGTCCAAATTCCTGTTCTTCTCCATCACATCAAGAGAAAAACACTGCTTGTTGTTACTTCGACTGTTGTTTAGACGTTAGCTCCAACATATGACCGCTTGATTCCGAGGAGAGGAACCCCTGCAGATGTGTTCTAAACATGGATAGACTGGCGCTTTGTTGCTGAACCTACACTTTTACTCTCAGCAATCATTAGGCCTGCATCCTTCCACTGGTCCGGTACCGTGGGCTTACTCGTAATCACTTCTGCCTGGCAGTTCTGGCATGCTGTCAGCACTGCGCTGTTTATTAGACCTCACTGAAAGCCCCTCTGCTTATTTTTTAACACATCTTCGAATGGAACAGACTTTGATGCAGGAGCAAAACAGCGATTGCTCACTTCTTGCAAAATAAGACTAACAACAGGATATTCCCCGCACGCTTATCTTCTAACATTGTGTGCGGAGCAGCCGAGACCGTGGACACACAACAAGGACGGGGCATAAGAGCAAAACAACGAGAGAAAGCATTGCCTGAGTTCCTCTGAAGATGAGCATGTGAAATATTTAAATGAAAAGTGTTTGAGTTTTTTTTTCTAGCGCATAAGCTGATAGAAACCCCTCTCTGTTGGCACCAGACTGTCTGACACAAACTCAAATTGATTCCTAATTGAGTTTGTATGGATTTTGTATCCGGCTTTTGTTGGTTACATTAAGACCTGACTAGTCTCATTTTACTACGGTCCATGCGGATGAAAGGCAGCTGAGATCCATGGCAGTGGCTTGCATTATGAGTATTGAAACTGTTGAAATAAAAGAGATCTCTTACGTTTCCTTGACTATTTCCCAACTGTGAGCGCATTATTGTTATTGAATCAAGAGAAATTTACAACAGCCTACGAAGAAGCGCCAAACGCTGTATTACGACTCCATGATTCCGAAGCTGACCAGTCGATAAAACTCCATTCTTTCATGAAACAGCTGCGTTTTCTCGTACTGCAGAAGATTCTGGTGAGATGCTGCTTCTAAGGTGTGTGAGTGCTAAGCGAGTGACATTTCTGCACAGGGGAAATGTGTGTGCGGGGGGTGGAAAGCAGGGGATTGGAAGAGTAAGGGCAAACACAGATGTGCCTCCATCCTGAGGGATGTCCTGCAGCATGGGGGGGCGAATGTGGAGGCTGGAAAGGGACCAAACTGTGCTCACGCTGGGCTGCTATGGAGGGATTAGCAGTAGTGCCCCCATACATGGTGAAAGGAGCTCTGATGTGCAGGAAAGTCTGCCAGGGAGGTTAGAGTGCACAGACCACATGCACAGTTCACTCGGTCAAACACCTGGGAAAGTCCAGTCTGCAGCAGAAGCGGCGCTGTCTGGATAAAAAGAATATAATGGGACGAGGTGAAAGTTTGGTCTGACTAACAAAATGAGTAGCCTTGTATTTGAGGGAGATCACAAAGAACATCATTTTCATCATCTTCCAACCTGTTATTACTAACGCCCTGTGAAATGTCCTTCACTTAATAATCACCCATTCCACACTGGCAGGCTTTTTGACTACGTTCGCTCTGCACCAGGGGAGATTCGGACTAACAGAGCAGATGGAGTTCAGTTCATTTTGAATTTAGAAAAGTTCTTATCCCAATCTGCATGGGACCCCCTTTAGCTTATTGTGCTTGGCTAGCTTTAACATGTTTGAGTCGAAGACCATCCAAGAATTAGAACAGGGCTGAAGCTGAATGTCCTATGTTTTTGTGCATCAAATCAGAAAGTCAATAATAGAATGCCCCACACCAAAAAGCTAACATCTCAGCTGGCTAGCCTAACACGGCGTCACTCTTCTAGCTCACCAAGCTGTGAAAGAGTGGAAGGGAATCAGTGTTGTGGGTTTTTAACATAGCCCAGTATAAACATGACTAGAAATGACTAATAGCTGAAACACAACAGCATCCTTGTTTGAGGTTCATCAGATGGGATCACAGCAATGCACCAGGTTAAAAGACAGGTGGAACACCACAGAATAATTCATTCACACCAGGGGAAAAATATAACCTCCTAGTGCAAATGCTGTAAGTGCGAGCATTTCCAACTGTATCTGGTCAAGATAAGATAAGAAAGAACCTCATTTACCCCCAAGTTCTTTTGTTGTTAGCATGCTCAGTGCAACAAGAAAGAACATTATTGTAACAAATGACAGTGTAACACTGACATTGGTGTGTATAAAGATTTAGTGTGTAGTGCCAGCAGTTAAGTGGTAGAATGTAGTCGAGCCCTGACCAGCAACGTTTTCTGGACATGGATTACAGTCAGTTGCGTTTGCTGGATGTAACTATTATTGACTTTTTGCCCTAAAAATCATTTTAAATGACTCACAGTCTTACGTCCAGACGGGTGTTTCAGGCAGTGCATTAATAACCTCTTTTGATTCATTGATTCGGAGAACTTTTTAATGTATTTTTTTTTTTCTGAAAATGAGATGCAGATAGCATTTTTAGAAACCTCCATACAATGTAAAGAGATTAAGCATTTTTCCCTTTTTTTAAACTAAAATCTTGTATAAGCTTAACGTTCTGAAGAGGAGGCTTGTGAAACAATGCATTCTCATGTATAACCATTTCTTTTGCACTTTTAAATGTTGCATCCTTCCAGAAATGGATAGACGAGAGGGGTGTTTACTGACTGAAGTGGTTTTGGGAGCTCATGGTCCAAACTGACTTAAAAAAATATATAAATATTTGATCTTGTCAGCCAATTAAAAGTGCAAACACAGGTTAGGCTCCAGACTTCTCCTCAAAACCTGAAACCATAGCATTTATAGATTTATTAAAGTCCATCATGCCCCATGACTTGACACTCAGAGATGGCTAGAAATGTCAATGTATCTAATATCTAGTACTAGTGTTTTTTTATTCTTTGAGTAAATAAATGTTTACTGGCAAGATCAACAGCTTTTTAAATATAAATGTCTCAAGTGACTAAGCCTTCCACAGAACTGTATATGGTGTATGGCACACTGAGCCTATGTGTGCTGAGATGGCAATTATTTATAGTATGCCCGCTTTTTTCTGAAGACTGCACCACTCACCAGTGTAGAAAACTGTCCCAGGGAGAGGAAGACGGTAGAGTTCTCTTGAAAAGAGGAAAATTCTGCAGCTCGCTACAGAGACTCCAGTAGTTATATGAGTGTTGTCAGGCATTCTGTTACAGACTAGTGAGTTTGGTCTGCACTGGTAATATTTTGGAGCAACCGTGGGGCCTCCCCAGCTCCCACCACTACCGTGTAAAGAGTTCCAACAAAGCATTTCAGCAGGTAAGGTTCCTGAAACGCGGTGTTTCAACTGAATCACCAAAGCGGCCATATATCTCACAGCGGTTCTGAAACAGTGGAGGGTTCTGTTTGTGTGCTTTATGCATTGACAGTGCATTTAGGCGCTCATTTGTTTGCTTACTTGCCATCACAATACCCGTCCGGTGTGGGTGAGATGAACGTTTGATGCATGCTGGATGTGCAGTAAAACAGAAGCAGTGAAATGTCCAGCGAGGCTGAAAGTCCACTGTAGAATTAACAGAGTCTCTTTAGTTTATTAAAATGTCCAATTATTTGGATCAAAGGGAGGCAGACAGTTGTCAGTATTGCTCATTTAAATGTCTATTCAGTGGGTCAGCTAAAGAGGTAAAAGCAATTTAACACACTCTATAGAGACTTCAGATTCATTTTTGAATAGGCCAACATATTTAGTGTTTATTGGTCTCAGCCATTTATGTGATAAAGCGCAGAACGCTTGGTGGACTTCTGTGATGAAGAGAAATAACTGAAACACCCTGTCCTATTAATTTATAGAGGCTTAATTAGTTTTTCTCCCCTCACTACTGGAAAATGGCTCGAAAAATAAGATGGTAATTCCTCTGATAAAATGAGAGGAAGAAGTGTGGCATTTAGCAGGGGAAATACCACACGGAGAGTGGATAATTACAGCAAAGTGCCTCAAAATAAAGAATCATGCCATGCACATAAAAAGCCCCAGCATTTTTCTTTTCCCATTTGAAAAAGTCTCTCTGACACATTCCGACACACATGACCTCACGGATCACACGGAAATAATGACAAGAGTAGCACAAGATTATTATCAGCACGGATTTTCCTGAAGACTTTTGACTGTTTTCATTTTGTTCTTCTAATTCTTTGATTATTTACAGAATCATTCTTCTTCTTCTTCTTCTTCTTCTTCTTCTTCTTCTTCTTCTTCTTCTTCTTCTTATTATTATTATTATTATTATTATTATCAGAATGATCATCTCTCAAACCTCATTGCATTTCATTTTTGAAACGTCACTAACATAATACTAATAATAATATAATAATAATAGTAATACAATTATAATAACAACAATAATAATAAACAACAAGCATTATTGTTATTATTATTGTTGTTTTCATTACTATTATTATTATCATTATTATTATTATTATATTTTTATGTTTATTATTACTTTTGTTTTTTTTACATTATTATTATTATTATATATCAAATATTTTCCTCTGTAAAAATAGACTATTCATATTATTTCATGCTTTGTCATTTTTATTAATCCAGAGACAGTATAACTTAGAAATGAAGGTCACACTTTAACCCGGGTGATCCAGTTCAGATGCTTTGTAAATGTTCAGCTTGTCTTTAACATTTAATTAAGTATCTTTTAAAAGCAACTAAACTTTAAGATAACCCTAAATATAACCTTAACCTTAATCCAAACCTTCAGTCCAATCCTGATCTTAACCCTACACCTAATGCTGATAATCCAGTTGCTCGGGGTAGTTTGTTAATTAAAGTATCAGTAGATAATCTAGAGGGGAAAATCAAACCAAAGTTTGACCAAATTGACCTAGTGGGTAGGATACTTGCCTCTGGACCAAGAGGTCATGAGTTCGAATCCTACCTTCAGCATACCAGCACTGGGTCCCTGAACAAGACCCTTAACCCCAGGTTGCTCCAGGGAGACTGTTCCCTGTAGTTGGGGAATGGAAGTTGCTTTGAATAAAATTGTCTGATAAATGTAAAACATGACATACATTTATATACTCTATGTGCAAAGTGTAAATAATCTATAATATTTTCCTTTAATACATTTACATTAAAAAGGCTCATTTGTGTGACGAGCTGTTTCAGTGTCTTAAAGAGTCATTTTTATAAACGTGACGTGTGAGTGTGAAGAACTTTTGAAAGATAGAACCGACCTGCCCATGATGTTCTTTACCAGTTTAATTATGTGGAGGTTCTTCCCAATTGAAGGTTCTTCACTCGCATTTACAACAGTGGTTCCTTTATGGTCCAGTGGTTCTGGAATGGGATGACACAAAGAGCCCTTCCTTTATTTTTAAGTGTGTATGACAGTAGGAATATTAACGTGTAGTTAAAAGATCTGCAATGACATGAATGGGCAATTTGGTGTGTTTGTAGAGGACTGAGTGAAATTGTTTATGTTAGAGCATGTTGCATAGTAAATAATAGTATAATCCTGTTATGTTGGGGCAGCAGATGCTGTTTTGCATATATTACAGTGTAAGTGCTGGTATATTGTGTTTTAAAATGATATTTGAAGGTTTAAAAAGGGAGGGAACTGTAGGAGGGGAAAAAAATCTCTCTATAAATGTATTCCCAACCACAAATGTGTACAGATTTATACAGCAGCTTCAGAGCCAGATGAAGCGAAATGTTACAGCTGTTCGGTAAAACAGAGATGGTTAGCGTGTCTATATTTACAGCCCCTGGCTACATCCTTCAGGGGCGCCAGTGACAATGACAGAATACGCACCAGCTGCAGCCATAAAAGGGCCTCTCCCAGTGCCCGGCGAGCTGCGCAAGATAAGAGGCCAAACTCTAATGCCATAAAAGAAATGTCCTTTCCATGCTTCCTTTCTGTGATCAATTCGCAGAGCTATTCTTTGCCATTTTTGCTTCGCCAATCATGCTGCATCACGGAGGAAAAGGAGATGAGGAGAGGAAGCAATTTGAGAAGATTTGGAGCCTGGCCAGAGTCTCCGGTTACAGTGCTGCTGCTGGTGTTGTTCCTTTCGCCGCTGCCGGGCCACGGCACATCTGAGAGCAAGCAGGCACTAATTACGGTCTGAGGATCAGAGCCTCGCAGTGACAACTCATCAGCTGACCTCCCCTCAGCTCCTGCTGCCACTAGCTGCATCCACACCACTGGAGGATACGGACCACGGTCAGGTGCCAGTGTGTTAATAATGTGAATATGAATTAGCAGCACGTTTCTGTGTGTGTGTGTCTTTGTGCGTCTGTGTCTGTGTGAATGTGTGTGCATGTGTGTGTGTGTCTGTGACTGTGTGTGCATTTGTGTGTGTGTGTGTGTGTGTGTATGTGTGTGTATACAGGCAAGGCACGTGATTACAAATGAACTTGTTCTGGTGACTGTGTATGAGAAGTTTTAAACACGTCATATAAAACAGAATTTATTTTCCTGTGAATTTTTTCAGCTATTGTTTTTCCAACGAATTGCTGTTTCATTGGTATTTTATTGGACTCAGGACCATTTTCATGTGATTTGAACTGCGTGTGTGTGTGTATGTGCAGATTGGAGGAAATGTGGAAATGTTGAGGGCGTACATGTATTGAGCTCTTTAGGGAACCAACTGTTCTCAGAATGATAGGAAAACATGAGTAGTGTGGCGATACTCGCTGATCTCTATGAGTTTTGTCTTTTTTGGTTGTGTTTTGTTTTGTTCTGGAACACCTCACTGAAGAACAGTATTCATTAGGCTTCATGACACCTATATAAATCTTTCATGGTAACTGAAACATAACATAAACATAACATGAACTTCTCTCTCTCTCTACACACGCACACACGTACACACACACACATATATATATTTTATATATATATATATATATATATATATATATGTGTGTGTGTGTGTGTGTGTGTGTGTGTGTGTGTGTGTGTGGAGAGAGAGAGAGAGAGAGAGAGA
>JBBIGA010000038.1:13595413-13611533 GCA_037576975.1 Alestes dentex
TGTGTGTGTGTGTGTGTGTGTGTGTGGAGAGAGAGAGAGAGAGAGAGAGAGAGAGAGAGAGAGAGAGAGAGAGAGAGGTTTATGTGTATATATGCCCTCCCAGCCTCCCAGTGAAGGGCAATATAGTCATGCTGGAATGGGGAAGGACCTTTCCTATATATATGCCCTGACTCAATATTAAAGTGTATGAATTAGAAAGTCCCTGTTGGTCAGGCATCCCAATACTTTTGTCCATTTAAAAATATAAAACAGAGGCTTGTTGCAGTAAGTCTGTTTATGTGGCTTTATGTCAGTTGTCCTTATCCCCCACAGCCAAGTGCTTCCCCATCGCACTACCGTCCCCCTCCCCAAATATTTGGATCTTCAAGCTCTCATTAAATTAAAGTCCAGGACTAGCTATTTAAATTTCAGTAATGATTATTGTGTCATTAAAAAAAATATTTGTCCAAATGATCAGTAGTCCCAGTAGTCAATCAAAACCTAATGACCACTTAAGGACATAACATTACTTTAAGCATTTTAAATGTCAGTATTGATCTTTACAGTCTCCAATTATTCACCAGAATAGACCACTGATTTCCAAGATCACTGAAACTAACTGAAGCCGTGATTGAAAATCCCTTTATTCTGCACCAAAGCCTGACTGTGTTTCCTTCAAACAGTAGGTGCTATTATAGTGAACTGGAACATAGATAAGTGATTGAAAGCTAATCTAATAAAGTGTGAGGATGTGAGACTGAACAGCCTCAGAATGGTATGAGGGCCTCAGTTTGGTGTGAACATGAAGACTTTGCAGCTGATATCTCGCTTGGGTTTGGACAAATGAGGAGGATGAAGAAGAACTCCCCAGTATTTCCACACCAAAAGGCTTATTTTCAGTAACTTCATGGGGAACAATACAAAATAATGAGTTTATTTTTAAAGCGCAAAAAAACATATTTTTTGGTCCATGCAGCCCCATTAAAAAACAAACTGCAAAAATGCTTTGTTTTTCTGATATTAATTTACATACATCCTCCCATACAAAGCACAGCATTCATATCAATGAGATAAGGTGCGTTTTTGGCCAGACTTTTGAATGAGGCACAACACAGGGCAGCCAATCAAAACAGAGGTAATTTGCATATATCAATCTTAAAGTCGCAGTAACAAGAAAAACTCTAGTTGAATTCTCAGTGATATGGAAAGGTTGGATAATGGTCAAGCAGTCATTAGTGTATGTTATGTATGTCAGTAGCATATGTATATGCATTCTGAATATTTATGAATACTACAAGAAACACTGCAACACCCCATTCTGTTTAATGAAAGATTGCTTTTAGCTTTTTTCCTTTGATTTATAAACTTATGCCTAACTCCTTAAACTTCAAGGAATTACATCTCCAATCCTCACTTTCGTGGCCATGTCACTTATATATTAGTTTAATCATTTTTGCCTTATTCATAGTCCTTACCGAACAATAAGCATTAAGTACTGAATAATAAGCCTGTGTTTCACATTGTGTACAGTGGAGACTGTAGTAACAGGAGTAGTGACAGGACAGTATTTGTGCTGTTGTAGGTTTGACGGTCTTCAGAATGGCTATAATAGAACTTTGCAATCACAAGAATGGTGCAAAAAGAAGGCCTGTGTCAAAATCTTTTCAGGTGAAATGAGCAATTTGCCTTTGTTTTACTCTCACAGCACGTGTCAGCAATGCATACTGTTTACGTCTTTACAGAGACGTTAATACCTTGAATGACAGCAAACAAAATCCTGTGATAATGTAAAATTTACGCACACTCTGAAAAATAAAGAGGCCAAAAAAGGATCCCTTGGAGCAACCCCAGGGAAGGACCACCATAGGTTCCCTGAGGAACCTTTCAGCTGAGTGGTGTCAGGTGGGTTTATTTAAAGAACCACTGAAGGGTTCTTTAAGAAGCTCTCCTTCCAGGGTATCACTCCAAAGACCTCATTTTGGCACCTTTTAAGCATTTAGACACAGTTTGCACAGGGTTTTTTACACAAACACTCTGAAAGCACATTTCTTTCATGACAGATCTTAATCCCGACCATTCCTCCGTTTATTCATTTCTCCGTTTATTCATTTCTCCGTTTCAGCCTTTATGACAATCTCAAAAAATGATCAAATGATCAGCTGAAACATAGCAGTAGCCCATGTGCTGAGCGCTCTGTGGGGCATTTCTTAGACTAGACGTTACAGTTTGTCAAAATTGTTAAAATCCTAAAATCTATTCTTACAGCAAAACTCTCAATTCTGAATCAACCAGTCCTTACACAATATTTACCTTGTTAGCCCCATTTTGTAGATCTGATTCATTCTTTTTGCAAACCTCCAAACACATTCTCTTTTTCAAAGCACATTTATTACTGTAGTGCACCTCGATGCAGAATGGCACAGACAGGCCATAAAAGGTGAACACAACTAACACGCACAACTAACGCCACCACTCAAAATGAGACCACATGTGTCCAATGATGTGTGGAACGCATTCAGTAAACAGGATATAAGCCAGGTAAAATGCATGGGTGCACTGGACTGTGTTTTCAACAATGAAGCACAACAGCAGTAGAGGAAGTGGAGTGCATGTCAGAGGTGTGGAAAAGGAGGAAGAGAAGGATGAGGAACACCAAGAACAAGAGCTTTAATTTTAGTGTAAATTAGAGCAGCCATCATAGATCATCGGGTTCATGGCATGACTATGAAGGAAGCAGGACAACGTGTGCAACCCAATTATAGCAGGATCTCCGTGGCCTCCATAGCCAGGACAGTTTAGAGAAGAAAACAGGGAAAATGTTTGGTCCCTGAAAGCTACAGTACAGTAAAAGTATTCAGAAGGACATCTCAGCAAAATACTCCAACAAAACTCTAGAAAGAAGATGGAGGAAAAACCTTCCTTACACTACTATAGTATAGCACTGTAAGGTACAACATGAAAGAAAAATTACCAATAGAGTACATCAATGACTGATGGCCATTTGAGGGTGGCAGGACATGTATATTATCACAACAACAGGAGACTCTCAGTGTTGATATGGTCTTTCAGTATAATGCGTGTGAAACACAACAGCAGATTATTAAAGTAAATGTATTTTGAAGCAATAAACAATGCGAGTCTTTCCACAGTTTACCATGTCCTTCAATGTCATTTGGGACAATGTGAGTTTTGATCATGGTCCAAGTGTGTATGTATTGTTCATCAATAACCAGCATTTTATGAAAATAAATGTTTGCCCTCCACCATACTCTCCCTTCCTATACCCTTTTGAAGAACTTTTCTCAGCATGGTGGCGGAGAGTGAACCCCTATAACTGGGAAATTTACTCCAGTCAATAGTCAATAGATCCAGCATGCGATGGTAGCTTTGGAATCTTTTCAAGGTTGGATTCTTCATGTCAAAATATTTTTCCCTGCTGTCTAGCAAGGGAGAATATTGTCTGTGATTTAGATCAAGTCCTGTGACTGGACTTGATCCAAATACATGATGCTGAGGCAAAACAAAGGAATGACATTGCTTACTGTAAAATTATGTAGTGGTTTTTTTTTTTTTTTTTTGCAGATTTGGACAGCATGTGGTCTAGTGGATAGGGATTTGCCCCTGTGATCAGAAAGTCGTGGGTTTGAATCCCAGGACTGCTTGTGGTGCCACTGAGGTACGCTTGAGCAAGGTATCGTCCCCACATACTGCCCCCCGGGCACTGCCCACTGCTTCACTTGGTGAATGGGTTAAAAGCAGAGAAAGAATTTCGCGCTGTGCTGTGGTGTGTTCACGTCTGACTATAAGGGGCCACTTTGCTTTCTTTTTTACACATAAATAGGTTTTCATAAGTCCACGAAAGTGCAAATATCATAAATTACGTAGTGTGTCATACATTGGCTGGCTTTGTGCATTGTCTGACAGCAGTGTATAGTTTCGAATAAAGATCAAATAGTTTTGATTGAATAGTTTGAGTTTGAAAGGAAAAAAGTCAAAGGTATGCGAATGTAGTTTAAATGACGGGTTTGTGTTTTGTGTTTTGAGAAAAGGAGAGAAAGTTCAGGAGGTATGTTTTAGCAAGGCTAATGCTGCAGGGCATTGCGCATCAAGGATTGCTTTAAATAATCTTCATTGTCATCTGACCATACAGAACATTTCTTGCACTGCATACTTTTAAGTTGACTTGGTTGCAAGCAGTCCAAACCAAAGCAATTAGCAACAGTTAGAAATCACTGCAACTGACAGGCTTCACTATGGTAGCAGTCTTTTGATCAACAGCACCCCAATAACCAATAAACTTTCATTATGAACACATGCTTCATAGTCTATACACTAGCAAACTAAGCGTGTCTTGCCAAGTGGGTAAATGCTCATGTTACCTGCCCACACTCTATAAATAAAGGTTTCTAAGTGGTTCTTGACCTAGACATGTGGCTATTGGGAGATTTTGGCTCTTTTATCATGAAGAGAATAGTAAAAGGAAGCAAAAGAATCATTTCAGCTCTGCACACGGCCTGTTGCTGATTTTTGTGCATATTAATCTCTGACAAACACTAAACCCCACATAAACAGCAAACAAAAGCCGAGGCCCAAAAGCAAGCCTGAGGTTGATGAAAACCAAGCACCGCTTGTTTGTTTGGTATGAAACATGTCCACTCATCAAAACGGAATTATCGGGTCATTAAGCTTCTTTCCACTTTCAATAATATTTCCTGCTTTCATATTTGCCGAGTGCAGTGATGACACCACTGAACACACTCATTAGCCGGGGAGTCTGGAAGGAGCGTCCCTGTAATTATTAGGTGTGCAGATGATTGCGCTGGAATTGAAATGTTTATTCCAGCTGACTAGCCCAACAACAGGCGAAGTTGTGCTGTTTTCCATTAGACCTTACACCCCTCAGAATGGAAATGAGGACACACCGGCCAAATTACCGAGTCCGTCATGTTGCTTGGCACGGAGAACACAGACATTTCCAAGCCCTGCGCATGGCACGCCTGCCATTCGGGACAGTTAATTCTGTACCATTCTGGGGGAAAAAAATGAACGAAACAAAAAAAAAAAAAGATAGAGCCAGGAACAAAGCCGATAGCGCACGGCTGAAAGGCAGATACTGTATCTCGCAATACAGTGACAATGAGTGTCAGCTTGACTTAGGGAGGGAGGATATTCAGCCCATTCAGGAGGAGACAGAGTTCTCTCCCTAGCAACTGACAGAGAGAGGAGGGAGACACAGAACGAGAGAGAGAGAATGAGAGGGAGAGGGAGAGAGAGTGTAGAAAGAGAGAGTCAACAAATAAAGACTGGCCTTGGATTGGGGGGAAAAAAAAAAATTAAACCAAAATCACATCTTAGATAATAAAAACCAATTGAGTTCAGCCTATTAAAAGGTTTATACCCCGTACTCGTACTCGCCTGCAGCCGCGAGAAAATTAACAATCTGGAAAAGTAGAAGATGATAGGAGGAATCTGTTAATCTACTTTTATTATACCACCTATCTTATTTTTAACAAACGCTCATTTACGACAGATTATTCCTGCATTTGAAGGAGTTCTCTGATATGATAGCAAATAATCTGCAGTGCTGCTTGCTGTAAGCTCATTACACTTGTTTACTTTTGGGAATGAATGGGGGTTGAGAAACATCCCAAGAATGTACAATGTCTGATCAGAAGTGGGCCACGTCATGATCACCATAGCCATCCAATGTACACCGAGTGCAGCGTACTTAACCATAACTTTCCTTAAAACAGCCAGTGAAAGACGGAGTCTATCAATCATGGTAATGTAATACTCTTTAACACAGGAAAATATGATTCAACTTAAAAAAAGTAAGAAATCCTTTAAAATTAGAGTCCATCGATCTTCTGGTAGTAACTTGTTAACTGAAGTTCAAAGAACATTTTAAGGCAACCGGGCTCCTTTTTTTTTTTAAGAATTATGACATGAGGCGCTTTTACAGTGACAGTTACAGAAATAGCTCTTTTTAACCTTCACTGTCTATACTGAAGCATAACTTCCCATTTAGAGCTCACGACAAAACGACTGGCCTGACATCTGAATATAAAGACAAGCTGTCAAATGAAAACGTGCCACACATCCAAAGATTCCACTCCGAGGAGCCGAAGCAGGCTTTAAGTTTTACTGTCCATGACAAAGCCGTCATGAATTATGTCCTCAAAGCTCGATGACCTTGTTTCATCCACGAACACGAGCAATGAATCTAACTGCCCCTCTCTAAATCTGTTTCTCAGCCAAAGACTCCAGAATCGGAGGTAAAGGATAAACCTTAAGACGTGGCAAATTATACCTTTCAGCTTCATTTGACATGCCAAGAGACATCAGTTGGCCTGCACTCGCTCACTCGCTCTTAATTAAAAAAAACAAAAAAAAGACAGCAAAACGCAAAAACAGTCATAGTGCTACATTTTTTCTGTGCACTACTAAGAAATTCCATGCCTTCTTCATATCTCCAGGAATATCGGCCCTCTGCATTTCAAATGTTTCTCTAACTTCATGGTTTCCAATATATTTGAATTCCTAAATATATTCACATGTTTAAATATTTCTATAAAACTCACACATGACTGTAATTTAAGGTTATACTATAAATGTCCAGAACTTTTTTGCAAACCCATAACACAACAACAGAAAAAGTCTGAGTCAAAAACAAGGTAACCTGGTGTGATTTTTACAGCTATCCTTAAATTTTTAGTTGTCTTTAAGAAAATAACAGGTGACTTTGCAAAATCTCTGATTTAATATTGTAAAATTAAAAAAAAACAAAAACATTTCATGTTAAATTCTATCCTATTCTTATTGTGTCCTCACAAAACCATAATTTTTGACATCACATCATACCTACTTGCTTATGTAAGATGTCTGATCAGCTTATCAATTCATGGTTCAATTCTTCAGTATAATGAGAAAGAGTGAGAAAAAAATGGGCTCGTTTTGACCTCTCGATCTTGCACACCCATCAGATTTTTTAACCAGATTTCCAACCTCAGCCTTCAAGCTCCTCAGACCCCACTGTCTCCTTGGATAATGAGCTTCTTTAAATGCAGCCAAATAAATAACCAGGTGGGTTACCTGAAAATGTGGGGGTATTTTTCTTTTTCTTTTTTTTTTTTTTTTTGACGGGCCAACTTCGGTTTCGCTGGCAGCTTGGTGGCATAATCACAGTTGCTCTGAGAGCGCGGCACGAGAACGGGGCAAAACCAAAGCTACAGGAGCCTGTGAAGCGGACTGGCCTTTTGGTTCTCTGGAATAAATTGGTACCATATGGTGCGATGACAGGTTCGCTCAATCTTCCACGTACCTGAACAGCACATTAATCATTCTGGGGTGGATATTCCTTTCCCTTTCATCGCGCAGGAATTTCCAAATAGGCCTGTCTTAATTCCTTCACACATGGACGAAATTTGTATACATGTAGAGTAGATCTTCAGCTGGGCCAGCTTACGCGGACTTCAGTGCCACTCATTTTTCATATTTCAATCCGTCCAGATGAAACAATCTTTACACTTGATATTATTACGGCCTGATCTTTATTTTCCCAAGAATTTCTTTGATTTTTTTTTTTTTTTTCCAATTGAAAAATTGAAGAAGTCTGGCGGCTTCACCTACCTCACCCTGCACTGGGGCCACTGCACGTCCCCTCTTTGCTCTGTGTCCCCGCTTAATGCAGCCCACCACAAAAAAGAAAAAACACCCTTCAGTGCTTTGATGAATTAGTCTTATCTTATTTCTTGAGCATCCCGATAGTGATTTGCATTGATTAGTTTTTCTTGACTGGTTACATTAAAATGTTTGTGTCCCCACTGGACGAAGGCAGTGTTCAAGAGGACCACTCATGGGGTCAGATGGCTGGGAGCGGTAAGAAAAACAAGGAGTTGCAGCACCCCCTTCATGCCAAGGGTGAAACATCCAGGCTTTTTCACTGTGCTCTCCTAAAAAGAAAAGGTCCTAAATGGTTCTTAGCTGTAAATGATTTCATTCATATAGGAATTACATTGAATTGTTGCTGAACCTTTATGTCAAAGTTATTTCAGCTTTCTAAAGGTTCTTCACACTCTCAAGGTTTCTTAAAGAGTCTGCTGAAAGGTTTTCCAACATTTGTCCCTCTGTGGAACCTTTTTTTTTCGGTGCTTTTTTAAGAATGTACCTGAAGGGCAAAGTGTGGGAATCTGAGGCCATGTTTTCTTTAAATTACGAATAATACAGACTAAAAACCATCAAGAAACACATCTTGCGGAATAAAATTGTGCTTTTTTTTCCCCAGATATTTCCCAGCGAGAACACAAAACTGAGTGTGAGCGAATATATTCACCCCTCAGATGGTATTTTATCAGTGGAGGGGAGCAGAAGTTGCAGACGACAGGCAGCTAAATACAAGATCCTTAAATATTTCTGCCTCAGCCCGCCGTCTGAATGGCAGCTGTAG
Organism: Alestes dentex; assembly: GCA_037576975.1. Lineage (NCBI taxonomy): Eukaryota > Metazoa > Chordata > Actinopteri > Characiformes > Alestidae > Alestes > Alestes dentex. The sequence goes on from JBBIGA010000038.1 coordinate 13,603,839, forward strand.
CAATCCTGTGCATGCATTAGCTTCTCCAGTCTCCCTCGCGCTCACTATAATAATCCTCTCAAGAGACGTGGAGACAACTTTAACCTTGCGTTTCCTTCCCCACCACAAGGAAGACACGTATTGCTCGCCTGTATTTTTTTAAAATATTGACAGCCAGTCTTTCTCAAGTGGGAAAAAAAAAAAAAAAACAGTGTACGGCTGCAGACGAACGCCCCGCTGCTGAAATATGTTCTCATTATTGCAATCAGGTTACACAGCCAGCTGAGCACATAAGTGAGCTGCTTAGCCTCATTCTGAAGAGGACGATCATGCACGTTAATTGACATGAGGCGTTGCTCTGCGCCACAGCTCGAATATGGAACTTAACATATGCTTCTCCTCACATTAGGTCACTCAGCCTGGGATAAGACAATCCACCAACACCCTCCATTTACCTGCTCGAGGTTCAGCCGGGCCTTATTTCAACACTGCTGACCTGATTCATGTCCAAAAACGCATTTCCAGCCAAATAGACAATCTCACGAATAAAGATTCCCATATGGTTCTGTGCTTAGATGTATGGTTCACTGCAAAAAAAGACTTTATAACATTTAAACTTCTAGGTTCTTTACACCCACGTCTCATTTTCGAACACATCCGTCTCAAAGAACCTTCTGTTGAGCAGATGGGTTCTTTCATAGCATCATTCCAAAGAACCCTCCCATCCTTTTTCTTTTTCCTGTGAACCAATTCACCAATAAAATATCAACAAAACTGATGAATGTTGATGTTTAGGTATTAGCTGGTTTAGCTTTACTTGTAGCACAAATTCAGCATATCTGTAGAGTCTGGAATTCTGTTGATTTGTGATGCATAAATATTTGCATGTGGAAAACAGCATGTATAGATTGCTTTTTCATTTAGTCTATAATTCATAATTGTGGCAGGATAAAAAAAAAGTCTTTATTTCTTTTTTTACACCATGGAGAAAAACACACATAGTAACATACTGAGCCGACTTACAGTCATATACAAACGTTTCAGCGCTCCTGGTTAAGATGATGTTTTGTTGATTTTCCGAGTGAAAACAAGAACACACCCTCTGCGGAGAACACGCCTCTACAATTACTGTTTATTTGCTAAATGTAACCTATGAAAAATGTAGTGTATCCAAAAGTAATAGCATATAACATTTCATATAGTTTTCTCAGTGTGCCCTCAGCTGATAAATTGCGCCACATTTATTTGAATTTGTTCACACAACTCAAGTTTTAAACTTCCAAACTCAACTAGTCGAAGCTTATACATAATACATTTATTTCCAGATAACAGTCTAAAGATTTCTAACTGTTGCGGGGGTTAAGAGTAGTGAAGAATACAATGTTCTAGCCTTTATGTGTTTTCTGTGATTTCATTTTGAGCAATTTTGGACTGCAAGTTTGTACTGCAGGTAGATGCATGTCATAGACTGGAAAAAGTGTGATTTTACTGGAATGTGCTAGACTCATGTGTGCGCCATGACCACATGAATAAAATATATTAACCCAGCACAGTCTTGTCCTCTGGTTTACCTTCCTTTGACAATAAGTGTGCTGATGTCATATATTTAATTCATGTACAAACAATGTACTCAGTTTTTCAGTGGATAAACCGAGGATCTTATTGAAGTGACTTTTAAAGTGACTCTTGACAAGTTTTGGAACTTTGATTTTTTAAATGTTACTAAACAACATTGAACATTTATCGTCTGTCGTGGCCGATCCTCCAGATAAAAAAGTGTTTATTCCTACGATTCTCTTTTTATTGAAATCTGCGCCTCGCTGAGATGCTCCTGATGGAGCAGATGAAGGCAGACGGCCCCTCCCACATGTCCTGAACAGATTAGAGTTAGGGTAGAGGCAGCAATGGGGAGAAGGGGACCACGCTACAAATGAAATAACTCAGTGCTATGAAAGGGCCGTTTTTTGGTTTTTTTTTTCTCTTGCTGCAAATGTACGGGAGATTCATGGGCACCCGGCTTGGGCTCTGAATAAAACATAACTCTTGATAATTGGCTGGGGCAATGTTTTCTTTTCCCCCCTCTCACCCTCATTGATAATTTTCTCCTGGAGCCTCGGCCCCCTTTTCTCCACAAGATCAAAGTCACTGTCACACACCTCCAGTGGAGAGACGTGCAGCCATGTCTACCCTGCAATATTTTATTCCTCAATGCATGATTAAAGAATGCATACTGGGAGGTGGGGAAGATGCAGAGGAGGCGGAGAGGGAGGGCCGAGTTGGTGACTCCTTTTTTTTTTTTTTAGATTTTTGACCTGGATACAGTCAAATGTACAGTAGTGTGCGTAGGCATGTGCTTCATTACATTAAATCAGGTGAGCTGCTAATGGAATTTCATAACACCTCACAATGCCTGGAGTCCATGGAGGAGAAATCTGGAACCAAACCTGCATTCTTCCAATCAGCTCAAAGAACATGAACTATCGTTTACAAACGAGACAAATATTGATACTTCCTACTGCTTTCTTGTTTGTTTAGTCTAATGTTACTTTGTGCTTTAACTGCTGAGATAAATGACTTGAAAGAGTCTGTACAGGTGAGACAGAATTTGCGCAGTACTGTATTTGCTGAGCAATCTTGTAAGCAAACCGCAAGGTCAGTAGGAGGATTGGTCCATTAAGGTTAGCAGCCATGACTAATTTGTTGTTGTCTGAATGTTTTGAGACCAAATATGTAGAAGAAAATGTCATGTATTTAAAATGTATTGGAATATTTATTTGTATATATTTTTTTAAATTCCAAATTCCAAGACGTTCCAAGACATCTACAGTATGGCCTTTGAATTATTAGCATATCTGATGTTGTTACAATTCAAACAATTCAAGATCATTGGAAAATTAAAAAATAAAAATAATACATTCTAGATCGACTGAAGACCAAAAAGAGTACGTTTTCCTTGCATAATAACGTTATTTTCATTTCCTTCAGCAAAATCACTAATTATTTTTCAAAAACAAATGGAAGTCTTCAGCCTACGCTTCTAACAAAGGATGTGCAAAGAACATTTGCCCTGTATTTTACTTTTTTTTTTTTTTTTATTCTTTTCTTCATTGAGAGTGTATCTGACTTTTCAGTTTCTCTCTTTCTGTTTCTTTCAATAGGGAAGTTCTGCGACAGGCAGCTTTTTTCAATTTGTACACGGTGTGTTCTGAAGCAGACGGCACATCTTATGGGCTCACTAAAGTGTACACTCCTCGGGTCCCCGGGGCCCGGCAGCACTGGTGCAGAAGAAGTGAACTGCAGAGGAACCCACTGTTTAGCAAACATTCCTACTGTGAAGAGGAATTAATAATTCAAAGCCATGGACCAAGGCAACCTCATTTTACTGCTCAACAAAGGGCTGGTCATCAGCACGGCGCCGCTTTACACGCGCTCGTCCCTTCTCCTGCTCCGGACAAAATCTGTTAATTTAACACTGATTACATGAGTCCAGCTTGCCAGGGGGCTTTACAGTCGCGTTGAGAATTAGCTGTTTCTGTCCTAAAGCAGATGGTTCATCTGTCCTGCTGTTGCAGCACAATGTGTCCTGTAATGTTTTCAGACAAAGAAGTAAAGAATCTGCCTGTTTATAACAAAATACATAAGCTAATTAACTCCATAAATAAAGAAATAAAACATAGAATTTTGTCCCCCTCTTTAGGTCGACTTCAGTTTTTGTGCCCAAACCCAGTGTGAGAAACTGTTTAATTTACAGTGTGTCCACTACACAATAAACTGTATAACATGTACATCTATTCTAATTTACATCTACATCTAATTTACTGTATAACTTGTACACCTACTGTACCTAATCTACTGTATAATGCACTGTATAACCTACTATATCTGATCAGCTGCATATTCTCTATATCTACAGCACCTAATCCACTTTATAAACTTAATATCGACTGCATACAATCTACTGAATTATCTGTGTATCTACTGTATCTAATATACTGCTTAACCTGTTAATCTGGTGTATCTAATCTACTGAATAACCTGTATATCTACTGTCTCTTATCTGCTCTATCACCTGTCTATCTACTGTATCTAATCTACTTTATGACCTGTATATCTACAGTTTTTTAATCCACTGTATAACCTGTATATCCAGTGTATCTAAGACACTGAATAACCTTTAGACCCACTCTATATTCTATTGCTTAACCTGCAGTTTAATCTGTATAATGCCAGAGTGGCACGGAACCCATCACCAGGCCAGCGCCACACTACTGCTATCTTCTCTACTGTATAATCTGTATGCCTACTGCACATACTGTACTGTAGAATTTGTGTATTGTATGTCATAAGAAAATCATGCAACATCTGGACCAAAACAAGTGGCACTAATTTCCTTGGATCCATACAACTGTTCTTAAGACTTATGACTGTAGTAAATAGGTTAGAAAAAACAGCTAAACTCACATGAGCATCTTACATAACTCAATTTTTCCAATGAAAACTAAGCTGATGAAGAAATTATGCAGCGAGTAGCAGTCCCATCAGGTGCAGAATAATGCAGTGCACCTCAGCGTGCCCGGTGACAGAGAACAGACAGGACTAGTGGCCCATTTTCCTCATGTCAGACAGCGCCATATGGCAGCCACTCACTTGTGCTTCTTAGTTGCATTTGAAACTGGATTTGTATGCAGGCATAATGGTGATCAGCGTTAATTAAAAACACTGGGGGAGTAGAGGAGGGTAGCAAGTTCATAGAGTGAACACTACAAAAACATAGTCCCAAAGGCCTTGATGCTTAATGTAAGGCAAGTCCTTGAAGGCGAGGCGAGTATCAAGGACAGCAAACTTTCTGACTTGCTGTCACACCGGACTTTAAATAGCACAAAAGCAGAAGCTTTATCACTTGGGTATAAGTTTAGTTAGGCTCTTGATAGTAATATGTGCAAAATCTGCTAAGGTGAGGAGAGAATATGCAAATTTATCATGCAAATTCGGGGACGTGATCGATGCTTGCTTGAGTTTGCAGTATTCTCTGTCCATAAAAACTTTTGTGCCCGAAACCAGTGAAGCCGAATGTAAAGGTGCAGCTTGTACCTGCTCAGAACCACCAAAACCCATCAGAAATAGGTCAGTCCTATTTTCACTGGATCAAAGTGTGAAACAGAAGACAAAACCAATCACCTTCCACATGGCAGAGAAATTGGACAGGGGATGCCACCTGTTTTCTTTGGATCACTCTTTAAAACAAAGAGACAGAAAAGGGCTTCTTCGGAGCAACTGAAAGTCACATGGTTTCCTACAGAAACTGTAAATATATGTTTTTCCGTTTAAGAATCATGCTAAAAAACAAAACATACGTGTGTGAAGAACCCTTTCAAAAAACTGTAGATAAAATGTAGCCAGTTTATCTACTGCAACTAATCTACTATGTAACCTGTATATCTACTGTATCTAATCTCATATATAACCTGTATATTTACTGAATATAATCTCATTTATAATCTGCATATTTACCGTATCTAGTCTACTATTTAACCTGTATATCTACTGTATCTAATCTATTATATGACCTGTATATCTACTGTATATAATCTACTATATAATCTGTATATCTACTGTATCTAATCTACTGAATAGCATTCATATCCACTGTATAATCCATTGCCTAACCTGTACATCTACTCTGTTTAACCTAATGTTTAACCTGTAAATGTACTTTCTCTTCTTTGTTGTATGATCTTAAAACCAAAAGGACAAAAAAGGGTTCTTTGGGGTCATAGAAACGCAACAGAAAGTCACACATGGTTCCCTGAGGAACCTATAAATAGATGTTTTATGAAGAACAAAAAGCGAGTGAGTGAAGAACATTTTCAAAGAATCATGTTTTTCCTAGAACTGGAAGTCTCATTCTATAACCACGTGGAAATGTATAACACGACATGTGTCCTAATAGAAGGTGCACTGAAACAGATCTTTTCAGGTTTCAGTGTTTGATATTTTATAAGTATCTGTATTATAAAATTCTGGGCTTGCATTATTCTGCGGAGCTCTAATTATTTTTATTATTTTATTTGAATCCCTAAATTAGATGACTTTATTTAATTATTTAATTACATACACAGACTGGCTTGGCTGGCATAAATAAAAGTTGTCCAGTATAACTTTTTCAGCATCAGCCTGTCCACCTCTAACAAAACAAGTCCAGAAAATCACAGCTTTAGTGTGGGTGTGTCTATAGCATGAGCCACTCCCCAGCCTGGCCTTATTACTCTTACTGGCTGCAAAAGTGGATTCTATGAAAGCTGGCCAAAGGAGGACACTAGGAGGAGAGCAAGGAACATACTGGCGACACAGTGTTGAGTTTTTGTAGACTTTTTCACTTTTCAATATTTAATGCAACTGTTACACAGTGCATCAGAGAGGCGGGCATTTTTGGTTTGTGTTTTTTTCACAAGTGGGTAATGTCAACAATATTACCTAATATTATGTACAATTGTAAAGGTCAGTAATTTCTCTGTTACGGCTAGATGCTCATGTATTTATGTAAGTATGAAAATGGAACATTCTCTGTAATAATTTCATTTACCAAGTCTAGTTTTTTGTTAGTTATGCTTATGAAGGTCCATTCTGTGCTAAACAAGTTTGGATAAAGGTGACTAAAGTGTTTCTAGACTCGATTTTTGCCCAGATTAATTTACTTTGATACATCTATTAGGAGCAGTCACTCTTCCGAGCCTTGGCGTCTGAATGCCATGGACAGCCATGAGGCACCTAAATTTTTAACCAAACCCTTTTGTACTCAAACAAGTTAAATATTAACCAGTGCTTCATATGAGAAAGTTTTTCTTTCTTTTTTTTTCTCTTTTTTCTGCTATTAATTGAGGATTCACCATTGCTCAAGCTGCGTGAAATCCTTTTTGACTTCCTTCCATTTGCCTGGAGGTTAGATCGTTTTTTTTTTTTTTTTAACATCTCAGCACAAGGAGACCATGGCTAACAGGTAATCTGTCTAATTACATCGTCGGAGGGGTCGCCCAGTTAAATATTTAAGAACCTCCATGACCTCTATTTCACCCTCCCTGTGTAGGGCTGCTCCAGAGCCCCAGTGCTCACTCTACCTCCATTAGCTCATGTCTTCATGCCCAGAGGAACTTGACCGTAGTGACAGGCAGTGCGGGGATTGCTGCTGAGCTGAACGCCTGCACTCTCTCCAGCCTCGCTCTGCAGCGGCAAACAAACACTGTACATGCACACACACACACTCACACACACAATCACACACACACACACACACACACACACACACACACACATACACATACACACACACAAACACACACACTGCATCCACCAGCATCATGGCTAAAACAAAGTCTTAGTTTTGGAGAATGTTTGAACTCTAAGTAATCATTCTCATCACCAGTAATAACACAAGTAACTTGTAATTTTGTATTTCTGGCTCATCACTCAAACCAAAGTCTACCCAAAGTGAAAATTCTGAACGTTCAAATAACTACACAGTTGTGTTTGTAAACTGAAGAGGAGATCTCTATTACTGTGATTTGAATTTGATTAAAAATGACATCGTGCAGACAGTCTGGTTTACATTTTTGCCATGTTTTTGCGAAGACAGAAATCTGTCAATACAGAATGTGAATTCACTTATTATATGTGTGTGTGTGTATGTGTGTGTGTGTTACTATGTAGAAAAAATTACAA
>JBBIGA010000038.1:13621147-13647629 GCA_037576975.1 Alestes dentex
TATATATATATTTATGTATATATTAGGGGTGTCACGCAATTAAAAAAATATATCTAATTAATTACAAGCTTTGTGATTAATTAATTTAGATTAATCGCACACATTTTTACTCTGAAAGTATTTAAAAACTGTAATGAATTTCGGCATATGAGTGAAAGAATAATCAACATTACTGTCTCTTTTGTTTAATAACTGTTTCTGCACTGTTCATGTACAGTAATGGGCACAGCAATCAAAAATATGACCTAATATGCTGAGGGAAATAATACAAATTGTTTCAGCAAGAACAATGATAGAACTGAGTCTATGAGGTGCAGTTTAAGACAATGTACATACAAGCACGGGAGTCAGAAGCATTTTAATGTTTTAACACACACACACACACACACACACACACACACACACACACACACACACTCACTATATATATAGCTTTTAACTAAATGGGATAAAGACTGGTTAGTCATATGAAATGATTTATGTTGAAATTTGATGTTTTTGATAAATAAACCCTCAAGAAGATACAAGAAACAGGTAAGATACTGGCCCTTAAATGAAGCACCACATAATGTAAAGGTTTAAAGTGTTTGTTTTCCTTGAACAGTCTCTCAAGCCAAAAATTATTTAGAAACTTTTATTATCAGAAGTACGTACATGGTTGACAGAGGAGCAAACAAGCGCGACCTACACTCTTTGTGTAATTTTCACATTAAAATTGTCAAGGCATCGAATGTGAGTGTATGTTTGTTATGAATTTCAATGTCACAGTCCATCATAGAGGTTGAATGAAACATAAAAAGATCCAGCCTGTCATTCCTACCACAATGAGTCAAAAACTAGTCAAACAAAGAGTAAATTCTGTGTACCGAGCAAGACATTGCTGATGAAATCTCCTGACATAACTGAAGGTGCTATGAAAGCAGCACTGATATGTTTGCAGGGATGATGTTTTCTGGCTGATCGACTTAATAAGCCTCTTTTTTTTTTGATTGCTCTGAGATGCTTTTACCTGTGAGATAGAGGATAAAAACACAAAACTCTCAGTGTCTAGCAAACAAATTGCAATCCCAATCACTCCATTCATAATGTTAATAGACTGTGAACCTGTGAAAAGGTGTAATGACTGGCATTTGAATAGACAAAACTGAGCTCTTAAGGACAACTGTGTCAGTTGCTGTTAGACTGTGTCAGCTCAAAAACAGATTCTGAAAAATCTAAGAGATGGCATGACTGGATGACACGCCACATTTGAAATAACTGTTTCTTCAGTGACTGCACTCATCGTGCTACACCAATATTACAAAAATCCACGAGATAAACATTTAATATCTCATTCTAACTTCAAAGGACGTAGGGTTTCATTCTAAGTCATTTTGGACCATCTCTGTTGATCCGTTATGAAACGTTCAGGCAGTGTAAAGGGTAGTTAACATTTTCAAACAGGGCAAAATTCCTACGGTAGAGAACTTCTAACATCAGTGACAACGACATTCTTCAAAAATAGAGGTGGTAAATCTGTTCTTTTTAAGGAAGCCACAGAACAGGAGTGCTCAGCCCTGGTCCTGGAGATCTACCTTCTAAGAGAGCTCACGTCCAACACGCTTCAGTCTAAATTGATTATTTTCACCGATATAAATACCAGTACTTAAAATGAATAAACTCTAAATTACTAAAAGTTAATGTTTCTTTCAGTGAGGCCTGGTTGAATAATTGAAAAATTATTGAAAAAAAATAGAACTGAATGATTTAATTGAATTTCAATTGATTTTAGTAACAATTTCAAATACACAACTGTCTTTTTTTTTTTTTTTACCTTTTCCTATTTTTAAGCATTAAAGTATTAAAATCATGTATTTTACAAAATATAGTATTTTGCAATTTTATCTCATTACATACATGGACAGCCACTGAGATTTTCATTTCACTTGTGTCACAACATTTTGTTATTTGGTTCATTTCTGTAGCATTTACAAGTAAAATGACAAACAGTTAAATGTGTTAGAAACATTTTCCTTCACCATTTTGAGCTCCAGGTGACCCACTGTTATATGCATATGCATTTTATTTACATATCAGCACAGTAATATAGCACAGTGTTTATGTACGTGGTTTGAGACATTTTCATGAGAATGAGACTAATATTCACAAAGCCTCCAGTGGCCTGAATTACCTAGACTAGGGGTCTTAGGTGCCCCCTGCTCAGCACATTTTAGGGTTTTCCCTGTTCCCAGGACATCCCGTGAAACTACACAGTTAATTAATAAGCCTTTGTGTTAAAGTGGGAGTTTTAAAGCAGGAAACCCCCAAAAATGTGCAGGACAGGGGGCTCCTGGGTTGGAAACACATTAAATAATGGTTGGAGCTAAACACGGCAGGGTGGTCGATCTCCAGGACTAGGTTTGAGCACCCCTGCCATAGAATAAAAACAATTTCCTCTCTAAACAACTAATTAATTTAGTGGTTCAAGTTTTTTTTGAGGTTTTGAAAGGAACTAAGAGTAATTCTTCAATGGCATCACTGAAGAAAACCGTTTGGAGGAGTTTTTATAGGAGTGTCACAGACATGGTTATTATAGCATTACTGCCTAGTTTATGTTTTTGGCTGTATTTATGGCTCTAACGCAACAAAAGTCAGTAAATTGGATCATTATGACTGTCATGTTAATTTGGTATAGAACCTTTAACGCTTAAAAATGTTCTCAGCAGTCACACACTTCATTTACAAGTATGTTTTCAGGTTCTTCATGAAGCCAAAAGTGGTTCTCCTATGGCATTGCCCCAAAAATGCTTTTTGATACCTTTATTCAGTTAATGTTCCCTGCTAAAGAAAGCTCTCATGCATAGAATGCTAATCTCAGTGACGTGGAATCAGACCTTCACATGCAACATTAACCTGTGCAGGCTGTTCGACCGGATCAATGTATGTGTGATTAATGTTATGCATATGCTTGTTTCATTAATGATGGACGGTGACGACAAAATTGCATTTTAATATGATTTATACACCATTTCATCCACCATGAGTTATGTTCTAATAACCCTCCCTGGACAAATTCCAGCAAATAACCACAGTAAAAGCACGGAGTGACTGTCGGCAAATGGGACATTAACACTACACCGTCGTCTGGGGGGGTTTAAAGGTTTCATTATTTTATTTAGGGACATCTAAGGTCAAAGCTAGACTCGAGGGGTTAAGTCAATTCTAATTAACCTTTTGTGCCGAGTCAGAGCAAAACGTATGAGTTCCTTAGCTGTGAAAGGTGTGTAACAAGACTGGTGACAGGTGCACATTTGTGGCTTTGGCCCGGGCAAGATATGCGTAAAAATGATTGGAATTAAAACCCTTATAATTATTCCTATTTTCACTAGTGACCTTCAGTAAGGGCACATCCACACACACACCCCCCCCCCCTCTCTTTGCCAGTCCCATTCGGGTCCATCCCTTGTTTCTTGGATAAATTATGCATTTCCGAAAAAGAGGCAGAGAATAAAAGGGCCTGGAAAACTCATTTAAAAGTTTTGAATGTCGAGGCAAAATTCACTATATGCATGGTTGTAACTTGAGTCAGCAGTATGTCATGGTGAAAGCAAAAACAATAGTGGAGTGCGGCCTCCGCTATTCCCACGAGGCAATACCAGATCATCAGCGTTTGAGGTTTCACCTTATCACTCTCATATCAGATGTAGTGGGTTTTGTGAGTGCAGGAGGGACTTTATTGAGGAGCCTTGTATCAGCACTTGTATCTGGAAGCTGAGTCAACTGACACTGGCTTTTTGGCAGATTTTGCATATATTCGCATTTTTGAGGCTTAGAATCCCTATGAAGTCCTGTAATATTATTTTAATTTGGAGTATTAAGTATAATTTGGAGTAAAGTCTATTTGAGGTAAATGTTTCTTATCCTAAAAATACATTCTCAATATACTTCCAAGCCAAATATTTATTACAAAAATACTCCCCATCCCAAGCAGTCATTCACAATAATACCCTATCAGAAATATATAGTGTCAAGTGTTTCATACCCTAAATATTCCTAACTCAAATAACAAATATCGCCATACATATATATACACACACACACACACATTTATTTGATCGTTTTGGACCGTTTATATTGGTCTGATCATCATGATATTTTGACGATGACAGCCATATTTAATGTATGAAATATATTTCCCCTCATATTCCTTTTCTCAAACACATATTCCCAAATATGCCCCATCCCAATTGTATTTTGCCCACATATACATTTGGAATTGGGCATATTTGGAAATATGTGTTTGACATAAAGAATATTTGGGGAAATATAGTTCATATATTGCTATGTGTATTCTCACATATACAGTACTCCTCAAAAGGATTGAGCCACTCCTCATTTCTTCATATTTTGAGACTTTCTTGTATTTTTTAATGTAGTCTTGAGGAACAGTTCTTCAGGCTTCCTGAAGGACTTTCAAGGGCTCTCATTTTCAGTCCAGTCCCTGAACCTGACCAGTTTCAGAGGAATTTTTTTGTTACGTCACACAGTGACCTGCAAACCATCATTCATGCACCACAAAGCCACCTAACTTCACTGGGCTGAATCAGGAGCAGATGATTTCAGATGATCAGGCAGTGATCAGTATACTGGTGGTGCTGAATGCTGAGTGGTTGGAACACCTTCATTTTGGCACATTATATCTTTAGGCACTTTGCAGCCTGTCACTGTAAATCATGCTTGTATAGAGATCATTTGTGGTGGAGACAGGATCGTGGCTGAAATGTTTGATAGGCATAAAATAGTGTTTTTGCACCAACAAGGTGATTCAAAGCAAAATAGAAAGAAATCAGGGGTCACTAAAGACTTTTGCTCAACACACACCACATCCCATATAAATCTTGCCAAAAAGCGATGGCAACAAAATAACAAAATGGTCAGCAGTCCATTCGCAGCCTTGTGTGTCTTTTGTTTTCACATTCACAACCACAAAGTATTCATGAGAGAGCCCATTTAATCCCTCTCAGGTTACAATTACATAAGGCACAAGACATCCATTATAGCCACTATCCTGTCTCCACCGCAAATGATCTCTATACAAGCAGTCTCTAATGGCAAGCTGTCAGAAGTAAGTTTCAAACCATTTAGCGATTTACGGGGAATCTGAGCAAACAGAAATAAATCACATTCGCCCCCTCAGCCGGTCAGTCTGCCAGAGAAGCCTGGGTAAGTAACAGTCTCTCATTTGGAAATTGCAAATGTCTTTGCCTAGAGGAGATGAAACAAGGAAAAAAGAAACATAAGCTTAGAAATGCTGGCGATCGTTTCTTACAATGTGGACAAACAGAGTGGGAGCGGTGGCTTTGCAGGTGCTTATTTGTTATGGTGTTTAAAGCAAAGATTTTGTCAAGCATGCTAAGTTTGTAGTTCATTTATTTATTCATGTATTTCCTTTTTTTATTTTACGCTGTCTGTTACGCATTCTTTAAACATTCCCATTTTCTTTCAGAAAACTATATCAGTCTTTAAAATCCATGGAGTCAATAATACAGAATCATTTAAAATTCTTCGAGTATTAGTTGATTTATTTACTGATCTATTTGAACTCCCCAGCTTCAGGCACAACTATTTTAATACATCGGTTGTTCAATGAATTAAATGAATTCCTAGTTTTTTTGAAGGAATGGCCAAGGACTTCAATTCTGCAGCACTATAAAGGAAATGATTGTATTTTGCAGTTGTTTATCCCTCATGTAGACATGTTACATGATATGTATTAAAAATTCAATACCAATGTCTAATAAAGACTGCTTCAATTTATAATGAAGATATAATGCAAATCTAGTGTAATACTCCATAAAGGTGAATATAAGCGCAGATCTGCTGTGTGCCAAATACATACATGCTGGTGATTAGCTTTATGCTAATGTGCTCCACAAACATGCACAGAAATAGAAGTCAGTCACAGTTAATCATGCCTGAACTGCACAGTTTGAAATCCAGCGAGGCTGCTGGAGTGTGCCGTGCTGCACAAGAAAGAGCTGTTTGCTGTTTTTTAGGCCCGAATTGGAGATTCACGCAGGATTTGCGAGAAGAGGAGCTAAAAGAATTTGTCCACTCCCCACCAGGCTGGATCTGTTCAATCGCACAAGCAAAGTGGATTAGCTTCTCTTCAGCTAAGACACAGTTTAAAAGTTCCACAGATAATTTGTTGTAATAAGCATTAACTCGGCAGTTGCTAACACAAGACAGGAGAGAAAGGAGGTAAAAGCAGTGGTAGGACAGAGAGGAGTGCATCGCTCGGGAGGATAATGAATAAATTAGACACGCAGCAGGCTCACGTTTTGCCAGAAAATTCACACATGACGAGGGGAACCGCAGGGGCACCGAATCACTTTTCTCTCGCTAGCGCGGAGGCTAATCAGAAACGGCATGCCTGCTACAGCAGCGTGACCCCCCTGCAAGTGTAGATTCACCCACAGCTCAGCTAGGCCTCACTTCACACCAGCATTCCCCCACACCTCCTCGGTCAGTCATGGGTTTCCCTTCCGTACGTATACTTCTACCATCAAAGTCATTCAAAATTGGATCCATTAATCAATGCTAATATTCCAATTTTCTGAAGTGATAAATGACCAATAGTGGAGCAGTTAAAGCCTGGACTAATGACCTGCCTGCACTGTCAATGGACTAATTCATTATGACAAAGGAGCCGCCAACAAACGATCGCCTGGCCCCACTCATGGACACGATGAAGGACGCTTTCTCGCCGCGGCATGACAATAAGGTCCGAGCACTCGCAGTTACGTAGAAAAGGAGTAATCGCCCAAGCACCTTACCTGCACTGAAGTCTTGAGCTTTTAAAAGTGTTTTCACTAGTCTACTGCATCTGTGGCCAAGCCCTCATTGGTTAGCATCTTTGTCTGCGGGGTATTTTGCTATGTGGCCAGAACTGACACACTCTTAAGGGTCCATTGTGAGTAGAGAGGGCTGGTATAATAGACACTCTAACATAACAAAGACTGATAATCCTGTCTGCCCCAACTGCTCCCATGTTGCTGGCAGACATTTTAAGGGCAGTTAAGTTGCTGTGAGGCGACACTGAATGAACTGCGGGCGGAGAGAGACACCCAAAAAGCCATTATCTATGGCGAGCGGCGTCAATTCGCATCAATTAGGGCCCGTCCGAAGTGTCAGCGGTGAGGCTTCAAATTAATAATTAAATAAATAAAGCCAACCACAAGTGGCTACTGTATAGCCTTTTAGTCATCCGAGTCCCTCCTCAGTGTATTGGCACAAAAAACCCTTTAAGCCTTCGGCAAAACAATAGAAGGCCATCTGCAAACCTCACAGTGCCAACTCAGGATAACCGCACTGACTTAGCCGCCTCTAATTCAAGATTTAGCAGGAAAGGGAAGATTTATTACTCTCTCCTACAGCTTTTTTTTAGCGAAGGGGCTAGAAATTCGATCGCAGTCCCTCCTTTAAGGAGCTCATTCACAGTTTATTGTTCAGGAAGCTCATTGGAATTGCTGTAACTTGTCAGTAAGGCTAAGACCACTGTTTTCACAGAACACCCCTGATTAGCGTGGCTCAAGAGTCAAGAGTGATTATTTGACTGTGGATAAGCACTGCTTTTGGTGCAAAATTTATCCACCTAGTTTTGAAAATTTTGGTCCTATTCACTGAATTTAAGGCAGCCACACTTGGCCACTGGATTACCGGTGAGGACTAGCTTTGCTTGTTCTACATGCCCGCTCGGTTAGCATCTTGTCTGCCAGTTGCACCTACAGTTGATGTGGCGCAACAGCAACATGCAGCCCCTCGTGTACAGACCACTGTCCGCTACTCCCAGGTTCAAGGAGTGGTTCGCCAAAAATCGTATTTACAGGTTTCCCAGTACCCCAAATGAAGCTGATCAGCCACGACATTTTGAATTTTCTCATTTTAGCTTTGCACTAACAAGCAATCTGGCAGGTTAGCACTGCAGATACAACAATGGACAAACAGGATAGCAGTGTTACAGTGTGCCACACAGTGCCAGGAACCCTATAAAAAAAGCCTGCCTGAAACTGCTGAATGAATTCATGCATGGGGCGAACCCAGCAGCTGTTAGCTTCTATTACTTGTTAGCCACATTAGCCTCATAAGTTCGGTGCAATGCAAAAAAAGCAAACTTGTTTTTCGCTTCTCTGTATTGCATGCGTTTTTCTTCAAAGTCTCCAAGAATCTTTTTCTTTCTTTTTGTGCCCCTGTCTTCTATTTTATGACCAGCTCCTGGCTTTCCCTTATGTTCCTCCTACCCACAGTGCAGGTGCCATTTCAGGTATCCCAGTGGGTAAGTGGTTTTGGCCTCAGTCTCCTGGCCCATGGCCCTGCAGGTCGTGTTCTCTGCTGTCGCCTGGCAGCTACAAGCCCTCAGCGGGATGTGTGTGTCCAGCAGCTGGGTGGTGGTGGGATGAAAAATCTGGCCATGTGGTCGTTGGCTACATGCTGGCCTTGGCCCGACTATCTTGTCTATGTCGTAAACACCAGTGACCAAGAGAGGTTGGTGCAAACTCAACAAATGAGGATAAACTATTAAAGCAATAGTTTAAAAAACAAGAAAAAGCGTACCAAAAAATATATTTTAAACAATTTTCTTCTTATCCCAACTGTAATGTATATAATACTGGTGTCCAGAGTTTAGCACTGGATGTCTAAATCCTCAAACACTTACCCCAAACCCTGAGTTAAGTGTAACTTGGGAAACTGGGTTAAAATTATGTACATTTAATTTTTTGTCAGACCATCACTTGAAACTGAACAATTAAATTTAAATAATCACCAAAGTCATCCTCCTGCATGGTCTGCCAGAAGAGCTCCTCTGCATACACACAGCTACACCTGTCTTATCTTTGTCTTGTGTCTTCCCCTGCTACTCCTGCTACAAGCAGAGTGTTGAAAGAATAATTGATAGCATGTATCATGTTTGACACAGGTTTAGAAAAAAATAAAGCTTGCTATGTGTACTTTGTAATTGTATCAACTACTCTCACTGCAACACACACACACAGGCAGTGTGTGTGCGTGTGTGTGTGTGTGTGTGTGTGTGTGTGTTTAAATGTAAAAAAGATTTAAATTTGACTTTTATATGTCCTTCTGCACATTTTAAACTCAGATACAAAATTGTCATATGTAAATGTACACCCTGTAGAGGATGTATACTTATTTTCACTCAGAAACATCAACAAAACATGTAATTTGACCAGGGACGTGCAATGTAAATGTTTCCACTTTCCACTTTCTCTCGTGCCATTAAACTCCGAGAGTGGACATTAGTGGACAGCTTCAATTAACATGTGCTTTTACCAGATTTTAAAATCACTCTGCTAATTACACCGTGTCATTTTCGCTGAATATGTCTGGACGGAAAATTTGCATGATTCTCCTCCTTGTTTCTGCTCGAAAATACACAACTTGCTTTGCCACATTTCTGCATCAGTGGCCAAAGTTCATTAGGTCACTGTGATTACTCTGAGCACAATACAGGCTATTAAATGTTGGAAAAATCTGCAGGCACATTCTTCCGCAAAACAACACTGACGTTTCCCTTCACTCGCATTTTATCCAACTCATTAAATAAATGCACAGGCAATAATGAAGGAAAACTCATGTGAACCGTCAGTATAACATAGTAGCTATACTGGTGGCCAATTATAAAACTGAACGGTTGATATTCACTACAGCTCAAAAGTTTGGAAAGACCTATTTTTCCAAATAAAACCAGTTCTATTGCAGATACCTGTGTTAAATTATTCTATTATGATGCTACTATGTCATAACTGCATAGGTTTCAGCTCATTTGTAGGAATCTGCACAATATGAAAATGTGAAGATGTGTCTAGAATGATTAGTGAAGCTGTAGATGACTTGATGATGGAGGAACATTCAACTAACATGAATGCCTTGCATTTAAAACATTAAAAAAAATAATAATTTTATTTTATCAGTGAATTACTGAAAATACAATAAACATACATAAGTGGGCAGTTATGCATAAAATACCATGTGTAGAGTTTGTTGGCTTGATTCCCAGGCTCTTGTCCAGGTCACTGAAACAGACAACATTCATACAAAAGGCAGAATTATATGAAAACACAAAAACAATAGGGTTGTAGTCCTACACCCCAGGCGTGCTTGAGCCTCTAAAAGAGAAGGATGCCCCCCGTTCTCCTCTCCTGCACCGGATGTCAGTATGAGTACACAGAATCCTCATCTTGCATTATAGGTGTTATTAATGAATGAGTCACAGTGCTGTAGTGCGTGTGAAGCAGTCTTTGATCAGCGTGCAGGACAGTTAGACAGTGCGGATGGAGAGAGCAGACGATAATTTGTCCAATGAGGTGCCATTTGTTATAATGAATTCTGTCTGTATTTGAGGGCTACTCAGTCAAGAGCACTTTTTAGCCTTGTCAAAGCAAGGACCCCTCGCCTTAAATGTTTAAATACAAGCTGAACATGCTCGGAGCTGACCCACGCTGGATGGAGATGTATATGAATGATTTAAAGAGCGTAAAAAGAAAGCAGGGGAAGCTGCTGAGAGAAAGTTTTCCTTTAGCCACCAGTTTAGCAGCTTCACACCGTGCTGTCAATACCAGGCTCACACACACAGGAAGGAGAGTGGACCCCATATACAGAGGCATGTAGAAACTGTAGAACTGCAGACGTTTCCTGAGAGTGTCTTGTAAGACATCCTCGTTTCCTCGTTTTTTGTACGTGTTTGCTCAGCCTGTTGAGACACAGTAGAGCCATGAGAAAAATACAGTCATCATATGGAAATAAACACCAAAATACAATCTGAGAATACACGGTAGTGAATTAGGCTATGGTGGTGATTATTATTATGATGACAATGAGACTGATACTATAACAACAATTATATTGACACTAATAGCAATAATACTAATAATTATGAATAATTATGACAATTGTGGTGCTGCTAGCACTAATACTACTAACATTACTAATACTACTACGAATAATAAAAATAGCAACAACAATAACAGCAGCAACTTAATTAATATAATCAATGTTTTAATATTTTATGTAATATTATTGTTTAGATTATGTATAAATTGTTGTGGTTGTTTTTTGTGATGGTGGTAGTGTTATTGTTATTATTACTGTTATCATTATTATGTTATTGTTAGTCAAATTTTATTTTTAAATAATTATTTAACGTATAAGCATTTCTAGTAAAATATAATATGATTTTTTTTATTACGTCTTATAATGTCTAAATTGTAAAATTAAATGATAAACGTTTTCAGTTTAGTGAAATTATTAAATGACAACAATAATAACAACATAAACATTAATAATAACAATAATAATTATTGTTATTAGTAGTAGTAGCAGTAGTAGCATTAGTATTAGTAGTAGTAGTAGTAGTAGTAGTATTAAATTAGACCAGTATTGGTGTGGTAGTCGTGGATGTAGGATAAAGAAGCATAGGAGACGGATGCAGAGTTATTGTGGGTCAGAGTATTTACATAAACATGCTCTGTTTTATTAAATAGAGATAAAAACAGGAAGGAGCCTGGGGAGCCTATTATCTGGCCGTCCCCAGTGAGAGCTGCACTCTGCGGGCCCCACAATCACTACAGAATACTAATGCTGGGTAGGACTACAGCAGCCTCTACTGGAAGCAATAGGTCTTCAAGAGGTCTTATATTCTGGGGAGAACTGTAGTCCAGCGCAGGCTTTAGGATCATATATTTCATCTGTCTGCACGCCTCTGCCCTACTTACACTATAAGACTCCAACAGTAAAAAAGTCCCTGATGCCTTATTAATATACCTGTGAAGTAAATATAATAAATATACATGGGCAGAGCATTCCTGTGAACTGAAATTATGCCATCAGTGGTCCCTGTTCTGCATTATTCTATTTTTTTTTTCTTTTTTTTTTTCATGGCAGGAAGTTAATTGAGTTCCACTGTACACATTCATTACAGCTGACCAAAAACAAATGAGGCATTTTATGAGGGAAGACACACTGTGGCAAATGTTTTCATAGCCAGGCAGCAAAAGTCTGAGAATCTGTTTTTTATTACACAAATTGATCTAATTTTCAGCGCCGCCATCTGCAAGCTGTTGACCTGACCTATAAAAGGTCAGTGGAAAATGGAATTACAGAAGCGCCTCCAAATTCAAAGATTGTGAATTGTGCATGTAGGCGGATGTGATGCAGGGGGCTAATGGTTTCACCTTTAGAGCGCAGAAACGAATCACACTAAAGGTCAAACGGTATCATGTTGGGGGTGTTTTTTTTACAGGCGGTACCAGTTGCATGGCTAACCTCTGCTTAGCAAGCCTGTCTGTTCAGCCTTCAGTCAACGGATCCTTCCAACCAACAGACAGCAAACGGTGGGATGCAGATATGCAATCAGTTTTTCAAGCACAGAGATAGTTTTAGAGATGAGTGGGTGGGTTAACGTGCCGGTTTTAATACACTTGAAAGACTTAATTTGATTCAAAGGGCTTGGTTCTACTAGGAGGCATTCATGAAGACCCTTTCATAACAGTACATCAATAGGCAATTACTAATTACTAGGGCTGAGATCACTCATAATTGCATTGAAAATTATTGATAACAACCATTAAATCAGGAAGATAAAGATAAAATAAGATTTTTACAGATGAAAAAAGCGGAGTTGCTTTTTAACACACCAAAGCTTTGATGGCCTTCTTATTTATACTTGCGCTCGAAGAAGATGAAAAGGACGAAATACCGGATCTATCTTACAACTCAAAGTAATATGTCTTAAAAAGACAGCTGCTAAAACAAAGTTCATCACTGACTCACTGCTGAAACTCCGGGCTGTATGTGTGGAGGAGTCGGTTGCTCTACTTCACCTTGGAGCTCCGTGACAACAAAAGCAAAGAACAAACTAAAAGCAATCATGAGCTCTGATGTGAAGACAGCGTTAACGTTGGCGTGTTAACCTGTTAATGTGTGAGTTTTCAATTAAGCATTTAGATCTGATGCGTGAACATATCTTGGTCTGTGTCATCCTCTCAGGTGTGAATAGAAACCTTTATTTGTTGTAATGTTATGTTAAAATACCTGTGATTTTGAATACTGAAAATATAAAAATTAATCAGTAATTGACAATCATTTTGTCCCAATTAAACAATTTTGTGTATTTGCTTTTCATCCTAGCTCTATAGTACTAATTACTGTAACACACACACCATACTACACAGTACACTTTATAAATATATAGGTGACAGTCATGTAGTTATGTACACTGTATGCTTGTGACAACTGATGAGCTGGAATTGCCAAAAAAGCAGTAGTAGTGCCACATCAAAATATACTTTAAAAACTATGAATACCAAGCATTTTGTCTGAACGTTTTTCACATTGTGCTGCACTAAATCTAATTAAACAGGAATAATTATGCTCTCTTAGAAACATGCAGTTGGTCGGGTCAAGAAGTTCCTTTCTTATTCATTTACTTCATGATTCTATATATTTTGATATGAAGCTTAAATGCGTATTTAGCATCAGCAGAGGAACTTTTCCTCTTGTGTGTGTGTGTGTGTGTGTGTGTGTGTGTGTCTGTGTCTGTGTCTGTGTGGGGGTCTGGCCTGGCGTTCATGTAGGGGGGGTATATGGTTAGATAAGTATCCCAGGCGAGGAAATGATGCATTTATCCCAACCTACTGCACCTGAGGTATGCGCAAATTTAAGAGGAAAGCGCTTCACAAAATGGAAATACTGCACTTAAACTGTGGGGGGAATATGGATTAGACCAGTCAACTGTGCTGAATTTCAGTCGAGACAAATATATTTATGAGGCACTGAGGCAGGATAGCTTCTCATTTGTAAATCACAGACTGGTCTTTGGGCATTTGCTCTTCTTCAAACTTCAAGTTACAGTTTACTCCAGACTTTTGAGACTTATTTTAATACCAGTTTGGTATGGATGCAGGCCTTTCGGCTGAAATTCCTGTTTAACTGTGTTCAGATTGCGACACAGCAATCGACTTCATATCATATTATCTGAGATCTCAAACAAAGACGAATTTCATTCATTTCATTTCAGTTTCAATTCAAATTTACTTATTCAGCTATTTAAATGCAGATACAAGCAGCAGTTGAGGGAATTTGAAGAAACAGCGCTATGTACTCTTTATCCCTGCCGTGAACATTTTTGGTTGGTTTTATTTTATTTTATTTTATTTTTTCAGATCGGGATAAAGCCCAGTGCTAGACCACATTTGCGTTTCAAAGGAAAATCTCCATTCAGAATGCTGTGAAGTCCAGCACTAGGCTTAAACTAGGCCCAGGAAACTGACCAATTATGTGCATCCCCTTCTTCAAACTGAGATAAATAAAATTATAGCAAAAAGTAAGTAAAATGAATATATTTCATATAACAGATTTTATTAATGTGTTTTAGTATGTGCACATTGGGATCCAGTCAGAGTCAATGCATTTGTCTGCTAGGAAAATGAGAAAAATGTAGAAGCCACCCAGTAACTAAAATAGATTATTTAATATTGTGGAATAAAGTTTATTAAAAAATGGTAAAAACACGCAATATAATAAATGAATGTTGACACTTTATTATCAGTCTAGATAACTATCCACCAGCTGCATAAACAAATTTCAGATTATGATGAACTGCTTGAGGGAGGGGCTGTGGTTGTGTAGGGGACAAGGACACGGGGAGATGCAAAACATGACTAGCCTACATGTGTAGTGCTTAGTCTGTGATCACAGTAGCCAACAACATTTAACATCCAGTGTGTTTGCTGTAGGACTATGGTCTTTGTTTTTACCTGTACAGCACTACTGCACTGTTTCAGTCCACAAAGTCGTCTAGGATTCAGTGGTCTAGAATATTTACTGGATATAATGAGCATATTGTGATGTTCCCTCAAAATCACTCTGGAATTCCTGTTAAAGACTTGGACATTAAATGGCCAGGGTCTGTAACAGAACAAGAATACCTACCTGAGATGCACTGGGAAAGAATGGCTTTGCAGAATATCATGCAGTCTCATGCACACAGAAGTGAAGAATTAGATCTGTAATAATGCCTGTCCTGTATAATGTCCCGCACAGACACTTCTTAGAGTGTCAGGGTGGGATCAAGACGTAGGCTTTGGAAAGCTGAGAATAATGAGCTTCCTTGTATTTACAGTAATATGACATAGCGAAGGAATCCCATTGGGCCACCAAACAAGGATCATTATACACACAGAGGAGACTTCGTGCAGTCAGAAAAATGTTACATTTGTACTGATTCAGTGTTATAACTGTAAAGAGGTTTAACAATACAGTGTTAACCCTTTAGCGCTGTCATTTCATTTGAACAGCTCATTGAAACAAGCACAGAAATTCTATTAAAAGGGCAAATCGGAAACTGTGATACCACAGGAGAAGACGTTTTACTATGATGGTACTTTCTGTCGAGAAGCGAACCACCATCTGTGGCTTGACGTTTCAGATCAGAATATTAAAAAAACTGCGTTATTTACAGAGGGGCCTGTCTCAAAGATGCCCAAATTTTTCCAGTCGGAATATTTCACAGTACTGCAGATTTTAATAATAGTTCAAAATAAAATAAAATTAAATTATAATCATCATCACCATTGTCATCTTCATCATCATCATACTTTTTGTCGATCCAGAGGGTAAACTGAAAGTAAATTAACTGTGTAAATGAATTGTGAAATTAAATATGTAACATTTAAGAGTTAACGCAAACTACTTGCTGATAAAAAAAAATTAAATAAAAAAAACCACTTTCTGGGGTCCTGTAAGATCAGTTCAAACGAGAGTGCATCTTCATAAATACCTTTGAGGAAGGCTGCAAGTGTTAATCTACGTTATCTTCCATCTCATAACCACAGGGTGGCAGAGCAGATCAGTTCTGAAGAAAATCATTAGCATGCCTTGCTTTACCGCCAAACACACCCACTCCCCCCCTCCCCACCCCAAAGCTAAAATTTTGTTTATTATAATCATACTCGCACCTCCATGCCTTTTCCAGCACAGGGTACAAGTAAAAAAGAAGCCCTTTAATATGTCCCGTACTTGCTGCCATCACTCCTGAGACTCTTCAGCGGTGGCTCTTAAAGGAAGAGGGTGCAATTAGAGCAAGAGCTCAGCGTGATACACTCTCAGGCCAGAGAGGAAATCTGCCGGTCAAGTGTTCCCCTCTTATTGTTCTAAAGCTCAAGGAAGCAGGCCACTCCCAGGCTTTAGCCTGCTTTCATAATCTCACCAAGGAGCGTGCTTTGGATAAAGATACACACTGCTTTCTGTTTGAGTGGCTACCAAACACTTATTACTCATGTAACAGCTCTATCAGACTTTTCCACTAAAGAAACAGTGCTTCGCATGTACTTGATTGTAAATGAAATGTGTGCAGACTTTTCACACAAAAGAAACATATTACTAATTATTACACTATAATCAACACCATTAGTGCCATAATTAAATACAGTGAAAGACAGCAACTGCGTAAACTGAGTCCACACTGCATATGTGTTTGTAGGTATAGGACTGTCGTGCTGTCTTCCTTATTGTGACCTGAACCTGATGAAGAGTATTATGTGTCTTTTATCAGGGAGGGGGCCATTTACATTATAGTCCTGTAATGCTCTTATCAGTGGAAATGTAAACTTCGAAAAATCATTTCAAATGGAACAATATTAGTATAAAATGAATGCAAATGTAATCCATTACTATTTATTAAATTATGTAATTGTATGTAAGTCTGTTTAATTGATTCAAACAATTTGAAACAGCCAAAATATTTGGCCTTGAAGTGGTTAAAGGTTCGGTGACTTATTAAGGCTTGGTCTCGAAAAGGACATTTTTGGATCTCAGTTTTGACTTGATCTCATTCTCATTTGGACTCTTGTCTTGATTTTGGCCCCCGTTTCGCTCACTCTTGCCTCAATCTCAACCAAGCTTGTATTATGAAGGTCTTCACTACAACCTTGTCCCTATTGTTTTGACTCAGTTTTCATTTTTGATCTTATAGATCTAAAAATAAAAAGACATTATACTGTATTGAACTTCCAGGAATCCAGGAATTCAGTAGTGTATTCACGTCACATGGACGTTTTTTCTTGTTGATGCAACTTTTGGAAGGTAGATACTGAAATTTACTACATTTAGTAGACACTTTTATCCAAAGCAACTTCCATTCCCTAACTACTGGAGCAACTTGGGGTTAAGGGTATTGCTCAGGGACCCAGTGGTGGTATGATGAAGGTAGGATTCAAACCCATGACCTTTCGGTCCAGAGGCAACCACTGGGCCTCCACCACCCCCTGCACTTCATTTCATTTCTATTCCAGAAGTGCAATGGAATTTTATATGTACCATCTCATATTTGTTTAATGGTTGTAAATCATATTCACCAAATGGCCAGTCACAATAGCAGGTTATGTTACATAACCTCTTGGTTATTTTTTTTTTTATTATTATTATAATATCTGCACTTCAGAATAAAGGAAGTTAGAGTTCATACTATTAGTGATGCTGAACAATACCCCCACATCACATCAAGTCTTACACACTTTAAACGGAGGGAACTAAAAGGATTTTGTTGTTTTTTTTGTTGTTATTTACAGGCTTTTCTTTCAAAATTAAGTGTATATTAAAATGATTGTATTAAAGTAAGTTAAGAAATCATACTTACTACATTTCAATTTTTGAAATTAAATCAAACAAACACCACATGTCCCACATCATATAATTCCAAAAAAGGAACATCTTAATGCTATTACAGGTATTCAGCGATTAACGTTATAATCAGTTTTCTCGGTTGTGAGAAGCAGAAGTTTTTTCCCCTGGCGGCGGAGAGAATGAAGTCATGGTTTCTTTACTGAAAGCCTCTTGGGTGGCAGGGCTGGTCCTGCCTTATCTACACAGACACATTTCTTACAGAAACACTGACCACGTACACATAGTTAAAAATACAGCCTTGCTGCGCACCTCACTAACACTCACACATTGTCGATAGACATGTCTAACAATTCTAAACCTTTTGCTTGGCACAAGCCTGGATCTTTCTAGAACAAATACTATGTTCTATACTATGTAAATTTAGGATATCAGCACTGCTTTAAATATCAGACAGACATATTATAACAACCAAACGTGTGATCAGACACATGTCGCAGCACTAATTAGCATCAAGGTAACTATTATCAATAATAATAGTTTGAAATAGGACTAAATGAAGTAGGACTAAATGTTTCTAGAGAAGGACCACTGCAATAATAGAGGGTGCTTTTACTTTTCTTCCACTTGAACTGACACTAAAGTCAAGCAATTGCTTAAACTTGCTATCTGTCACCAGCATTCCGTTCCATTTTCAAACACTAGCAGTATGTAGAGACACAGAGCCGAGCACTGTGGGCTAAGCTAGCGGGGTCCAGCTTCAACACTGCTTTGAGCTACAGCAAACAGAGTGACACGCGATTAAAATGACCTCATAATCAGTTTCTCTCACTGAGGCTGGAGTAACTGTTTCAAGAATATAAATGCAATTCTCGATTATATGATTCATATAGAGTTGCAGAGAATTTATAGACTATAGCTCCTGCTAGCCTGTCATAAGTCCTGTATCAAAGCTGTCCAGCTGAGTTTCGTCCAGCAGCTGCAGTATGTTTCTCATACATTCTTCAAAAGCCATGCTGAAGGCAAGAGGGTTTGTTGGTTTTGTGGTTTTGTTTTTCAGGCTAGTGTGCTTTCTGCTGATAGCATTTCCCCCCACAAATGTATAATTTTCAGGGCCACTTCAACACGTCACAAACTCCAGAGCTTTCACTTTGTCGGGCTCTTTTTCAGTTTGTGCCTCCGCTGTTTCAAACCGTTTGGTCACGCTGGTCTTGTCAGTGGACATTAAGCAAACTTCTCTTTAAGTGTCTGGATCACTCAGAGGTGTTGTGAATTTTCACACCCGTTACTGAAACGCTTTTCTGACAACGCCGACTGGTCTGCAAGTATAAAATATTCCTGCGTGCTACTATGCTTACAGTTTCTGACTGAATACCAAGAAAAGCAAAGTGAACGTTCAAGCGCTCCAGGACCTGCAGAATAATTGATCGCTACTACTGCATTTTCTGCACCAAAGTCTTCTGTCATAATGCAAGATGAATTCAGAAAACACGTATGACCCATGACCTATGATCACTCCTCCATGCAAAGTCTCTCCAGATCCTTCAGAGCCCTTGGGCCACACTGGAATCTCATTTTAGCCCACCCCACAGGTGTCCAGGGTTTAGGTCAGGAAACTGAGATGGTCATTGTAAAAGTTCCATTCTGCGGTCAGTGGACCATGTGTGAGCTTTGTATCCTGTTGAAACCATAAGGCAGATTTGGCTTCCTGTCAGAGGGAGACAATTTTTGATCTCCTGGTATCTGAATGAGTACAGGTGACAGTGTATACCAACAAGATGCCCGGAGAATTTGGAGGAACATGACATCTGAGATCTACCACCATACTTCACCATGGGCAGTTGTTTGTTGTCTAGAAAATCTCTGGTGTTTTTTGTTCCAGTGATCGTTAGTGAATTTCCTTTTGTGGAACAGCAGAGGTTATCCTCTGGCAAGTGTTCCAGATTGTTTGTTGGAAAGGACATGGACGTTCCGGATGGATATTGAACAGTCCCTAAAGACTCAGGAGCATTTTGAAAGAGATCCAATATGAATATCTTTTAAACATTTCTTTTGGAAACACGTCATTTGAAGGGACACATAGTAGTAGGTCGTCTTATTTGTTAAGTAAAGCCCAAATTACACAGATTTCATTCACTGATTCATTCACTGAGGAAAGCTTTATTCATTGTGATGCCATCATTTCCTATCCAAATGAGT
Source organism: Alestes dentex (assembly GCA_037576975.1). Lineage (NCBI taxonomy): Eukaryota > Metazoa > Chordata > Actinopteri > Characiformes > Alestidae > Alestes > Alestes dentex. Next base: position 13,641,020 of record JBBIGA010000038.1, read on the forward strand.
GTAAATCACTTATAATAGCATTGTCAATAAACAATAAACACTTTGTAAAGACCTCAAATTATTGAGCATGAAGTAATCATCTAACACCTTAATATAAAATTATAATATAAAATTAACTATTTATTTATGTAGGTTTATGCTATTTTGATTGCATACAGGGGTTCAATGTATCAATGTTTTACACTTAAAATATAAAAACAACCATAACATATTTCTAGCTTCTAGCTAGTGTGATCTTACACAGACATGATACTATCGTTACTTTCAAACACGGGGTGCAAACAGACTAAACCTCTTTAGAAGATAGATTGCATTGATGAGAATGATTCACTACCAAATAATACCTGGCCAGCGCTGTTCCTGTGGGGGTCCTGACCACTGATGAACAGGGTAAAGGGGGCTAAAAAATGATGCAGAGAATTATGGATTACTGACTGTAGAAAACTACAGTGTATCTGAATGCTCCTTTAAGTGAAGCTGATCAAATGGACAGTGAGGGCAGATAGAAGGTAGGTGTACCTAATGAAGTGTTTTTTCAGTGTATCTTGAAGTATTAGTGACTTATTAATCTCTTATTAATTCTAATGTAATCAACTCAAGAGGTCACTTGAACCTACAGGAATCAATTATACAGTGATAAGTGACCCTTAAGCATGTGTTTATTGTACATCATTACAACGAATAATGAAGTTATTAGTGAATTTTTCATATAATAGACTTCCAGGCATGTGCTAATACAAGTCATAATGAATGAAGTGTAGTACACAGTGAATACATTTCTTAAAAAGTGTATAATTAATTATGTTATTAGTTAATTCCTCCCAGTATTTGTTCCCTAAAATAGCATTATTTTTACCAAGGGCGTCAGTTTTCCCAGGGATACTTTAGCAAAAGGAGGAACACATGAATTCCACATTTTGTGCATATGTATTTCTAGGTATGTTAATAAGCCTCTGAGAATTTTTTTTTTTTCAATGTTACCTCATTAAATAAAATTTTCTCACTTAATTGACCTTTCAGTTCAACATGAGAGAGAAAAGATGCACAGTAATAAGTCTTCAGATTTATGGTATTTGTGGTGAAACTATTCATTCCAATTCTTTACAGTAAATTGGAGCTTCTTTTGTGAATGCCAGTGGTCAGATTTTTATTAGACTTGCATGAATAAACATTTACCTGTATCGCTAACAAACAGAGTGCCTGTTTGAGAGCAGCGCTGGAATCTTGCCCTCAGTGTGTTCCTCCACCATGTTTGTGAGAGCTGATTGGGGGCTACGACAGGAAGGGTCAGGTTTGGAGAAACAGGAAACTGATGAAAGGAAGCGATGTACGTCACATGGGCGCACAGCTGCTGGTTAAAGTGATCCAGTTTCTACGTGCAAATGGAGTTCTTCCTCAACTCACCGATGAAACTCATACTTTTGGCAGGTAGGACACCTTTTATGTCGACCCCTCAGTCCTCAGAGCCTTTCAGTGGAACTACTCATGGTGGACGGTGTTTTTTTTTCAGGATTCAGTAGATCTCTTCTACTCTACAACAATTAGAAGGAAATTTAATGTTCTTTTTTCAGATTACAGCATCTTTTCCCCACCTTTCCTATCCTGCCTTCGTATTTAGGACTACATTTTAGTCCAATCAAGAACATGAAACAGTTGCAGATTACATCATTCCCACCTTGTATCGGTATCTTTTAATATCTTTTGTTTTAATTGTTTTAATTATGAGATTTAATAACACATTGTTCTCTCTGTTTGAAAAGTATGGCTTTCGACTATGCTGGATCCATGCAAATTTTCTGACATTTGCAAGTCCTGTCATGAGAATGCAACTTGTCGGTCAGAAAATGGCTCTGTTACTGGATGTTTCTGCAAGCGAGGGTTTTCTGGAGACGGGCTCAAAAACTGCACTGGTAAGAGCAACGATAATGCATTTCAGTATGAGATTTATGCATATATATATATATATATATACACACACACACAAATATATAACTGCTGGTATAGTGGGAGGCCTCTGTATTCCTTTTCACTTTAACTGTTTATTTAATTACATTCTGGCTCCTCTGCATGAGTTAATATTCTTAATATTCAACACGTTTTTATTGTACTTATTTATTGTATTAATAATCAATTTACTTAAACATTATAGCATTATGACACCAGGCTTTCACAACAGCTTTCACTTGTGGCATATTGTAGATTCTAGAAATATGTTGTTGCATGAAAAAATTGAAATTGATAAAATAATCTAAAACAGCCACTGGGACAGGCAGAAAAATTCTCTTTCAACTATTAAGTAATAAGGTGGTGTATGCCCTACTCAGAAAACAGTGGCCTTCCCCAGTGGTTTAATAAGCGGAGCAATAGACGTGGAGTGTTACAGACATTTCCTGAGAGGCTGATAACCCTGCCGTGTCTGGGAGTACAGCAGCACGGCTAAGAATACCCCTTTTCCACACCCAGCGAGAAAAGTGTGGAGGGAAGCTTCCACACATCGAGTTAGCACATAAAAGGGCCAGCTGGAGCTACATAGTGAAATCAAAGGAGTCCCAGAGAGCTCTGATAATTTCATCTGGTCTGGCACAGGCTTTTATATGGACTTTTCATATAACATATTTTACCATATGTTATATACAGCATACAATACAGAGCAAAAATCAAACCTGAAAACTGGTTAAAATTATTTATTTGGGCATAAAGCATGTTCTGGTTTCTAAAACCTCTATATAACAGTATCATCCATTAAGTTATTATTATCAGGTTTAATACTTTTTGTAGAGGCCAAACACAAAATAGACTTAACTGAATATATATATATATACACATATACATACATATATACACATATATATTTATATATATATAGGCAACAGATTCTTGATAATTTTTCTAGAACGTAAATTTTAATTTGTACTTCAAATATCAAATACTCCAGAAAAAAAACACAAATGAACTTTAATGTAGTACAAAAGCAGCAAAAATATCTTGTTTTATAATGAGCAGGTACAATGAAAACAGGACTTATTTATGCTGCTCTAGTGCATGGAAATGTTGACCATCCATCATCAGCACACCTGCTTTAAGTGAAAAAAAGGTGAAAGAAAGTGAAAGGACTGTTTCACTGAAGTTGGAACTGGATCATACATACAAATCCTGTGCTACCTGAAGTAGAGATGTGATAATGGTTAGACATTTGGACAGCTAAGAAACCTATTACACTCATATCGATTTGTATTTCTTTATTACATTTTTTGGCTATATTGTATACAGTGGCCATATAAATATATTTTTATATATGTTTGGGTTATATACATACATATATAGCTTTGCACAGTCTAGTATTAACTACATTAATAAACCCACAGACAAGAGTCCCTTAAGAGTTGATTCAGATGCATTTTCATTCACCTTGCAGATGACGACGAGTGTGTAAATGTCACAAACATCTGTGGAGAAAATGCCAAGTGCACCAACACAAAAGGGGCCTATAAGTGCACCTGTACTGCTGGATATGAATCAACTGGAAGCCAACAGTTTCAAACTAACGACGGAACACATTGCATTGGTGAGGCGCAGCCTTTTACATATTGCAGACATATTGTGAGAGTGGATATGCGCACTACTGGCCTTTAGATAAGCTCCAGTGGGGTTTCCATGTCATTAACACAGCTCTCATGTGTATTGCAGACATCGATGAGTGTGAGCATGTTCAGAGATGTGGGCCCTTCTCCCTTTGCAACAATACAAATGGCTCTTTCTACTGTTCGTGCCAAAGAGGTTATACAACATCAGAAGGAACAACTCGTTTCCAGCCAGGTGGTGGAACAGAATGCAGAGGTGCATACAGCTGACTACATCCTTTATACATGAGCATGAATGTCTATATTACAGATCCCTAAAGAATTATTCCCACTCTTCAGTATGAACGAAAAGGACTGATTAAAAATGTCTCCTTCATGTTTAGCAAATAATGTATTTTTTCAGTAAATAAAAAAAACATATAAATTCCATATGAGGCCACAGAAACATCACAAAATAAATCGTGTATGTCATTTACCATTTACTACTTTATGCAACCCCATTTTGCCTACAGAGCATAAAGATTTTTGACTACTCCTAAATGCAAAATCTCTCCAGATCTTGCAGTCTGAGGACTTCTCTTGATCAATCTCTTCTCGAGTTCAACCCGCAGTCAGAGGACTGGGATGGCCATAGCGAAGTCTTGATTCTGTGCTTATTTAACCATTTTTTAATGGAGTTTGGTGTGTTCTTTGGATCTTTGTCTTGGTGGAAGATCTAACTACAAGCAAGTTTTAGCTGCTTGGCTGACACAGACAGAGCGACCCAAGATGTTGCCAAACTCTAATTCTGAAACTGTGGTCTTAAGAGATGTTTTAATTCTCTGACCATACTCCTCATAATAATTGTATTTTAAGCCGAGGAGCTAGTTTCTTGTATGCATTCCCTGATTTGTGCAAATCACCACTATTTGTCATATTGTAATAGAAAGCTCTTGAATCCGTCCCATGGTTTTGGACAGCTAAGAGACCTGGGTCATATGTCACCTCATTTTTATACCCCAGTGAAACAAGAAATCACTGACTGTTTCCCTAAACACTCACACCACACTGCAATTACTCTAAAAAATCAAGATCATGCAACATGCAGTTGTTCAGTGTTCTTGAAGCATTGATGATAGCATCACAAAATGTTCTGAAAAGCTTTTTGAGACATATTATGAAACAATTTATCATGATTTTTTTTTTCCAGAGGATCCCAGAAAGGACTGTCATCAGGACAATAAATGTATCTCAGATACTGTTAATGCCACTGTGAAAAGTGTGAGTATTGCCATAAAATTCTCTATACACAATCTCAAGCATTCATTATTGCTGCCAGCCCCTTCAGGACATTTTTCCTTGCTCCTGGGATACAAAATACTTTTATTAAATGTATGATGAATCCCAGTCGTAATGTAAAGTCAAAATGCTCCTACACCACAAGAGCTGATCAAGATTACTGAATACGCTGTGCATGTGTGTATGTGATGTCCAGGTTGGTCGGATGTTTTTTTCGGGCCACCTTTATGAGAGTATCCCCTTTACATATTTGCCTTGGACCTTTGACGGCCACACTGTGCTCAGGAAACAGCTGTAAAAGAAATTGTACAGTAAGAGCTTCCTTGATGATCACAGGGTTTCTGGGAAATAGAACCTATTTATCCAGGGCAGGTGTGAAGTGTGAAGGTAACACTGGGACAGACAGAAATAGAAAGAAAACTTAGTGAAGAATTCAGCCTTTATTTCAGACACTGTGTTACTTTTAAAGCACAATTAATTTTTGCTTTCTTTTAATGTAATGTGAATTGCACACTAACAACAGCAGTGGACAGTGTGAACCATGTATTATTCAGACATTATCCTTCAGATTTATTGTTCAATAGGTGCTATCAACCGTTTAGCAACTCCTATGAATGTAATATGAACATTTTATTAACTATTTCAGTTTTGCACTCAAATAGTGTGATTAACTGTTTCTGGAACAGGAAGAATTATTTCTGTGTTGCTGTACGATCCTGAATGCTCTTTGGGGGGATCAGTGCAGAAGAGAGAATGGTGCTCTCTGCTGGTGCATTTATGACATTTTGTAATTTTGCCATTGTGTTTTTTTTTTCACACCATCATTGCTGTGATTCCTTTTTAGTTCAATATTGTGATTTGTTTATACAGTGATTTGTTAATTTAGTGGTTTATCTATATAGTTATTTGGATATATATCATGATTTGGCTATATAATGATTGATCAATATAGTGATTTGGTTATATAACGATTGATCTATATAGTGATTTGGTTATATAATGATTGATCTATAGAGTTATTTGGTTATATAGTGATTTATTTATATAGTGATTTGGTTACATAATGAGTGAGCTGTATAGTGTTTTGTATTTTGGTTGAAGTAATTTAAGTATAAAGTGATTTATTTATATAGTGATTTGTTAATAGTGATTTGGATAAAGTACTATATCTATATAGTGGTTTATTTATATAGTGATTTATCTGTATAGGGTTTGGGTTATATATAGTTATCGAATTATACAATGATTTAGCTATACAGTTATATAGATACAACTAAAAATACATCTAAATATAACTATATAATGAGCTGGTTAAGTAGGGCTTTCATTATATAGTGGTTTATAATGACCTTGTTTTAGAATTCTCTGGTTATGTAGTATTTTAGTTAACTAACGATCTGGTTAAATAGTGATGTGTCTGCTTAGTGATTTATAGTGATCTGGTTTTACAGTGATTTGTTATAGGTGATGGCAGGACAAAATGTAACATATATATTGTTGCATAAGCATTTTCTACATTGATAAACAGCTCCATGTGATTTTGATCTTCTTTTTGTATTCAAAGATCAACATCATCAGGGAATTAGACAGATAACCTTGTCACAGTAGACCATCTTTTTTCACTGGTTATTTGTTTCGATGCAGGTTTTGTGTATTTAGGTTGGAAAGCTCATCTGATTCAAACAACATAGAACTGTGGCTACATAGTGATTTGGTTACTATGCCTGTGTGTGTGTATGTATATATATATA
>JBBIGA010000038.1:13647729-13661152 GCA_037576975.1 Alestes dentex
TGCTGTATGCTGTATACAATAATTAAACGTTACAGTAATTAAAAAAATATAAATATAATTATATGCACAATTAAAAACTATATAATTATAGCCACACTACGATGTTGGATACAGTATACAGCAGAGTAATAATACAATAGACCAAAGACTACAAACAGAGAAGAAAAACAGTGCAGATGTACTGAAGAAAGTACCTACGAAGTAAACAAGTTATTGTTGTGCCAGTGTAGCGGTGTGTGCAAACATTCACTTGTATAGCAGCCACGAAAAGCTGGTGTTATACAATACTTGCATAATGGGATGGCCTTGAGTCAGAAGGAAGTGTCATTCAGCATCATCCTCACTGTCTCCTTTTGCTATTGTGCCAGTGCTGGTCATTCAGTTTGGGCCTTCAGAACAAAGACATCTTCATGTGCGGAATATTTTAGTCTGTTGTGGTTAATTTTATGGACATTAGTGGGGAAATATCATAATTACCAAAGTGCCTCTTCTCGTACAAAGTTACAAAAGTGCCTCCATACACTGTATTTCTTTAGTTCTGAATAGCTTTCAGAAGCTGTTGAATTTGTCCCACAGCTGTGGTACATGATGTTTTTTTCACATGATGAAGATGCATTTTATTAACTCTAGTGGACGTTTCAGGTTTGCTGAAGTGGGTGATTGTTGTTCAGTTGCTCAATCCTGTTAGCTAGTGCACTTAAAATACACTCACTCCTGTCTTTCCCCACCCTGGTCCAGGACACACTGATTTGCACATTTTGGTGTTTTACCTGATCCAACTCACCATTTTCCTAACAACCGTTTACTGAGTTGACGTGGGATTTCGAATAGTGCTGTGCTGTTCTAGTTCTACTAGAGTTTTATTTTTTAACCACAAAGTTTTATGACATATGAATACAAACAGGTGAATGATTATGCTGCATGAGTACACTGCTGAAGATACCATGATAGGTTACATTGATTTTTGTATTATATTTCTTTGCCTCATATTTCTTTTTTTTTCAGAATCTTGTTGCCTATGGAAGCTTTTGTGGTATGTTATTTGGGCCATAGTTGCAAAACGTAGCAACCCCTTTGTTAGAGCATGGAAGGCAATAAAATGTGCAGGGCACGGGGCCTCTATTGAGTGCTTTCAGTTCATGTTCTTCAGGGCCCAAAAGTGTTTTTTTTTTTTTTTCTCTTCAGCAACGCTCTGAATAACCCTTGAGCGAATGCAGCTCTTTATTGATTGAGTCTTGGTTTTGGAAAAAATAGCGGGGGGAAAAAAAAACCAGAAAAAGAAATCTAAAAGAGAGTGCTGTTAAATGTATAAATATAAAAAGCATTATGAAAGGCTTTTGTTGAGTTTTATTCACCCATGGCTGTGCTGCACACCCTTCCATCAAAACGTTACAGTCAGGAATTACCAAAAAATCTGCAGCTGCCTACATCTGCAGGAGAACCGGTGTAAAAAAGTAACCTGAAAAACAAAATCAGCACTCATTTATATTTCATTCATGCGGACATGTTTTAATCAAGTAATTTCCATGATTTATTATTTTTTCAGTGTGGTGTAAATACTGTCAGTGGTGGTTAATCCCATCTCAGAATAGGATCTAAAGCCCTTTTTAATCTGTCTCATCTTTGTAGATCATTAACCTGGCAGATCCACAGCAGCAAATGGAGGAGATAAGAAAGCAAACATCAGGTGACCTCGCCCCAGTTACTGTCATCTCTTACATCGAAGCCATGGCTGTCTCCACCTTCCGTTTTGTAAATGAGTCCCAAAAAGAGAGCGCCACAAACACAACGATCAGGGTAACTGACAAGCACAGAAAGTATTTTCACAGTGTTTTATTGGGAATGTGGTTACATGTACAATAGGTTTGTTCATATTACTAAAATAAGATTGTTCCTGTCATAACTAAACCTCAAGGATAAAAACAGATACATTTTAAATGATTTTAAGTCTTGGAAGAGCCAAAAAATTCTTCAATTTAATTTGAAATAAGGAAAAGGCATCTTGTGCTGCATTCAAGTTGTCATTGGAAGGTAGAACATGCCTTATGGTTTACCAGTAAATACCCTTTTGCTCCATTCAGATGCTTGTTAAAAAAATGAGTTGGGTGTATATGTCATGTTCTTTTTTTTTATTATTTATTATTATTTTTTTTTATTATTATATAACATAAATCTCACATAAGCGCATCAGATGTATTTTTTGCTCATTAAAAAGATGAATGTTACATTTGGTAAACCCATGGATTATAAAGGATCTCATTGTAAATATGACTTTGTTGGCCTTTTGAGGCCAGTTTCTATGTGGGTGTATCCCACTTGGTATCTGATTTCCAAAATGAGTATTTCCAAGTCTCTGACACCACTTTATTATTGCAATGAATTTCTGGACATTTCTAATGGTCCTTAAAAGAATAATAACAATAACAATATTAATATGTGTTAGACAGCAGGTTATTTTCAAATGGTTTATAAAAATTACAAAAAGAATAATTTGACAGCAACAAAATACTTACTGCTCTAGGGACAAATTCCCAAAATGTACCAAAAGTATGGTCGATGAGAATATCTGCATGTAGATTCGCACTAAACTGATCAGGTCAGTCAAATTTCAACAGGACTTTCTCAAGCATGGATGTTTTTCTGTGGATGTGTTGTTGTTTTTTTTCTAGAATTTAGTAGAGAGCGTGAGTAATCTGGTTGAGAAGGCAGAGCTAGTGGCATGGGACAGAATGAGTACGGACGTGAAGGACTACTACATTACCAAGCTACTGCACACAGCGGAGCAGGGCGCACTGGCACTGTCTACAGCCTACAGACAGGCAGCTGAGGTGGAGGTCAGCACAGGAGACGTAGGTCAGTCAAACGGTTTAACCTCTTAAAAAGTAGGTCTCTATATGTGGGTCAGCTCATAGTTGAATAAAAAGTCCCATTTCCTTTACTTTATATGTTACAGTTCTACAGAGACTGCTTTAGCAATTAAAACCTAAAGTCTGGCTTAATACACTGGAAACATTCACAGACTGTAAACAGTCACGCATTTGTTGGAAACAATGACTGACCATAATGAAGGCCATTAGGACACACCCCAGGCCTTATCATATGAGTGGTGATGAAGATGGGAAATAGATGAATGATTCATGATCAGGAATTGTATAATGGAGGAAATAAGAAAAGTGACAAGTAGAAAACAAAAAATAGGAATACAACAATTATATTGACTGATTAGAGACATATGTAAACATATATATGACTGTTTACATGGTTAAATGATTCCTCTTTATGGTGGAGAAACCTATTGTACTGTGGTTCTTTAAAGAGTCCTGTTGAGGTTATATTGAACCCCTTCAGACTGAATGGTGGTATAATAAAGATATTCATTATAATAAAGTAATTTAACCTCTGGGATGGTAAGTTTTCATGTCAGGACAGCTAACACAGTGTTTCAGGGTGGTTCTGGTTCTGAAATTATTCAGAAAAAAAAGTTTGTTAGGAGCTTTGGTTATTATATGTAGCACAATTGCACATGCATGGTAAAAGCCGTGCTGTATATATTGTTTGGTTCTCTAGGGTAAAATAGACTTCCGCTTCATCCAAAAAACAGGGCTGAGCCTTTTTCTGCTGAACAACTGCTTGATGTGGTTTTAATTGCAATGCATTTCTCTGTTTATAGATCTAAAACTCCACAAATTTGATCCCTACAAACAACGAAAGCCTAGTGTCTCAGCTTCCATATGGGGCGATTCCATATCTCTGAGGCCCAAATACAGCAAAGAGGGAAAAAATGGTGAGCATTCAGAGTTCCTCATTAAAACTCAATTTCTTAATCTCTCATATGGCTCTCAGGCCCAAGAGATGGAAGTGTATGCATTTATGTTTTATGCATTAGGGAGCGTCTCTGTGATATTCCTCCGCTACGACAGCATTGGGCCTTTGCTGAAGCCCACTTCTGACCCTGGCGTGACAGACTACAGTCGCTATGCAGCGGCTGGGGACATCACAGTATATTCTCCTGTAATAGCTGTTGCTGTAACTCCACCTGCTGTTTTCCCCTTGGACCACGTCACCTTCACTCTGAGACACAGTGAGGTATGTGCGGCTTTGACCCTTTGTGTTTACACTTACAGGTTGTTGGGACAAACCATAACCTAAATTAAAAATACAAGAGTTCTAATTTACTCCACAGCGTATTAGCTGAGTCTCTCGGATATTCACATGAGTCTAAATTTACACCTTTTTATTAAGCCAATAGACCTGGAAAACGACGAGACAAAATGTGCATTCTGGGACTATTCTCCTGCCACAATGAATGGTCACTGGTCCCTGGAGGGCTGCGAGCGGTCTCATGTCAACAAGAGCCACACCACCTGCTCCTGTAACCATCTGACACACTTCGCCATACTCATGTCCTCCGGCCGGGCCAATGTGAGTTCCCACTGTAAAGAAATTATAGCATCAGATCAGAGTGAACAGAAATGTCTTCAAAAACATTGCAATTTTTTATTTTTTCATGATTTTTAACAGATTTTTATGTGGAACACAGTAGTGAAAAAGAATGGTTTAAGGTTAAATGACACTCTCAAAAATAATGTTTATAATAGTTAATAGTATCATAGTATCAAAAAACAAGATATTTTAGCAAGTGAAAACATCTTATACCTAGTCGATATTGCTTTTTTCCTCATAATAAGACTGCTATAAGAGTACTATTTAGTTTAATTTTATCTTTAGAAATGGTCTCATCTATTAGCTGATTATGTTTCAGAACATAATGCAGATTCACTGTGTGAGTTTTGCTTGTTTTCATCATTAATGCTCAAAGTGAGCAAAATTATTTTCAGCAGAATAAGATCATTGCACTAGATTAATTTAAGGTGAAATAAGAAAGGACTAATTTACCATCTATATCAGGGGTGGGCAACTCCAGTCCAGTTTGATGGTAGTTCTCCTCAAACACATTCACTAAACCTGACAATTAACCGGTGAGGTGAACCAGGTGTTTCTGAGCAGGGAAATCACCAAAATGTGCTGGACCACGGCCCTCCAGGACCGGAGCTGCCCACGCCTGATCTATATCATCATCTTTAGTATGTTCTCTTATTAAGGTACTAACATAAATGGTAGCTCTATTAGCCTAGAGATTAAGCATTATCTTACCATACTCACCACATATCAACTTATTTGGCATGACGGAAATGAGGTGTGTGAGCGAGAAGCGCATTTTAAAAGTTTAAAGATTCCATTTTCCACCCCAATTCAACCTCTACCAAATGCATAGGTTCTACAAGAACTGAAGTGTTTTATCTCCTAGCAGTATATATCCAAGTAAATAATCATTTCTAAGTGTGTTGCTGAAGTTGGAGACACCAGCAGCTTTCATAGACATAACTGACTCATTACTCTGTCCTGGCCCTGTTTTAGAGTTTAACCTGAGTGTGTGTTGCCCTTCTCAGCTTGCGGCTCACTACAACGTGCTGACCCGCATCACCCAGCTGGGCATGGTGATCTCCATCATCTGCCTCTTCATGTGCATTTTCACCTTCTGGTTCTTCAGCGAGATCCAGAGCACCAGGACCACCATCCACAAGAACCTGTGCTGCAGCCTTTTCATGGCTGAGTTCATATTTCTGGTCGGCATAAATATGTACACACACAAGGTAAGCTTGCTGATTTCTGTCGAGACACAGTTTGTAAAACTGCTTGATGTCTCAGACGAATCCGTCTACTTTCAAACACAAGTGTGTTAGAAGAGAATTCCAAGTTAAATTAAACACACAATTCGCATTTTCATGAGTGTATTGTAGTTGAAAAAATATGTTAGTTATAGGACAAGTATACTGGTATATTTTTAGCACTTGCATTGGTCATTAAGTGGTAGTGAGGCGTACTGTAACATTTCACACAATACGTTGTTTAAATAATTGGTTTTCATGAATGGTTGCAGTGTATGTGCAGAGTGGGGAGGGGCTGCTGGACCAGGGCTGGGAACTTATGCATTAATCTCGCAGTATCAAAATGATATCATTATTATCTTATCATTCTTGTGCACTGCATGGTTGCATAGCAGCAATGATAACTGTCTTTTGTGTCCCACATTGCAGCTGTTTTGCTCAGTTGTTGCTGGGTTGTTGCATTACTTCTTCCTGGCTGCTTTTGCATGGATGTGCATCGAGGGCATACACCTGTACCTCATTGTTGTCGGAGTCATCTACAACAAAGGCTTCCTACATCGCAACTTTTACATATTCGGCTATGGAAGTCCAGCAGTGGTCGTCACAATCTCTGCAGCTCTCGGCTACAAATATTACGGTACAAGTACTGTGTAAGTACAGCCATGGTTACAGTCACCTTCAAATCAGAATTCACCCTTTTGCTGTAGCTCATATGCCCAATAATATTATCACCACTCCAAGGAAAAAAGAATTTGCTTTCCAGTAATATTAATATTCCAGTGTATTGACTTTTGACTCTAAAACACCTCCTGAGTTTTGATTACAAATAATGTTTACCAGTAATATCATGTTACGCCCCCATTCTCAGAAACCCTATATATCATCATGCAAAAATGCTCAGCAAGCTCAGAGACTGTGCTTCACTTGGAATTTAATGGAGATTTAATGGAGAAATTCTGATAGTCCCCGACTTTCATGTAAAGATGTTTACCACCATGCACGTGCATAGAGGTATGAAAAACTATTTTTACATATCATAAAAACACGGCGACCTTTTTTGTTGTATTTCAAAGGTGTTGGCTAAGTACAGAAAAAAACTTCATCTGGAGTTTCATCGGGCCGGCATGTTTGATTATTTTGGTGAGACCAAAACTTTCACTTTTTCACCCAAAAATTGAATTGAATCTTGTTTTTAATAAAATACTATAAAAATACTATAATAAATTAAATTATGATGCTACTTCTGAACTGAACAGATTGTGGAAGCTGTAAATGACGATGACACTTTAGGTGTATCTAGAATGATGAACAGCACTGTAGATTAACCCATTATAGCAAAAGCAATAAGCCACGGCCCATGTGAGCATGACCGATCACATAATCTCAGGCCAAAAACATATCAATGAATAGAAAAATAAATAGAAAAATGAATATAAATAGAAATGAATATAAACAGAAAATCATATTTTATTAACTACATAACCAGGTATATCCTTTTATTATTCATTTATTTATTTTACATTTTTACGTGGGCAACAATGATTTATTAATATTTCTTGCTCGATTCCTTTTTTGTTGTCATTTCCAGGTTAACTTGCTGGCGTTTGCAGTCATCATCGCTAAAGTCTACCGTCACACGGCAGTAAAGAAACCTGAGATCAGTCACTATGAAAATATCAGGTCAGAGATCTAATCTCATCTGTGGTCGTGAGAAAGTTGTTATTTAATTATGTTTACATATTCATAAATATCACCTAAAACTCACTTCCCTGAACCCAGGTCTTGTGCCAGAGGAGCTCTGGCACTCTTGTTTGTCCTTGGAGCCACATGGACGTTCGGTGTGGTGCACATCCTCAACGAGACGACCCTCACAGCCTATCTCTTCACTTTCGCCAATGCCTTCCAGGGAATGTTCATCTTCATCTTCCTCTGTGTGTTGTCTAGAAAGGTAAAGTTTACATCCGAACAAACACTCGCATAGTGTACAGGTTCCTTTTATATTATATTGTCATATTGTATAGTTTTTATAGGTTATGCAGCTTTTTCCTCTCTTGTACTGTCCATTTTGATAATGTAACTATGCAGATGTATACCCATGAGACTAATAATGTTGTTTTAACTGACATTGACTCTGAAACATCTTCTCCTTGCAGATCCAAGAGGAGTACTACAGACTGTTCAAAAACGTTCCCTGTTGTTTTGAATGCCTGAGATGAGGAAATTACACCTGATCGTCACCATCACAGCAGAATACTGAACACGTTCATACAGATCAGAATACTACACATTGTAAATAGGAGCTTGCAGTTTGGGTTCTGTCCAAAAATGTATCTTAGGGAATTTTTTATTGAAAAAAAAGCCTGTGTAGCAAGCGGTAGCACCTGACTATTTATGTTTATGAATCAAAAAAGTCCAATTGCAGCACTCAGTTTCAAAAACATGTAAACCTGGCTAATTTCCAAATGCTCAAGAAGAAGAGCATTTCTGTATTCGGTCACATTTATGGTGTTTTTCTCCTTACTGATAACTGTATAGCACCTAAAATGCAGCTAAACGTGCTTTACAGTAAAGAAATTGCAGTTAAATGAAAACCAGAATAGAGGGCATAAAATAAACCCACTAAATAAAGTAAAATAAAATAATAAAAAGAAAGAAAATGCATAAAATGTCCCAAAAGTATAATCACAAGATAGTACACATTCAGTACTAAGGTGAAGGACTATGGAGCCATTTTTACCATTTTAATAACCCTTAAATTTGAAATGCACCTTAAGCCGAATTAGTTCTTGCTAAATTTGAGCAAACAGTGTACTGTTTCTTAAAAAGAAGCTCGCAACCTTTTGACACCGACTCCGGAATACAGCACAAGACATTGTGCATTGATAGATCAACCTACATTCTGGCTTAAATAGTAGCTTCAGGGTTAGAATTGTGCTGAACCCAGGACAATAACCCAACATCGACACAGTTTCATGATTACAAAGCCATTAAAACTGGCATGTTAGAGTTAGGGTTAATAAATTTGTGTAAAATCAAATGATTCGGCTTGAGTATAATTTCTATGAAGTGTCTGTGAGAACAGTTAGGCCCAAATGAGCTGTTATTCACTGCGTGCGCTCACTGAAATGGAGCCGTGCACACTCTGCAAAAATGTGTTTAAGTAAAACATACATTGCATTTGTACTCGAGTCATAGTAAAAGTACTGTAAAACTACTTTATATACAGTAACTAACTGTAATACATGGAATAATCAGTTGTCTTCTGTATGTACTGTATAACTGGCTGTCTATGAGCTACTTGTGTGCAGTTGATGTTCTCTAATTATGTTACAGACAGGTTCCAAAACTGCAAAGTCTACAACTTCATTTGGTGTCAAGAATGTCTGATGGCTTAACAGTAGCTTATGAAGCATTAAAATCCTTTTTTTCTTATTTGGTGTGCAGTTTTAGTGTGTGTGTGTGTGTGTGTGTGTGCGTGTGTGTGTGTGTGTGTGTGTGTGTGCGTGTGTGTCTGTGTGTACACAGTATACTCATCTAAAAAGAATTAGTCTGCTTTGATGTTTCGCCTGTCTTTAAATCCTTGTTTTTGTCAAAATATTATGAATGAAGTCAGTATCAAACATACCTCTGAGAAACAGGGATCACATCTGTGCTGTAACCGTGCCAGTTCACCTGTTTTGCATGCTCAATATTCAGAATACATAACAGAATCCTATTTTTACACTAAACTACCACTTTTTTAAACGGGCCTGCAGCTATACTCGTTGACCATTTGGTCAAAAACAGCTCATATATAGGCATGGTTTGTAGGTTTACAACTACTGACTTTATCCCAGCCTCATTCTGCTCTATCAGTACAACAGTCAATACAACAAATGCACAGAAAACCTCTGTTACTTATTATAACTGAGAATAACTTTCACAGACTGTTATAAAACCTACAGTCTGATTTGTTTTAGTGCAAACATCCACAGATCACTGTATTTGCAGGTCACACTGACACTGTCTGAGGTCACTGTGAACCCACACCTTTGCCCTCTTCTCAGTGTGTCCTGGACTTGGTGTGCAGCCATCTTTTACCCCATCTTTTGGCTTTAGCCTCCTGATAACTACAGCCATGGAAAAAAATAAGAGACCGCATAATTTTGTTTTCTGGTTATTGCTTTTGTAAGCTGTGGGAGTATGTATTTGTACAAACAGTGAAGAGAAAAGAGAAAAAGGAGCAGAAAAGGGAAATGGCTGTATATTATGTAGGTAAGGGAGGATTCCAGCAGGTCATTTCACCCCTCTGATTCTGACCAGATGAGATAAAATGGGCAGGAGAGGGTGGATTGACCTCAGTATATAAGATGATGCCCAAACATGTGATTGCACTCTGTCCACTCACCATGCACTGGTTCCTCTTCTGTATCTGTGCAGCTTTGGCTGGTATGTATCAAATCAGAGAGTAACCTGTTTACCTAACATAACAAAAAGACGAGGTCACCATAAATGCTTAATTATCTTTATACTAACAGTCTTATTAATATATGTTAGTATTAATCTTAACTTATTAAAGACAGCATTTATTCATAGCGGAGTTTGTCTTAACAGTTTAAAGAAGTGTGTTTAAATAAAGCAGACATTAACTATGGTGTTTTCTTCTGACAGCAAGTGAGATCATCAGTTATGGTGAGTAACTAAATACCATAATTCTACCGTAAGAGCAAAAGTACCTCTGAATGCAACCATTTAATGCAACTATTAATACATTTCACAACCAGCAAATCATATGCATGTGCTGTTGTTGTTGCTGGAGGAGACCTGAATAAGACAGAGAAGTAGAGAAGAAGAAAATGGGGAGGGAGAGAGAGAGAGAGAGAGAGAGAGAGAGAGAATGGGCAATATAAGTAAAGTGATGAGGGAGGAGTTAGATAGTGTATATTTTATGATGCCTAATGCTCATATGCTGCAGGTATTTATTAAATTATTTATTAGTATAGGAGCACCATTTCTGTCTATACTGCTATTTCACAATTGTATGGAAAACTGCTTTGTGTTTTATGTTATGCAAGTTTATTTTGGGAGACAATTTCTACTGAAATACAGGTGTTATGGTCAGGTTAGTGTTTTCTGGTTCTTAAATCTAGTTCTGATCAGCAATCAGCACAAAATCTCCAGACCTTCTCAGCCACAGCTGCAAAGTGACAGAGGAACCACAAGTCTAATGTAGCGAACAAGTAACAGAAGTGAGGGGAAAATTGTTTAAACTTTTAAACTTGTCTTTTAGCTGCAACATCTGACGTGAAGTTACAGATCTAACAGTTAATTACTGTGTTTAGGAAATATATAGCAACACATAGCAAGTTACAAGTAACAATCCTTAAAAAAAAAAAAAAAAAGGAAATTCGGGCTTTTGCAAGCATATTCTCATTTTCAGAGCCCACCCTGGACCAGAAAAAAACATACGAGTATCAGTATGAAGGCATCGTGAGTATCGGGCGTGATGTGGCAGGCCTAGCCAAGTCTGGAGTCAAACTGCAGTGCATTTTCAAAATCACTGGAGTATCAATAAAGACTTTTCTCCTTCAAGTAAGTTCAGCGTCACAATGACATCATTATATTCCTATTTGATGTATGTGTAAGTCATATTAAAATATTAGTCACAGATTTTTGTGTCTTACCCATTTAAATGAAAATACTTGAACAATACTTGAAAATCAATTCTTGATTTTTAAAAAATAAAATAGATCAAAATTGCATTCTTATGTGAACAAGCTGATCTTCCTTTAGTGCCGTGGCAAACAGCTCTCCTACTGGAGATAAACGGTCCTGCAGGTTTCACCTCTAACACAAATTTAACGCCCCTCACTCATCTAATGGAGGACCCCTGAAGGCAACAGTGAGATGGAGGTTAATAAGGGTTAGAGCAGGAGGGCAGATCTCCAGAAGCAGGGTTTTTGACCATTGCTTCATCCAATGGTTGGAGTGAGCAATGCACAGCAATATGCACAACTGAATAATTAAAATATGAATAATGAATAATTAAATCACATTGGCCCTGGTAATTCTAACATCTGTGAAATAATTATCATATTGAATGTTTCAGTGAATAATGAATGCTTATTCCTTTTTGAACAACACCGAATGGATGCAGTTTGTGAGGGGTAATATTTCCTTTCTAGATCTCCAACGTGGTGTTTGAAGAGCTAAATGGAATTCCAGGAGAGAGCTCATTTAAAGCCTCGCCTAATCTCACCAAACGCTTAGCCACTGAGCTCAACAGACCCTTCACGTTTGAATACTCCAAAGGACAGGTAGCTGACATTAAGACCGCACCAGAAGTCTCCAACACCATTCTGAACATAGTGAGGGGCATTCTGGGATTTCTCCATGTCACAATCAAAACCACCCAGCGTGTTTATGAGCTTAATGAGGTATCCAACCTTAAATCTTCTTCAAAACTCTACTGTTTGGCCCATGCAACTTCAAAGTGCCGGGCTGAGAATAAGACGTATTCTTTGTTATTGTTTCATCTCAGCTGGGAATCCACGGTGTATGCCATAGTGCTTATGCAATTGAAGAGAATGCAGAGGCCAAAGAGTTATATGTGACACAAGTCGTTGATATTAATGACTGCCATCAAAAAGCTGCAGTGTATAGTGGAATGACAGTGGCCACAGAAAATAAAAACAGCAAACACAGAAACTTTTCAAACTTACCTGTGCAAGGGTTCTCGGCACTGATAGGAATGGTTAGATTTGTGACATTATATCCACTCCAGCAGGTGCAAATGTAGTTCCCAATAGTGTTGGTGCAGTTTGCATTTGAACCACACACTCCAGGGCTTAGAGCACATTCATCCACATCTTAATTAAGATCCCAAACAAAAAATGCATGTTAAAGTGATATTTATATCAAATTCCACACAACATGTCATCATAGTCCATCACAGATTGATGATTCCCATGCTCTACAACTCTTTTGTTTAAACATAAAGTTATGCTGAATTGTATTAATAACTAGAACTCAGAGGGTAACTTAGTTTTAATAACAAGCTTGAAACAACGTGAATGGCCTTAAAGGGCAAATAACTTTGTTTTTTATATTTGATTACATTAATGTTTAAATTGAGATCTACAGAAATATTTGAACTGCAGCTGTTTGAGTGTGTTAATGGGAACACTGCTGTTAAATAAAACCCTAATTAATTCAAATGTTTGCAAACCAAATGTTGTTCCACTTTTATTTTTATTGTTCAAATTTGTCTACTCCTATGTTGATTAGCGTAATAAAAAATAAGATGTTTAGGACAGACTTAAAGTTGTGATTCATCATGAGTTAACTATGGCAAACATAAGATGAATTGTGATCAAATCTACTGACAGCCCTAATCTACTGACAGTCGTAAAAATATATATAAAAGTTTTGATGTTCTGATCGAATCAATTGTGAACAACACAACACTAATCTTTAGTAAATATTGTTATTAAAATAAGGACAGTAAAACATTAACATATAAAGGCCTTATAACAATTAGTCATTTCAAGGTTTAATGCTAAACTATGTCATTTGTTTATAATGCATGCAGCAAAACCACACTAAAGCAGTGACCCAAAATTTTGTAACATTTTATATTAACTTGACAACCGTAAAATAAATGCAATATATCCCAATTAAACATTTAAAATGTTCTCTTATACTCATCTCTGCAAAATACTGACTATATCAATATATATATTAGTGGTGGGCATAGATTCTTTTTTTTTATCTAG
>JBBIGA010000038.1:13679689-13718236 GCA_037576975.1 Alestes dentex
TGTGTGTGTGTGTGTGTGTGTGTGTGTGTGTGTGTGTGTGTGTGTGTGTGTGTGTGTGTGTGTGTGTGTACATATGTATGTACGTGAAGGAGGGAGGCTAGCTTGTTGACTGAGCTTTTCATTTTTCATGTAGAAGATGCTACCTGTTTGAACTGGGGAGCATGTGCCACTGGGGATAATGTGTGTATGTTTGTGTTGTGCAAATGTAACACGAAATTGGCTGAAACCCTCATCTGGAGGCGAGCAGAACTGAATAGCTTGGCGGAAGTAATTTTGCCAAGTATCTGTGATCTATTCTCTATGCCAGCAAAACATGATAGAACCACAATCTATTTTAGCTGCAGCATTATTCGGCAGGAGGTAAAACAATGTATTGAATATTGCAAAACAGGTCCGGCAGCTTATGTCTTGTCGTCATTTTGTGTTTGTTGATCGTGCAGACAGAACGGGTAATTACAGCAAGCTTAGAGGATGTCCATTGATGCTCACATTATATTTTGTAAAGAAGTATTTAATAACTGCTTGCAGATGTTCTGTACGTATGTTTTTTTGTAGGAATTTTCCATTCATGATCCAATTATGAATTGTAGCAAAGATACAGTCCATCATCTTTTACTTTAAAAATTATGCCTGTCCGTGCATTTCTAACCAGCAGTCACTAGAATTGTCCGCAGATGAACTGGATCAATAAGTTGATTTAGTAGGCTTACACTGGAAAGATTTTTGGGGCCTTGTCCTTTAGAAAATGAAACTCTAGCAGATTAAATCTTCTCTCTGATTGTTATTTGACCAGGAGAATGTATTTTTTCTTTGTGCAACTCATTGATTTTCAACTGGATCCCTTGGGATTTTTTGCCAATATAGAAAATACCTTTTTCATTTAGTGTTTCTGTCATTGTGTGACTTCTGTGAGGGTTCAGTGTGCTCTTCATGTTCTTATCTTTCTTGCTCTGTTTTTTGTTCCTCACCTTTTAATGTCATGAGACTTTTTGCTACTGGTGTAGAACCCAAGTACAGATGGTTTATCTGTTTTCTGGGACCTGTAATGGACTGAGCAGTATTTGTATCTTACATATATTAATTGTGGCACTTGTCACAGAGTTCTGGGCTCTTGCCTTTATGAGGGACTGTTGAACATTGTCTTAGGGAGGTCTTAGGAAGTCCTTAAAAAATTAGACTCTCCAATCAGTCCGAGAGAGCTTAGCTAAAGAATAGATAGGCTGGAAAGTCTAAGAGTGAGTTCAGCCAAGTTTGGTGGTGTTTCTGATTGTGTTTCATGTTTCAGGTGAATGTAGCTTTTTCACCTATGTTGAGGTGTGTGTGTGTGTGTGTATGTTTGTGTGTGCATGAGTGTGTGTGTGTTTGTGTTTGTGTGTGCATGCATGAGCGTGTGCGTGAATGTGTGTGTGTGTGTGTGTGTCTCTTGGTGTGTGTTTGGATTTTCCAGCCAATAAGCATCACCAATATAGTATTTGTATTTGGTTTTGATGCAAACCGTATTTTGTCTGTCTGTGTCTGATTTAGGCAGTTGACACTGGAATTAGCACAGGCGCCAAACACCAAAAAACTCAGGACACTGATGTACAATCATCTTCTGAAAAACTGAGAAAAGTTCCCCACATCCGACCAAATCTAACTTGAAATCACGTCTCTTTTTATAAGCGGAAGAGCAGACATTTATTACATGGTTTTGGTCTGGACTCACAAAGCAGATTGGAGTATTGCTTTTTCTTTTTCGATTTGCCATCCAGAATAAAGGAAAACAATTTAGCTGCTCTTTATAACAGTTTGTGTCAAGAAAATGTATTTGGTGAGTGTTTATAGAAAGTCTGTTAGCTAACAGTGGCACAGCTTTTTTCTGAGCTGCGCATTAAGCTCACTTCAGCTAGACTACAGTTTCAATTTACTGGACAAAATATTTACCAGCCTGGAAGAACATTTTGTTCACAGTGTTCTTGAACCCATTTGTTTTTTATCTATTTGAGTAGCTTTCTGCTGCTTGTTCCAGTCATTTCTCCTCAAACCTTTTTTTTCAAGCAGCGGTAGGCAAATGAAAAAACACAGCTAGTGCTGAAGGTAATTATGGAAATTATAAGTAATCATTAAGTCTGATGATACTCAAGACCTTAGTACTTGTAACACCAAGGGGTTCCTTATCTTTTGTACCTGTCTAGGAATCAGTCTGTTAGTTCATTAATTACCCCCTGTCCTTATATAATGCAGATGTGAGGATCAAAAGTTATTGTCAAAGAAAGATACAACATTCCAAATAATACTGCCATAATAATGACTTTTTACAGCACATTACATAACAAGGGCTTGTGTGTGGGACTGTGCTTTCCTACCGTTATAACTATATTTTTAAAATTCATTTACTTATTACCCTACACATTCATTTTGTGTATAGTAACAAGCCTGAAGTTGGAGGGCCTAACACTGGCTGTGAGATGTTCGGTCTAAAATGTTGGTCTAAAATGTTCTCAGTGTACACTACATTCAGATTCCACAAAATATGAAATGTTGGTGTCACGTTCCGTAGCATCTTGGCCCCTCTCTGACATGATTACACTATTTCTATTCTGGGGTTGTGGTCTGAGCAATCATAGCCCTGTAATGGGACTTGTAAACATGGAAAGGATGAATTTTTTTTTCACAAAAAGCAGAGAAGGAAAAACTATTTCCAAGATTCAATAATAGCATGGGTATTTTTTAGCAAAGCATAATTGTATTGTATATACATACATGTAATACATATAAAATGTTGGTGCATACTGAGATATATATATATATATATATAAATTTGTAGCAGTGTCAATGAGAATTAAATGCATGATTATATGCATGATAGCATTCTACTATTATTATTATTTGTTTGTTTGTTTATTATTTATTTTTTAAATCTATGCTTAACTAATAGGTTAGATTATTTTAAAGAACTGTTAAAAAATACACACAAAGGAAACAAATATTAAACTTCCATTCTGGAAACATAACTTCTGTGTGGTTAACATTTACTTTGCAAGCTATCATTTTAAGTGAAAGGGAGGGAAAAAAAGGGAAAATAAATTTTTCAAAATAAATTTATCAGTACCAGCCAGCATTAAGATCATATATAAAGTGCACTCAGGAGGGCTGTTGACATAAATCAAGTGAATGCATTTAAGTACTTACTGGACTCAAACTGAAGCCCTAACTGACGGGAAGCCACTTTGTTGAAAATTAGGGGAACAAAATGTTCTGCTGGGCGCTGCACATCCCTCCTGTGCACAAACCCTGCCTCTCCCAACCTGCCAGCCTGTGTCTCATTTGTTGAAATGAAACTCATTTCTCGCCTTCATGGTGAGCGCTTGTCACAGGACCCGGTGTGGGATGGCAGGAGGCAGAAAGGGGTCACGCCTCCTTTCCCTCTCAAGCTTGCCACAGTGTCCACTAATAGACGACTCGTGTAATAACTGCGGTCCCCCAGCCCTTAATACTCTTTAATGGCCATTCACAGGTCAGATGCATCTACTCAGTCAGCTGCAGCCTGAAATCATGACATATTTTGTCTTGCCACTACTCCCCCGTTACTGCATACATCATCCAGCTTTTAATCTAACAGAATTTTCAGCAGTATAATCTGTTTTGTATGGTCTGACCAGTACATAAAATAGCAATATTGTTTGTCAAGGTATACTATCCTCACCCTCTAGGTATTTTCCCTACTTTCATCTTTCAGTTGAAATTGCACCTGTGGGGGTGCATGAAGCTCCAAGGCTAATGCTAGTAAAGTTGTTATTTTTCATCTCATGGTGCTCAAATCTACAGTAAAAGCATTTTTGGACATAGACTCTGAAAAATAAGGGTGCCAGAAAAAAGTTATTTGCGTGGTGTCATAGAAGAACTATTAAGGTTCTCTAGAGAACCCTTCAAATAGTGGCTCTAAAAAGAAGCACTCTTATAAATGTGGTGTTAGAGTGTGAGGAACCTTTTTAAAATTGAAAGAACCTCTACATAACGTAAAGGGTCTTGGAGGGACCCCTAAAACTAGTAAAGAACTTTAACAATACTTGAAGCTTCTTTATACTTTTAAAAGGGGTCAGAAGATCAAATGGTTCTTTAGCAAACTGAATTTGTTCTTTTATGGCGTCACTCTAAGAAACTACTATCAAAAATGGTTCTTTAAATCCATGCCAAAATAGGGGCTGGATTCACAAAAATGAAATATATTCAATTTTATAAGATGTTGACCCACTTGTGACACAATTATCTACACGATTTCCACACTAGGCGTGTGTGTTTGCCTTTACATGTTACATTGTATTTGTCATGAAACAAATCAACTCCAAGCCCTTAAAATTCTCAGGAATGTATCGCCATGAGATGATAATGGGGTTAAGGAAACCCAAAGGTTCTTTAGAAAACCAAAGAACCCCATGGTACTGTTCAGTGTAGTGAAAATTGTAGGCGGGTGAAGATTAAATCATAATTAAATCGGTGCCATAGTGATACGAACAAAAGACTAAACTGGAAACTTACTTAATACTTAAAAGGAAA
This sequence comes from Alestes dentex, assembly GCA_037576975.1. NCBI lineage: Eukaryota > Metazoa > Chordata > Actinopteri > Characiformes > Alestidae > Alestes > Alestes dentex. Next base: position 13,684,226 of record JBBIGA010000038.1, read on the forward strand.
TCTCACACCAGTCCATGAAGTGGGGAACACAGTAGTTGGTCTGAAACATGACAGTCACAAGTGTGAAGCCAAGACCAAGATGAAGTCAAACATGACGAAGGGAATCTAGTCCAGTACTAATGTGTTTGAGACAGGGATGAACCTATAATGATCATCAGTCACAGAGACTTCAAAGGGACCTCAAATCCTTTTGGCTCCAAAGCCACTGTAAATACCCTCCTCTGTTCCTGTTCTTTCTAATCCATCTAAATTGGCAGTTAACACTACTGTGATATGGGCCTGGCCACATGGCGCAGGCAGGAATTCTATGTGAGTCAGAGCCTCTGGGAATGTGCAGTAATCATGGATCAGCATCATGCCAGACATCCAGCTGGAGAGTGAGCACAGGCTGCTTATTTAAAACACTGTTTAGTGGCTGTCTGAAGTAAAATTAACCATTTTTTGTCAATCTGAAAAATAAAGGCCAACCTGTATATCAGACAAATCTGACAATATTATAGCAACACCGATTTATTGGTGCCTGTGATAATATTGATGAAATATGCAGTGTTAATGAGTGGTTTGTTTTATATTCTACTGAGGTATGAGGTAAATTTGGGCTTGAAATGCCACCCATGCTTAAAATAATGAAAATGTAAAATACATTAGACCTTTAGGTGAGGAGCTAGTTAACAGAAACCAAGAGCACCAAGATTTTTTTTTTTTTTGTTTGAGTTTAAGAAATGTGACCATTAAGAACTACAGTCATATTTGACAATACCAGTTGACAAAAATCATGTTCAAAAATCAGTAAAGCACTGTTTGTCTTAAACTGCTGGATTTTAACTTTTAACTATATACAGTACTGTTAAAGGTGTAATAGTACGTGTGTTCGTCCCAAACCATCACCTTACGGACATTGTGGTTCAGGGAATGGAGTCATACAGAGACTACACGTTCCACTCAGAAGCCTTAAGCTGCAAGACGTTAGCAAGTTAGCAACATGCCATTCTAAGCTTGGCTCAAGTGGTGAAGGTTAATAAAGCTGCCTGGTGGCTAAATGCTGCCCGACTGTACCTGCTCTCCCTCCCTGCTAGCTGTTTTCTTATTTTCTTTTTGGGGGTGGCTTAGGCTTAAGCTTTGAATGTTTGGATATGGAACAAATGGAAATACTACTTCTAATTTTATTTTTATTATGCTATTTGTTTTGTACTTTCTAACATAAGAAATGCTTTTCAGGGACATTAGACAAGCACATTTGAAATACAATTCCCATTCACTTTTTCTATTACAAATTTAATTTCCCTAGAACACATAGCATCCTTTAAAATACAGCAAAACAAAGTCAAAATATAAGTCCCTGTGAACATAATGACAATCTGTTACCTCAGTTTTTGAAATAATAAAACAAGTTAATAGACTGTAATGTTATTTTTCTACTGTTTTCATTAATTTATAAATAAGCAGAACAATACGCTGGTTCAGCTGTATGTTCAGCCTCAAAGATCGCTCAACTGACCAGTATTTCTCTTATTAATGGCATATTTCCTGGGCGCTGTGTTCCTGGCTGCCCACTGCTTCACTTCACTTGGTGAATGGGTTAAATGCAGAGAGCAATTTCACAGTGTTCATGCTGTGTGCTGTGCTGTGGTGTGTTCACACGTTACAAAAAAATGGCCACTTAAGAGATGTGTGGCAGCTGAGGAGTGTGTGGGTAGTTTTGAATTTAGCTATCGTTGGACTGCTATTGGAACCACTTCTACCGGTTTTGTTCTCCACATTCTGCTGTAGAATGGCACGCAGGCAGTACGTTGTTTAATGTGGCTTCATTATTTGGATTTGGAGATGTACATTATGGATGCTGTGTTATGTATATATTAAGTTAAATGCTTAACAATCTTATCTTCAGTCTAGCCACCACAGAATATGAACTAAAAAAAGGTATTGACTTTTCCCACCTTTTCATGACATGTAAATGAGAATAAAGCTCCTGTGGTGATGGGCTTCACACCCCCAATCCCCCCCTCCTTACATGCTGTGAGTGGAACCGTGGTGTGATACTGATTATTAGACACTTTCTTACTCTGCACCTAGAGCACTTCACTGAGTCTCTGTACTGTCTTCGTGTTTGCCCACACAAGAAGATGAAGTATAAAATCCACAATAAGCAATAAAATCAAGTTGTACTTTACACTGTTGTAAACCGATGCACTCCTCAGCAGTTCTGTTTCTGATTGCTCAGCATTACTTCTAAGTCACAGTGTAACCTACTAGATTGCAGTCATTTGTGCGTGGGACTAAATGATGACAATGCTATTACATTCTAAATGACGCCATCAAGTGTATGTAACTGAAGTTGACTGATAATAAGTAATGACGGTACTATTGTAAAAACTTGTTTTTCTATCGTGGACAGGTTCTCAAAAATTCATTATCAAATTAGTTATGTGTAGGGTTTTATGGGGTTTTTTTTGGCAATCATTCATAGTTCTTTAGAGTTAACACTCTGAAACCCATCACCTTCAGTAACACTATGGCCTAAAATATTAACAATTTACTTTTTATTCATGGTTATGTGCAAAGATGTTTTGTGCTTAAAGACTTCAACCACTTAAAAATAAACAGTGTCCTAATTAAAGGATAAATAAATTGTTCAAAACTGTTGTTGAAGGATAATGGCAACGCAGCACACCAAATTAAATGCAAATGCCGGGGGGTGTTCTTATTTCAGAAGTATTACTTTGTGTGTGTGGTTTGTTTTTTTTTCTCTTTTTTCTTTTTTTCTTTTTTTGCTGAATGCTCTGATATTTTTGACTGTAGCACCCCAGTTGTACATTATTACCATCCTCTACATAAGCTGAATCTTGCTTTCAGCCTGTAATTTTTACTGCATTGTGTTGAAAACTACGTATGTTTTTGTTAATGTACTTCACTATCTTTGGAAGTGTCCCAGCACACATTTTATTTTTATCGAAGAAATATTTTTTCTTATGAGTCACCATCACCAGTGCCTCACAGACACATCAAAAAGCTTCACTTCTCTCTTTACCTGAACTGACCCTGTATTACTAATGCTAGTGGCATTAGTAGTCTTTTAAGCTGGCAACTTGAAGTCACAATACAATGCTTTCCATGTACCAGCGGCTTTCCTCTCATCTTTTATACTTTTCTGAAGCCTTCTCTCATTTCGCATCAGCCTGTTCTAATATTGCAACAAACAACAAATGATGCTTATGTAAAACACTAATTCCCCCCTGAAAAAGTATTTTCCTACTCAAATATCACATGCAGTCTGAATTATTATTAAATACATATATTTCTAAATAACAAGCGCTACATTCTCATTCCGTAATTTCTGTTTTATCTTAGTACTCTTAACCATACGTGTTCAGTACTCCAAGGAAGTGTTTTTCACGTCGCATTATGTAACATTCATTTTGCAGATCCTAACGAATTACAATTTTTTAAAAAGGCAATGCAATGCTCCTCTGTTATTCTGCATGAAGTCCGAGACTTCAGCTTTAATGAGTAAATATTTTAGTGCCAAAATCTACCATCAGATTAAAAAGTTAATTACGAGTGCCTCCATTAATTTGTTAGACTGTGTTATTTCACTTGAGTGTGGTCAACTCCATTTTCATGAACAGATAAATGAATTGATGTGGTTATTGTCCCACTGGTGGCCTGAGTAACAGTCTCCATCATTGATCCATCTTGCCTTGAAGATGGTTTCCAAAGTTCTCTTGTTTGTCAGTTGCAGAGAGGGTTCATGCATGATTTGCCCGCCTCGCAAGTGCACAGCTTTGTTCCGTCAACATGATGTTCTTCAGAGATAATGGCAGGGTGTTGGTCTAAACCACAGCTTGAGACATATTGATTAAAAGCATCACTTCTCAGAGAGGGTTCAAGCACAACTTTGATCTGCTTTAATTTCCTGGCTTTTTCTGCAGGAGTGCATTATTTTTAATCTGCATTGTAGCTTCTAAAACACACGGCTTCTAGTTAGATTTATTATTGTTTTTCCCCTTGTCTGCTTGCACCATTCTTCTCCTTCACTAGAGGGCAATATTTATGAAGCATTGTTTTTACGTTTTTTTTTGTTTTGTTTTTTTGTTTAAACGTTGTTAAAGAATTATGGAAATTTTCCTCCCAACCAGAATTATTCTCAGTTGTAGCTTCTTTATTTGACCTTTTACAAGATTTTACTACTGTATCCTTATTTCATCTTTAGTCCTAGTTCTAAGTGGGCCAACCATATGGGGTAAAAGTCAAGAAGATTGGAAGCCTGCAGGTCTGTGCTGTGTTTGTGTGTGTTCCCCTGTGGTTTTAGCCGACACACTTCTCCAGTGCCTTTTTTTTTTTCTTTTTTTTTTTCACCATACCATTGTCCAGACCTTTTAAAAGCCTACTGAGAACCCATGAATTCAGGTGCACTGAAGGTCACTGACACTTCTTCAGCAGCTGTCCTTTTTTAAACCTTAAATACAAATATCTCTGCTTTTCAACAGTCCTGGTTGCCTAGGTGATGTTACCGGCTGCATCAGACTGACAGGCAGCATTAAGGTTTGATTTCACAGCAGTCGTGGAAGCCATATCACTACCATGTTGCAGTTCTACAGATGACTCAATTCAGTGGTGAGACACGGAGTGGAAACATTAGTGCTCCCACCTACATTACTGGAAACATACTTTTCTATTATGAATTCAGTTCCTGGTATTCCTTTCATGCCAAATCTCTTTTGCAACACATTCACAGACTTTACCTTTATCTCCTTAATCTCAATATGAATTAGTTACAGCAGCAGTTCACATGTGTGCATGTCCATGCTGGGTATAATAAAATGGATCAGCATGTGGAATTGATGCGCTACCATGTTTTCTCTCACAATATAAAAGAAAGATGATGCTGTCTTTATTTTTGAAAACACTACATTCGTTTCTGAGCACTTTCAGAATTGAGTTCAGAATAACGAGGGCTTATTATTGGAGGAACAAGAAAAGACCTATATACCTATTTGTATTTTGCACTAGGTAACAATAATGTTACCTAGTGATATAAAATAAAAATTCAAGCCTTTTAGCCTAGTTAGATCATGTTTTTTGATATATACAAAATAAATTATTAACGGAGACGAGTAGATTAAACAGTAGAAATAGTTGCTTGTTTGACTTGGGATTAAAGGGGTAAATAAAGATTCAGACTTTTTTACAGTCATACACTGACTTACTCTGCCTTAACAGCAACACCAGCAACAGTATAGCTTTACAGGTATGAAGAACAGATGAGGACTACTAAAGCACCGATGTATGTCGCTCTGGATAAGAGCATCTGCTAAATGCCGTAAACAGCTTTCGGTCAAAATATCCAGCTTTCTGTCTAGTGCAGCTCAATCTTCCATCACTTACATTTACTGTCTTAGATAAAATGCCGGACTGTTTATGATGAAATAATTCTCGCACACATTCTTACTGTAAGGCTTGGTGATTTAGCGGCTATACACAGATGAAAGAATGTGTTTCTACGGCGATGGCCTTGAGACTCCCAGTCAGGTGGGGTACCGAATTGTGGCGTTTAGCACAGCTGTCCAATCAGCTCACACCTCTTGTCTGTGACTCAGATGCAGATTTCTCTATAGTTTCTTCAAGCTTTTGAGCAGATATTCTTGATAGCCGGTCCAGGGCCAGGGTCCTCATTATACAGTCTTATTTTTGTCATTTTAAGGCAAATGTGGGCATTAGCACCTTACTAAGCTCCTTCATGTATTTTATTTAGGTGCATGGCTACCTTGCCTTGAAGAGTAAATGGGCTTTATTGGCTATTGACTTTATTGGCTGCCGGTGGAGCCCATCCACCCAATGACAGATATTACAGTCATTTTTACTCTTATTTACTACTATTTATTATTTAAATGCAATGTACATAATGAACTGTAGTTAAAACATTATGAGTAATTCATTTAATTTATATGGATTTTGAGTGTCAATGTCTTTTCTCTTAGTTCCAATGTCAAACAAAGACATAAAATATGTACATCAAATATGTAACTTTTTTGTTTTGGTTTGGGTTTTTTTGTTTTGTTTTTGTGCAAAAAGAAAGACTGTACACACATTCAAATCATAATAGCAACTCATCTGCTACATACAAACACTTGAATTTCTTGAAAGACCATGTGAAATAATTAATATCATGTTACACCATGCTTTCATTATCAACTGTGATAACTGCCGCTTGTAAAGGTTAAAGGCACCTTCCGTTCATCTGCTTTCGGAAGAAATCTTCCCCAAAACAGAAGTGGATAGTTATAACATGCCTACTTGTGCATAGCCACTGTAGCTGTGTGTGAAGATATTGTATCTAGAAAAATAGCTACTGGATGACTTGTTCCCATTGTTCTTATGATTGTTATTTTGTCCCCAAAATTCCCCAACTGTCCCCAAATGGATTGTTTTATGACCAGGATTATTTTGGAACCCAGTGAGTTAGGTGTGAGTACTGTTTTATCAGTTTAATGAATGAGAGACATGGTGCTTGATAATAAATTCATTACTGCTTTACAAGGCTCCAAAGACAGGCCTCAGTGAGCCATGTAATTAAAAGCTCAGGATTTCTTATCTCTCCAGAGGGTGGAGCATTTGGTAGAACCTTCCTCCTCAAAAATTGTACTATAAATTGTGTATATGTGTATCTGTAAAGCCAAGAGTCTGAGAGAGCTGATGTACACAAAAATACTTAAAAACATTTAAATTTCCTTCACGTGTAAATAGTTCCTTATGATGAGAGATGACGCAAATAGATTTACTGACAAAAGCAGGTACACTCAAAGGCCAAATTATGTTTATAGATTTTTTTTTTCCTCAAATTGGGACCAATGTAACATAAATTCAGTGCTCTTTATTTCCCCCACATGTGCTTGTCTTCAGAGTTTAAGCTTTGTGTCAGGCTGGCCTGGGAATATTCACTGGGAGCCCCACCTGCTGGTTGGATTTGGCAAGTATTCACACATCAGTTGTGGTTGAGTAGGTAGAAAGATCTGTTCCCAAGATCCCTGAGTGCTTTGTACTTACCATGAGTGCTTGATTTTTATTACACTGCAGTGCTCAGCTGTGGCCAAACAACACTTTTATGTGACATAAGCAGATAATTATTTTTATTTGTTGTCCTTTCTTTGTTTTATTCATTAATGTAACAATGAACTTGAAGTGATAGCTCAGCAAAAAAAAACCAAACAACTAATTTACTGAATTTTAATCTTACCTCAAATGTAGCTGATCTGTCAAGACGTGTATTATCTTGTGTCTTTAGTTTTATACTTTAGCAAACAAGTAATGATCAGCCCTGATATTAAAACAACCTCCCTTCTATTGTGTGGGTCCTTCTCATGCCACCAAAACAGCTCTGATCCATCAAAGCATGACTTCCACAAAACCTCTGAAGGTATGCTTACACAAGACCTCTGAAGGCATATTGTTTTAAGTATAGTTGTGAGGTGGGGCCTCCATGAATCAGTCTAGTTGGTCCGGCACATCCCACATATGATCAATCAGAATGAGATCTGGGAAATTTGAAGATCAAGTCAACCCCTTATATTGTTCATGTTTTTTGCAATTTTTGCAGTGTGGTACTGCGCGTTCGCCTACTGAAAGAAGCCGCTTTCAGCAATGGACAGGGGTCAATATAGGGACTCAATGTGCAGTGTGTTCTGATACTTTTCTTTTATAGCCAGCATTTACTTTTTCAGCAATTTGTGGTACAGTAACTCTTCTGTGAGATTGGACCAGATGGGCTAGCCTTCGCTCTCCATGCACATTAGTAAGCCTTCGGGCACCCATGTCTCTGTTGCAGGTTCACCAGCTGTTCTTCATTTGACCAATTTTGGTAGGCTCTAGCCATTGCATTCTGGAAGTATCCCACAAAACCTGCTCTGAACCAGCTGTCTAGCCATCACAAATGGGCTTGTCCAAGTCACTCAGAACTCTACACTTCCTGATGGTCCACATGCTGTCTAATACCCCACCACTTGACATTGCCATTGTAAAGAGATAATCAGTGTTATTCACATCGCCTGTCAGTGGTTTAATGTAAACCACTGCAGTCAAATTATTACACACCTAAACTGCATTGATACTCAATGTCTTACTGATTTGGTTTCTGTATGATGTATTTCTATTTTTAAAAATGGACACAAAAATATTATATAGCTTATAACAGTAATCTTGCCACGTGAATGTGTCTGTAATTTAGTTTATTTAGGCAATACTAAATAGGTACAATGCAAAGCTTAACAAGCCAGCTTTTGATCCCATACATCTATTGACTGTTCGGTGTAAATGGATTTTTTAAAACTCTCATTAATCGAAGTGATGTTACGAGTTAATCTTATCTGTTTGGAACATTCATGTTTGGCTTTTTGAATAAGATGGCTTGACTGATATATTAGTCACAAAGTGCAAAGTGCACAGATTGCTATGTAAGGCTTAGTATGACGATTGGAAACAATAGCAGTTAATGACCCAATAAAACAAGACTAAATATACTTGAAAGATATATTGCATGAGAGACTAGATACCATTCTCTTTAAAAGCAACAAAGATCTGCAATGCTTCTTATTACTTTTAAAGTATACTCAAATCGAGAGAGGCCTGACACTATTCCATTGTGACTCAGCTGGGGGGGCTCTCATATGACCGAGTCTTGTAAACGCTAAGATGTGGTGAAGCAGACTGGGAGAAAGTGTGTGCTCTGGCCTGAGACAGACCTGCAACAGATTATGCTTTGGAAAGAAGTGCCAGAGGGCTAGAAGAGAAGGGAGGGAGTGGGGGTGGTTAATGTTTATACACAGATGGGCTGAGAAAGGAAATGATTATAGAGCAAACTTTTTTCCTTCCTTTTTCCTCTGACTGATTGGTCCTCTGTGGGCTTCCATGTCAACGCCCCCCCCATCCACATTTTCCCTATCCCCCTGTCCCCCATCTCTTCTGCTTTGCCTCTTCTAACCCCAGCCTCTCCAGTCATGCTGCTTGCTAACCCCCAGTAATTCATCCAGCCATATTTAGGCAGGGGGAGGGAGGGAACTCCTGTAATGTAAACAAAGCTAGAGCTGGAGGGGAGGCAATGAACTACACTTGTGTCTGTGTCCGTCAAATTTGCTCAGCAGCTCCCCTGAGCGAGGTGGAACTGTTCTGGGCCCAAAATGGGTAGGCCTTTGGATCATTCCCAAACTTCTGTTCGACCCTTCATGGATCCCTTCAGAAGTAAATGAAGTCAAATTAGCTTGGGACTCTGGACACCTAGTAACTAGAGCCCACACTGGACATCAGGGTGTCTCAGGACCATGAGTGAGACATCCCAGGAGGAGAGCTCACTGAGCTCAGGGCCTCAGCCGATCAGGCTGAAGCCCAGGTCCTCAGCAGATTCTCCATGTGGATCTCCAAACTCAAGACAGTCTCCTCGTAACTCACCCAGAAACTCACCCCTGCTCTTTAGGAAGCTCCTGATGAACCGCAGCATTGTTCTTCAAAGACGGTTCACTTTGGCCCACACACCCAGGTATGGTCTTGACCTTTGCACTCTAAAGCTCTGAGACTGTGTTCTCTTGCTAGGTTCTGAAACATGTTCTTGTCTGCTGGTAGTCCTTATTCATCTAATGCTCTGATCATGAAGTCAGTAGTACAACCTTGGACCTTTACTTTGGACCTTTCTTTTGATCAGTGTCACATTGGTTGTTTGCTTATGCATCTCATGCACCTCTGAGAATCACGAGGAAGCTCACAGTCAGAAGGATCTGGCGTGTTGTTAAGGTAATCCAAAGTTTAAATCAATGGTGAAGGCAGAAAAAAGCATTTCTGAAGTAAGCTCTTGCATGGAGGACTTGAAAGGAGGCTTTTGTTCTGTTTTAGTTTCAGGCCTTCACTTCTGCCTTAGGTGTTGAATCTCACTGTTGCGCACCAGGAATAGGCTATCAGCAGGCTCTGCTTTGTGCTTGAATACAATCTCAGCTGGGAAAAAAAGATGCCCAAGGTCCATGGTTTTCGTGTAGCCTGAGTTAGCATCTGACCACATCTGAGTATTTTGCAGGTCAATATATGAGGCATTAGGAGTAACTCTGAAGGCATATTCAAGAACTGTTTGAAGCATCTATGAGCATCAGGGTAAGGAGAGCTCCCATGCATTAAAAGAAAAAGGTTTTTGGCAAGTTCCAGCATAAAATATTGCCAAAGACTTAATGTGCTCAAGCAGTATCATGTGTTTCTAAAATTATAAACTGTCTGACAAAGGCATGTCTTTGAAGAAATATTTTGAGAATCAAGCAATAGATGTAACAGTCCATCATTCAGCCTTTAGACAGGGTAACTACACTTGGTATAAGTGAATGAAGTGTACAGATGTCTCTCTGATCCTCATATAAACATTTCCACTGTCTAGATGTTATTAAACTGTTTCCGTGGAGGCTGACGTCAGAGATGGATTCTTCACTTAGAGGTCATGACCGCCAGATTGTAAAGAAAACTTGCAGTAAAACTAAAAGATAAAATTCTTCATGTTGTCTTGATCCATGTTGCACAATACAAAGTTTACTTTCATGCATAAAGAATACTGCTTGTTTGGCTTTAGAAAAACAAACTGTAAACAACCTAGTTAAAATTGGACAATGATCTGTTGCTCACCCCTCCCAGATCAAATTTTATAATGGTCACATCTGCAGTAGATATGTCCACGTGTTTTGGACCTTATAAATATTTTTTGCTTAACTGATAGGACAGGTCATTCTACTCATGTACTCTTCATTACGTTTTACGTCAGAATCGGCTGTTTACTCTGGGCTTAATCTAAATCTAAAGAGCCTCATGTGTGTTTTGGCAGGGGTACTTGTGGAAGCCCATCTTGTCGTTCTGTCAGCTGTGAAGGCAATGGCTTTAGATAAGATGTGCTCATCCGTCAAACTGAAGAGTAATGAACTTTCCGGCTCTTAAATGTTTCTCACACAAATCAAGGCTGGATTATATCAGTATGAGAGACATATCTGAAAAATGAAATGGAGAATATTTTTCATTGCTACATTTACAGGTTTCACAGTTAGTCATTTTGGTCTTCTTTATTAGTATGTAATAAAGTTGCTTGATTTAATCTTAAAGTTGAATAAGACCCAGAAAAGCCTTAAATCTAGTGTTGGGGTGGTAGTTGTGGACTGGCCCAGTTTCTGTGGATCATTAACGTGACCATTTGAACGCATAAGGTGAGGGAGTTGGGGCCACAGGAACTATTTTTGCGGGCAGTTTGTTTTTCTCTCAGTCATGTGCAAAAAGAATGTCTGGGTTCGACGTCAAAAGGCAAAGAAAGGAGATCAGATAGCTAATCTGTGCTGCGTTTCTCCTCTCAGGCACAGATGAAGCAGCATCAGCTGCACAGTTTATTAAAGCTTAATTAAAATATGAAGTCAGGTTATTAGTCTATTCGGATCCGAAATGTTTTTGATCAGCCAAAGCATTTTTGATGTCTGAGATCTGTATCTTTTATTTTTTGTGCTGGGGATTTCAGGTTAATGTACTTGTACCATATATACTACTGGTCAAAAGTTTTAGAACACCCCAATTTTTCTGTTTTTTTTTGTATTGAAATTCAAGCGGTTCAATGTCTCATTGTTCATTCTGCAGAGAGTTCTTCCCAGCTATGTTGCAGAAGTTCCCATAAGGTTGCTTTGCTTTCACTCTTCTGTCCAGTTCATCCTAAAGCAGCTAGAGGGGATTTAAGTCTGGAGACTTCTGGCTACTCCATGTTTTCCAGCTTACCATCTTGTTCTTTTTTCTAAGGTAGTTTTGGTAGAGCCTGGTACTTATGTTTTGGGTCACTATCTTGCTGTAGGTAACTTTACCATTTTTAAATCTCTTGCGGTTCAGTATTGTCCTTTGTACCATTTCATGCTTTTCATTGGACTTGAACTGTTTGAATATCAATACAAAAACTTTTGACCAGTAGTGTATGTATAGTTGAGTCCTTGAACCATACATGTATAGTTATATGTACACTTACCTAACCTCACATTATGCAAACTATGCAGTGGATTCTGAGGGTACCTTGTTTTTCTATAACAAACTAGATAAAATGTGAATGCCCTGCGGTGGAAAATAGCTTTGGTTATATATTTGATATATATTGATATATATATATATATATATATATACGCATGTATGTGTGTATATATGTAAACAGGAGGCGTTTTGAAAAAAATGTTTTCATTGAATTCAGCATCATCCTCTTATTACAATATTACAATACCCAACATTCATTTTGCAAATATATCATATAACTACTGGGAATTGCTGTGGTGTTAAGCAGTCCTGACTACTACCCTACAACCAAGCAGGCACTAGTTTAACACTTACCTCGGTCATTAAGGAAAAAACTGTTCTATCTTTACTCACTGCAAAATTTACTCCAAAGATAAATTATTACCATTTCCAGTGAAAGGAAGCACAAGTTATCTAGATATGCTAGCTTCCTTGCTTACTTTAGTGTTTAGCTTGTTTTTTCAGTCCTCTACTGCAGTTATGTCGCTACAATTAGATGTTCTGCTTCTAAACCAAGTAGTAACTTTAACTATCTCTCTTCCTTCTGAATCCACCAGCGAACGAAAAAAGAGCTGCCCCCTCCCAAATCCACCCTCAGGGAGTTGTAGTTTTCAAAAAGTTCCTATCTTCAAGAAACATCGTCTGAATGGGGATTTCCCAGTCTATAAACTGGAAAATCCCATCTGAAACTGTAGAGGCCGTAGTATGTGAATAAGTAGGTTTGCAACAAGCACTGTGAGTTTGTTTGTTTTTTTTTCTCATTTTTGTTTTTGTTCTTGTATCTATTTAAATAATATTACGTAGATTTACTATTGTAGTTTCTGGATTTGTAGGACATACAGTTGCCCATGAATATGCACATAAGTACAATGCATAACTAAAAATCAGAGCAGAATCCATCATTAAGTCTGAATTTGGTTAGAGTTAATAGCATGTACTTTGCACAGTGCCAAACTGAGGGCAACCAGTTTACTTGAACGCTACATGAGCCTCATAGCTCCAGTGCTAAAGCAAATAATGGACTACATTTGGAGTGAATGGGATAATTTCATACATTTTGTTAGTTTTTTTTTTTTTTCAAACCATCTAAACAATCACTTTTATATCTTTAAAACATGACATTGTTTGACCAGCATTTCTTATCAAATAAATTACCAGTGTTTCTGTTTCTCTCTATCTATGTCATGTGTGGTATGACAAATTGTTGATTTTACGCCCCCGTAAGTAAACTGTTATTTAATTTCTCCTCCCACTCTCTATGAGGACCACATGCACTCTAGTTACCACATGGTGCATAACAATCTGTCACTGCTGGCTCAGATGAAGTCACTGAGAGCTTTCTGCTTCTTCTAGCTCTGCTTTTTGTGTCATTATGCATTTTGCAGAACTTGCAATTTCAACATGAACATCAGTGATTGTGACAGATGGTGTGTGTCATGGTGTATTCGAAAGCATATACTATTTTAAATAGGAATGTCATGTGTCCCATGAAAAGTCGTGACCACTCACCTAACCCACACGTTACACAAATCACAGCATACACTATAGGAATAGCATTTTAGCACAGCATGCACATAATAATTTGCCAAATCATATAAACAGGACGATCCAGGAGAAACACTTGAGCAACATGTTTACTTTTAGTGGAGTGCAGCCTCCATTATCAATGATTAGCTCTGGTGTCATAAAAGATAAACGGCATTTTTCTCTTAAGGAGAGCGCCCAAACGGAGCTAGCTATAGATAAACACTGGTAAAGAAGTAGCATATAGGTATGTGTTGGCAGCTGGATGCTTTCTCTTTCTGTCATGCTAAGAGGCCTACAGATAAGAAGAATCACTTTCTCTCTTGTGGCCCAGCATTTACAAATGCCTTTTAGTGGTGAGCTAAAAAAAATCCTACGCAGTAGCACACATTTACATAGAGAGTTCATATGTACTGTGTTGTGAAATCTGCCTCAGGCCTTATCACATGGTCTTATGTAATCATTGTAATGAGTGCAACAGGTGGTTGCATATGAGTAAACGGCTGTATTCTCTCTTTTTTTCCTGCTTTTATTCCTGCCAGATAACCATCTCATATCCCAACTATCACTATTCTGAATAAAAAACTGCAAAACTGGTCTAGTAAGCTGTAGACCATTAGCAGGGGTGCACCATCATAACTGGCAAACCAGGCAAATGTTTTGGGCCCCTGTTTGAGAAAATGGTCACTTACATTGGCACCACCCCCTTGACATAATGTTTTTGTTGGTTCATTATTTCTCACTTATTATAATGAGTGAAGAAATTCATCTTGCAGTCCATACCAAGTTTGTGTTTGTGGAGGAGGAGGTATTTTTTTGTCATTTGAATTCTAGAGAAAGTTAATGCTGTACATGTAGACGTGGTGAGAGGATTGAAAAACTCTCCTTGTTTTTGTCGTTTTTAGAAACAAAAAAGAATCAAAAGTCAGATGCCTTTGCTATTCAGTTTATATGCTATGCGTGTGCTGTGAACATGACTTTATAATGTATTTGCATTTAAATAATTATTTAACCCTTCTGAGGGTTTATCAGTCTGTAGTTGTCTTTCAAGCAGTAGTTTTCTTCTGTGCTTATTGGATTCTCAGAATTATTTTGAAAAAAGTCATACCAGTGGTGTATTATAAGTTTTGGTATTTTTTGTTGTTGCTGTCTGCCGCACTTGGCCTTGTTTTGAATTTTTTAACTACATAAAAAGGCAAATCATTCTGGCAAAACATTTCCTCGTCATGATTTTGAAATAGCTCTTCACCATTGGTGTAAGGGGCAAAACCTTTCCTATTGGCTCAATTTAACAGAAGCTCAGTTTGTGAATGTATGTGTCTGACTGTCTTAGGAACCATGCAAACAGGAGGTGGGGTGATCCCTACGATTTATGACCAATTTTATGGGGTCTCTCAATATAAATCTTCATCAGTTTATTCACTTGAGACCTCAGTGTCTCAAGTGAATAAAGTGTACTATTACTATTGGTACTGGCTTGAGCATTTTACAGCCAACAGTCAACATTAATTACTTTTAAAAAACTTTTTTTTTGTTCTTTCATGACTTAGTGTTCACAGTCTTCCACCTTAGCAATGACCGTATGTTTGAACTGAGAACACAAGTAAATGCTTCTTTGAGTGTCTCCATACTCCTTTTCCACAGGATAACTAGCATATTACCTACATGTTAATTTGCACAGGATTAAGAGAACCTGTTTTATTTTGTATTTTAGAACATAAAAACGGTCCTGGTACTGTCAAAAAATGACCAGTAAAAGTTACATTATCCTACCTCCCCAAGGAACACTAATCTAATCAAAATAGTGTTTTTGTCATTTCTTATGATCTAGAAACAGTTACATTTGACGGAACACAGCCCTTCATCAGTTAAATGAGCATAGTCTGTCCATGCATCCATGTTGGTGGCTGAGTAACCAAAGAAAAAAACACAAGGCATCTACAGGGGTATGACGCAGGAAAGCATTGAGAAATGGAGCTTGTCAAGGTTTTCTGTGTAAATCTGTGAATGAGTAAGATATGAGTAGGAGGGCAGCTGTGGAGTTGCATGCTAACTGTGAATGCATGTCACAGCAAGGCTGTGTGTGTTTTGATTGAGGGGGCATTTTCGGGTTACTCTAGGCATTTTACACTGTGCATTTGCTTTTAACTCCCTCAGCCCCCTTTTTCCTTTATTCTGCCCACCCTGCTCCCCCACATTCCTTATCAGGGCTAACAATACACAATGTGGTGTGTGTGTGTGTGTGTGTGCTGCTCGCGCCTGCAGTGTGCTTCCACGTGTTTGGCTGGGCCAGTATAGGCAGGCAGAGAAGAGACACCCAGTGCTAGCTCCAACAAGTCAGAACACACACACACACACACACACACACACACACCGTCACAGCGTGTGACTGCGCACCACGCTTCAGGCTGGCTGGAGTTCCTCTACCAGCCTTAGTTTCCCTCTCACATACGCTACTGGTCCTGGACATCACCAGAATCCTCTCTGTATTTCTCGTTCCCACTCGAATCCTCCTAGGCCTTCACTCTTTTCCAACTTTGGACACACAGCCAAAGCAAAACAAATATGGAAACTTAGCGGGACCTCATACCCTTAATGCTTGTCTCTTGGGACCCCACAAGAAAGGTCGACGCTCCACTAACTCTTGTTTTCCCTTTCGTTCTCCAAACTCTTCTCGTCGACTCACGCAAGAAAGACAAAGGTCTGTTTCTCGATTTCTGTGGGAAGCAAACTGTCTACTTCTTGAGGAAGTTCTCCGGGTTTGACGGCAATCAGCGTGGCCTGCGTAGTGGCGAGGTAAACTACTGTCTTGCCATGTTTGGAAAGCAAACTGTACCCGTTTGTTCAGGAAGTTCTTGATGTTGATGACAATCTCCATGGCTAACGTGGTAGGGATGTAAATGTCTGCCTGGAGCTGGAAGCTGTGTAAAGGTGGCCAGTGATGTCTTGTTAGTTACATTAGAAGAAGATCACACTTGTGTTTGCCAGCCTGATTCTGAGCATGAAGATCAGGATGCAGAACTTGGAGCACCCCAGGCCATGCTAAAATTCATTTAGCCAGGCACCGTGCGAAGGTTAGTTTAGCCAAGGAACTTTCCCTTGGTCCTCTGACTCTGGACTCCATACCTGACTGAAGATCCTCTTCTTGACCCCTTTAGGCAACAGGATTATTCAAATTTTTACCAAAGAGACTGATTAAAATCTGCTCCGCAAAATGTGCCTTCATCACTGGAATCCTGTAAGGGACGTGCTGCACCAGTCTTTGCGGTAAAACAGCCTTGGCTATCTGCACTGCAGTTTGAAATCATGCACAAAGATCACCGCTTACCTCGGAAGAGTTCGCTGTTCAACTTTGGATCAGGTCGAAGAAGGCACTCCTGCATTGGGTATAGTCATTTATGTATTTATTTATTGTTCTCTTACTATCCACCTATTGCTAATGTTTTCTGTAGTTTACAACCATGTGATCTCAGCCCTCGTATTTCTCCTTGTATGTGTCTTGTGGTTTCTCCTTGTTTTTAAACTGGACAAGGAGAGCAGATTACCAACTGCATTTCTTATCTTCTTTTTGTGGATGAGAGTGTGAATGTGTTCTGAAATGTGAAAAAAAAACAGCTAGCAGTCAGTCTCATAAGTTCTGAAATGAAGGAGTGAAGGGCATATTGAGTCTTGTTGCGAATTGCAGCCCTCTGGCAAAAGCTTCTCAATTTAGCTTATCAAATTTCAACAACCTGTGATGTCACACCAACTGGAGTAATTTTAGGTCTCTGCTTTGACTGATTTACAGAGGTTGTAAATTGCAGGGCTTTTGTACATTTAAGTGGGCTGTGAAAGGGTATCTGTTGGTGTGACTCAACATTCTCCAGTATAGCTGTCACATGTGGATATAATGTATCTTTAATAAAAAGCCACATGTTTATTTATTTATTTATTCTGAATTACAAAAACATTGTACTTCAGAAACGTTATGTATATTGTATGTGTATGTATGTATGTATGTATGTATGTGTATGTATATATATCTATACATATATATACACACACACATACTTATATTGTCATTGTGTGTGTGTGTGTGTGTGTGTGGGTGTGGGTGTGTGTGTGAATACTGACAGTTGGGTTAATGGGGAGATGGAGAATCAATGTTTGGCTGCTTTCAACACCAATTGTGTATGTGTTTGTGTGTGTGCGAGTTGGGGGAAGGGTTTGGATGAAGGCACCATGGTCCCACTGTCAGCCTGGCACAGCAGAAAGGCAGTGATGTCAGAGTATGAGAGAATATCCAATGCACTGGTCCTCACATTATTTAACAAAAAGCACAGTGTTGTCCCATTTGCTTGGTTTACCCAAGGTTCTATGAAGCTGCTCCATGGATCTGCAAAGTATGCAAATTTAGCCCTGAAAATGATCTGAACAGGTTGCAGGGTACTGATCTATCCAACCTTTCTGTGTCATCATATAATGCTTTACGTATAATATAAATATAAAATAATTCTGCACATTAACATTTTTGATGAAAAGCATGTTCTGGCACATGAGTTGAATCTGAAAAAAACATTCAGACATTTAGATTAAAAAAAAACTGACATGAAAAAATTGTCAGATATGTGACCAGTACCTCTTTTAAGGAGCTAAAAAGTCTGTTAAGCAATAATAGATGCATATATTTTAACATGTAGTCATATATTTAACTGTTTCAATTAAAAAAGGTGGTATACTGACTGATGTCAGAGACTACTTTTTAATTTTGGTCGGGAGTTTGAAACCTGATAAAATGATTAATATCAATGTCATCACCCCTCTGTTGTTCATAAAGTAAAACATGCAGATGTAATAATAAAACTGTACATGGCCAGCGAGGTTATTATTAGATGTGGCCTTTTTTAGAGCAAGGCGGGCCTGCTCTCCCCCAGTGGACCCTGTTTCCAACTCTAATCTCTTCCAGATGTGCTGATGTCACAAGCACATGGAAGCATCAAAGCTGGAGCCCTTCAAAGTGCATGAGCCTGTGCATGAGGAGGCTGCAATGTGATTATCCGCCCCAAGAGAGCGCAGCAATTCCTTCAGAGCCTCTCTGGGCCAGGCAGTAGCCTTCAACCCCCACAAAAATGTCCATAACCCCACTACACACACACACACACACACACGCACACACACACATGCAAAGCAGTTAGCAACTACAATAACTTCTAAGCAACTGAGAGGATTTTGAGATATCATGCGAGAACTTTTTGAAATTCTGCTTATGTATCAGACTTCACTTCATTAAGGTTGATAAGGCACTGGCATGTGTAACGAGCTCATCACACAGGACAAGTGGCTGAGACTTATGTAGAAAGCAGAACAATATAAATAAGTGTACAACTGTAAAACTCAAAGCTAAAATGTCTATATAAATACAAATGTAAATAGAAAAGACATTAGGCAGATAGTTAAATGTCTACAAATGTGGATAATGTGGAGGTCAGTAGATGTACTGTGCAAAATGGATGTGAACCATAAAAGCAGCACAGAATAGTGCAAATGACAGGTCCACTTTTACACAGAGCAGCATAGTAACATATCTTGAGTAATATACCTGACATAGCAGTGGGCAATATGACATATGTTATCAATGCTGTGATTAATTACATCATATATGCTTGTCTGAATATAACATGGGTATGGTCAGTACTTCCATAGCACTGGATATATCATCATTATCATCATTAAAAAAAACAGATTTAACCAACTTATAGAGGGCTTGTAAACAACTTTCTTCCTTCCTGCAGTATAATTATGAGGGTTACACACATGTAAAATCCTTTTGTCACCCATGGTAAAACCCAAAAGCTCAAAACAGATGGAAGGTTGTGGACCGGAACAGATTAGGAAACTAAAAAATTCGTAGTCACTTGAAATGCATTGGCAAACATTATGGGGGCACATACAGTGAACAAGATGGTAAAGAAGGTCAAGAAGAACCCAAAGATTATATAACAGTTTTGGAACTGCACAGTTTAGTTTCAGACACCACCCCTAGGACCAGGAGCATTTTAAAAGAGTTCCATGAAAAAGTCTTTCCTAAGTGCAAGCCACAAAATGCAGCACCTCAACTTTGCAAAATGTCATTGGAACTACAAATGGAATCTAGTGGTCAGATGAGACAAAATCAAGTAACTTTTTAGGTTTATTTAATATACTGTTTGTAGATCATTTTCATGAAGGTCTTAATTTTGACCAAATGTTACATCTTTCCCATACCTTCTTTCTTAAATAGTTCATTTTGCAAATATTGAATTGAAAAGTCATTACACATATTGGTTTTGAGGGCTGTACTCTTCTGCTGGTACATTTAGTCTGCTCCGCAAACCTCAGAAAATCAAATTATCGAGATTCATATCGTGTGCCATGAAAACGTCTTCATTTATCAGGTCATATTTTTGCTGAATTGCTCATTAATTAAAAAGTGGTGTGTCCAGTGTCCCCTGATAAGAGACAGCAGCCTCTCCCGTGAAACTCCTAGGACCTCGCAGCAGACTGTTGTCTCTGTGCTTAGCTTTCTCCTTATAAAGATCTATGCTGCTGGGTACCCTTCCATCAGATAAAAATGATTCAGAACATTAGGTCCTGTGTTATTTGGATAGTCCCCAGTGGATGGTCTGCAGATGCTTGGATTGTTAACAAACTATCCAGTGAAATGTACTGCACTCTACAGATATAAATAATGTAGGTTAGGGTCTCGTCTAGGGTCTGGAATGAGATTAGATCAAGTTTAGGATTGAGGTTTGGGGAAAATATTCTAAAAGTCCTGCCCAAGGTTTGTGGTTATGCAATAAAGAAGGTGGTACACTAGCTATTTTAAGGTCTGAAGGGCCTGGCCGTCTGGTTAAATTCCTGGTTTTTGTTCAGTTTATGCAACAGTCTTACAGCTTATATAAAAAGAACAGTGCTTTGCAGTTATTTTTGTATATGTTAACCAACTTTATATGTTAACAAAAACAACATGGCAATAGATAATAGTGCAATAATAGCAACTTCTGTAACTTAAATAAACAGTTCAGCAAAAAATCGAATTTACGTAATTTTCCACTTAACCCAAAGGTAGTTGAACAGATATGACAAGTTTGATGTCTAATAACCCAAAAGTCACTCCAATAGCCCAAACTGTTTGCATAGAAATACATGACCAAAAGTTCTCTCAACCCGATCAAACCACATTCAGATCTTCATTAAGACTGTGCAGATGTGTCTGTGTGGTTTAGGACTTAATTCTTCAATTAACAAGCGTTTTTGCAAATCCAAGCCCTGGAGTTGTTTTGTTCAGTTTTATAGTTTACACTTAGTCATACCCTATCCTAAATCACTTTGACAGGTCTGCTCCACCTTAATGAAGGTCTGGATGCAGTTTGAGCAGGTTGAGGGAGGTTTTGGAGATGCAGAGCTGAGCTATTTAAATGACTGTTGAGTTCAAGTGCTTATTATATATGTTAAGCACACAGCTGCAGTTCTGAAATAAGGTAGCAAAATTTGCACTCTTGATTAATAACACCTAGAGGTAGTGGTGTCTGTAAATTGGATTTTTTGCTGAACTGTTCCTTACATCCTGAAATTCATACACACACGCGCGCACACACACACACACACACACACACACACACACACACACACACACACACCAGCATTTTCTCTGGTATCAAACTGGTGCCTTGTCTTTTTCCTAGTCTTTAAAATACACAATGCAGATTTTAGATACAACTGATGGAGGTTCTGGCCATGTATTTAAATCCACATTTCATTAGACTACAGTAATAAAGTCTGTGGTCTAATAAAATATTGAGCTCAGAAAACTCCGGACTTTAAAGGCATACCATCATACTACAACACTTGCATATTGTTCCATTACTATCAATTGTTCTCTGATTCTCTCTCAGACAGCACATAAACACACTGAACGTATGCCTCATTGGTCTTAGCATGTATTGGAAAAAAGGAGTGAGACAATTAATAAAACGATAACAGTGTGTGCAACTGGTCCTAAAATAACTTCCAGAGTCTGGACCAGTTCCCAGAGAGTGCGCAGCAGTCTGATTACAGAGTCTGCCTGCGTCAGTGCCCCATCCCATCACAGCACGCCTGACCTTCCAATCAATCCTCTAATGAGCAAATCCAGTTTCAGCTATATCGTTCTGTTTCCCTCACTCTTGGATGGCCCTATTTATGTGGGCCTAAGTGTGTAACAAGTAGTGCACTATAGATAAGTATAAATCCTCTTTAACTGCTGCATAAGCACCCTCAGAAAACTGTGACTAGCTTGTATGTTAATAGCTGTAACGTAAGCAGCATGAGAGCTATATCTGTAGGCACTGACCTTCAGTGAAAGCGTTTGATTTTTTTAAACTTGCAGTTAAGGGAGTAATAGTGACCCCTTCTGGTTGAATTATTAATTCTGCTACGAATCACAGGTGAACCAAGGTTCTTACATAGATTTTAGGTAAGTGTTAAATATTTGTTTGCAAATTAACTAATAAACAGCTGCCTTTGTCCACTTTTTCTCACACATACCCTTACAGCATGAAGTCAGGTACTGAGTGTCCTGTGTTTACTGTTGTCGGCACATAAAGAGGTGGGCTACACTGCTATAAACTTGTTTAAAGTGCATTTAAGCATTTTATTGTAAATATATTATAATACATTTGTTTGTATGTGTGTGTATTCTGAAGCATTGCATGGAATTTTTTCCAAATGTCTAGGTTAAATCATTAATACCGATATGATCGAAATATGTTACATGTTCACAGTTATTACCAGTTCTAAGTAAACTGAAAAGTGTGATGATTATGATGTATTTTATTCATGTCAGTATCAGTGAAATAATTGAAACACCTGACCGTGTCCACGTCATTTCTTCATAGCAGTAGCTGTTAATTAGCTGGATTCAGTTTCTTGGATGTAGAAGGAAGGAAAAGGGAGAGTAAGAAAAGAAAAGTGTTGCATTTTTATCAGGTTTCTATGCATCTTTTTTAGAAACAACACATTTCTCATGTTGTACAGTGCCAGTGCATCTCAAAGAAGCTTCTGTCTGCATACAGTAATCTAAATGACCTTGATCTATTGCTCTTCACTGTATCATGCTATGTGCGTCATAACAGTGATAACTTCCACCAAGATTCTGCGCTCATCCTTTTGTCTCAGAGCAGATATGACACTCTTGTGAATGTAGACTGTGCAGTCTAACCAATGTTCTCTGTATTTTAGGTTTAAAAATGTAAAATTAATTCATTTGTTAGGATGTAAACAGAGTCCTTTGGATCAGGATTCATGTGAAATGCTCTGTTCTAGAGAAACTTTGCTTAATCCAAGGAGTTCAAGGAGTTTAATGCCTCTAAAAACTCCCTCACAGCAAGCTATTACGTGAAATGGTTATGAATACACTGTCTGATGCCGGAGAAATTGTTATACAATTATTGCCTTGGGAGATTTTGGTCTAAAACACCTTTTTTAAATCTGTTTATGGTACATGCAGAACAAAATAGTTTTTTGAGATTTACCACTATTTTACTACTGTCAGCATTGTTTGTAAAAACTTGAAGACATCTGTAGCTTCACTGGTGGGTTTGGATAGTAAATAAAATCACAGCTCTGTTGGTTCCTATTGCCACTACTGAAAAGCAGTCTGAATCAGTAAGATACCAGTGTAATCAGAAGTTATAATTATACTGAGGATTGCGTTCAGGCAGCTTGATTTAAACTGTTCTGAATTGTGCTGAAATTTCAAAATGTATTGTGAAATTCCTCTTTAACTCTGAATATACTGTAGTTTTAGGAGCAATAAAAGCTGCTGTTGTGGAATAACGTGATGCAAATCTAGTTTATTAAATACAGTAGACTAAATGTAAACAAGCATTAATGCAGTTAGAACTAACAACTTCAAAATACATGGGTATGCAGTTTGGTGAAAAATTAAATATCCTTTAATATCTTTCAGAATAAATGTTTAAGTGTTAGTATAAGATGTTAATATGTTAGGATATTGAAGAATGGTGTAAGGGTGTGAGGATGGGTGTTTCACATGATTTTAGGCCAGATTTGAATTGTTCCATTGTGTGTGAATTCATTATTTTGTATTGGGTCAGGCACACACAGGTGTTTTTCAAACAGTGTTCTGACTCCATGAATCACTGAGACACAGTGGAACAGCTGATGTAAGCAGCACACACTGGGTGGCACTATTTCCTTAGCCAGAGAAGATACTGTACTGTACCTTTCAACACTGCACAGCATTGTACAATAAACTACTTTGCATCAGTTCTCAGGTGTATGCTCACACAAAGCTAGTTACATTTGGACCCGCACAAGCACCACAAGCCAGAATGTGCATGACAAGAATAAATATATTCAAATTTTGTTTCTTATATCCTGTCATAGGAAAACATTATGTAAATAGTTTTCCTTTTTCATTTCATGATGAATGGACCAATAGAAGACGTCCAGAATAATCTAAAATGAAATGATATAGATTATTATATTTTATATCTCAAATCTTATATTGCTTATTGTTTTCCCTGTTCTTGTAAAATGCTAATTTTAGAGATACAGGGTTTGTAATATCTTTTCATAAAGATTTGTGGATTTTAGTAACACTGAATTTCACCTTTTCATTCAGTTCACTGAACTGTTAAAACTACAGTAATCGTGAGGTAACTGATTAACTTCTAGCTCTAATGACAACTAACTGCTAAAGCTTATAAATCTAAATGGAAAATTTACAGACAAGACAAGAAATATCGTATAGATTCTACAAGACATTTCTGTGGCTGTAGAAAAAGTTACCCACTCCTACTGGGCACTGTGCTCTCTGAAGCTTACAGTTTTGGAAATGGAAACCTTCATAATGTATGTCAAGCCAATGACCTGGGACAGTATGACCGGTGTGTGTGTGCACACATATTCATGTGCGCAAGAAGGCATGTGCACATACATAAAGTTGGTGTACTCCTGGTCAAATGCACCTGCACAGTTTGTGTTGAACAATTTCTGTATATATACAGAAATTATAGTTGAACTGTGCGCTAAATCTGAAGATATATTAAAGTGAGTTCTCTGTAGCAGAGATATTTGAGTAATTAGACAAAATAAATAAAATGTGCATGCACTTTTTTATGTGTGGAGAGATGTGTTCTCACAGTATGCTACCATATTTTTTTTGTGTATGTGTGTGTGTGTGGGTGTGTGTGTGTTGTCTGTATGAATGTGTGCTCCTTCTCAGGGGTTCACCCCCCCCCACAGTGTGTGGTTGACCGGAAACAGTTGGGGGAGAAAGACACCCCTTCAGGCCCCTTTAACACTTCTGCCTGAGCAAATATTTATCCTCATTTCAGCAGCGCTCCGTTTCAGCCCTGAGGGAACTGGGCAGTCTGTAATGTAAAGCTCCATGTAATTAAAGCTTCCACCCGCATCCATCGCCCGCTCTCGCCGTTCATTGATTTCACATGTATCTCAACCCCAGATGAAGGTGACCTGTATTGGGGTTCATGTTACACATGATTTAGTTTTTATATTAACTAAATTAACATTAACTTAATTAACATCGATTGATAATTGATCAAAGTGAGGCAGCTAGGCACAACATGGGGTAACTTTGGGGATGCACGTTGGTAATGCCATGTGCACGTGTGTGTTTGTGGGCATGTAGCTGTGTGTGTATGCATTTCAAACAGTATTTAATGTACTTGATATATAAAGTAAAGTAGTGTTCAGGTTGTGTATATCAATTGTGTATCACAATGTAATGTAGAAATATGTGGTGTTAGTACATCAGGACAAACACCACAGAAAAGACATTGAATTTAGCTCCAAAGTTGCACATCATTATGTGGATGAGGTCATGCCTGTAATAGGAACACCTGGTATACGCTGGTTTATCTATTTAATAAACAAAATAAATACAGTGGCTGGTTATACTAACCAAGCCATTACTGAAAAAACAAAATGTGTTCAGCAAATGGTCTTTGCTTCATCAATTCAACAGCAAAGATTCACAAACACAAGTTTGGGAAAACGGCACAATGGACAGGAAATTGGTGCTCGAACATCTGAGGCTGTTGGGAGCTTGTTCGTCATCTTCTGCGTGCTGGGTGATTGTATGTGTCGATCCAGGGAGAGAGAATTTACAGATATTTCCAAAATGGACCACAACAAAGAGCATTAGACAGCGTAAATGACGCCTATATGTGATGACATCAGATATGTATGTGTCCATCATGGAAACTTACATGAATAAAATATTACAATCAACAAAATTTTGTTTTTACAGTTTACTCAATATTGACAGTAACTGTGTATACCAATTTAATTTAGAACTGATATATACATTTGAATCAATTGAATTCAGTGAAATTAGAGAAACTAGTGAAAAACAGAGCTTATAGACTATGGTTGGTATCCATCTTTTCATACTGTCATACCCGTGCAGATGCATACGGTATGTGACAGTATTGTGTTGTTGGCCAGGGGGAGGGGCGCCAGTGCTGTCGTTTAGTCTTGTTTGGCTCAGCTGGCTGCGCCAGCATTTGTTGACGTTATGGTGCTTTCGTTTTGTTGACAGGGGTGGTGGAGTGAGGAAGTGTTATTAGAATTAATACAGTTGGTATTTCTACATACCATGTTATACTGTCATACTGCTCAAGCACAGTAGGTTATAATTTTAGGACCAACAAAATGTTTTCACGTTTTTAAAACTATGAGGGCAAAACTATTTCAGCTAAGGTTAGGGTAGGTTTACTTTAGACTTTTTATTATCACTTCAAAACAGGATTTTTAAGGCAACAGAAAGGCTTAAATTGAAATTCATAGAGACTTATTCCAACAGCATTGTTTGGCATAAGGCCTGCTTTAGTCTGTTTTGATGTCATTTCACCCCAGCCTGTGTTACTGTATAGCTTGATGTCATTCATCATAAAAGGCTTATATAGGTGTCGTGTAGGCTTATGAATAGTGCCCTACAGCGTTGCAGAAATTTCTCATTAAATGCTGATGCTTGTATTCATTGTCACTGTCGAGACAAAACTTTGTATCTACTTTTGTTGTTTTTTGTACTTACCAAAATGTCAGCTGACCTTCACGCCTTTCATACCTTTATTTAAATGCTTTAGGAATTTTTGGATGAGCATTACAGATTAAAAGTAAAGAAAGTGTTCTCCTTCTCCTGTAAAGTTACCAATTTGATTTTTTTTTTCTGGGTGGACGGGCCGGGAACTGCTGTTTTTCTTCAACAAAGCGTAAAGAGTAAAGAGTTAATATGCTGGAGACATTCCAGGAAGACTGGAGCCGTTCATCCTGTGGAGTTCCACCCCCCCATCTCACTGACCTCACAGCGTTCAATTGGCACTTGTTCAAGAACACAAGAACACACGTGCACACAGCCGCAAACACATAAGCGAACACACACACACATGCTTGCACTCTATATTGGGTAAGTGTGCTGGCAAGAGACTTCATTCACATACGAGTTCAGCTGTCAGAGACAGCCAGAGCTGCGAGAGGGGAAAGGAGAAGGGGGTGGGGGGGCGTTCTGGGTAAGACGGAGGGAAGAAAGCAAAGCTGAAACAGCGGAAGAGAGAGAGAGAGAGCGCATGAAACGGCTCAACAGGATCACCAACACTATGGATCAGCACCACAGCACAGGAAGTGAAGTGACCAAGAGGAAAGCCAGTGCAGCTTTTATTATCCTTCTACCTCTGTCTGGATAGTCTTAGCTCTCTCTCGCTCTTCTCTCTTTCTCTTTGGAGCCATGCGCCGCGACCTGCACATGTAAAGCCTGCGCCGGGCTGAGCGTTCTCGGTAGCCTGTACTACAGTAATTGCAGCAATAAGAAAAGGGGAAAGAAAGGACATATGGCACAGATCATTAAAGCAAGAAGCAAGACTGTATGAACCTGATTTTCTGAGGATGAATGCCAAAACCAAGGGAAACTTTAAGGCTTCTGGACTGACTCAAAGTGGATTCAGTTACTCATGCCACTGCGGCTCGACTCCTTCGTTCTTCTTTTGTGACTTGTCTGAAATGGCAACCACATGTGGCTTTGGTCGGGCAAGGGCGCATGAAAGGAAAAGGTGAAGAACGGTGCAAAACTGGAGAGTGAAAAAGGAGGGAAGTGATAGACATAGGGAAACTATGAGTTTGCCAACTAACTGTGTCTTTCTCCCTCCTGCCGACCGGTCTTTCAAAGTGCGAAACGGCAGCATCTGCGGGTCCCCCTGCGCCGTCAACCGTCCAATAGACATCATCCAGAAACGCAGGCGGTAATTCCATTCACACTTTTCTCTATGTCATGAAGAATAATGCCTCTGAAGAATGCATTGTGTGCCAAGTTTATGTCAAATAGCTGTTGCTGGTACCTCAGACAATGGCGACATGGTTGATCAAGTTGTTCTTCAGTGCTGAAAAGTGTATGTGTAGTGTAAAAACTTACTGACCAAATATTACGTTTTCCACCACAAGCATTCAAAGGCGTTCAGATTCTCAGCACGTGTCTCTGATGCACAGATGGAGACAAAAGTGAGCTAAAATTCCAAATGGAACTATGTGGCTGTCCTACTTTTCAAGTCTTGTCAAGTCCAGGGAAATGTAATGAAATTTAGACATCACATATTATAGTCCGTCTTTCCAGCTGATATGTAATGAACGCACCATTGACGCTGTGGACTCTGTGAAAACAGCTCTTTCAAGGACACATGATTAGTCATATAACTATGATTAATACTAACGTGGTTTGAATTAATCACAATTGAAACAAGTGGTTATAACGATAATCACATCTTATTGGAGGCAAAGTGCTCGTCTCATTTCTCATAAACAGTACGTAAATTTACAGTACTCTACACTGTGAATAGATACAGCTTATACTGTACTGGTAATTGCTCAGGAAGGGTTTATTCTTGGTGCTAAGGCAAACCTATGGCAAGCTATAACTTGTTGATCTGAAGAGATAACAATTTTAAAACCTCAGGGACAAGCAGGAAGTGAGACATATCCAGCCATACCTAAAGCAAGTTTTACAGCCCCCTCTTTTCCTGTCCATTGAGTTAGTGTCCACAGAATTTCATTGCTGAATGGAATTAATGGGATCTAGATTATTACATTATCGACTGTTAACACCCAGTCTTACCCACTGTGACTCGCACGGACAGTGTAAGTAATAGGTATTGTCAAGGCAGTTTTAATTGTCCATTCATTAAAGTGGTCATTGTTGCTATTTCTTGCCATGAAGAGAAAGCTTGCAATTTGCTTCACTTAGAGAAAGACCTTTTCAACAGAGAAAGCATCTACATTTTGAATCAAACCCTAACAAGGGTGCGCCCAAACTGATGAGCGTCTTAAGAAATGCCATTATATCATATTTCCTGTTGTTGAAGAAGCCTGTGCCCATGCTATACAAAAAACACCATGGGGAGCTATTTGGACATTGATTCCCTAAAAACACTGAGTGATTGTATGTATTCAATGGCAGGAAACTAGCGGAATACACCAGCAATTGTCTTTGCATTTGTGATTTTGCGTATACACCAGTTTGCTATCTTGATGGAATTTCTTAGAAACATGTACGTGATTTTGCAACTGGTTAAAACAAGGCAATAACTGTGTGCAAACTAGGTTTTAGAAACTACTGCTGATCGAACCTTAACAAGAGTCATGGCCTCAAAATAAGCTCAAATATATTACACTTCTAATAGTTAGCTGGGCTGTTTACCCTTGGAATACAGTTTGTTGTTAAGTCAGAGTTAATGTGAGATTAAATAAAATATTGTTTTTAGTGTTGAGACCTCAGAGCCTTATCTTATAGACATCAAACACCGCTGTGCTCATTTATCTTTGACGAGAGTGCAAACTGAGCCTCAACTGACGTCAACCTCTGAGCTGTGCATGGTGACACAGGCGTCTGTGGTCACAGCTTCGGTTGGAGGACTTAAAAAAAGTGTGTGCGCAGTGTGTGTGTGTGTGTTTAAGGCATTTTTATGAATCTAGAATTTTGTTCAAGCCACTGTTCAAAGAGTGTGTTGCCCAGAGTTTTACAACCTAGACAAAGCAATTAAGCGGACAGGCTTGTGCAAGATAACCAACTTTTGTAGAGCACTAAGAATGCTTACTGTTTCACTCTTGCTCATAATGGTTTAATTAAAAGAGGAAATGGTTGAACCTTCTTCACCCCAGGCCCTAATCACATGTTTATTGAAATGTCCCTTTTAAACCCACATCTGCCCCCCAAATCAAAGGCCTGCCCTCTGCTCTGGACACTTACCCCAGCCTGCGCATTGAGCCTCCATGGCTGGGCACTTTGCTGCTTAATTGCTTTTGCTCGGCAAGTGATGCATGCTGTCCTGTCAGGATCGATGTGATGTTCCAAATAAAGCCTGGATCTGCTGAGAGCTTAATCAGGCCCAGCAGTGGGCAGAGTGGATCCGGGAGAGAGACTGAGCTTTGGAGAACAGCTCGCGTGGAGACGGAGAAGAGGACAAGTGCCTGTGTGCTTCTCGTTTTGAAGAGCACTACCCTCAATTATGCCATGCTCCACGCAGCGGGCCACTCAAACCACCACTGGAGAGCCAATTGATTGCACCATCACATTGCTCCTCTCCTTACCCAAGCACCTTATCTAAACAGAGGCTATTTGTGACCAGTCTCTAGGCGCTGCAAGGCATCCTTGCTCGTTTCAGAAACACCTACTGTAACCCAGTGGCCCAATGGCTTAGAATCAAATCTTGATTCTCCTTCTTTATTTCTGCATTTCACTTTCTCTTTCCACTGGCGCAATACAATGCCTGTTTGGTCACCCTCTACAAAAAAGCTATTGTTTTGGAACCCACAGAAGCCATAGCACCAACTGGAGATTTGAAAGGCAAGTGTCTTGCACCTGACCTTGTTCCATGTCTGTCATCTATGTATTAAAGTTTGGCATGACACATTTTTGGTACTCAGCAGAGTAGGTGTCTCGTACCACCCATTCATCATGGCATGGATTGAAGTAGAAGACTTCAGCCCATGCAGTTAAGACAATAAGAAAACATGGCATGAAATAAGAGTCACATACCGTGGCAGACATGAGAATGATCCTCTGACAGATTTGTGAGGAAGACTTGCTGGCCATGTGGGAAAAGTGAGAGTGCCGTCTGAGGCCTGTTCCAGGATGCACACCTGGTCGCAGTCCATCATTAACTGGAGCAATATGCCTCTTAGGGTCAGAAGCTAGTGTTGCACACTTAGTTTAACCCCATTCACTCATTCCCCTCATCCCTCTTACCATTATTTTCATGTTGCTAACAACAATTTAGGGGGAAAAACGTCTCACCCCTGGAATTAGTTCCTTTCATACAAAAAAAAATTCATATATTTTTTAGTGCCAATTGGTCAACGTTTACTGGTAGCCCTTGGACGTTAAACATTAAGTTTCAAAATTTCGTTAAATATTTATGTGTAACTCCATTCTGTAAGTCACAAACCATCACCAGATAAGTGATTATTAAGAAATGCTGCACTCAGAATACCAGGAACTAGAATAAATGACCAAGCAAACGCAATGCACTGTTTCTGTCCTGTAAATTTAGCAAACAAATACAACATGGTCACATTTTGTGATCACCGAATCATAACTACGCTTCATGTTAATTGCCTATAGTCAAGTCTAGTCTAGTTAAAGCAAAAAAAAGAGAAACAAGCACGCATTCTAAATCGCCAACTGATTACTCATTGTCTCGTTTTGACATGACGGTTGACTTCTTGCAGTCTGGAAAGTTCTGATGATGTTCACTGACTGCTTGCAGTAGGAACTGGAGCTGTTCCTCTCCCTTTGCCAAAGTTTTGTTGAAATCCTGTATCAATGCAACGCCACGTTCTGCCCTGTCGTTTACAACCGCCAAAGAAGCTACAGTGCGGGCAGCCTTTTTAAAGTCTTCGTCGTCTGGCCACGTAGACGGATCGTTCGACAGAAATGATTCTTGGTGTGACAGGAGGAGGTTTATTGCTCCAAGCCTCTTGATCCAATAAATGCCGAATGTTCAACTCGTGGTCATTTGGCAGGATGATCAGGAGCTGCGTCCTTCATGGCGCATACCATGAGGGCCTTGGTTTCTGTGGAAACTCGTGAATCGAATAAAGCGAGTCTTACCAGCTCTTCAGAGAAGTACCACAGATGAAGACCTAGCTTCTTGCTCGTCACGTCAGAAATAACTTTTTGTGGGTACTGCAGTAGACGAAAAATCAGATAAACAAAGTTTAGACCTCGTTAGACCTGTTAACCGAATTAAAAAAAAAAAAAATTCCCAATTTTCTTTTTCGTATCGAATGGAACCATTTCCAGGGGTGAGAGGTTTAAATGTACAACTTTAGTTTTTAAGGGCCACCCTACTATTGAGCCGTTCCTTACTTTTCAGTTTGATGGGTTTATATCTAAAATGCCTTGCATCTGAGCTCTTTTGAAGCTTTTTATGTAACAGTCTGTGGATTAGTTCTAAACGCTGATATCATTTCAGTTCCTCCAGCTGCGCTGCTGGATGAAATTGAGGCTGCAGAGGCTGAAGGCAATGATGAGCGCATTGAGGGAGTGCTCTGCGGGGCTGTCAAACAGCTCAAGATGAACCGAGCCAAGCCTGACATCACCCTCTACCTCAGCCTCATGTTCTTGGCCAAAATCAAACCCAACGTGTTTGCCACAGAAGGAGTAATAGAGGTGTGTTCTGTCTATTTGTAGCCTTACATTGTAGTCTTTCTGTGGCTCAGTCTGGTCATTGTATTTTTTTTTGTGCTGGGACAGGCCCTGTGCAGCCTTCTTCGCCGTGATGCCTCTATTAACTTCAAGGCCAAGGGGAACAGCTTAGTATCAGTTTTGGCCTGTAACTTACTAATGGCAGCCTATGAAGAGGATGAAAACTGGCCTGAGATCTTTGTAAAAGTAAGAACACAAAAACATGTTTTTTTGTTTTTGCTATTCTTAATAACTGTTTTGCTGTAGAAACAGATTTCATGTTAATATGGCTTATTAGCAGTTAATTTGGTCTTATTAAGGTATACATCGAGGACTCTCTCGGAGAACGAATCTGGGTAGATAGCTCCCACTGTAAAACATTTGTGGACAACATTCAGACTGCTTTTACCACCAAGATGCCCCCAAAGAGCATGCTTCTTCAGCCTGAAACGGGCCGCTGTGGAGGAGATCTCAGTGCAGGTATGTTTTTAGCAGCTCATTTGGTTCATGAAGTCACCTTGGTAAAGTGGTCTGTACTCAGAGATTCTTCTGTTTTTTTTAGGTAACAGCCCTCACCCTTCCACCCCTGATGAGGATGACAATCAGACGGAGCTTCTGATTGCAGAGGAGAAGCTTAGTCCAGAAGAGGAAGGGCAAATCATGCCCAGGTAAAATCACAACAACGCTGTCTACTATATCCATTCGATCAGACCCAGCTCACCATAGTTATTAACCTGGAAAAGCAACAAAAACGTTGCTGTCCAATGTGTATATTTGCTTTTTTTTCATCCCCACCTATCCGTTCATCCGATCCAGCAGCACAAAAAACTTTTTAACTCTGTCCAATGTATATGTGTGCAGGTATGACGAGCTGGCGGAGAGCGTGGAAGATTATGTGCTGGACATGTTGAGGGACCAGTTGAACCGCAGACAGCCAATGGACAATGTGTCCAGGAACCTTCTGCGTCTGCTTACAGCCACCTGTGGCTACAAGGAGGTGCGGCTGATGGCTGTGCAAAGGCTGGAGATGTGGCTGCAAAATCCAAAGGTAGGAGAAAAGAATAAATGGCCTCTGTCTTAAAAAACATTCCACCATAGCTTTAGGATTAATAGTAAAGATATGATGCGGTTGTGACAAGAAAATAAGTTGTCTTTCTGTGTGACGTTCCCATAGTTAACAAGACCAGCACAGGACCTCCTTATGTCCCTGTGTATGAACTGCAGAACTCATGGAGCCGATGACATGGAGGTCATCTCTAACCTCATCAAGATTCGTCTCAAGCCCAAAGTTCTCCTAAACCACTACATGCTTTGTGTCAGGTATTCTGTACTAAACCAACAGCATAGTGTTTGCATGCATTTCTGTAGTTAAGCTGTTTTGAGTGTCTATAACACACCGACTCTTTTATTTTCGTCCTTTGCTTCAAAGGGAGCTGCTGAACGCACACCGAGACAACCTGGGCACAATGGTTAAACTTGTGATCTTTAACGAGTTGTCCAATGCCAGAAATCCTAACAACATGCAAGTTCTTCATACAGTCTTGCAGCACAGTCCAGAGCAAGCCCCTAAGGTGAGTTTCAGTTCAGCATTGCAGCATCTGTGGTTTTCGATTGAAAATAAAATTCTAATATATAACTGTATAACTTAACCCTCTGGCCCTCCTCGTTTTTACTATACATTCAGCGTCCTCGTGGACACTTTTGGCCAATTGAAACCCATGAAA
>JBBIGA010000038.1:13718336-13732376 GCA_037576975.1 Alestes dentex
CAGGAGCTGCGTCCTTCATGGCGCATACCATGAGGGCCTTGGTTTCTGTGGAAACTCGTGAATCGAATAAAGCGAGTGTTACCAGCTCTTTAGAGATGTACCACAGATGAAGACCTAGCTTCTTGCTCGTCACGTCAGAAATAACTTTTTGCGGGTTTTATTAGTTAAAATCTTTTAACTAATAACTGTTTTGTCATATTATGATAATTCAGACAGTAATGGTGTAAACAAACATGGCTGACAAAGAATATTTAATTTTTATCACAATTTTTAAATAAGTAAAAAAAGCTATGAAAGTAGCAATAAAAGATGAAAATCAGAAAAACACAAAGTTTAGACCTCAGGGGCCACCCCTAAATGTTAACCGAATTTTTAAAAAAAAAGAGAGAGAGAGAGAGAGATATCACTAGCTCATGGAGTTATTTACACTGAAAATCAATCTTTTCTTCTAATAAAAGTACTGGGTTGGTTCCCCATTACTAAAAGAGGAGGTGCCCATTCTTCACTTGCTTTATTGCAAATAATTTTATAATACTATATAATTTTTTTGACAAGTGTGATCAGTTTTCTTTGTAGCAGTGAGAAGGTTGATCTACCAGGCCTGATACTTTTGCACCAGCAGTGGCATTGTATAGGTCTGTCTGTACATCTAAAGCATGTTCAGACATGCATTTCTGAAAAGAGTTGCAAAGTGTTAGTGACACACTTCAAAGTAACACATTTGTCCATTTTCAGTATATTTCTGATCCTTTAACAGATATTTTTACAGTGCTTTCAGTGATATCGTAATAACCGGTAGGATTTTGACATTTTGAAAATATCGGGTTTTGTAGAACCTGACAATAACATGTACGATGATGTTAGAATGGAGTACATTTTTCATGATCTGTTAAGGCTTGCCTACACAGGGGAAGATGTGATCTTATACTTCACGCCACATGAAGAGCGAGCTCAGATTCTCACACTTTTGTTGTTTTGTTTTCTCTCCTGGCAATTATTTTTATTTGCTCTACAGTGTGTCAAGGCCAGGCCACAGAACTCACACGCAAAATATATCTGAACTTTATTCACTCTCTCTGTGTTTAGGTTTGGCATCCAAAAAGAGATGAAAGTTTCTGTGCTGGTTTTTATGTACAACATTTTCGGTGGTCACACAGCCATCTGGAAGTTGTTGAAGTTGTTCTTTCATGATAACATCAGTGTCTAAGACCGAGACAAATAAATGTCTGTCATCTCTTCCCCGTGCCAGTAAAGCTCAGCTACTGGAAATTACCTTGGAATAAGTTAGATGTCCTTTGTCACTTTTCAGCTGAGGAGTAAGCTGAACTTTAAACGTGTAAATTCCAGTGAAGTTACACTTGCTTCGATCTTATCTGTTAGGTTGTCCTCTATGTGTAGCGTTTCTAACAGAGCACACAGAGCTAGTTAGAGAAAATACATTACCAGTTAGCACAGGAACTACAGGAAAGAGAAGTGTGACATCCTGTGACGTTAGAAAGCATTTAGACGTTGCTGTTTTCATGACTTCATGCCCTTTTTATAACACTCACAAGCTAATATAAAAGAATATATGTGATATCTGATATCACTCATATTTTAGTTTTTTTTTAATGTGGTAATAATGTGGTGATATTTTCAAATGCACTTCATTGTCACTGTAGCAATGGAAAGGGCGTGTTCAGGGAGAAATTAAGGCAGTAGTTTTTAGTGATTAGAGCTTTTGGTTAAAAATTAGGAGAGCTGTCCCTTTGTGTTATTCTTTAGGGATTGCAAGTGGTCATTACAATGTTACAGTACTGACCTCTATCCTTCAGTGAGTAACATACTGATCCACCAGCCACATTATTAAGGCGAGTGGAAGTAGGATCAAATGAACTAACTGGGTATAAAATTACATTATTTCAAAAACAAGAATTGTTTGACATTCAAGAATTGAACACTGAGTTCAGCTATTAGAAAAGACACGCTGGTTGCTTTCTTGTTTTACCATTGTTTTTCCTAACATATCTTCAGTGACTCATTTACATATAAATGGGCAGGGGGGTTTATAAGTCTTAAACTTATTAACCCCCCTGCCCAGTGTTGCCAGGATGCATGCATACTCACATTTTCCATAGTAAAACGGGTCAGCATGTGCAACTGGAGCTTTCCACGTGATATGATATTTTCTGTCAGTATGTAAAAAAACGCACCCACCATGCTGCCTTTATTGTTAGAAGAACATTCAAAATGGAGTTCAAATTGCCAATTAATTAATTTGTTTCATCAGAATAACACAAAAATGTGACTGAGGTGTGCATTCCCGTGCATTTGTTTTCCCGCCCAAAATTACACAAATACAAAAATAAATTAATAATAATGATTAAATACATAACAAATTAATTAAATACATGAATCAAGGAGAAGCATACATTTTATAACATGCTTTTTTCCATTAATGCAGGGTAAATCCAGAAGTGGTGGTTTCTGATGCTGCTACATGCATGTGTATTTATGAATGTGGAAGACTGCATTGCCAGTAGAGTTGGAGCATATTTCACCTGCAAAGTTATAAATAGCCCAGGCTGCTCCTTGTGCTATTTATAGTCTTCCACAGTCTTACCATGTGACTTGTACTGTAGCACTGTACAGCCCCCTACGTCATCAGGCTTGCGTCGCCTTCATCAAAATTCCCTTTGAATGGCAGATGAAAACTCTAGGAGGGGCTAAGGAGAGATGGGTCTCATTTGATAAAGGACCCTCCTCCCATGTCGGCATGCCCCAGCACAGTCCGACACGCGCCTATGTGCGTCACCGCAGCAATAGCGGCCCCCCACTACCTCCTCTTTGGCTCCTCCTCTCCCCATGAATCAAATTGCTTCATTGAGTGTTGATTATGTAACAATTCACACTTCATTTAACAGTTGGTGCCACCACTGAACCTCCAATGAGTGCTAAAGATAGATGTGTGGTGTTGTATATTTGATGCTATTACAGGATAGGCAGGGAAGCTGGAAGCATTGCTTCCCACCAAACCAAAAATTTAATCAGCGTGGTACTGACTACAATAGGCCTAAATACCCTGCGTTTCTCCTATTAAGGAGAAAATGCAGCATGGACACAGATAGTACATCAGGACACAGAATCAGATATAACCCCTTTAAGTAAAATGACATGAATACATTCAGATGCGCAGCTCCATGCATAGCTTACATTGCTGTTTTTCTTTGTAGTGTCGCATCTATCTGAAGGGTCATAATCTGTATCTCTGGCTCTTTGTCTTTGCTCTGTTTCAGTTTTGATGTGGAGAATGGACTGTCGACAGGACGTCCACTGGACCCTCAGGTCAGTCCCAGCTCTGGCCTGGTCCTGCAGGCCACCTTCCCTCACAGCCAGCGGCGCGAGTCCTTTTTGTACCGCTCCGACTCGGACTTCGACCTCTCCCCCAAGGCCATGTCCAGAAATTCTTCCACTGCCAGTGAGCTGTGAGTGCTGCACCTTCACCATCTCCTAGCTAGTCTTCACTCCACTCTTCACTAGATACCTGCAGTGTCAACTGCACTTAACAGTAATGTTTAGTCAGATTATCTGGCTGAAGATTGGATCACCACTTTTCAAATATTCTGAATAATGATTTTACTAGAACTGAATTGTATTAAGGTGTAAGAATAAAAAACCATCAAGACACCAATTATTATTATTATTATTATTATTATTATTATTTTCATCTTGCTTTTACATTTTACTCTAAAATTATTGCAAAATGTTTTACAATAAGTTGCATGTAAATTGGGGATCAGTACATGTTTCTGCAGTGTTTAAGCATGCGAGTGATAAACAATGTGAAGAGAAAATTGTCTTTTTAACCCATTAAACATAACCAGGAGTTAAAACTGATGATAGTTAGGAAAGAAGTTTCATACCCCATCCAAGCATCTGGTGTAATCATAAAAGTTGTAAGGTTTTAATTATCAAATTTATCTAAACCTTTGGAATATTTGTTGCAGCCCTAGACACAGCTACATTTCTTACATTGTTTACAGTATCCTAGCTTCCTGCTAACTGTTTGAAACTTGGGAACTTATTCCTGAAAACATTTAGTTCACCTCTTATAACGTTATAATCAAGAACATGAAGCTGACGTGCTACATTTCAGAGGAAAGACATAACTACTGCCTTGTCTATCTTTCTCTTGTCCTATCCTCTTCATCGCTGACATGGTGCTGACGTCCATGTCATTTCGCTCGAACATCCCAGTTAGGTCATCAGACTCTTCCTTTGTTTTTTCTTAAGGGAAGAGGGCTTGAAACAGTGGGAAGTCAGTTGCCTGCCTCGGTGAGATAAGCGCGTGGCAACCTTATTTTACTTTAACAAACTGCATAAAATAATGTGTGTGCTCCCATCCCCACCATCCCTTCCATCACCTAGATCCACTCACACACCCCTATGCTTAAACCTGTTTAAAACTTCACCACCTCAGAAAATGGCATCCTGATTTAGGAGGATTTGAAATGATGCATGTATCTTTTCTCTTTATCCATAAGCAAAGTCCCAATGTGCATGCTCCACAGTTTAAGCAGAATGAGCTTCAGTTTATAAGGCTGATGTTAAAATTACACACAAGAATTCAGCCTTTTCTAGATCAAAGTCTCTTACATGTGGAAACAGTAGAATCTGTGATGTTCCTGTGACTATGGTAGTTATAGGTACTAGTTACTAGAGCATAATTTAACTAGAAGAAAATAGAAATATTTCAAAATTGAAATAAACATTTATAAAATTAAATTGGGTATAAAATATCATAATGGTCAGTATTGTTGGATACTGGAAATCTTAGCCCCTTAAAATTTATATATTGGACCTTGCTATTTAAAAACATTGATTTTCAGAAATGTACATTTACGTTGTAAATATATAATTCAGTGGGGGGTGTTTATGTATCATGAGAGAGATAAGTATCACTCATGTCTTATAAACTGAAGCAGTCCGTTTGTTTGCCCCACACCACTCACTCTGAACTTTGCAGTTTGCACAGAAAGTATAGCTGTGCTGCACTGCTACTGGATCATTCTGAGTCATATTCTGTGCCTGTGGGAAGGATATTGTGTTGTGGTTTAGAGTATAAACTCACCCTCTGTACATGAGGTTGAACTCTCCAAGCCACTGTTCTGCATAATTCCCACCCAAAACAGTATTTAGAATTGTTGGTCCTGTGAAGCTGAAAAAAACATCCACAACATACTAAGAAATGAAGTGTAATTTTCCAGAGCCTTTTATGAGCTTAGTCATAAATTTTCTGTCTTATTTCAGGCATGGAGAAGACATGATTGTAACACCATTTGCACAGGTTTGTGAGATTTTTACACCATAATATTCTGCTGCAGTACAATGGTCAGTGTTTGGCATTATGTTATCCACTGTATGTTATGGCAGTGGTTTTATACCACACAACCCACAGACTGAAAAACACTGCATTGAATTTACCTGAAATTTGTGCAGATTTACCATATGAATGAACTATTTTACATCAACACAAGTACTGCCAAAATGTTGTTGATTTTATATATTTTATTCAGATGGAAATGGTGTAGACACTTAATTCAAGTGAATTTAATGCATCATTTTTTTCCAGGGTTTGTGTTCATGCACTGTCCAGCAGACAATCAGAAAATGTCTCTATATGTAAACCTGAACTAAAAATCCACCCTGGGTTCCTCTTAGGTTCTGGCCAGTCTGCGAACAGTGCGGAGTAACTTCGCAGCTTTAACTCATCTGCAGGATCGGGGCGGTTGCAAGTAAGAGATTCGTTGTACTGAGATTTCCAAGCCCTTTTAGCCACTGACAGAATGGAAGGAATTCTAGAGATTATCATGCCAGGAATGGCATTGGACCACCTTCAGGGAACTCACTGCCTTCTTTCTTCTCTTTTCTGTTAGGCGGCCGTCGGGCAGCAATCCTCCGTCTATGTGCAAGCCAGGCTTACCAGGTCAGTGCTAA
Organism: Alestes dentex; assembly: GCA_037576975.1. Lineage (NCBI taxonomy): Eukaryota > Metazoa > Chordata > Actinopteri > Characiformes > Alestidae > Alestes > Alestes dentex. The sequence continues at coordinate 13,724,313 of JBBIGA010000038.1, forward strand.
GGGATTTGGCACTTTCACTAGATAGTGGAAGACTGGGCCTATTTTGTAAACAGTGCTGGAAGGTTTGGGTAAAAATACCACGCCCCAATTGGCGGCAATAAACTGCACTGAGAGCCAAAGCGTGCCAGCACAGAATGAACAGTATGTACCATCATGCCATTCAGTAATCAGTCAGTGAAATAAGACCAGCTGAAATAAGGGTGCGCTTATTCATCCTTCTGCTCTCACTCTCTCTGCACCGTGTGGGGTGAGGCTGATCACAAACATGAAGAGGGATCACGGTTGCTATGGCAACTCAGGGTGGGTTCTATATTAGAGTACCCCTATATGTTTCCTCAGGCAACCAAAAACTAAGGGTAGGACTCTGACAAAAAAAAGAAAGAAAAATAATGAAGAATGAACAATGAAGAGTGATAGAGGGTGAAGACAAGTTTGATAATGTGGTCTTAAATGAGTTTATGAATCATAACATTGTTGCAAATGCAAAACAGTTAAAATATATTAGTCTTCAAGAAAAATCTTGATGTCACTTTAGACATATTAGAAAAGAGTCGTAAATTCTGGCCATAAAGATACACGTAAGTGTACAAACAAAGCATATAATGAATTATAACAATTACATGAGTTTGTGCCATTTCTGTTGCTGCTACAACATAGTGAATTCTCAGTTCCCAAGCAGAAGCCTGGGAAAACATTTTTTGTTGTTGTTGTTGTCGTTGCCCAACTGTTTTTAGATCAGTACCTGTCCTTTTGCAGATGACACATATCAGAAGTTGGCCATTGAGACGCTGGAGGAGCTGGACTGGTGCCTGGACCAGCTGGAGACTCTGCAGACCCGCCACTCAGTCAGCGAGATGGCCTCCAATAAGGTATATTGTACATTTACACCTAAATTTATTCATTCACGTACTCACTTATTCAGGACAAACTTTGAGTCAGAGAGACAGACAAAATATGCAACAGCAAAAGCCACTGGAAAAAGTTGTGTGTTTGTTGAATTAAATGTGTGCAGTAATGTTGGGATCAAGGAATACAAGGAATACATGTATCAAGATGAATAAAATGTGAAAACATTAACACAATTTTGTGTTTTAGTCTCTCACCTTTGGCAATAATTGTACTGATGTAGCCTATTGTATTCCTGTGGAAGTGATGTACTAATGATGTAGCATTTCTGCCACCATCATGTCACCATTCCTGCCTGATGATGCAAAAAACATTGTAAATGCCAGTCATATGGCTGGATTTTCACCTCACACTGGCAATAACTGATATGTTGGTTTGTTTTTGCGCATCTAGTGTTAAACAAACGTTTAATAAGAAATAACTTAAATGTTAAGGTAGTTACATTTCTTAAATGTTAAGGTAGTTACATTTTTCAAGGTGAACCTTGGCAGAAGCTATATCTAAACCAGAGCATTAAAAAAATGACTTTTTTGTTGCAAACTGATACAAAGTACTTAGAGTTTATCACTTAAAATAAAATCGTGTCATATGTTAGACCTTCAGGATTAATAATAGGCCAAGTGCCGTTTGCAATTTGTTATCAATATTACATCTGCTAATTTGGATAAGTTTAAACAGTGACTAAAATGTGCTCTGTTTTGGTTTTCTTTGGGGGGTTTTTTGGTTATTGCGTGTGGACACTGATCTGGACATGTGTGTAGCTATTTTTTTTTTCAACACTGCTAACATGTTCCTATTTTTAGATCAACCACATTTGCCTGGAGTCCACCCATGTCCATTCCCATCCCCCTCTCTGCTTCCTTGCACATGCAAATGTTAACATAACACACACACACACACACACACACACACTGCACCAACACACTCTGCACCTCCCCAGTCGTGTGCTGGGAAATGTGAATGAGCACAGCGGTGTGGATCTGATGTCATGAGAGACCACCACAAATGCTCTGATTGGCCCTCTCAGAAACTGCATGGCTCCTCCATTGAACGCCCGTGTGTGTGGAACCCCATGACTTGGAAGTACACGCTTCATACACATGCATACATGGGGTGGGAGGAGCACCATTGAAAACTATTTGATGCTATAAATAAACCCTCAACACAGCAATCTCATCCATGTGCATCCTATATTGCACAAAAATGTCTCAAGTGTCTTTACTGTATCTTCGCCCAACTAAGGGGAAAATCTACCTGGAAAACGTATTCAGTTAGTTCATTATCACCAATGGAAAGGGTGCATTAAGACAATAAGGTGCATTAAGGGTGCATAATACTACATCATTCTGGTTAAGGTAGCACACAATTTGTCCTGCAGTAAAAGTACCACTTTTGCAGTATACCTTCGATATAGTAAAAACTGCATTATCCTGTGCCCTATAAACAGACGCTGACCAACCTTAATGTAATGAGGTGTCCTGCAAATAATCTTACATTTCGTCAGTATGTTTAGATATATTGTGTCAATTTGTCAAAAAGAGACTTGTGCAATAATAACATTTTTGCTTATTTATGCTATATTACACTAGATCAAAAATGTCACAGTTGCCCTTTTTATTTGTTATAACTGTTTAGTAATGACTTTAAGCTTTTGTCTTTGATGAATGACCAGCAAGAAACAAATTTAACACTGTTCACAAACCTCGCTGTAAAATAGTACCTAGTCTTATTTGCATAAAAGCACATCCGCACAATATCAGCATTGCATACGCTGATATCACAATAGCAACAAATGATGTGCAGCCTAGCAATCTATCTATGTCAAAGGTAAATACCGTGATACTCCCAGGACCTCTGTATTGAACTATTTTAATTATTCTCAGTCAGATTATGGAGCAGTTTAGCAGCTTTTGCTCTAACTAATCATACTTTGTCAGTACTTCCCCTAATCTTTAGTCTATTTGAATTCATTCTTGCGGTGCATGAATGAAGCTGCAATTCTGCTTCATTCTACCCGTTTCCACACACCTGTATGCAAGGCACGCACAAACACACACATACACACACGCACCAAGCCCCACGTGCATATACACACCTCCCTCTATGCTCACTGGCCAATCAGATGCTGACTTCGGGCTCAGCCTCTGTTGTCAGGAGCGGCTGATTGGAAGCTGTCCAGCATGCAGTGTGGAGATGGGGAGGGGGGACGGGGTCTTCATAGTACTCTCTCGATCTCTGTATTTACACACACTGCAGGGAGATGCACAGAGTCAAGCATTGCCACGCTCAACCTCAATGCTGTTGATGCTTTGGTCTGCTCTTTTTTTATTCACGGCAGTAGGATCGCCCGATGTATAGCTGGACTTTTCTTTGTATTCACCTTGGATTACATGCATCATCAGACTGCAGTGGAATTCCAAAGATATGCCTCCACAGAGCATTCTTTAAGGGTCTTTACATCAGCTTTGTCTTGCAGTCTACTCTCAACATGGTTTCACACGTGTTTGAGTGCCATAGGCATACCTTTTGTTCTCTGCAACTCAGACTTTCACTCGGGTAAGTGCTGTAGCTGCTCACACCATCCACTCGTACAAAATTAGGTGAGGGTAGAGGAATAAACGTTAAGCTGCGTGCCCTTATTTGGATGCATTCTTAGACCAAGGCTTGAATACATCTGTAAGCTTTTATGTTATGGGCAAGCATCACGGTTGCCTTAGTGGTAAAAGCACAGTACCTGATGCCGCACCCTTGAAGCAGAACCAGTGGTTGCTCAACAAGTCTAGCATCATAGCATGCAGAAGAACAACTTGTTAATGGAAATCTTTTATATGCATTTACATGCCTGCTTAGACTCTTTGGGAGTATATATGCATTGTATGACATACATCTCTGCATATTAGTCTAGCATGTATGGCAAATTTTGATATGTGTGGATACAACTATATAGTAATATATTTGTGTGTGCCTGCGTGTGGCCATGTTTGTAGCTCTTTGTGGGGACCATATGTCCGTGGGATGATGGAAAACACAACATATGAACAGTTTGTAACTGGCAGAACTTTTGGCTGGTCTTTATGAGAAAAATGCAGCTTTCTTTGAAAAAGTACAAGTATTTCCTGAACATAAGTTACTTACGTTAAGGTTAAGGTTAGGTTAGATGTTTGCAGAGCTACATCATTAAGCCAGTGAAAATACACCACAGAGTATGGAAGGTGTGTGTGTGAGTGTGTGCACATGTGTGCACCCCTAGTTGTTAGACTTCCCTCTCGTAGCCACATGCCTGATTACATAACAGCCTCTGCAGAGATGCAGGAGGTTCATTCATTGAGCAGTCATTCCTCTCAGACAACTGTAGTGTCTGAATGAAGGGTCCTGCCTCCTCACACAGCAGCCACTGTGTATAAGCTGGCGGCAAGATCTTTCTGTCGCTTTCTCTTCTTTTACAGCACTTTTGGAGAAGCCACAGCACTTCATCACAGCTTGTACACTGACATTTACAATGTGTGCCACAGCTTCTTCTTCCAACTCTGAATATTGTATGTTTGTAGGGGTTTATCAAAGGAATACCCCAGTGTTTTCAGCCTACTGTCTATATGCTTTATCTTTAATGTGCAGATGACTACCACAGTCAACAAGTTCAACGCATTCTTCTGCACTTAAGAGAAAGAACAGAAAACCTGCTGACCTCCTGAGTCAGAGCACACAACAGAAGCCAGTGGTCAAATGGTTGACCATGTGCCTGTTGGCTTCTGATATACTTGTGTTTAGAGGTAAAGAGTTTGTAAGGGAAACAAATTATTGTCCACACATTAGAGAAACAGCAAGTAGACATCAGGTTGAAAAAGACTGAAATATTTATTCAATGCAACATATGTAAGTACAGATGCTGACTTTGGCACTGCATCAGTAATGTGCTAGAGAGTAGCTGAAATTTCTGTTGCTATGTAAAGTGACATTTGGCAGATGCTCTTATTCAGAGTGGCTTACAGTCATTAGTTACAGGTACAGTCCCCCTGGAGCAACTGAGGGTTCAGTGTCTTGCTTAAAGACACAGTGGTAGAAAGCGAGGTTTGAACCTGCAACTTTGTGGTCATTGGAGTCACAGGCAAGTGCTTTGTCTAAAATTAACTAGCCAAGTCTGAAAGTGAAACCATCCGCGCTTCTGAATTTGTCACATATTTTAGTGTAAGCTGTAGTTCAGGACGTGCTGAGAAAAAAAATTGAACTCAAGGTTTCCCAGCAGATCACTCCACAGAGCATCACACTGCCTCTGCCAGATTCCCTTCTTCTCTTACATCCTGGTACCATCTCTTCCCAAGCAACATACTGATTGATAGATAGATAGATGGATAGAGGGATAGATAGATAGATATAAACTTTATTGATTTCTTAGGGAGGTTCCCTTCGGGAAATTCAGATTCCAGTTCGTTTTTACAGCACCATAGGACATCTAATAAAAAGCAAACACGCATCAACGACAAAAAAATATATATATATAGATCTCTACTACACACTGTGGAGTTATATAGTTTGATGGCATGGGGGACAAAGGAGTTACATAGTCTGTTGGTGTTACTCCTAGGGAGTAGCAGCCTGTCACTGAACAAGCTTCTCTGATTACTGACAACAGCGTGCAGAAGATGGCTGACATTGTTCAAAATGGCCAGCAGTTTGTTTAATGTTTTCGTCTCTGCCACTGTCGTTAGTGAATCCACAGAGCCGGCCTGTCTGATCAGCTTGACCAGCCTGGAGGAGTCTTTCTTTGTCAGGCTGCCTCCCCAACACACCACAGCATAGAAGAGGACACTGGCTACCACGGACTGATAAAACATCCACAGGAGTTTCCTGCAGATGTTGAATGAGCGCAGTCTCCTCAGAAAGTAGAGCCTGCTCTGACTCTTTCTGTAGAGGTGGTCAGTGTTGTTGGTCCAGGCCAGCTTGTCATCCAGCACCAGCCCGAGATACCTGTAGCTGCTCACAACCTCAACATCCCCCCCCCTCGATCTGGACCAGGTGAAGGAGGGTCTAGACTTCCTAAAATCTATTTCCAGTTCTTTGGTTTTCGATGTGCTGAGCTGCAGATGGTTTTTGTGGCACCAAGTGGCAAAGTCCCTCACCAGGTTCTTGTACTCCACCTCCTGGTCCTCCCTGATACACCCCATGATGGCCATGTCATCAGGAATCAGAGTTGTGGCTGAAGTCTGAGTCCCTTGTGGTGCTCCTCTGCTGCTGCTCACAGTGTCAGAGATGATGTCTTTCATTCTGACATACTGTGGTCTGTCAGTGAGGTAGCTGGTGATCCATGACACTAGGCATGGGTCCACTTGCATCCTGACCAGTTTGTCTTGGAGTAACAGGTGCTGGATGGTGTTAAAGGCACTTGAAAAATCCAGGAATAAGATCCTTACTGTGCCACTCCCCTTGTCCAGATGCGTGTGGGCTCGATGCAGGAGATGTAGTATTGCGTTCTCCACGCCAGCCTCAGTGCGGTATGCGAACTGTAGAGGGTCCTGTGCATGCATGACCTGTGGTCTAAGGAGACTGAGAAAGTGCCGCTCCAGTGTCTTCATCAGATGTGACATGAGTGCCACTGGCCTGTAGTTGTTCATCTCACTGGGCCGGTTCTTTTTTGGAACTTCGACTAGACTGTTCGAAGTCATTGAACTCGTTCGCCCTCTCTACTGTCCCCTCTTCTGAGCTGCTCTTGGCTTTGTGGCCTGTGATGGTTCTCACTCCATCCCAGACCTCTCTCACGTTGTTTTCCTGCAGCTTCTGCCACACCTTCCTCCTATAGTTCTCTTTCGCCTCCCTTAGACACACATCCACATGATTAGAGCAGGCCATGGTCTTCTATTGTTCCATTATCCAGTTCTGATACTCAGGTGCTCAGTGTAAGTGCTTTCGGCAGTGGAAAAAAATTTGTGCTACAGTATCTCTTCAGATGGATCTTCACTCCCCGCATGCATCATTAGATACCCATGACTAACCCTTGGTGAGAATTAAGCACTGCATACCAGGGACACCCTACAAAACATTTTGGAGATGCTGTCACTTAGTGATATAGCAATCACAATTTGGCCCTTGTCACTTTGGCCCTTGTCACATGCTTGGCAATTTTTCCTGGTTCCAATACATCAGCTTAAATAAATGGCAGCTTGCTGCCTAATATATTTTACCCCACCCTGTCTGTGTGCACATGTATGTGTGTGCATATGTGTATATATACTGCTTTCCACATTTTAACAATTTCAATGTGCATGTTACCAAGGAATAAACTGAAAAGTACAAGATTGGGGAAACACTGATGTACACATTTGAATCAAGAGCATTCAATGCATCACTTTTCTCAGTGCAGTAAACTGTCCCCAGAGCTTTCCTCCTTTTAAGTGAGATCTGTTTTTTTGCATTAATTTTGAAATTGTTTTTAATGTATAGTCTTTTGTATGTTTTATTGTATGTTATTACCTCTGACTACCTCAAATGTTATTACCTCTGACTGCCTTTCTGTTGATAAATGATTTGTAATTGGATTGTAACTAATCCATAGTTGTGGAATGTGTGCAGTTTAAAAGGATGCTGAACCGAGAGCTGACCCAGCTATCAGAGACGAGCCGCTCAGGAAACCAAGTGTCCGAGTTCATAGCAAGCACATTTTTAGGTGAGTCTCAACATGACTTGAACCGATCAAAAGTCTGTTTCTAGAGTATTAAAATAATTTGCCACTGGGGTGTAATTCTTTAATACATTATAAAAGCTACTAAAACATGCAAAATGCAGTTATTATAGAACGTTATGTCTGTAGAAATATAGGCAGAATTAAAGGAATAGTTCAGTCTAAAAAACGAACGCAACTAACAGTAAATTAATACAAAGGCTGTTCCTTTTGATGCTAAGGTACCTGCCTTCCTGTCTCACCTACCTGCTTTGAGTCATTTAACGCATAAAACTACAACATAGATCAGTCAAAATCAAACTAATAAATTGGCCAGTTGGCGATTCTGATCCTGGTAGATTCCTATCATGATCGATTCTGATCTTGGGGTATACCCATCATGCATCCACACTAGCTGCCATTCTGTGAGCATTTGTGTGTGTGTGTGTGTGTGTGTGTGTGTGTGTGTGTGTGTGTGTGTGTGTGTGTGTGTGTGTGTGTGTGTG
>JBBIGA010000038.1:13732476-13763201 GCA_037576975.1 Alestes dentex
TGTGTGTGTGTGTGTGTGTGTGTGTGTGTGTGTGTGTGTGTGTGTGTGTGTGTGTGTGTGTGTGTGTGTGTTTGCACGTAAATGTTTTGTGCATTCATGCACTGGTGTAAAGATAATTCCTGCTTAAATTACGTCTTAACTGTTTATAATGTCACTAGAAGTATAGAAGCATATCATAGAGTACAGAGAAGTACTTTCACAGGATGGAAACATTCCACAACACATTGTCTGTTGTTGCCATGGGGACTGTAATATTTTCATCTGGCTGCATGTGCGTCAGTGCGTGTTTAAGTAATATTGTGATAGAGGTGAGCCGTGCTGAAAAGAGAGCATCCATACATGACAAAAACCCATGTTTTAACGTTTTAATATTGACTGGATAAGAAATCTGTGACACTGGGCTATAAGAAGAAGAACATACCTGAGACTGGTGAGAGACATTCTACTGCTAAATGTCCGGCTACTTAAATTTTCATTACTACTTTTTTTGATGTTTGATATCTATTTGAGTTGTTATAGTTTTACACCTTTAGAAAACCACAGCCTTTTACACTGAGTAAACATTTTATGACGAAATTATTTGGAATAAAATATTGTTACATAAGTTAACTGAAGCTATTATTTCTCCCTCCCCATATGAATGACTATTTAAGTTACTCACTGTGACAATGTGTTCATGTACCAACGTCATCACTGTTTATGATTGTGTTACAGAGAAACAACATGATGTGGAGATCCTGTCTCCGCCGCCGAAAGAGAAGGAGAAGAAACGGCGGCCCATGTCTCAGATCAGCGGCGTGAAGAAGCTGACGCACAGCCCCAGCCTGGCCCCTAGCTGCATTCCTCGCTTTGGGGTCAGCACCGAGCACGAGAGCCTCCTGGCCAAGGTCAGTCCACCTGCTTATTCTCCTGTCACTACCCACACGACAAGTATTGATTTTCTTATGTACATAATTATACAATTAACCCCATCTGCAACTGACCAGCCAAGACATGTTAGCAGTCCAGATTTTGCTTCTTTATTTTAGCACTGTAGCTGAGACTAACACTGATAACACTAGAAGTCTGAAGTCACCCAAATCTTTTCCATGAAGCCATCTCAAAACTTCTCAGACCACATCCAGCTCTGCATTATGGTGGTGCAGTCAATGTTCCAGTAATCAGTTTATGTGACAGTGATCATCATAAATACAGAGGAATCTCTGGAATCCCTGATTAATTGGCTGGAATGGTGAAGCTTTGTTCATTTTTATAGCTAACAGTAAATTATAATCCACATCCATATCTGTGCTGTGTTAACAAAAATCTAGATGTAGTTTGAGCTGGTTGAGAGAAGTTTTGGGGATGTAATTAGGAAAAGATTTGCATAACTATTGGCTTCTGGTGTTAAGTAACTACATGAGCCTCGTAGCTCCACTTCTACACTAAAGAAGCTAAATTTGTATTCAAACAATGTTTCAGCTGATCAACTACAAACATTCCTTTAAGGACTATACTGATAACAAAAACATCAAATTGTCGCAGTTTTCCCTTTTCTCCCACAGGTGGCTAATATAGCTGGCAAACAATGGGAGATTTTAATAAAATGGATGCTCCTATTTTGTTTTTTAGCTGTATTTGTAGCCATTTTTATAGATTACAGCAAGTCCATTTGAGATTAATTAAAGACAAGATATGCAGTTTGCACAGGGCTAATAGGTGACATATAAGCTTCCTTTCTTCTTAGCTTGTAGCTCCAGTGCAAAACTAAGATAGCAAACTTGACTGACTACATTTGGGTTTAGGGTAAAATTGTGTAAATTAGATTTTTGGGTAGCATCTAATTTTTACTTTAACACGGGCTTTCTGATTCCAGGAAGTCGAAGACATTAATCGATGGGGCCTGGATATCTTTAAAATAGCAGAGCATTCAGGGAATCGGCCACTGACGGTGATTATGTACTCCATTTTTCAGGTATGAAAGGTCATTTGGGTAATTCAGTTCATTTGTCTACCATTTATTCATTGGAAGTTCATTGCACTATTGGTGAAAATGTACTGTATGCATAATGACTCATTTTATACTCATCTCTTCTCAAGGAACGAGACCTGCTGAAGTCGTTTAAGATCCCAACAGACACATTCATCACATTCATGATGACTCTAGAGGACCACTACCACGCTGATGTCGCCTACCACAATAACATCCATGCTGCTGATGTAGTGCAGTCCACCCATGTGCTCCTTTCTTCACCTGCTCTAGAGGTTACTTGCTGTTTAATCAAGCTGAGGGGATGAGGTTGGGATTTCAGATATGAATAATGACCTCATAAAACTACTCTTCTTTTTTTAGGCCGTCTTCACTGACCTCGAAATCATGGCTGCTCTGTTTGCTAGTGCCATACATGATGTTGATCACCCTGGAGTGTCCAACCAGTTCCTGATAAACACCAGTATGTTTATTTGTAGTTAATCCAAAATAATTTAGGCAAAGCTCTGTGCAGTAAGCAATTATTGTTATATTTGTAAAAATGTTCAGTTTTATTGGACAATTCTTATCCTGTGTTATGTGCACTGTCAAGTACTTCTTCTGTAGTCACTAAGGCTGGACAATATATTTTTTGGTAATTGTTATCACAATATTGGCCTTTTCAGTTCTAATACTGCAGAATGCTGCAGTATGCAGATGATCCAGCAAATCAACGTTTTTACTGTGTGTTGTGAGCTTAAGTGTTTACAAAGGACTGACTGAACTATAATTAAATTCATGTGTTATGCAAATTCATTCAGAGCTCCTTAACCTCCTGTCTGTTCTGCTATATTAGATTCTGAGCTGGCTCTGATGTACAACGATGCATCTGTTTTGGAAAACCACCACCTGGCTGTGGGCTTCAAACTACTACAGGAAGAAAACTGTGACATCTTCCAAAACCTGAGCAAGAAGCAGCGGCAGTCACTGCGCAAGATGGTCATTGACATGGTGAGACGCTGATCGAGTCTAACCGACACAGAAGTAGAAATGCCATAGCTTTCTTACCATTTCACTACTGATCTGTATAAGGAATGTACTAACTTTACTCTTAATGCAGGTGTTAGCCACAGACATGTCCAAACACATGAATTTCCTGGCAGACCTGAAGACCATGGTTGAGACCAAGAAAGTGACCAGTCTTGGTGTGTTGTTGTTGGACAACTACTCAGATAGAATACAGGTCAGATTTGTGGTTTGGGCTTTGTGGATTATGAATTTTTTTTTTTTGCTCATAAAAGACAATTGCTTATCTCTCACCTCTTTGGCTTTAGGTCCTCCAAAACATGGTTCACTGTGCTGACCTTAGCAACCCTACTAAGCCTCTAGAGATCTACAGGCAGTGGACTGACCGCATCATGGTGGAATATTTCACGCAAGGTGATCGAGAGCGAGACAGGGGCATGGAGATCAGCCCCATGTGTGACAAACACACAGCCTCAGTGGAGAAGTCTCAGGTACAAAGAAACACAACTGCTGGCCTAATAGTCTATGTAATACATGTGTCAGATACTGAGCTGGCTCTGATGTACAACTACATATATAAGGGGCGTCAAATTAACGTGTTAATTTCGATCAATTAATCACAGAAAAAAATATAGGACAAGGAACCTTTAATACAGTGTAATTAGCTACAGTGTTAGTTATTCTGGATTTACCTCCAAACTCACCTGTGTGCTCCACTGTCTGTAGGTGGGCTTCATTGACTATATCGTGCATCCTCTGTGGGAGACGTGGGCTGACCTGGTGCACCCTGACGCTCAGGACATTCTGGATACGCTGGAGGATAACAGGGAGTGGTACCAGAGCATGATCCCCCACAGTCCTTCACCCACCCCCGAGGAGCAGGACTCACAAGGCGGTGGCAGCGGCTCCCTGGGTACTGGTGGAGCTGGAGGTGAAAAGTTCCAGTTTGAGCTGACACTGGAGGAGGAGGGCGAATCAGACGCCGAAAGCCCACCAGCAGCGGAAAGCTCCAGAAATCCAATGGACAGCATTCACCAAGCCCCATCACCACATCCCAGCCATACTCTCGGCCTGGCTGCCATGTCTGTGCGAAGCCCACGCCATAGGACGTTATCTCCTGACACAGTAGACAGAGATGACAGCAGGGAACTCGACTGAGAGACAAAAAGCTAAAGCAGATAGCAACTAGGCACGTAGCATGGCCTGAAACCAGCATTGCTTTCCTAACGTGTCTCCAAAATCACACGCTCCAAATCTGTGATGGGCCGAATATGGTTAAGGCTGCCTCCCAGTGAACAACACATACCACACCAAGGACAACTCCTCATTTTAATTTCTCCTTTATAACTAGTTAATAGTTAGACACTTTTTTTTCTGCCAAATAAGCCTTTTAGTCCTGGTTCGTATCTAGGACACAGGCCACTTGACCATGCTGTGACTGAGTGACTGATGTCACATCTAAAAATGAACCAGCCTCTTTATGGTCTACTGACAAAAGCAAGGAGTCCTTCTAAGAAAGAGAGTCTTCCTTCAAGTGATGCACACAGCGTCTGTAGAGGAAAGTCCATGTAGTATTTATGGTAACCTTACAGGGTCTAGGATCTTTTGCACCATATGGCTAGTTTAGGATATTAAGGATATTCATCTATCTTGTGAATAATTAATTTAGCACTCATTTGTACTTTCAATATTTTTAGCCGCTTGGAAATGATCAGACAAATGAGCAATGACACTCATACCAAATATGAAATTGAAAAGAGACAAAATTATGACACTAATAACCTCAGGATATGAATAATGATTACATTTTAATGTAGCAAGGTACCCCTGTGTGTTACTGAGTGTGACTTGATCATTATACACAACTAAAAAGAAAACTTTTGGTTTGTGCACTGTAAATTTTACAAATTTCATGCATGAATACTTAACTAGAGAAATTGTGAAATTCATTCCGTTTGATATAAGTCAATCAGAGATGTTAAATGTCGACACACGCGTTCACTGATCTTAGACAGTGATCTTAGACTGCATTAGACAGTGCAGAGTATCAGAGGTGCGGGTTGCGCTATTTAATTTTATTTATTTATTTATTTATTTTGGTTGAAAATGTTCAAGGTGTGAAAACGTAAAATGGCAGACCTGGGAAAGGCACTTTTTACAATTTATTAGCTTTGGCCATTTAGTTATAATAGTGCAGAATCCACAAATAGCAACCAAAAGCAAAAATTTTAAATTATTTTTAAAGATTTTTTATTTTTCACCAGGGTATATTCTGCATTTACTGGTGGATTTTACTGTAAATTACAATGTAATTTTATGTTTAATGTTTTTTTTCAGTTCCAATTTTATTATTGTCAGCTGAATCTTGTAAAGGATTCTGCTGTTTGAGCAGAACTAGTTTAGGTACGTGAAACTTCATTTTGAACTTTTGATCTGTTTAGGGTTTCCCTCTCGAATGTTTAACACAATTATAAGTCATACTGGTTTCATTGTTACAGCAGGCTTTGACCGTTGATGGAACGATCTGAAAGCAGAATGGCCGGGATTGGTCTAAATGCATTTTCGCTGGCATACAATGAACATTTTCACCTCAGACAGTGTCCTCTGAGATAACTTTGCACTCTCTGATGCAGTGACTCATGCAGCAATATATGTGGAATTCGGCCCTCCTGTTCTAGGAGTTTTCACACTCACTGACCCATGGATACCTTATTAATCTGTTGGGTATGGATGGGATAAATATCCAGGGGTACCAGTATGTGTCATTTTCTGAACTTACACACCACTTACACTCATGTTTGTGTAGTTTGTTTTTTTATTGTTTGACCTAATTTTGCAGTTTTAACATGATCAGAATAAATATACACTGAAGAAAGTAATGGACTGAATTTACTGATTCAAGTGTATATATCATTTCCACATGAATAAAATATATCAACACAGGTTTGCCTTTTAGTTGACTTACTTGTGGCAATAAATATTTTTTGGTTATGTGGAAATGATGTACACATGTCAATCAAGTAAACTCAGTACATCACTTTATCAATATATTTCATATTATTGATCATTTACAAACTGCCTCTGCTCAGAGTTGGCCTCGGTTAAGTGTCGTCACATGGTGGCGTTTGATTTTGATCTGAGAGACCGGTTTGTATGTTTTTCTTAATATTCTTGGACTACTCTAGGAATCTGGACCACAGCGCTTTCCAAAAGGGCTAGAGACAAACCAGGATGTAAGGAAAGACAGCTGACTGAATGCCTCTCCCTGCTGTCCAGTGATATTGTTTTTTCTTGTTTGTTTGTTTGTTTTTTCATGAAGAGTTTAGTCTGTTCACTAACTGCACAGAAAAGTAGGTACGGATGAATCTTTTGGATGGACAGACTGATTCCATCGACTGGCTCCAAGCCTGAACAGAAAGTACAAAGAAACAAAAACAGCAAACATTATGTGTAGAAGGTCTGCTGGTGAAGCGTCGTTGTTGCTTTCTATACTGTATATTGACTGCATTTTATTTTTTAATCAAGAAAATCATTGGCCTGCATTCCTGATGCTTCTCAGAGGAAGAGTGCTGATGTAGGATCAGTTCTTGTTGGTATTTTTATCATAAATATGAGAGGAATCAGGTCCCAGATCAGCAGTCCTGCTCTGAGAGGCTTTATGAACGCAGCCTGTCTGTTTTAAACACAGGAAACACTAAACATACTATGTAGTACAGAACAATGACCATTTCACTACTGTTGTTCTCTCAGATAAGACATAATTCAGTGAGGTCCCCTGGGCACACAGTCTTAAACCTGCACAGTGGGAGAGAGCTTCAGTGCCATAAGGATCCAGTTGGCGACGGTCATAATGTACCTTATGAAATAGCGCATAGGCTACGCCGTATCGCTAGTATGTTTCTCATGTTTTTTTCTGTCTTTTCATCTTTACTGATGTGCCAAGCGTGCTCTTTATGCCTAGTGCTGATAATGGCAAACCAAGGCCTATTCCTGTTCTGCTCATTTGTGGAGGAAATTGTGCCTTTTGATCCGAAGAGCCTGACTGCTCTTTCAGATAAAGGTGTTTCGTCACTCCTGTGTGTGTCTACGTGTAACTCTTTGTTTGCCACTTTTCAAAGCCAAAACCTCCAGGTTAATTCAGGTTGCTCTCTAGAAACCAGTGTCAATAAAATTATTCAGAAAGCTGTCTGTGTCTGTGGTTTCATAAATAGCTATGGGAGAAGCATTTTTGCATTTCTGCATACATATGACATATAATTTTAGCTTTGTTGATCCAGAAAGCATAAATCGCAATATGAGTAAATAATGTATGTTTAAAAAAAAATTATTATCCTAAAGTTATCACCAGTAACCCGTCATTGCTTTCCCCAGTTTAATATTATGTTTGAACTGGTTTCTTACCTGTAACCCTGGTTAAGAATAAGCAGGTCTGAAAATTTGTACTTGTTTTTTTCTTTGTGTTTTTGTTTTTTTTTTAAATAATGAAAACGACACGGTGGCTCAGTGAGTAGTGCTGTCGCCTCACATTCCCCGTGTTCATGTGGGGTTCTACCAGGTACTCCAATTTCCTCCCACAGTCCAAAGACGTGCATATCAGGCAAATCGAAGATGCTAAATTGTCCCTAGTTGTGAGTGTGTGTGTGTTTCTTCCCTGGGATGGACTGGTGACCTGTCCAAGGTGTTTCCTTGAATTTCGCCTTTTGAGTGCTGGGAGAGGCTTCAGCATCCGCTGCGAACCTGGGTATAGATGAACAGTTCAGATGAATTAACTGAAGGATGCAAGAATGTTCCTTGCATTAAAAATAAATTGGGTTAAAGATCATGTATATATATGTATGTGTAGTGATCAGCCACAACATTAAAACCACAAACAGCTGAAGTGAGTAACACTGATTATCTATTTACAATGACACTCATCAAGGGATATTCGGCAGCAAATAAATAGTCAATTCTTGGAGAAAAAATAGGCAAGCTGCAGACTCATTTATGATAGATGACTGGATCAGAGCAACTCGGAAATGCAGGTCTTGTTGGGTATTCCTTTTATGCAGTGGTTAGTACCTACCAAAATGCTCCATAGAAGGACAAGTAGAGAACTGCCCAAACCTGACTGGTACATGTGGGGAACAAAGGTTAGTCTGCAATACCGCAAAAGAGCCACTGTAGCACCAGTTGCTGAAAAATGTTCAAGCTGGATGTGACAGAAAGGTGTCAGAACACACAGTGCATCACAACTTGCTGTGGATGGTGCTGCATAGCTGCAGACCGATCAGAGTACCCATGCTGACTCCGGTCCATCTCAAAAAACATTTACAATGAGTACATGAGCCTCAGGAACTGGACCATTAAGCAGTGGAAGGCGGCCTGGTCTAATAAATTACCTGATCTTTTACATCACGTTTTTCCCAGATCTTACTCTGTTTTTCCCAGATCTTACTCTGATTGAGTGCAATGTGCTGGACAGTCTAGTTTAAACCATGGTGGCCTCACTTCACAAGTTACAGAACTTACAAGATCTGCTGCTAACGTCGTGGAGCCACATACCATAGCCCACCTTCAGAGGTCTTTTGGAGCCCATACCTCGACCTTAAAGATGCACCATGACAGGATCACCCTTCAGGGGAAATTTAGTCCAAATGTGTCTCCTACTGAGAAAGTCAGCACTGGGTGGCGCTAAATGATCACAAGTCCAACGTTAGTCGTTTTATCAGTCTAAGTTCTTATTTCGTCACAGTCATTGATACAGTCAGGTGAAAGCAACTACAATGAATTTAAATACCGGTAAATAAATAAATAAATAACCAAAAAATTAAACATGTTTAATTAAACATTAAATTGTCCACACTAATACAAAATCCCGGTGGGTCAGGCATGGATTAAATCCTCAGAATGAATCAGCCTTCGACTCTGTGCGTATCCCAAGTCCCTCTCAACCTGGTAATAAATGCACGAATCGAAGTCAACAGATGAGTTTCTACGACTGTTTTATCTGATAAATTATACATCAGCTCCAGCCGGGTCGCTGTATTATGAATATTTCAGGTCGCTCGGAGAGCCGTGCTTCACTGTGATTGGCCGGTCTGCGTGGCAGTCACGCCCCTCTCTGCATCAAACCCCGCCCTTTGGGTGCGTCACACGCCCGTCAAGTGACGCCAGCTCTTTCTGCAGGTGCTGGACGAGGCGCAGCGTTGGCGTAATTCACGCGTTAAAACATCTCCAACGGTAAGACAACCCTCTCATCTTTCCTTTTCTTTGCGTATTTCGCACGGCGGGACGTTTGCACGTCCCATGCACGGTTCCTTTCTTTAAAAGAAGAGAATAACCTTCATTTGACATGAAGAGAAGCATCCTACGGGCAGACTGGCCACATCTGCACTGGGGGAGCTTCAGTCCCTTACTGGACTCGTCGGCAGCTCTCGTTGACCGTGTGTTTGTCTCAGTGTGTGCCTTCCGCTGGGTGATTCTGTCGTGGACAGTGAATCAGACTGTGGAGAGGTGGAAAACAGGGCAAAATGCATTTGCCATTTGCCATATGTTCCTCTGCCTCCGTTACATAACAGGGCACCCAGGTTTCAGTGTGCCCTCCCTATTATTTGCATTAAATAATACAAGAGTGCAGTGCCATGTGTGTATATATGGATGTATGAATGTGTATGTGTGTATATGTGTGTGTGGTAAGGTTAAGGCATCCTGCCTGCCTGGCCCAGATGAAGATTACGTGGAGCGACCCCCACCGCCATCATCCGCCCTAAGAGCTCCATTTTCAAACGCACTGCAAAAGGCAGTCTCGGTTAAACTGCCTGTGTCTGTCTTCCAGCAGGCCTCAGTCATACAAAAGGGTTTAGACATTATACTGTGTGATAGTGTTGCAAAGATGGGGCCGTTTTGGAGATTTGCTCCTACATACTGTATCCATCTGCAGGTATATTTCATTTTCCCTATCCTAAACTGTTTGCTTCCTTTCCATACACTCATTTTACATGTCTGCATGTTTATTGCTGCCATAACCTTAAAGCAGTCTCAGTCAATAGAAAGCAGGGAGATTATTCTGTATACTAAAACACAGATGCAGTAGGCATGAGGTTGAAAATGGAGTATTCCTCAATGGCAGGTTGTCAGAGTGATCCTCAAGCCCTCCTCTAGACGGTCCACACTTTTATGTCTATGTTTTAGTGCTGAGCGTAAATTTGGACTGTATGGAGGTCCCTGAGGACCACGTTGAGCCCCCGTGCATTGAAGGAATACTAATTTTGAGCCTAATCTCAATATAGTGCAAGAATTTCCCATTGACTCACTCAGCCTCTGTTGGTTTTACTGTGGTAATCGACCGTAAAATGCAAATGCAGCAGATAGAGATAAAGCTGAAAAAACACATGAGTATTCCCTCTTTCAGTGAATTATGGCACTCCACAGCAGATCTCCAAACACTGCTTATGTGTTGGGACAAGCATTGCATTGCAGTTTCTTGAGCATAAGAGACCGTCCTGGAGCATGAACAGTAGAGCACCAGGACTGAGCCAGCAATTTCTGAAAGCTGTCTAACGACACACAAAGTTTTAGGCCTCCATTTTCGATTCCGAGAACTAGATTCGATTTGACGTTTGGATTTGATGTATTTTGGCACTGTCATAATTCCACAGAGCGCACGTGATTGATTTGTCTCCAGAAATACAGATGTTCTATTTCAAAACTATGGACTGAAAAGTAACATGATTTTCTGCCAAGCAGTGATCTTGTAAACTGCAGCTGAGCTATTAACAATCTAAAAATAGGTAGGAAGCATTCAGATGCCCAATTTTGAGCATTGAAAGTGGTTTCCACAAAAGATAGCAAACAAGAGGAGGCCGAGGGGCATCTCAGGCAAAGTTTCCAGTTTTCTTTTTTTTGTGTTCACTTCTGTACTAAAATTGATTAAAATAATGTGAACTAAACTAAGTCTTTCGTAGTCCAAGCTTCTTCTTAGTGCTGAACCCCCCTCTTGCCAAATGCACTACGACACTAATGATCCTCATCCCTAAAGGAATAGTGTTTCTCTGCGGCAGCGTTTTGTGTCACTGATAAAGGCGCTGGCTCCACATTGTGTGTGCCTAGAAGTGAGGTTCTATTTTTAGGGTGTTCAGGCCCTCTGTTATCTGGAGAAATGTTGAAATCTGAAGCACTCCAGGATGCCTTGGTGCTGTGCGGAGCTTTTTGACATACCAGCATGTAGTACGCTGGCTTCTTGAGTCATTTTGTCACAGTGTTTGAGAGTGGGAGATTGTATAACCTTTGTTTGCAGTGACAATTCATTACAAGATTGATGATGATGTTCATTTGATTATGACAATCATCTGGACTGTCAAAACAAAGGACATTTTTATCTGAAGCAATGTAGCCTTCTTTGCATTACATGGGTTGAGGTGTGTCCTACTTAACCTGTAGACACCCTGTCAGATTCCGAATGAGCACAGCGTCCTGCTCCACTTTGCTTTAACTCCACTTGGTGATCAGGTTTCTTTGAAATCCAATAGCGTACTCAACTGACCCACAGCATCCATGTGTCCAGCAGCCATAGGATTCTGAAGTGTCTGCACGTCATGTCGTTAGGGTACGTCTAGCTAGCATTCCAAGGATTTACTGAAGTCTTTCAGTGAGACTGCAGGAGTGAATTTCAGTTCTACTATATATTTTAGTTCTCTGTATGTATACATACAATAATAAAGGGTGCCCTAAAGTCAAGCTAAAATGAAAATTGATCATTGTTAGGTATAAGCTTGCTCGTATTTATCACGATTCATGATATCTCATGTGAAAGACAGGATTCTCATTATCTTTTAGCAATTTGGATTGACTCTTCGACGCCTCCTGAGTTTTGGCTACATAACCGTGCATCAGTGGGCGGGAAAAAGAATGATCACATTTCACCTCCCCCTTCCACCACCTCCGCCTCGTCATTGAGCGAGATGTTCAGCTAGCTTAGAGAACCCCCCCTTAGGAAACACATCCCGGTTTGAACGGACAGTGTGTTATGGTTTCCCATTCACGCTGACTTTAAGTGTCGGTAGCACTGCACAGCATTCTAAAATTAAATATCACAACCTGAATATAAATCCAAAGAGAATGAGTGGGGCAGAATTTCTGTAGGCTGTACAGATGGATGTGTGTAAATGTGTAGGTTTTTGTAAATCCTATTATTTTAGTAAAGCGAGGATATGTTTTTCCATGATATGGGTCCTTTATTGAGCCCATGAGCAAACCGCCATAGTTTGTTTTGATTGGGCTGTTTTTCAAATATGGATTTCCAGAAAGGAAACGTACTATTGTATTTTTGAACTGAGCTTTCAATACAGTCTGAAGCAGCTGGTAAATGGCCTGCACTGAGGTTAGCTGAGTTTCTGTACCACTAAAACTTTGTAAAACATTCGTGGTATTCATGGTAATTGTGTAACCTTTAATCATTGTTTATAATACGATCATGATGTTGTATTAAGGAAAACACTACATATTGTGTTCTGAGGGTCATTATTTAACAACTGTAATGTTTTGGTGGTTGTATAATTTGGGAACTTTTGTATTTTATGAAGCTCAATGACACAACAGATTTATTTCTTTTTCTGACAGCCTTAATGATCATGTCTTGTTCTGGCTACATTGTTTTATGAGCCGGGTGCTAGGAGTGTGACAATACAGTCAGCTCTCAATTTGGCTTGATAAACAATTCAGGGCTCATGCTTCAGTACACTCATAATACATTCAACAGAGTAAGATTGGAAACAATTTAAGGTTCTCACAAAGTTTGGAATAAAATTTGAATGAAGACAAATATGACTGAATTCAGTGGCACAGTTTACTGAAGACAAGAGCTGGAAGGCAGGTGGAGGGTGATGTGAGACATGAATGTGCTGAACTGCGTTGTTAATTGGCTCTGGATTCGATGTTGTAATTAATAGAATATTTACACTCCATGATGCATATTGTCACATTTATGCATTGAAACATCATGATATTTTGATCATATGCCCCTACGGGGTGCTGGACTCCCTAACTAGCACGTTGATTGTGAAGTATGGGTAGCTTTGAAGCCATTATTGTGCTTTGAATGTGCTCAGACCAATATTACACTAAAATGCAGTGAACCCGTATCCGTACTGTATAGTTTACACTGAACTCCTGCAGAGCTAGAATGTAAAATATCAATGTTACCCCTGTATAGACTGTACTGTAATTCATGCACGGGTGTTTTGTTTGGTATGTGCTGTTGTTTTCTTTGGTATAAGCAGGGTAAATACAATAATAAATTCATTTAATTTACGGTAATAAAAATACAGAGCTTTAAGAAGAACAAAACGAAAAACGAGAACCCTCGAGACGCTCCATGGGATAAATTTTGGACTGTAGCTGTGTCAGAGGGCAGCAACCAATCAGCAGCAAAGACAAATAAACAGCGTTCTTGGATTGGCTACTTTCAAACCTCCCGTCTCGGAGTTCAGCGGGGGGGGGGGTGCGACAAAGGGCAGCAGCCAATCAGCAGCAAGGAGAAATAATAGCGTTCTCGGATTGGCTACTTTCAAACCTCCCACCTCTAAGTACAGCGGTATTTCACCATCCCAAGACATACTGTGTTTCTCTCCACAGTACCAAAAAATATAGTTATTTTTATATGGAAATGTGGCTGAATTTACATTAATATTTATTTTACAAAAATAGTAAATTATATTTTTCATAATAATTTAGCACTTAAATGTATGAAAAAGCTGTGATGTCCTTTAGCTCCATATGCTGGTGTTCTGTTCATACAAATGCTGGTGTTCTGTTCAGACTTTGGTAGTTAAGGCTGAGTCAGAGGTTCCTCCAAACCTCTACTGGTGCAGGAAGACTTGCTGCCCTCTGAATCATTCTGATTAAGATCAGACCTCCCTGCCTTGCGTTTATCATGTATATATTGAATGAGTCCTCTGTGACAAAGATTTTTCCATTAATGTTCAAAAAACATTTCCATTAATGCTGTTAATGCTAATACAACGTAGTGTCCGCATTTCATTCAAAGTTCATAACATGACGGTTTTGCAGTGCCATGTCATGTAATGCCTTATCTTTCATAGTAACTCATGTTGAACATCCTGTTTCAAATTCCGTTAGGTAATTACCAACAACACTGAATGTGACGAAAGGTCATTTTTATATTTTTGGTCATCTGCAATAGACGTAGTCAAGGCTTTGTTGCTTTTTACTGATAGTGGGCAGCTGGCATCTTTTTGGCTCAGTCAAATAGAGGTCAGAGAAACACTATCACAAGGTCTGTTTTTAGATTTCCGATAGTGAGACAAATTGGACCCGCACCAATGGCACTGTATCAAATATCGATCCAGCATGGCTAGACCACGACTGACTGATGCCAACCCTGGCATCTGCCGTCTCTTTTACTCAAGTCTTGCCTGAATAATTTTTGTTAAAACATGACCTGGTGGCTTGTTGTCATCACCCCAACTTGTACCCTGTTACATCTATCTGGCTCATGAGTTATTAGAGCTTCAGGTATCGCATCTGGTACCTTCTGAGGATTTGTTCTGACTACATAACTGCCATGCTTTTAATGCTGATTAGAAAAGCTGAGGCTGGGTTGTTGTAGCAGACGTAAGTGAATGTGTAACAGCACACACATTTTCTCATATATATATATACATATATATATATATATATATATATATATATATATGGGGATGTGCTCACGGGATTCCACGCCGGCCCAAAATTACCATCGGCCCGCCTGGCAAATGCCCGATGGCTAGTCCAAAGTTCTCTGTAACCTTAACAGTCAACGTGACAATTAAACAAAACAAAACAAAACATAGGCTAGTACCTTGAATTTTCTGGTGTACAACAGAAAGTGGGAACGGTTTAAGCCACGCAGCCACTCCGTGTCCTCTTAACATGGACGTTAGCTTGCGGATGCCGTTTCAGAAGCCGTGCAGAACGCCGGTACTGTTACTGTACTTTAACACCGACTTGCAGGTTGTGCAGGTCACCGTGCTGTTTGTGTGTCTAGAGTGAAGTTGCTCCACACATGTGATGTGTGTCTGTCTCCTCTGCTGCCGTGTCTCTCGTCTTGTTGTGGTTTTGTGTTTAGATTGCCCTCGCGCCAACGTTACCGCCCTTTTTATGAAGGGACTATAATAATTGCTTATGTCATGGAGCGCGTGTCAGCGTCAGCCAATCAAAGGCAGAGACTGCACTGTGTACATAAGCACACGCACAGACAGAGCAAAAAAACACATGACTAATCCACTTCTCTCAGGGGGCATCGACTTATATATTTATTTAATATTGTGCAAAAGGCAACTATGCAAATCATTTAAAGCCATTTTTCACACTGAAGGCAACTAAATGAGCCACAAAAATCATAAGCACCCCTAGAATTTATCAGTAAGTTCATAAAACAGCCCAGTCATTCAAGTGTTAGCGTGTGCTTATAATGAACCCACCCATGTAACTGTGTTAGGATGCACCCAAATGCCCTCCGTTAACAGTAATTAAGAGCACTTTTAGAACAGGCAGGCCTGCTCTTGATCAGGATGAGGGGCGGCAAATAAGCAACCCTCAGAAGAGACTGACGGATCACAACTCATTTTATGATTTTTGGTACAGTTTTGATTAATACATCCTTATAACATGCTAATAACTGTTGTCAAAAATAAACTTCTGTTGATCAGTTCATCACATTAAAAGAGCATCTGGCTTTTCTAAATGATCATAAAAAAACAAAAAAATTGATTTACAGGTTTTTATCATGGCAATGGCTAGAAGGGCTCATAAAGCTCTAATCGAGAAACGAGAAGTAGAAATGATTGTTGTTGTAAACAGTAAATGGAAGTGTCGGACTTCTTCCTTGCCAGCTGATGATAATTGATTGCGAATCTCATTGATTCATTGCTTGCAGCTATGGCAGGCTCTGATGAATAGCACTTTAAGATTGATAGAGGTGCTTTTAGATTTAATAGTTTACAGCAGTTTTACTGAGACTCCACTCACAGTGCTCAGTCACAAGCCTTGGCCTGATGTTGGGGCTGTACTGTCTGTCTTTTATGCGTGTCTTCCAGAACACTGAAATAAAGATGCACATTCTGAATGATTTCTATATTTGAGTTAAGAACAAATTTATGTAGGACAGATACTGGGAAGGAGGGAAGAGGCTTCCAGTGATATTGCTTTATCATAACTCGTGCTTATAGTAAAAAACATAGAAAAAAACAACTAGTACCAGCTATATTGCCCACCTCCATTGTCAACTTCTGAATGTTAGCAGATTTCAGTCCAAGCGCATGAAAGACATATTCGGTGAAAAAGTGAAGCTCATAAGTGCATCCCTGATTTAAACTACAAATTGTTGCTGCTTTGTGTTTTTTGTTTTTGTCATGTGTTTTATTTACTTATTTATTGCATAATAAGAAAATGCCACTTGCCCTTTACATCCTGTAAATGGACCAAGACAAATGGTCTGAAGATACTTGGAATAAACTCTTAAATCTTAAATCTTTTTTCTCATCTGAAGTTACCCTATTGGAGGTGTCCTTCCAGTAACTATAATAAGTAAGTGATAGCAGCAGTCTGTTTCCTACTTAACAAAAGCTGCATCTCTCTCTTTTTGTTTCTCTCAGATGGCTTCAGCAACAGATAACCGTTATGGCCAAAAGGAGTCTTCTGATCAGAACTTCGATTACATGTTCAAGATCCTGATCATTGGCAACAGCAGTGTGGGCAAGACCAGCTTTCTGTTTCGCTACGCAGACGATTCCTTCACTCCAGCTTTCGTTATCTGGGTGAGATTTTGTCTAAAGCATCCAATGTTTAAAGGGGACATATTATGCAAAACTCACTTTAGTTATAATAGGTCTATGGGCTTTAAAAAACATGTTCATGAAGTACTCTGCACAAAATCACTCTCACATTAAGAGATCTCACCAGCTCTATTCTCGACAGTTTCAGTCCCTTTAAAAATGAGCCGTTTAAGGGCTCTGTCACTTTTATGTAAATAAGCTGTTGCTGGCCACACCCCATCCGTCGAATGCTAATGCTGCGTGTTTACCACGCGTGAAACAGAGGCGCTATCCTGTCCTATATGTTCGACCCCGAGTCGGAACCAGAGCAAGATGAACACAACACTTCATGTGTGACTTGCCTTTGCGTGACTTGCCATGTGTGACTTGCCTTTTTCGCACTTGGAGTGTTTATAGGAGCAGTAGAAACCAAAATGGAAATACAAAAGGCTGCAAAAAGTGAGTTTTGCATAATATGTCCCTTTAAATGGCAATGCAGTGGGAATCTGAAATTCAGTGAGGGACAAAACAGTTTACTGTCCTAACCTGTCACTGCCAAATATTTATAATTAATCTTTAGTAGTCCAAAATGACAAATTAATGAATCGCATTTGTATTCGATGTTTCTGTTAGTTCTGAAGACAGCAAATTATGAAAACATGGCAAAAATGTAAAGAAAATATCCATCCTGTAAGTTGATGGTTTTCAGCAAGGGCGCTTTTTTAAAATGTATTATTTTTCAGATGTGATATAGATAGGTGTCACATCCTGTCCGCCATTTTTTCTTCTGAACCAAGTATATAAACCTTGACTTGAGCTACTATCACTCACTGACTAGCACTTCATGACACACAAGTATCACATTACTTTGAGCAAGCACACTAATAAAACTTAAGAAGAACAATAGAGCAAGCACACTCTGCTCCATACAGTGACCAAACATTATGAAACTTCATCTGAGACCTCAGGCCACGTCCCCACAGACACACCCGTTAAAACTGAACAATATGGACAAAAGTATTGGGACAGAGCTGTCATACAAAACCATGTGGACAAAAGTATTGGGACACACACACACTCTCGCACACACTAATGCTATGCTATGCTAACGTCAATGCTATGCTAATGCTGTGCTAACAGTGATGTTAATGCTAACGCTAATGCTGTGTTCTGCATTTGAGCAAGCACACTTTGCATTTTCTCTGCGGAAATGCAGTATTATTATTATTATCTTTCTCCCATTCACCCGTTTTTTGGCACGCTGCTCCTCCCAGGGCTTTTGAGGTTCCAACCCTGAAACGTCAGGCCCGATCTGGAATTACGGGCTTGTTCACAGCTTTTTGATACGTCTTGTCGTTCGTTCGTTATTCCCGTTTTTCTGGCGAAAACGATTTGCAAAAGTATTGGCACCCTGAACTTTCAGGTAGTCCTGCTTGGTCACGCTTCATCCAAAACCCACCAAACTTCATGTGATACCTCAGGCCAACTTCCCTGACACACAAACGCGGTCGGTGATGACCTGCACTCGTCTTTTCCTTTTCTTTCGCTCATCCGCTTTTTCCCCATTCATCTCTATTCATTTTTAACCCCATTGAAATGAATGCAGTTTCAGAAGAAGAAACTTTCAGGCTCCATACAGCGACCAAACCTTATGAAACGTCATATGAGACCTCAGGCCAACTTCCCCAACAAACAAACGTGGTCAGTTATGACCCGCACTCGTCTTTTCCTTGTCTTTCGCTCATCCCCCCCCCTCATTCACTTCCATTTGTTTTTAACCCCATTGAAATGAATGCAGTTTCAGAAGAACAAACTTCCAGGCTCCATACAGTGACCAAACCTTACGTAACTTCATATGTGACCTCAGGCCATGTCCCCACAGACACACCTGTTTAAACTGAACAATATGGCCAATAGTATTGGGACAGAGCTGTAATACTAAACTATGTGGACAAATACAAAAATTGATTTTCTGCATGTGACGCCACTTTTTTCCGCGCCTATAAGGACGTCCATGCTGGACGGTGGAAGTGAGATAATAAAATGGTTATTTCGTGCTGTGCGGTGGGCTGTTCCTGTTATTAACACATTTTGTCATGCACGTAATATTATGTATGTACTTAACCTTCTAAGCGCCAAAGTCGCAGAAATGCAACAAGATGTCATCATGAATAAAATAGACTGTAGGTACAAATATCATGTAATATAGCATTTGTATTCCCTATCACTAGTTAGCAGATATGTAGTACTTTGATTTAAGACCAAAATTACATCATCTTTTGTTCAAAGTTTTGAGTAAATAGCAGGGGAAACGAGCCTCGTGTCATTGGTGCGGAGGCAGTCAAAGGACATTACGAGCGGCATAGCTCCGCGGGTCAAAGTTCACAGTTAGATAGGGCTTGGTGAGACCTTTCCAACGACCCCTCGTTTGCCATAATAGCCCCCAGCGATACGGAGTTATTAGCCAAAATGCTGTCCCATTACAAAATCCAGTTTTTAAAAAACCTGGCGCTTAAAGGTTAATATGTGAAAGATTGAAATATTAATTAATATTAAAACAACTAAATTCAAATGTGATATCTCCGGTAGATAGACAGACAAATCATGTGGCATAAAGTTGAGCAGGCAGGGCACTTTGGTTAAATCAGTAAAGATCTCCGGTGGAAGAAGATACGGGTCTGTTTTCAAGTCTGCTATAGAAAGCTTTTCAAAGGATCGATTTTTGTGGACTCCATCCAGGTAGCCAACGTCCACTGATAACGGCGCTGACATATTTAAACAGCTGTCAACAAATGAAAAAGGATATTATTTGTCACTAGTCCATTTCTGTCTGTCTATCGCTCGACATCAAACCCTCACTTCCGCCGTCCAATATGGTGCAGTCACGTGATCACAGTCATGTGTCTGCAGAACATCAATTGGGGCACACAGACACACACGTTCACCAGTGCTATGATAATGCTTATGCTAATGCTAATGTTAATGCTATGCTAATGCTATGTTAATGCTATGATAATGCTAATGCTAATGTTAATGCTATGCTAATGTTAATGCTAACGGTGATGCTAATGCTAACGCTAATGCTAAGTTTGAGCAAGCACTTTGCATTTTCTCTGTGGAAATGCAGTATAGTTCTAACTGTAACCATCACCAACCTATATGTTTGTCTATTGTGTCTAACATTTGAAGAGCTGGAATGTGGGGGTTAATGGATTTTTATTTATGCTGAAAGGGGTCTGTGACTCAAAAGTTCAAGAATTCCTGTAATATGTAAAACATTTTTGATAATCACTGACTGCAAAACCTGTTATAAACCTATAAGAAAGTGATGTGCCATGAGAATCAAATGAACAGAAGCTGGTCACTGTGATGTGTAGAGGGGTGAGTGGTCATGATTTCCTGAGCAGAAGAAGGTAGCAGGATTTCAAAGGACATGTTTATTATTGAAGTCAAATTTGATATAAAATAGTTTAATGCCGTGCGTATGTTTTGATGCACTGTGTAGGTTAGTTCCCCAGCTCACACAGTGACACTAAGCTGCCAAAACAGCCACTTGGTTGTGATGACACAACCATTAACAATCATACAACCACCCATTTGGCCTACAACAGTTCAGCCAAGTAGTGTTGTTACTGCAGATGGTAGCAGGACTGTTAGAGTGAAAGATGTTCAGAAATGTATGAAATGTTGCAGCCCTCCAGAGGATACTTACACTGGCAGAAGTTCTTCACAGTTTGCTTTCTGAATGAGGCACAGTTCAGGCTGATCAGTACAGAGATCATTTGCACACATCAGGCTTAAAGACAAGAAAAACAACCTTTGGTATACTGGAGGACAATATTGTCACATAAATGAATTCCCAATGGTTTTGATACACTGACTATCAAGTGACTTAAAATGAAATGCAAGGAAAATGTAGAAAGACAGAAGATGGTCACCGTGATGTGTGAGGGTCAGTCCCCTTACAGTAGAAGGAGGGCTGTGTGTATGGTGGGTTGTAGGCTGGCATGTACACAGCCACTGAAAAAAGCATAGCGTAGAAGGACCCTCCCCCAGGGTCTTTGGCGATGCCCCCCCACCCTGACTCCTCAGTAGATTAGAAGCAGCTCAGCAAAGGCCCATTAGGCACATTGCATTATAGACTACATGCTGCACAGTTTTTCAGGGGCTTTACTTCATGTCTATCATTACATATGGGCTTATTGAAATGTGCTGTGTTGCCTTATAGTGCAGCTGTTCATTAACCCACACAAAATATTTTAATATGACTTTCACTTGAATGAGAAGTTGTTCTTCATCTTGTGCATTTTGTTCTTACATTTTTCTCCATGTATTGTAATTTTTTCAAAACAAGTCAAACGTGCAGACATAAACCTGTCAATGCAGATGGTAAAATGAATGTAAATCTAATGTATTACATAATTAATCAGGTATGTGAAAATAATTATCTGATATGAAGCAGATGTACAGGAGAGCAGCAAAAATAACTCTAGACTTAGAAGTGCTGATACATGCAAGTGCCACTCAGGAATATGAGCCGAAGCATGTGGTAGAAACAGATGGGAAATGTATTCTTTTAGTGCTGGCCTTGTTTTTGAGGTACTGGGTACAGGGCTCAGTGTCATGGAGGCAGGAAACAATCCTCCTCCTGTTCATTACAGCTTTTCTGGTAACCTAATAGGTCCCTTTAGCATTAGTTTCTCACTAGCATGGGAGCTGTAACCTTGGATGGCAGTGCTGACTGAACAAAGCTGTGTTGATAGTCAGAAGTGTGCACAAGTAATCAGATACTCGGTATTCTGTTATAAGTGCCAGTAATCAAATACTGAAGTCGTGTCCTAAAAGCATCTGAACACATTTCTCACAATGTATGTCCGAAAGTATAAGTGTAAAGTAAAGTGACCATTCTGTCATACTTGAACACACCACAGCACACAGTGTGAACAGCACGAAATTCTTCTACTGCATTTAAACCATTCACCAAGTGAAGCAGCGGGCAGCCAGGAACACCGTGCCCGGGGACCGTACTGTGCCCAAGGGTACCTCAGTGGTGCCACTAGCAGTCTTGCTATTCGAAGCCACAACTTTCTGATCGCAGGGCGAACGCCCAAACCACTAGGCTACCAGCTGCCCAGGGGTACCTGAAAGTTTTCAGGTACCCCTTCAAAAAAGTGAATAGGGCAACTGCATAGACACAGCTTGTATTTACTCATTAGAAAGCCAATGGAAAGGGATGCTCTGGAGCAGCCATAAGTCTAAGGTCACCATGCCCAGTGCTAAGCATAGGTTAGAGGGGCACAAACCAAAGCCACCCCAGCTTAGGGTTGTGAAGTAGTGGAATTGCCTCTGTAGTGACAGGATCTCATCCTAAATATTTGGTATGACTTGAAGTAGTATTCTTGATTCAGAACTAATCATGTAACATAGTAACTGACCTCACTAAGGCTCTTGTGGCTGGATGCAATCAAATCCTCTCAGAAATGTTTTAACAACTGGAGTAAACCCTTTCAAGAAGAGTCGACTGTAACAGTAATTGTAGTAAAGGGGGCATGTTTTTTAACATTGTAACAAAAGTTTTTCACAGAAATGACTTGTGGATCACACCTGGCACACATCCCTACATCATCAATGGATTTAAAGGAAAGTCATATCTCATAACTCGTGAAACAATGTCTCAAGCATAAAGCGATATATTTATAACCATTTCATGTAATAACTTTCTGTGATGTAGCTTTTAGAGGCATTAGATGCTTCAGATGTCTGGTTCATATCACCACAATTCTGAACAATTCTGCCTCAGTGAGTTTCTCAAGAACATAGCATTTCACGCCGAAACCCTCGGAATGACTTGATTTACATAGTAATTACTTAATTATGCAGATTTCTAAAAAATATCCAGATAATCTGAAAGCGCAAGCATAATTGTCAATAAAAGTCCTGTCAATTGATTTAGTCATGTCTTGGTGATTATACAGTTTAGTAGCCATTGTTACTGCAATTGGATGAGCTCTTGGTTAATTAAACTAGCATTTTTCTTTGCCACTTGTGATGAGTACGACCACAGAGCACTCCCTCTGATTCACCGTTAAATCAGCTCAAGCTCAGTTCCAAGTGATTTAATTGGTTGCCTGCGTGGTGCTGTTAGCGCAGGTCAAATCATATCACACTCTGAGGTACACAGCAATTACAAGTTAATGCATTTTCAAATTATATTACCAAGGTTGCATGTTGAGATCATGCTTTATATTTAATCAGATTTTTAGAAATAATTGTCTTTCAAAACAGTGTGTTATTTTCCTGATTAGGACACCGCAGGGCAAGAGCGCTACAGGACCATCACCACAGCCTACTACAGGGGGGCCATGGGCTTTATCCTCATGTATGACATCACCAATGAAGAGTCTTTTGCTGCTGTACAGGACTGGTGAGTGACCACGAAACCCGGTGTCAGAACATGAAGAAGGTTTTCTGCATGGGGGGAGATTGAGTGGTCATTTCCTGACCAGAAGTAGGTAGCAGGATTTCAAAGGACACATATATTATTGGATGCAAATTTAATATAAAATAGTAAATTAGTAAATAAAATATAATGCTGTGCATTCATTTTGATGCACTGTGTAGGTTAGTTCCCCAGTTCACACAGTCACACTAAGCTGCCAGAACAGCCATATGGTTGTGATGTCACAACCATTAACAATCATATAACCACCCATTTGGCCTACAACAGTTTAACCAAGTAGTGTTGTTACTGCAGACAGTAGCAGGACTGTTGGAGTGAGAGATGTTTAGAAATGTATGAACTGTTGCAGCCCTCTAAAGGATACTTACAATGGCAGAAGTTCACTTCTTAACATGGGTAACAGTTCAGGCCCATCAGGACAGAGATCATTTGCACATATCAGGCTTAAAGACAGCAAGAAAAACAACCTTTGGTATATTAGAGGAGAATATTGTCACATAAATGAATTCCAAGTGGTTTTGATACACTGACTATCAAGTGACTTAAAATGAAATGCAAGAAAAATGTAGAAAATAGGTGCTTTAATAGTGTAAGAACTATTTCCTGCCTTAAATATCCACAACTTTGTTCAACAGGTCTACACAAATAAAGACATACTCATGGGATAATGCCCAAGTGCTTCTGGTGGGCAACAAATGTGACATGGAAGATGAAAGGGTGGTTGCTGCTGAGAGGGGTCGGCAACTCTCTGAACATCTTGGTGAGTTTATTTTTTATTATTCAGTTAATTCACTTAACCATGCAGTTATACATCCTGGACATGAGTTTTGTTCTTCTGTCCATGTACTGTAATGATAAATATTATATTACTGCCTCCAAAAGCTAGAAGTGAAAATTAATGCATATTAGTTTGTTATGACAGTCTTGTTTTTAAAGTGATAGTTTAAGATTAAATTAACCAAGTACAGTCCATACTGTAGTCTATTTGGTAGAGAACAGTTATTTAGTGTCAAAGGTTAGCCTTCAGAGAGCTCTAATTGGTATGTCAGCTACATTAGATTTCTGTCTCCAGTCAAACAAAAAATCTTACTTAGACACTAAACATTTCACCAAGATTAGTTGGATTTTTGGCCAAACGATCACTTTACTCTCAGTTATTAAAGAGTGCAGAATTCCATTTAGATGTAATTCATTTTATTGCAATTCTTTTTTGCACCAGGTTTCGAGTTTTTCGAGGCCAGCGCCAAAGACAACATCAATGTGAAGCAGACGTTTGAGCGGCTGGTGGACATCATCTGCGAGAAGATGTCTGAGAGCCTGGACGCAGCGGACCCCGCCATCACAGGGGCCAAACAGGGGCCGCAGCTGACCGAGCAGCCGGCCGCCCCACACCAGGACTGCGCATGTTAAAAGCTAAAAGAGCCCCCTCCCCAAAGCCTCTCCAAATACACTGCCCTCCACTACCGCGCCCAGGACAAAAGGTAAAATAACAGTTTAAAAAAAAAAGGTTTAAAAAGAGAATCTAAATTTAGCTCCACCCGCTATACATTTTCTCCCTCCTTTTCTACCCCATCCCCTTTTTCACTATGTTGAGATTCATTTTGAGAGTGTGGTTTAATTTTATATCCCATGACCCCATGTTTATCAGTACGTCTGCTTTGCTACCCACTATGGTCTTAGACTAGGTGAGGGTAAGCCATTTTACGCTTTGAGATTTTATGATTAGACTTAAGTTTGGCAAAGCAGAAATCATTCCGTTGTGTGTTCGCTTCCTTCAGCTCTATTTCTTCTGACTTTATGTGCCATTTTTTCACCCTTTTTTTCATCTCTATATTTTTGTACAATTCCTTTTGTTCCCATTCTCTCCTTTTGTTAAACGAAATCAAGAACAAAGAATAGAGGAGAAAATTCTGTATATTTATTCCAAATGTGTATATAGACGATGTGCAGTATTTAATTAATACAGGTATAGTAACAAACAATGTTTTTGAAAACGACATCATTCAGAGAATTATGAAGAAAACAAGAGAAGTCATGTTGATGTTTTTGTGGTAATCCTTTGCATTGCTCGTCACAGACCTCCCTCGCCGAATTGTAGGTGTACCTTTAGTCACTGGACTGCTTCATCTTAACTTTCTCATGAGACTTGTGAGGTTCAAATGTCACCCACAGATATTCCTCAGTGTAAAATGCATGGAAGGAAATTAAGCCATTTAGGCCAATAGTTATAAGATTCCGCACTGTTGATTAAGATCCAAACACTTGTAAACAGTTTCTTTGAAAGATGTAATAGTTCAGTGTGTGTTCTTGCAGTCACAACACTGTAGCAACAGGATTTGTATTCTGCCACGTTGAAAGGAATTCTTCAGTAATTCTCAGCCTAATCTCGATCTGTCACATCTGCAGCTTACAGCCAAGATGCATAGACAGTAATTTTAAAAAACACTGCATCCAAAACACATTGGTTCAAAGCACGGGGGTGTGGGAGGGATGTGGAGGTTTAAAAACTAGTGGGGACGAAACTTTCAAAAAGGAGGGTCCTTGACAAAAAGTGGTTGGATCCCAGCATGCCCCCCCTAAGTGATGCCTATGCAGGACAATATTTCAAAATGATTGTTTGTTGTAATGTCCTGGGGCTCGGGTCTAGCAGGTGGAGATAAGACTGAAAAACACAGGAGTAGATTCCAAACACCAAACCAGCCCTTATCTTCAACAGGACCCAAGATTGGCGTCCTCTGCTTTTTGACCTTTTGTAAATGTTTTAATGTCCAGGCCAGTGCAGAACGCTCGTTCCCACTCTGTGCTGCAACCGACAAGATGAGAAAAATATCTTATGTTGTAAATGTGTACTGTGTAATGTCACAAGGCTGATAGTCAGGACTGTTAGTAGCTACCTTAACTAGGCATTATTAAAAAATATAAGGCGATAAAGTCAAACAAGACCCAACGCCCCAAAATAACATTTTTGTGACTTCAGTGAACTCCCCCCATACTACCAACAGATAATTCTCCGCCTTTTTTTCCTTTGCTATGCTGTCTTCCCGGAAACTACTGTAAATACATTTGAGTCTTTAGTTTTATGTGTGGATTGTGCTATATTGACTCTGGAT
This sequence comes from Alestes dentex, assembly GCA_037576975.1. Taxonomy (NCBI): domain Eukaryota; kingdom Metazoa; phylum Chordata; class Actinopteri; order Characiformes; family Alestidae; genus Alestes; species Alestes dentex. The sequence goes on from JBBIGA010000038.1 coordinate 13,758,814, forward strand.
TTAAAAAAAAAAAAAAGTGAGAAGAAAAATTAAATTATTTCAAGTATGTGCTTCATCTGCTATTGTGTATGCCTGCTTGTGAATGAATGTGTCACTTTATTACAAAGCAATATTGAGAAAATATCTTTTAAAGTATTATTTGTTATTTCATCACATCCTTCTCGGAATGAGAGGAATATTAAGGGGGAAAAAAAATTCCTGCTACATGGAATCTTACACAGGTTTGCCGGAATCAGGAATGCTTGTTAAAGGTGTATGATATGGTATTCTTACCAGCATGTCCTGTCTTACGTCTCAGTGACGACAGGGTTTGAACAGGGCTGTGAAAAGGGCACGAAGCACCGGTACCACACCATACAGCAGACAGCTTTTCCAAACAGACCCTCGGTGTCCTTGGCCTGTTTCCTCTGCTTTACCTTACTAAGATCATAACAAAGCTAGTGGGATTAAATCGTGCTAATGCATCTTCAGTGCTCCTTTTCATACCATATGAACACCAAAACCATGCTGATAGAGTTGAAGTAGCAAAGGACTTGCTTGTTGCTTTTGTATTTTTATTGCTTTACTGTCTTACTTTGTTGATTTGTTTTACAACCTGCACTTTGGTTTGTATGCTTTATTGTGACTTTTTTCTATTTATTTCATTTTGGGGTTCTTTTTTTTCTAGTTTTCTTCTAATATGGGACTTCAGTGTCTGTTCAAGAAAAGATCAACTATTATGCAGTAGAAAATTTACTCTAAATACAATAAGGATTATGGTGTCAAATGTTCAATGGTGAAATTTACCAAACCAACTGTCTATGTTGTGGAAATTACTAAAATGGAAAAAAAAAATAAAATAAAATAAAGGTTTGTGCTGTAAAATTGTAATTATTTTGTCATTTTTGTAAGCATGTTTAGACACTTTTGTGTGCAGTACAAAAGAAATGTCTGAACAGAGCTGCACTAGAGGGCACCAGAGGACAGTGTTTTCTTGGCAGGGATCTAAAAATAGCCCTTTGCCTTTGGGGGGAAATATGACGTCAAAAAGCAGCCTGCATCAGCTGTTGCCATGGGAACAGAGACTCAAGATGATCAGGTGACTTATGACGAAAGATGATCAGCCTTGGCTGGGGGAGTAAAATGTGGTCAAGAATAAATGTCTCAGTGAAGTCTGGTCTTGGACTACCCCTTCCTTTTAAAAAGAAAACCGAAATCCAGAAAACACAATCCAGCACTGGGCCCAACCCCTGTCTGGGACTCGACCCATAATGTCACAGCACTGATAACAGGTGTGACTCATATAAAAATAAAACTGATCAACAGGAACCTCTGAATTCAAACTGACGTCTTGGTTAAACAATATCATTCAACTCTGGTAAAAGCCTAAGATCAGTCAAACCATTCAAAATAAGTAGCACCGACCTACCGATAGAGCTTAAAGGGGAAAAGACACTTTTTCAAGAAGTATTGCACATCAAGTTTGACACAAGCTTCAGGAGGTTATCGAATTATCTTATCCACAAAATGGAATAGTGCTAGAGAAAATTAAAATCTAGAGTATAATAATCTGACTATAGAGGTAATCTTCAATGCTATGGGGATGTTCATTGATTTTTCTTTTTGCATAATACAATAATTGAGGGAAAAACTCTTAAATGGTGCCATAGAGAAAAACAGAAATTTTGGCAAGTGGTGGGGTTTTCCTTCAATATCATTTCTAGTTATGCGCATGTTCACCTGCAGAGGGCGCTGCATCGCTCTTCCTAAACCACACAGCAGGGGTGCACAACTCCAGCCTGCATGGACAGTTGGTAGCTCCCCTATTCGAACACATGTACTAAACGCGATGAGACAAACAAGCCGTGTTTGAACAGTGAAATCACCAAACTGGGGCGGGACACCAGACCAGATTTGGGAACCCCTGTCATGATGCATAACATGGGGGGAATGTGGCAAAATAAAAGCTGATATTGTCACTCCTAGATAAAAAAAAAAACTGGTCCTTTTGATTGGTTTTATTATGACAAATATTTACTCTAGAAGGTTACGTTTTTTATGGCTATGAATAGAGATTAAGAGCAATAATTAACAAAAACATTTATTGACAATTTACAGCATGACTGCATAACATGTTCAAACAAAAACAGACAGATCAGGTGGTAAAAACAAAAACCAGAATCGCAAACGAAAACCAGAATCCAAGGAGAACAAAGTTACCTTTCATTTAAAAAAAAAAACAAAAAAAAACATGCCATTTTTAACCTAAAATCGACAATATCCAGGGCATCTCAACCAATCAATTTACATATTTTTTTCTAGTTTGCTGTCTATGAAACTGAGAAACTGAAGCCCGCGTTTGCAAAAATTCTGAAGTCCTCGTTTGCATAGTGTCTGCATCTCTAGGTAGAAACATAGCCAATTATTTTTTTTTTTTTATACAGAAATCCCCTTGGGTACATGCAATGCAAAATATCTTTTTTATATCAATCTGTATCAAAATTAAATTGCCACATTAAAATCAGGTTGTGGGGGAAGAAAAGTTTTGTAATACAGTGACATGTTAGAAATTAGTGGTCTACATCAGATGAAAGCGATTTTTTGGGGGGGACTACGACTAGTGTGTTCAGTGCTGATTTTTGACACCCTGTGGTTTTCCAGGCTTTTTGTCTTGCTGCTGTCCACGGCCAGTACCCGGCATACCTCGTCCACGGCCACCAAAAACACCTGTGAAACACAGATTATGTCACTTCACCAACCACTGCTGCAGATAGTGTGTCATTTTACTGAGCAAAAGTTGTTTTCACAAATATTTAACATAATATGCAACACACTGAAAAGTATTAAAGGCAAATTTCATCATATTTCACTTTAAATTTACCTCGGCCAGCGCCACCTCCTCTGCCCTTTCCCTGCTGTTTGTTCTGCTGCATGCCACCTCTGCCACGGCCCTTGGAGACAACTTCCTCTTTAACCATGTCAATGATTTCGTCAGGGATCCGCAAATATTTGATAGTGCTTCCACGGATGTAGCATTCAGGCATTCTCCAAAACTTATCTCCATCCTACACACACATTCCACATGTTCTACGTTATCATAAATGTAATCATTTTCCCCCTATTATTTTTACTGGAAAAAAATTCAAATCACATACAAACAGAGCTGCCTGTCTATCACAAACCCTGTACATAAGCTCAGTGGTCAATTTATTACACCATCTATTGCTGCAAAATCTGGCAGCCAACCCCTACCCCAATCAACAATGAAAAGGGACTATCAAAAGGACCACAGTTATAGTAATATATCAATGAGTTTTGCGCTGTTAGTGACGGTATTGGGTACAGCAGCATTGGTGAGTTTTCTACCCGGTAAATATCAGCTGCTACTAAGTGTACCTCACTAAATGGTCCTCACAGTGTACATGCTGTATTACTATATTGGACAGATACTCACACGTGAGGTGCAGATAACTTCTCGTAAATTAATGTTCATCCAGTTGTCACAGCTGACCAGATGACCGTTATATGTCTCTCCATTCTTCAGTTCCACCAACTGGAAAAGTAAAGTCCATCAGTCCACGCATAACTCTTTTCACTATGTCCCTTCTCCAAACACCATTTTTAAACCTGACTATATACTTGCACTCTAAAGAGCACCATTTTCTAACTGCAAAAGTGTACTAACATTCAGTTATTTAACATGATTCAATCTCCATCTTGCTTCACTCTCAAAAAAATTTAAAGCAACTCCAGATGAAAACACATTAAATACATATCTTTAATTTGTAACAGACACTGAATGCTAATAGAGCAGCTAAAATTATTACAGGTACAATTTAGAGAAACGGAAATTCATCCCATACTTACCATTGGGTGGTTCTGTGCTGTTTTCAACAAAGATAGCGGAAGCTATATGGAAAAACAGGAATTAATCTTTAATCTTTGCATATCCGTTTAAAACCACTTCAAAAGCAACTTCATTACAGTATTTACAATGAAAATAAGTAAATAAACACACTCGAAATTTACAACAGCATACTCACCTCCTCAAATAGTTTCTCATTTTCTGTCTTTCATACACTATATGGACAAAATAATTGAGACACCCGTTATTCAGGGCTCTGACCTCAACCCCACCCAACACCTTTGGGATGAAGTAGAACGGAGGTTGCGAGCCAGGACTTCTCGTCCAACATCAGTGCCTGAACTCATAAATGCTCTACAGAATGAATGGGCACAAATTCCCACAGAAACATTCCAAAATCTTGTGGAAACACTTCCAAGAAGAGTGGAAGCTGTTAAAGCTGCAAAGGGGGGACCAACTCCACATTTAAGTCTATGCATTTAAATGCAATGTTCCTGTTAGTGTTATGTTCGGGCGTCCCAATACTTTTGTCCATTTAGTCTAT
>JBBIGA010000038.1:13763301-13803176 GCA_037576975.1 Alestes dentex
ACACGACACCTTAGCTTCTTTCTAGAATCTTATAGAAAACGTGTATCGTTACGTTCTTCATTCTCCCTGAAGCTTCACGAGCTGAGAGGGGCTTATGATTTCTTTAAATGAAAAATTAAGACATGCTGCACAAGGACCCGGACTGAGACTCAGTCATTTATTTTAATTGTGAGAATTTACTTAAAGATGTTGTACCATGACCACGTTCGCGCTAGCTTCTCACTGGTTTGTATTCAAATAGCAACGCGTGCTAAAAAAGCTAAACTAGCCTCTGGCTAGTGTTTGTTGTTACACAACGTAAACATGACTGTGTACTTACCATATCGGCAGATTAAATGAACTAGATGTTTATCGTGAGTTTAAATTAAACTGTTGAACGTTTTTTAAGGTCAGAAATTTGAGAAAATCGTAGGACAACACAGAGCAGCTCACTCCATACTTCACTGCCCCTCCATTTTTCTCATGGTTTAATTACAACGCGTCACGGCAAATACCAAAATAAAAGTTCTATATTTAGTCAATTTAAAAAATGAAATGACAAAAATATCATTATGGTTCACCTTTATGTGACCAACAAACCAACAGTACCCACCACTTTCTTTATTCAGAAATTTCTTTATTCTTTATTCAGTTACAAATTTCGAATCCTGGGACTGCTAGTGGCCGCACTGAGATGCCCTTGAGTAAGGTACCTCCACACACTGCTCCCCAGGTGCTGCGTTCCTGGCTGCCTGCCGCTTCACTTGGTGACTGGGTTAAATGTAGAGAAAGAATTTCACACTGTGTGCTATGTTCTTTAGTGACTATAAAGGGCCAGTTTAAAATGAGAAATTTATTAATATTTACAAGAGTTACAACAGTCAATACAAAATATGCAAAATTATGAGTGTCCTGAAGTTGTCTCTTTGGTATTCTTCGTTTTCTTTTTCAGCATCTTCCTTTTCTTGCTCTGGACTGTTTCCAAAACTCTCCCCTTTAATTCTTTTTTTTCTTTCTTCTTTTTGGCAAACTCATTCTTTTTCTTCTCTTCCAAGTCAGGATCCTGTGATTGAACAGGCGTATTGATATCAGAAAAAACAACAGCAAAAAAGCTAAGTAAAAAGGAATTAAATTCCATCATGAATCAGTTGTTTCGCTTTTATCCCACCAATGTTTTAAAATGTCAGTTTTTCTTTGAGAGACCACTTTAAACCCCATACCAAACAGTGGTTTATCTTCTGTCTCTAAATCAGTCTTTGAAGTACACTTACTTTTCCTTCTAAAATCATTTGCTTCCTTTTGTTGATCTCCTTTTTCTCCCCAAAGTCTGTTGACTCCAGTTTCTACAATAAAGAAAAAAAAATATGTAGCCTCCAATTCCCCTCAGCGGTTTAGCAATCAGAAACAGAAATTTTATTATTTTATCAGTTCTCACAATTTCACACTGTCGTCTCGTCACGTTGACCTGGGTAAGGATCTTCAGCACCTCTTTCTCTTCCGCTGGATATTCCTTCAGCTTGGTCTCTGGAAAGAAACAGAATAAACAGAATAAAACAAGTTCAAAGCTACTTGCTGGTAATACGAATACCTCTAAGCTGTATAGCATCTTTACTGAAAGGCCATTGTTTTAAACATGAAAATACATTATATTTAACATTTAATATTTAAGGTTGTGTTCTTGTATTAGCAAAAACAGTGCAACTCGTTTTACATTCACAAAGCCAAACATTCTTACGTAGGTGACATGCACTATGTGAAAGATGTATTCTTGATAGTTGTATTGCTTTGGCTGTGGACTTACGGATCTGCTCCTCAATGGCATTGACCAGATGAATGTCATACTGTGTGACCAGAGTAACTGAAACACCATTTCTACCTAAAATACAAAAACACAACTGAAATAATTGTTTTGTTTAAAAGCGGAGGCAAACTGTTAATGTAGTCTGGAGAGGGAAAAAGGATACCTGCACGAGCAGTTCTGCCCACTCTGTGAATGTAGATTTTAGGCAAGCCTGGAGTATTATGATTGATGACAACCTGAACAGTAGGAATATCCAGGCCCCTTTTTGAGATGAAAGAAAAGTAACAAATTTGGCCATATAATAGTTGCATTAGAAATTACCTAAAACTGAGGAATATAAGAGTACCAACAGCATTCATGGGTTAAAGATGCATTTTCTTGTTTGCTGTGTTATCTGTAATGGACATGGTACCTGGCAGCAACATCTGTGGCTATCAGAATCTTGAAGACGTTGGACTTGAACTTGGAAAGGTTTGCAAACCGTTGCCTCTAAATAATAAAAATGTGACAAAGATTTAGATACAAGAAGATTAGAAGACAGTAATGCTAAATGTCAGTTTAACAGCCCAATCAGACAATACATTATACCTGTTTCATCATGGAATGCAAAGAGATTGCAGGAAATTTGAATTCCCGAAGCATCATTGTGAGAATCTGGCAGTTCCTAAGGTGTAAAAACAATTGTAATTAATCTATGCCCTTATTTACATTAAGTAAAACCTTCAGATTGATGACGACAGAATTGTTTTTTTTATTCTACGTATTTTTTCTAAAACTTACTTGCATGTGTTGGTGAAAATCATGATTGACCAGTCATCATGTTCATCCTGAAATTTTTGAATAAGATGAACCAAGTAAGCGTCTTTGACTTTCTCAGGTGTAAGGATGTATCTCTGATCCAATTCTTCCACAGTTCGGACCCTGGAGGAAGAAATAATTCTGTAACATGACTCTTCATTGTGCAAGACCTCATGAAACACATTGTGGAATGGCTGGAATATTAGCTAAAGTGTATTCTAAGTACAACTGCAATGGTAAAGATATATGGTTAATGTGATAGAAAAGGAAAGCTTATTGCTTTAGTTCTTTGCCTTGATTGGCTTGCTGTGTTCAAGGTTCCAGGTTACTTTAAGTTACATGTACATAGTGTGATGCGACAAGGTTTCTCCATGGACCATGGAGCAACATATAGAAACATTTAACAGTCAACAGAGTGCAGTTTACTACAGACAGTAGACAACAGACAAACAATAAATAGACAAAGTACTGTGTACACTATGTAAACCTTTTTGAGTGATGAGTATTGCACCATAAGTATGATTAATGCACAGGAGGCAGTTAACAGTACTGAGCAAAGTGCAAGGAACATTATAATAAACAATATAGCAGTAAAACAGTAGGATGTGAATCTTAAGACAGCCCAGAATTAAAATACTGACCCATATTTTTACATATATTATTATTGCACATGAGCATATGATGTTGCACTGGAAAGTGACAGGCCATAAGAGTGCCTGTACTGATATTAAACAGAGTTACAGTAAAGTGCAGGCGCTAATTGAAAGTCCAGAGTGTAGTACGTTAAGTATAAACAGTGTAAAGTGAGGTAGTTCACTGAAATATGCGGGTTAACGAGGGATTAGACATTTTTGTGCAATTATGTGTGTTCAGAGCCCTGATGGTCTGCAGTATGAAAGAGTTGCACAGCCCCGCAGAACAAGAGTGGAAGCTTCGATACCATTTGCCAGATGGTAGAAGGGAGAAAACAGTGTAATGGGTGGGAACAGTCCTTCACAATGTTACTGCCTCTGTTAAACCAGTGGGTAAATGTCCTTCGGGGGGGAAGAGGCACAATGAAATTGAACTAGAAATGTATGATATGCCTTTCAGACCAATTAGAGAAAACCAAGGCTGTGTGTGGTCCTAATATTCACCCTTCCATTTTGTATTGTGACTAAAGCATTGAAGCATAGTTTCTTTGACTCGGAGAGACCACAAGAGAACATGATAAGAATTGTAAGGGGCCAACTGCATATGCAAGAAGCAAGATTAGGATTGCCAGCTTCACAACAAATATGATTTGGGCTAAATACAGCAGTTTAGGAAACATGAAAACGTCACAGGACATCACTTGTAAACATACTGTGTGCCCACAGGAGCAACATTAAGTAACTCAATTATACAACTTATTTCACATTCTAAGATAATACAGTTTATTTCATGAATGTTATTTCATCCTACCCAAACTATAATTGATCTATTGCATACTAAGGTGAGTCTAGTTTTCCATGCGTTCATATAAAGAGGCCTCTGACAAATTCTGACTGAAGATAATCAGATGTGCGCAGACGTATGCAGGACTCTTCTCCAAGTAAGTTCAGCTGGCTTTGCATGAGTGGATGGGACAAACACAGTGGAGCAAAATAAGGCAACACAATGTAAAGTGCGGTTTCTTACTCTGACTTGTTCTCCCAGAAGAAAGGCTCGTTCATGGCAATGTTCTTCAGCTCCTGCAGCGTGTCTGTCAGGGTGGCACTGAACAGCAGTGTCTGCCGTTTTGCCGGCACAACACTGAGAATAACTTCCAGGTCCTTTGTGAAGTCTGTGCATCCCTGTTCTAGCAAACGATCTGCCTCATCCAGGATCTATGTAGTAAATCAGCTGCCACTTAGATTCTGTTCAGTGAATGACTATGTGCACATACTCTTGAATGAACCAAGATTTGATTAAGTGAGAGTGCTATAATCTTACTAAAAACTGGATTCGCTTCATGTCAAACGTGTCAGAACTCCGAATATGATCAGCCAATCTCCCAGGTGTGGCAACAACAATGTGTGGCTTTTTTGACAACTCCAAACCCTGGGTCACCATATCTTTTAGAAACAGAAAAAACACAGACACTTAACAACAAACTCTTGTGCAAAAATATGACAAAAGAAATTGTCTCAATTAATAATAATAATAATAATAATAATAATAATAAAAGAAATAAGACCAACAATTCAAGCCATTTTATCTAGAAAGGTTCTGAAAAATACAAATATGTTTTGTTGTTTAATGGTATTCAGACTTGGTTCTGGGGACAAGTTAACCAGGCCATTATTTTAAAACCCATTTCCCTACAAGCTGTCTTAGACTTTTTATTTCATCATTAAAAATCTGGTCTCTTCTAGCTTAGTGAACTACATTAGTGTACTTAAGCAGCCATACCCATCCCTCCAACAATGATGCAGTCTTTCAACCCCAGTGGTTTCCCCAGTGCCCGAAACTGTTCCGCTATCTGATAAGCCAGTTCTCTGAGGAGAAGGAAAAAGAGCATATGCAATGTAAAATTACAGCCACAGTAGGCTCTTACACTGCTAGTAATTCCTCAGGTTAGTCTCGCTCTGTGCAAGTATTGCTCACAAGCACAACATGTGTAAGTCAGCCAACCTTGTAGGTGTCAGCACCAGGCAGTAGATACCATAGGGATCTTCAGACAGTTTCTGGAGGACTGGTAAAACAAAAGCTGCCGTTTTGCCACTTCCAGTCTTTGCACAGCCCATACAGTCCCGACCTGCAGAAAACAGAAATACGAAGTCACCTTCCAAAGCACAAAATATGTTTATGATGTAACTATAAGGAATCTTTGTTTTGCTATGTTTACACATTTATGCTAGTTCATTTTTTCTCATTATGTTATGTTGGTGCCTGGTGATACCTCTGCAGACTGAAACAATCACAAAAAAAAACAAAAAAAAAACATAAAATGTAGTGCCTAAAAATGTGTACTACAAAATTCCTCTGTAGTTCTTCAGGCAACTTAGTACTTGAGTTTATTGTTACTTCAACCATATACACAGTACAAAGTGAAATGACACAACATTCCTCCAGGACCATGGAACACCACAAGAACAGAAACAGAACACCACAAGTCTACAAGTGCAGACAGGACAGAAGAGAATGCAAGAAAAATAAAATAGCAATAAAACAACTGGACGAAATTTTGTGCAGTCGACAATAGCTACAGAACTAGTCTGAATGAATACAGTATTATGACAGATACTGTATTCTAGCAGCAGAGAGTTACATGTGCAAAAATGCAGAACAGAAGTAGACAGCAAAAGAAAAGTTTACCTCGATTTACATCACTGATTTATAGCAGAAACTGTGTTACTTGAGTGTGGACTTTCACTGACTTTACTGTTTAGTGGAGCAGCTGGTGGTTAGGGAGTTGCCCCTGTGATCAGAAGGATGTGGGTTCGAATCCTAGGCTAGTGGTACCACTGAGGTACCCTTGAGCAAGGTACCCCCACACTGCTCCCCGGGCGCTGTGTTCCCGGCTGCCCGCTGCTTCTCTTGGTGAATGGGTTAAATGCAGAGAACTGTTTTGTGCTGTGGTGTGTTCACTTATGACCAATTAACATTACACACACAATTAATTGGTTAATCAGCACCAGCACATTTCAGTGAACTATCTCACTTTATCCTGTATATCTCATACTATACTCTGACTTTCAGTTAGCACCTGCACTTTACTGTAACTCTGTTACTGCCAATACAGGCACCTGTCCTGTCACTTGACTAGCTATAATTTTACACTTACTCAGTTTGGTTTCAATGCTGCTAACTGTCCTCTGCAGTAAGGATATGATTCCAGTGCAACATCATATGCTCATGTGGAATAATAATATATGTTTATCTGGTGCAATTTTATAATTCTGGGTTTTCATCCTCTTCACACTATAATCTTGAGATACATTTCTATGGTCTAATATTATCCATCCTGCAAGTTTACAAATATTTCCCACTTCTATGTCACACTTCTTTATTGTCTACTTACTATACTGTCTCAGATTTACATCACTGTTACACGGCTATACTGTCTATTTATTGTATTGTTTCTGTCATTCGAAACAATTAAACAACTTCCTCCGCTGCTCAATGCTGCTAACTCCTGTGCAATAATCATACTGATCATTCCGGGAAAATGTATAATGCGTTCACACTAGTTGTCTTTCATTATTATTTGTCTGTTGCCTACTATGTGCTATAACTTGCACCCTGGCCATCAGACTGTTAAACGAGAACTGAAACATAAACTGCCCCCCCCAACACACACACCACTAACACACCATTCCCTGAACAACTCAGACTTCAATTATCTCTGTAAATACCCTCTATTTATTACACTGCACATTGCACATATAACTTCTGTTCTGTAGTTTTGCACAAAGCTCTCTGCTGCTAGAATACAATACCTGTCAAAATACTGTATTCATCCAGACTGCAGTTACTGCACTACATGTTGTCTTGTGGCTCTTGCACTCCCTTTTGTCCTGTCTGCACTTGTGGTCTTGGGGTGTTCTGTTTTGCTCTGTTCTTGTGTTGCACCATGGTCCTGGAGGAACATTGTTTCGTTTCACTGTGTACGGTGTGTTTGAAATGTCACTATATGTTGCACCATGATCCATGGAGAGTTGTCTCATCACACTATGTGCGTGTACACAGCTGCTAATGACAATAAAGTAATCTTGAACCCTGAATTAGTTTTTAACTCCTGTATATAAACCAGCTCTTACCTTCTAGAATAGCTGGGACACAGTTTTCCTGCACTGGCGTGGGCTTAGCGATGCCCATTTGTTTACACTGCTCCACCAACCACTCGGACAGGCCGAGGGATGCAAAGGTTGCCATGAATTTCCACTCTAATATGACCAAATCGACCTTAAATAGCCTTAAACCCGAGTATTCTGTCTTCTGTCTTCACTCTCCAGCTGATAGTGAACTCCTCGTGGAACCTTCAGTCGGGCGCGTGTGATTACGTCACACAGCTGCGTCTCGAGGAGTGGAGAACACCCCCTCCTCTAAGGTACATTCACTCAGAAAATGCTGCACAGATTTTAAAAATAAGTACAGACTCCTAAAGAAGACGAGGGTGCGTACGAAACTATGAACAGCAACAAGAAAACATTACGTATATTATTCTGATATATGCATTATGGTTCATCCATATTTCTACATCTGTTTAGAAAATTATTTGCGCAGCATACCTGCGATGTGAACGCACCTCAGAGGCTTAATGCATTACGTAGTGTATCTGTGCAGCTCAGAACCTCAGGAGGAACCGGGTGCAGGTGATGCAGGGAGAGGAAGAGGAATTTAGCTCCAGAAACACATTTCTATACTGTAAACGTGTGTTCCTGCAAGGTCAGTCTCGGACCCTGATCCCGGACTAGCAGGTGGGATGTAAAAGCGTTTCTGGAGGGAGGACTGTCCTGTATTATGAAGTTGTTATGTGCGTGTGTTAGTGCTCTGTGCCATGGAGAGGGCTGCGAGGCGACGTGCCGTGGAGGGACCTGCAGCCCACGCGTGATGCCCCTCTCCGTGCGTGCCGTGACTGAAGATGGCGGAGCTGGATGGTGGGGAATTCTCTGCAATTCGTTCACAGAGCAGGTCAGTTAAGTTTAATGAGCCTCTGAAAGCACCCACAGCTCCATGCAGGTGTCTGCCTTTAATGTGCAGTCCATCTGTTGCGAGGCAAGGTCACTAGAGTTCAGGGCTAACCTTACTTTGTTTTGGAGGTTATATTAAAGCTTTCATATTAATAAATAAATAATAGAAAAATGACAGTGCCCTGTTCAAGGGTACCTCAGTGGTGCCACTAGCTGTCCTGGGATTCAAACCCACGACCTAACCACTAGGCCATCAGTCCCCCCAAGTTTTGACCATTGGTTGAGAACCCAGTACTCTAGCTAAAGGTGCATTTGGCAGACACCCTTATCCAGAGCAACTTACAATCATGAGTTACAGGGACAGTCCCCTTGGAGCAACTGAGGGTTAAGTGTCTTACTCAAAGACACAGTGGTAGAAAGTGGGGGGTTTGAACCTGCAACTTTGTGGTCATCAAATTCACAGGCAAGTGTTTTACTCACTAGGTTATTACCACCCCAATAACTACTATGATACCATGCCCTATTCAAATCATAATAACAATAATAATAATACTTGCAACTTCATAAAGGGTTACCTTACCTTAACTTCTTTTGTCTAATCTAATCTTATCTTAACATATGAAATGTTAATGAGCCCCATTATCCTGACCTCTGGACCGTGTATTCTGTATAGACAGGCTCCGCAACCTGTTATTGGCTGGCCAAATTACTTAATGGTCTGTTAGTCTAACAGGGCATCTCTTATAAGCCCAGGTCCCTAAACCCAAGTTAAACAGAGTTTTTAAGTATAAATATAGTTTATTTGAGCCCTCTTACAATGGACTGTGTAAGTCGGTGTCCTAGACTAAAAGAAGTTCAGAGAGAGCCTGCATACTTTGCTTAAAGTGCATATATAAAACTGCCCCTGCAGTGAAAATACAGAATCTTTAACTGCAAAAAATATACATTTTTGTCATATTGGTCTCTTGATTGTGGTTTGCTTTTGTGAATAATTAATTAAACCCCCATTATGACACAAGGTTTGGATTTTCTTTGATCTTGCAATGCCTGACCTTATACTTTGGGTCCTGACTCAAGACAGACTATTTCTTTGATGAATAATTGACTGTTGATGAATAATTAAATAGAAAGTACAGTTGCTAGTGTCACGTTGACTCATGCTTAAGAGCTGAGAACTGTTGCTGGGGAATTGTAGTGCAACAGACCAGTGGGATGGATTTCTGAAGTTTCATGGATTATATAACAGGAGATTATGAGCCGTGAGTTGTAAGAGATAAAAGGCCTATGTAAACCGATTCCTCTTTTTCAGCATGGCTAACAATAAGAACAGTTCCCTCCGCTGCACATTCTCGGCCCCTGGTCACAGTAGCACTCTTCTGAAGGGGCTATCTGCCCTAAGAGAGCAAGGCCAGCTGCTGGACGTGGTGCTCGCCATCAACGAAGAGCGCTTTCAGGTTCACAAAGCTGTTCTGGCCTCCTGCAGTGACTACTTTAGGTAAGATGATAGTGTAAAATGCTCTTGGCAAAACAGTCATTTCAGAATACATGAGTATTATCAGAGACATTTTAATACTTGTTAGGCATGGTTGTATGAAGTTTCCTGAAACATAATATGCTCCAATCAATAATTTAAGCAATTATCAGGCATTTCCTCTCAGCTCAATAGATTTAGTGCTGCTGCTCTAATGGTTTGAACCATTAAATCAAATGGATACAGAAATGTATTTGGCCTAACTGCTGAGTGCACTGACTGCAGAATGATTGTGAGGCTTCATGTTTTGCTGAGTGTTATGTTAAATGTCCATTTCCTACAGAGCCATGTTCACTGGCGGAATGAAGGAAGCAAACCAGGACACTATTGAGTTGAAGGGCTTGTCAGCCCGTGGACTGAAGCACATCATTGATTTTGCTTACAGCTCTGAGGTCACTCTAGACCTGGACTGCATTCAGGACGTGCTTGGAGCAGCCGTCTTCCTGCAGATGGTGCCCGTGGTGGAGCTTTGTGAGGAGTTCCTCAAATCCGCCATGAGTGTGGAGACGTGCCTGAACATCGGCCAGATGGCCACCACCTTCAGTCTGTCTTCCCTAAAGGAATCCGTTGACGCCTTCACTTTCCGTCACTTCCTCCAGATCGCAGAAGAGGAGGACTTCCTCCACATCCCGATGGAGCGGCTGGTCTTCTTCCTGCAGAGCAACAAGCTGAAGAACTGTAGCGAGATCGATCTTTTCCACGCCGCCATTCGCTGGCTACAGCATGATGAGTCACGCCGGGCTGGGGCCAACCAGGTGCTCCGCCACATCCGCTTCCCACTCATGCGCTCCTCCGAGCTGGTGGATAGCGTCCAGACAGTGGACACAATGGTGGAGGATGTGCTTTGTCGACAGTACCTTCTTGAAGCCTTCAACTATCAGATCCTTCCTTTCCGACAGCATGAGATGCAGTCTCCTCGTACCATCATCCGCTCAGACGTTGTGTCACTTATAACTTTTGGTGGTACACCTTACACGGACAATGACCGTACAGTGAGCAGTAAAGTGTATTATCTCCCTGATTGCGCAGCACGGCAGTTTAAGGAGTTGACGGAAATGGAGACTGGCTGCAGCCATGCTTGTGTGTCCGTTCTGGACAACTTTGTGTATGTGGTGGGCGGCCAGCACCTACAGTACCGTAGCGGTGAAGGGGCAGTGGATGTTTGCTTTCGTTACGATCCTCATCTGAACCAGTGGTTGCGCATCCAGCCCATGCAGGAGAGCCGCATCCAGTTCCAGCTGAACGTCCTGAAGGGCCGGCTGTACGCCACTGGGGGGCGTAATAGATCCGGAAGCTTGTCCTCTGTAGAATGCTACTGCCCCAAGAAAAATGAATGGACTTACGTTGATTCACTCAAGAGAAGAATATGGGGTCATGCGGGGACCACATGTGGAGACAAACTCTACATCTCTGGGGGCTATGGGGTGTCTGTGGAGGATAAAAAGACCCTCCACTGCTATGACCCGGTCACAGACCAGTGGGACTTCAAGTGCCCCATGAATGAGCCTCGAGTGCTGCATGCAATGATAAGTGTAAATGACCGTGTGTATGCTTTGGGAGGCAGGATGGACCATGTGGACCGCTGCTTCGATGTTCTAGCAGTAGAGTATTACATCCCAGAGACAGATCAGTGGACCACTGTGAGTCCAATGCGTGCAGGCCAGTCTGAGGCTGGCTGTTGCCTACTGGACCGAAAGATCTATGTCGTTGGAGGATACAACTGGCATCTGAATAACGTCACAAGCATCGTCCAAGTCTATAACACAGAGACCGATGAATGGGAGAGGGATCTGCACTTTCCAGAGTCGTTTGCAGGAATTGCTTGTACCCCCATAATACTGCCTCAAGCTGTCACTCAGCGATGACAACCTATATACGTGAGGAGGCGTTGCATGGAGTTTCAAAATCTTGGTTTTTCACACACTTTTTCACCCAGTTTAACATATTATAGTGCTCCTTAAATACTCCAGAATTTTCCAAACTATCTGTGCCTGCTGCTTCTGTATTGAACTGTTATCACAGATAATATTCTCAACACATTGCCCAACGCCTACTGAAGGAGTCAGTGCAGTGTAGTTTTGAGTCAGTGCATTGTCTTTTCTTTTCTAAATACAGGGTAGCGTGTTAAAATTGTTGTCTGTGGTAATAGACCACCTGCTTCAGGTACAGTAGATAGAGATTAGGTTGAAAAATTACGGAGTCTTCAGTTACTTTAATTTAAGTTTGTGTCTGTAAATGAGTGTCTGTTCAGTGGTGCAAGCAGTGATGTAGTGTCTTTTTTACTTTACTCCTTACTGGTTGTCTAAGATGACCTCAGGAGTACAGTCTTTGTCTTTACAGATGAACATTTCATATTCTCATGCATTTTGAATGTCTAAAGAAAAGCCTTCCATGTGTAGCTGAGATATCCATGTGTGGTTATTGATAACTACCTTAATGAATACATCTTACGGTATGATCCACAACCCCAAAATTGGTACCACCTTATATCAAGATGACCCTTGTAAAGTACCCTTTTTTATTAATTGTGTTAATAGTTATTCATTAGGTCTTAAACACTTTAACAAAATGAATTAGGAGTTACAATGCATCAGTAAAAAGTAGCAGTGAACTGTTATATCTGATGCATATGAATTTAAAGCTGACAGGTATAATGCTGACTGATGGAAAGATAAATAACCAGCAAGTTCTGAGGTTGAATGGGGACTCACTATCTGGTAAGCCACAGGTCACTTTTGCATTTTTATTTTGTGTTATAACTATGTATTAAGGAGATTTAAGGTGTTTGTGACCTAATTAATAACTACTAATAATCTTCCATAAACGTTTTATAAGCAGAGTTATTGTAAAGTGGTACCAAAAATCATATAATACTCCTATAAAGTGGAAAAGGGGGCAAAAAAACATGGAGCTGCTTTATGACACCTACAATGAAACACAACTATGCACCTTCTTCTAAAAACCTTAATGGAGTTACTGGGTCAGGCACTCTGGAACGGTCCTGTAGCAAAAAGAGCTCTTAGCATGTGGACAGTGTGCTGCCCTGGTTTCTCAAGGCTAGTCCTGAGAACTCATGTCCCTCGCCTACCTGATTCAGCTCATCAGCTAATTAACACGGCCTTAATGAGCTGGGTCAGGTGCATTACAGAAAAATATGAGGTCCACAGAACTTTACAAACCTCTGAGGAAATTTCTCAACTCATTAGCACTTCTGGGGATGCTCTTATCCTCTCTTTCTCATTGTGCATTAAATACAGTTCAGCAAAACATCCCCTGACCCCACATGTAGTCCATCAACCAATTTCATTTGCTGTCAGAAACCACATAAGCAAATCTATTCTATATTACTTACAAACTTTATATAGTTGGATAGATTCTAATTTGTAACTGTGGTATAAGATCGCACTTGAAAATCCAAATGGGCTGATTGACTATACCTGGAGTAAGAGGGACAATTGTGTACATGATGGTCATGACTTGATTCTTCCTGTTCTTTGGATTTAACCCATTGTATAATGGGTTCTCTTTATTTTACAGGAGTCCTTGCTAAAGCACAATATGGATCATGGCAAAATGATCATATTTTTTATTGCAATTTGAGAAATTCTTATTTTGAGATCTTCCAGCTGCCTGAGTAAATGTCCTTAAATACTTATTTATCCTCCATAGTCCTTGTGATTTCTCACAAAGTCGGCAAGCACAGTACATTCATTCCGTAATGCACTTTAACCGAATACAGTGTAGCACGATCCAGGTGTGGACTAGACTGAGTATGTTCACTGTGATGGTTAAGTGAAAAGGTGCATTGGACTGAAAGTCTGGAATGATTTGCGTAGTATTACCGCAGTGTAAATTGAAGGGGTGTCTTTCATAAGTGTGTTGCTGTTACCACAATGTGTTTCATAAGACTGCATCAGTATGCTTTTTCTTCCTATACAAGAATGTATAAAGGTCACCACAGTCTTAAATACTTAAGCAGAAGGTTTGTTAAACACTGAATGCTGGAGTGAGGTGTGTTTTCTAGTTTTTGCTGTGTTCGGTGTGATTCAGTTTGTAACGAACAAGCACATTATGCGGTACTATATCTGATTCAGAACTAGGTGTCATTATGAACTTCAGTTTGCCTCGCTGAATTGGTTGGCTCAGAAACTTTCTAGGAGAGTATTAACTAGTCTGGCATTAAGGCAGGGTTCTTCAGTTCCAGAACTATGTTGGACACTCACTCCCTGGACCAGAACTGAAGAACCTTGCTTTAAGGCATTTAATGTGGCATGAGACTATCATGACAGAATCTGGGTAAAATGGCATTTTTAAATATGATGAGTGATATTTTGTTGTTTTTCCAACAATTAATTGGATTTTTTCATTTCTTGTTACTATAGCATTGTGTGAGCATTACTTTAGTTTCACTGATGTGGTGTGATACAGCTGCAAAACTCATCTATCAGACCCTCACTTTGGGCCAAAAGGCTTAAGTTGGTTTTGTTTAGTTAACACTTTCTTCATATCCCTATTAAGCATTTCAGTTACAGAAACAAGCTTTCATCTTTAAACAGTGGTCCACCCTTACTATACAATACACAATTTCAGTCACGCCTTTAGACTCAAATAACAACAAGTCAGTGCTTTCCCAGGAGGCTTCTATTCTTGAAGCTCCTTACATTGAATGTTATATATGCTGAGGAGGTGCTTCAAAAAATGTTAAAGAAAGATGTTCAAACATCTATGCTAAGAAAATTTGAGCATTTAAGCCTAAGCCTTTAGAAAAAAAAATTCTTTAAGATACGAAATATACATTTAATTCAAACGTTTAGGCATGGTTTGGTGTATTCTGCTGTTGAGATAAAGTCCACTACAATTTTGATGCTGTTACTGACAATGGGTGACTTATGAGCATTTTTTATTTATTTTATTAAATTGCTTTATCACATTGGATTTAATGCAGCACAGTGTATAGGGATGGGTATCAAGGATCAGTCCTAAATTGTTTATGGTTCCTAACTGGTCAGCGCCAAAATATTGAGGAGCTCCTGGACAAACGGTGCTGCTGTTTGTATTTATGCAGCATTAATTCTATGATGGCTGCATTTTCAAACTGTTAATGCTAGATTGGTTTGTTGAGAGGGATGGAAACAGCACTCCACCCTCATTTTATATGTATAAACAGTAAACTCAGGAAATTATTTATCTCGTTATAACTCGTAATAAAATAACAGTTGAATCTTTTTATATGATGTCTTTATTTTTTGCACCAAAAAATGGAGAGTAGTTTCAAGAAGAGTCTCAATAAGTATCAGTATCAGTAAAATCCTAAAGATACTCATCCCTAGCAGCGTGTGAAACACTGAACAAAATTAAGTGTATTAATGAGTCCTGACAGTATTTCTGGTTCTTTTTTTTTGTCTGTTCCAACTTAATCACGTCAAATCAGAAAAACTGAAAATCATGATGGATATTGATATCGTGAAGGAATTGGTGTTATTTGCCCTTTTGCCCACCTTTGCAGGCCTACAGATTGATTTTAAGCACTGAAAGAACCCAGCAGCTGATGTGCCCGTGTTTGTTTAATTACTAAAGGTGGAATGATTTCAACATCACTGGCATTTTTGCGCCTTAGTATTATGATGATCTGATTAAAGAGGGCATTAATGTTGAACATTATTAATGCTTAGCATTATGTCAGGCTGTATGAGTTTTGTGCGTGAAACAACTTCAGCCCTCCAGTCATAGTGTCATTTGAAGGTTGGACTAAACTTCCGAAAACATAGTACAAACAACCACTCATGAAACGACTTCACTGAAGAATCGCAGGAACTTTACATGTGCTATGTGCGAGCGCACTGACCTCAGACATTTCTAATGAATCTCAGGCATTTGTGCAGAACATACTAACAGCAAATTGAACCTTTTTTCCTAAACATTAAACTCACCTCATGTCAGGCTTTCTCATTTGTAAAATGACCTGAGCATACAGTACATATGTTGGGAGTCTTGTTATGAAAGCTTTAAACACGAAGAATGTAGTTCTCATATTTTACAGCTCTTTTTGTCGGTGTGTGAGTACAGTGTTAATGTGTTGATCATGAGTGCCGGGGGAATCAGCATGTTATATAAGCTCCCATTTGTGCTCTACTTCATGTGTCGTGTTCAATGCTGTGAAAGAGATCTGCTATGCTTGTCCGTTGTCCTACACTTTTGAATGTATTACCCTTTGGTAGCAATTTTATGGTTCTTGCCCATTTTTTCTTGCTCTTGTTTCTATATGTGAGATAATTTGTACTCCTTTTTCACCCAGCTAATATACTGTACCAATACATGGTGTCTTCAGTAAAAAAAATTGAAATGAATAGATTTGTGCCTTGCTGCCCACATCTGTGTTATATAAAGCAACCACTGCAATTACAGGATGATCCGCAATGACTTTCTTGGTTAGAAAAGACTGGATGATGAGTACATATTGTAGATGTCAGAACAAAATCGTATGTTTCCATTTTGTTTTTTCACTTTTTTGCAGATATTTTTTACCTTCTATCATTTTTCCTTTTCCTGTAATGTTGCCATTTTACCGAAATGAGATCTTGTTCTGACTCGGCAGAATACTGTTTTGAAGAAAACATGCTTTTGTGTGACCAGCAGACTGTCACAGATGTTTAAACTCTTCAGTTTTTTTTAGAAGGTTCTGCCCTTTTTGATTTACCTAAGTTGCTTAACATGTGTTTCATAAAAAAAATTTTATTCCACAATTGTTGATGTAGGAATATCAATTTGAGCTAGTAAAAATGTTATCAGTACTTAAACATGACATTTCACATGTAAAGATCAAATCTGACATCAAATTTGAACTTTAACTAGTAGGCATTACACTTTAGAATGTGAGATTCTGCTTGGAAGGTAAAGCATGAGTAAAACTAAAACCTGCTTCTTTGTTTCCCATGTTCTGATTCTCACAACTATAAAATCGAATGAATCCGTTTATGAAGATACTTATGTTGATTTTCAACATGTGCAGTTTCAGTTTTAATGTAAAAATACACATTTTTTATTTGTACACCCAAGAGTTAAAAGTTCTTGAATTTTGAAAAATCTGAAATTTTAAACATGCAATAATTGGAATTTAAAAAGTGTTCAAAACATTGGGGGAAAGTGATGATTTTATACTGGTAAGAAATTAAATCTTCCACACTAAACGTTTTGGCATGTTAGATATGTTAGACCTCACTTGGAAATTAATGGTCCAGCTTTCACCTTAAAGATGTTTTGAATGCATGTCTAGTATAGGCCTCCTATTATACCCAGTTCTTAAACCCAGACATCTCGAGCCAAAAGAGCTTAGAAGTGCAGCTCATTATACTGCCACTGAGTTTCCTGAGACTCATGGTTCTCAGGGTTTTCAGGGTTCTAATAGAATTTTAATATTAAGGCCAGTGTTTCTCACTTCTGGTCCTGCATTTTCCATCTGCACTGCCTAGTCTGCTGTTATGTTACTCCAACTCACCTATTATCTGATGTAACTTGGACATAGAGAAAAGCCAAAACCATCCCTAGCAGTGTGTAACAAAAATATTTTTATTCAGCTGTGTTGATAGCATTTCTAAATGTGGAACTGGTTCTTTTTTTGTCTGTTCCAACTTAATCACATCAAATCTCAGAAAAACTAAACTCATAGTGAATACTGGTGATGGTACCATGAAAACATATTTGATAATTGTATTATTTGTTTGCCCTTTTGCCTACCTCTACTGACCCCAGATTGGCTTTGAGCACTTAATAACTGACGCTAATGTTTGTTTAACCCATCTGATTACATCTCCATAAGGACTTGCGGGTGCACTGCATGAGATACACCAAATGGACAAAAGTATTAGCACACCAAATACGCAGCCTTTAATATTGAGCTGGTCCCCCCTTTGCAGCTGTAACATCTTCCACTATTCTTGGAAGGCTTTCCATGACATTTTGGAATGTTTCTGTGGGAATTTGTGCCCATTAATTCTGCAGAGCATTTATGAGGTCAGCCACTGATGTAGGACAAGTAGGCCTGGCTTGCAATTAAGAGGCATCTTCAAATACTTTTGTTCATATAGTGTATCTTTAGCGTTCTACATAAAACTGATGGTAGGGAAATGCCCAGATTCAGTGGCCCACATGCACAAGTCCTAAATAGGTTTAAACTTTTAAAACATTTTTGATGCATTTTGTGATGGAGGATTACAGTGTCGCACAACTTCGGACTGCAACTCCCATGATCCTTCGCGCGTCGACGACACGACGCCACGTACGTCTGGCGCAAAAAAGAGAGAGAGGTCTGTTTTGGAGAAGAACGGAAGATGGCGACCTCAAACAATCCGCGAAAATTCAGCGAGAAGATCGCCCTGCACAACCAGAAGCAGGCAGAGGAGACCGCGGCGTTTGAAGAAGTCATGAAGGACCTCAGCATTACCCGGGCGGCGCGGGTACGTGTCGGGTTTATTTTGCTCTCGGTGTTTTCAGGGAGGAGGAGGAGGAGGAGGAGGAGGAGGAGGATGATGAGTGGGGGGGGTCGTTAGCCGAGCAGCTAAAGCTTTAAACGGAACACACACGACTCCACGACATTCCCGTCGACTGGCATCCACAGTAAAAACATGTTGACACTGAAACCCAATGAAACGCGCGTCGTTATCGGCACGTTTGGTCGTGCAGCGAGCTAAAACGAACCGGAGAAACGGTGATCTGATGCTCGCCAAAAAAACGGGCAGCCTGCCCACAGATGTGCTGCACATCTGCACGGAGTCCACTGGCTCTACTGTGCTCGGTGGTACTCTCCTCTGTTTTCTACGTTCAACAATGTCCTGCACTGTCACTCATTTGTTTTTTGAATCCACTCTTATTTCTCCAGAAATCCTTATAATAGACCTGAAATGGCTTTCAGGTTGTTTTGGTTATAAGTGTCTTTGTGCCACCTCCTTGCCTGGCAAAGGCCGGGATTATTACCCCTCTGCCCACACACTTCTCCAACTTTGCCAGAATCCTGACATGCTTTTTTGTTTATTCATGCTCACCATAGGGAGGGATCCGAATCAGCCAAAACCTCCAGAAGTGTCTGGCTGGCTCCCTCTATCCAGTTTTCAATTTGACATCCATCATAATATAAGCAGGGCTCCACTGATTTTGCTTTTCTTGTTAAGCATCAGTTTTGTTTTGTTTTGTTTTAATGTTTTCCCTTTATGGTATTTCAGTTAAGTTTCATTCACTCATGCATTCATGCTGTCATTCACTTTGTCACTCATTCATGCACTTTTATTTTGCACAGTTGCAGTTGCAGAAGACCCAGTATTTGCAGCTAGGCCAGAATCGTGGTCAGTGCTATGGAGGTTCACTGCCCAATGTCAATCAGATTGGAAATAGCAACATTGACCTGCCTTTTCAGGTGAGCCCTTAGACACTATATCAGTTGGAAAAATCTTTTTGTTTGTCACTGTTTTTTTGGTGTATTTGCCCTATTTGGTTCACCAGAGATTCTTACAGGTACTGTAAGTGGATTTTCAGTGTTTTACACAAACTCTGGGTTTTTTTTGGGTTGTCACTGAAGGAAATTGGCTGAAATTGAATTTAAATGTAGTATGTGTAATATCCTTGTTTATCTGTAACATTATCTGAGGATAAGCTGGGAAGAGCGAACGTCCGCATAAGGTTAAGCAAGTCAAAATGCACCTGATACAACATGATTAAACACAATTGCAAATTTATTTTAAACATAGAACATGCATCCAGACTATGTTATAAAAATCTGTTTTGAACTTGTGCATCCTGTGGTGCTCTCTTCATACAAATGTAAGATTTTATGCTGCTATTGCCTCTTATGGCAGTAACATATTATAAAAAGGCATTTTAATTGTTCCACACCATAGTTGACATTAAAACCCCACCCTTAGATAAAACCATGTAGTAGGCAGTGAGAATAGTTCACTCCAAAGCCCCACCTTCAGATAAAACCCAATGAGGTCAAGGTGTGAATATTTAGACAGTTTTCCACTTCAAGCTTTAGCAGACAATTGATGTTTGCACTGTTTTTGTTGAGAAACGGGGATGCCATCACTGCCTTTATCATTGCTTTTCATTTATGAAACATTAGCAAGACTACAAACAGAACAATCTGATGATTTCATTGCTTTTATGCTTGCATATTGCCAGTCCATCTTTGATTAAAAGGCTGCACTATGTTTTTATTTGTCCAGCTTTCACCAACACTGAAGTGAATATAAATAACGAATGTATTTAGTTGTAAAGAGTCTGTGACTGGGGCTGTCTTAAACGTATGAGATTCCTTTTTAGACCACGGTTTTGGATACCAGTCGAACAACTCGGCACCATGGTTTGGTGGACCGTGTGTATCGTGACAGGAACCGGATCACATCCCCGCATCGCAGGCCTCTGTCTGTGGACAAGCATGGCCGTCAGATATCCTTTTCTCAGCAGTGCTAGCTTAAGTTTGGTTTACTCAGAAAACCCACAAACTCTTTTTTTCTCAGTTTCAGCCACAGTTTTAGACCTCTGGGCCAGTTTCATGGACATTTAAGCAATTTCCTCCAGGGTCTATAAAGCTTTCTGATTCTGATTCTGATAGATTAAGCCTAATCCTGGACCAAACTGCAGTGCCAGTTGTATTTACCATTAAAATTCCTCTTAGTGCAAGCTTAGACCTAGTCTGGTCTTTGGAACCAGTTTTAGCCTCAACATTGCATTTTATAACCTGCTGAAGGAAGGAGTTTGGAATGTTGTTTTCAGGTTTGTAGACACATCTAAATGCAAGAACAGATAATCCGTTACAAGAGTCTCATTTAACTGTCCTGAGTGGTTTGTTTATATTGCATATAAACAATGTCAGACTTATTATTAGCAAGGGCAAATACTTCTGCACATCAAAACAAGACTTGCCTTAAGCATATTAAAATTATATAAATATATTTGTAATTACATAATGTATATTACAAATGTAATACATCAGTGTGAATGTCACTGTCACACTAATTAAACAGTTGCTACTTTGCCTATATTGCTTCACCTGTTTACCTGACTGCAAAAACGTAAGATCTTTGCTAAAACATATTTTAAAATGGTTGTATTTGTATAATGTGTCCTTTAATTTTACCCGGTAAGGCCAACAAAAAACAAAAAGCCCTGAAACCATAGCTGTCATGTCCGGGCTGTTCATTGCAGATCCACCTTCTGATACAGCTTGTAATCATTTTGAAGTAATAGGCTGTATGCAGCAGTAAGACAATGAAATAACAATACTACGTTGTGTCATTTAAATATTATAACATTTAGGATCATCTGTGGTTAGAGAGATAAGGGATGGTTACTGTGCATATTAGTATTCAAGACAAGGCTAATTGAAAAAAAAAATAATAATAATACATAAATTGCTCCTCTGTAAGTCAGAATTGTAGAATAAGTAGACAGTGAGTTTACTCGGCAAAGGATGTTCCCTTCCTGGATATGGAAGCGTCAGCATTAGTTTCATGTTGCCGTTTTCGAGTAATAGATTGTTGATAAGGACCATAGCCATCACAAGATGGTCCTGCTGCAACTTCTGCTGATAATATACAGGCAGTGGTAATAATAATGGTAATAATTTTTTAATATGTGTTCAGTAGCAGTGCACGATGGTAGCACAAAATTCCACTGCCTAGGTAAGTTTAATGGGTTAATGTCACTGCACTTGAAAGGAGGAGTTTTCCTTAACACGGTTACATTGACAGCTGCCCTTATGGATCAGTGTATCTGTCACCTCCCCCTGACACCAGCTGGAGGAGGTAAGACAGTGTTTACTATTGGGAGCTGAAAACTTAATTTGAAGTTCACATGTGTGAAACTTTCTCTATAGCATATTTTCACTATCCATCTGTTACAGGACTAATTCTGACTCAGCCTTACATCAGAGTGCCATGAATCCTGCTCCCCAAGACACTTTTGTTGGAGGATCCCAAGAGCTGCAGCCAAAACGAGGTAGCAAGATTAAGCTTTTCTTCCTTGTGTTGGCCCAGCCTAAATAAAGGATGCTCAGTTGTCTGCCTTTCTTTTCTTTTTTTCCTTTCTGTTTCTAGTCTTATTGCTCACACCCCCAGATACGGAGGAGCCTGAGACAGAAATGGAGAAAGATGACCAGAAGGCATCACTGCATCCCAAATCCCATGACGTTCCAGGGATTAAGTGAGTACACAGTATACTGAATGTCATTATCTTTCAGCAATTTCTGGGTTATTGCACTTTCTGTAGGATTATTTTGATTGAGTGTTAAATACGCAATGGAATAACTGATTAGTGGTGACTGATTAAAATTTGAGCATGAATTATGAGGTTATTTGACCTCATTGTGAGCATTCTTAAAAATGTACATACAGTCTCATTTTCTGCTTTCACAGCATTTTCCCATCCCCTGATCAAGAAGTGAACACCTCTTTGATGCCAGCTACACACAACACAGGCGGCTCCTTACCGGACCTCACCAACATTCAGTTCCCTCCTCCTCTGCCGACACCCCTAGACCCAGACGACCCTGTATCCTTCCCCACCCCAAGCATTTCCAGCAGCACAGGCAACCTCACTACCAACCTCACCCATCTGGGTATCAGTGCTGCCAGCCATGTTCCCCCATCTCCCCCTGGCCAGACCCAGCCTGCTCCTGCCCTCACGCTCAACATCGATGCCCAGCAGCAGCAGCAGCAGCAACCATGTCCCCAGCAGCTCTCCCCTACTCTTTCCCCCACCCTCTCACCTCAGATGCCCATTTCTCAGGTATTTTCAGACTAACCACACTAAACCCACTGTTAGCATTTTTTCATAATCAGTGTTGTCAGCTAACAACCCTAGACCTGATATTTAATATTTGCATTTTTGAACATGTAATCTTTGAATGGAACGCAAATGTGAAAAACTTACTGTCTTTAATGCCATATTCTGCAGCCAATTACAATGGACAGCATGTCACTGGAGCAGCAATTGTCTCAATACTCGCTCCTCAGCCTGCTAAGTGACCTGCAGAAGCAGCAGCAAACCCTTCCCCAGAATATCCGCCTCATCCAGCTGCCACCACTGACCGTTAGTTCTGCCTCTAGCACACCACAGACCTCTCTTGCCACTCAGTCACCAACAGCAACCAGCGCACCAGTCAGCTCGGTGAGTGCAGCTTGCCCCATCCTTAGAAAAGTGCTACAAATTATACAACAATGACACACAAGGTTGCTGCCACCATTTAGTGGAAATTCATTTTGTGCTTTCAGCATCAAATATGTTCATTTCATTGGGGAGTTGTTTTGGTTTACAAATCCTTGTAATATGTCGAGGAGTACACCAGTAGATATAAGAGCACTCTTGGGTTTGACCAACACGGTGCTTTATGGCACATGTTTGTTTGCATCATTGTGGAGCATCCTAGTTTCTGAGGTGTTCACACATGGACCCATGTCATAGTGGACGTGTGCTGTCATTCTGAAAGGCCTCTTATTTCCAGCAGTATCGCAATCAGACTGGGTCTCCAGCCAACCAGTCTCCAACCTCTCCAGTCTCCAACCAAGGCTTCTCGCCTGGAGGCTCGCCTCAAGTAAGGGCGGACCTACACCACTGCTTGTTGTGCTTTGGCCGCTCATTTGCTGTCCCAGCTCTCTGTTCTCCTTTCTCCACTTCTCTTTGTCTGCATTTCAACCTCTTTGTCATTGCTCAGATGACGCTGTGAATTTGTAGGTACCATTTATTGTGTCTTCTAGTGCCATTGTGATGGGCTGGATGAACGGGTGGGTGAATGGCTTAAAAGTTCGCCCACTTTGCATATCGGGATATACTTCAGCATTGGCTATAAGGTAGCAGAACACTAGCCAGCTGTCTTACATATGGTCAGGGAGATGGGGGTGTTCAGCTGTATTGTGGTTTAATTACACAATATGTTTGATGTATCAGCGTCATTATCTAGCAATGCACAGGATTTTTTTTGTGAAATGCTGACAATGTTGAAGTGTGTCGAAGGCTGTTTAGTCTGTGTTGTTTGCTTCAATAGCTAAATATATAGCTTGTAACTGTAAATTATGTTTATCACAAGTGGTGCTTAGTGTTTTTTTTTTTTAGTCAAGAGCATGTCAATCCCTGTATTTGCTCAAATAAACTGTAGTTAGGTGAAGAGAACAATGATCAGAATTGCAGAATAGTAGAATCTTGTTAACCACTGGCATTTCTTTTGCTTTAAATAGGTCATTAACTGCAGTTCTATTCTGCCATGATGCAGTTGACCTGCATGGTCAGATGCATCACTTTAATCATCCTGCCTTGGTTGTTTGTAGTGGGATGTTGTAACAGTACATCAGTAGAAATTCATGCTGCATTTATGCCATTATAGTATAAAATGTTAAGTTTAGAGATGGTTACTTTAGATTGCTACACTCGCTGATGGTGCCGTAATAATGTAGTAATAGCATAATAATCACAGTGTGTGTCTAAATATCATCTTGCTGAAAAAGGCATACACTGTAAATGTGGTGAGGCTGAAATGAAAGGAATGTCCTTGTAGCTCCCCGCAGAGTTATTTATTTAGTGAAGTGATGTAAGCATTTAGTGAGAACAGCTATGTATTGACTCTTACTTAACAATACAAACATCAGATAAGATTTGTATTGGATAACTAGGCATTTGTCTCTGTTCTTGTCTGAGTGAAGTTGAGGTTTACTTTGAATTTATTAAGTGTTGATTTCACTTACCAAGTGTGTCAGTTAAAAGCTGTATGTTTTATTGATGCTAACCTTTGTCACTTGAGATATGTCGCTGCTTTTTAACAGATGTCCTCAGGTCTTTTGCGTGGATGTCTTGTGTTAGACATTCCCGCATATGTCAGTGTCTTGCACATCTGTCCTGCTATTTACACATTTTCACGCTAACAGACATCATAGTCTGATAGAAATAATCGAGGTGTCTCTTGCTGTATTTTTAGCACATTCCAGTTGTGGGCAGCATTTTTGGAGATTCATTCTATGAGCACCAACTGGCATCCAGACAGACCAATGCTCTGTCCCATCAGGTTAGTGCTTGTTTCTTCCATAACCTCTGGGCCCTGTTTTATCACTTTATCTAATTGTCTGAAAAAGTCTTGGGCTAGTAAGAGTATTGGCCTGTTTGAATTAACATCACAGAGAACAGTTTTTGCTAATCTGTTGATTATAGTACCCTTTGTTGTTCCTCAGCTTGAGCAATTCAACATGAACATGATAGAGAACCCAAGCAGTTCTAACAGCCTTTACACTCAGTGCTCCACACTCAACTACACACAGGCAGCAATGATGGGCCTAACCGGGAGCCACGGCAACTTGCAGGACACACAGCAACTAGGCTACAGTAACCATGGCAACATTCCCAACATTATTCTCACAGGTATATCTTTTTTCTCTGTTTCTTATTGTGTAAGTCCTTCCAGGGATCTGGACTTGTCAGTGGCATGCATGAATGCAGTTTTTAAATGTTCTCATGCAAATCTAGCAAGTCTGCCTGGACTCAAATGATTTCTGTGTTTCGTATTTTTCCCTATACGTTTCGAATGATTAATATTAGTCACCGGGGAGTCCCCGCCTAGCCTCTCCAAGGAGCTGACCAGCTCGCTGGCTGGTGTGGGTGACGTCAGCTTCGATGCAGACTCTCAGTTCCCGCTAGACGAGCTAAAGATTGACCCGCTGACCCTAGACGGACTGCATATGCTGAACGACCCGGACATTGTTCTCGCCGATCCAGCCACTGAGGACACGTTCCGCATGGACCGACTGTGAAGCAAGCAGCAGCTGGAACTCAAAAGAAGCTCTCTGAAGAGGAAGAGGCTGGAGACTACTAATTGTGCAGCTGCATGACCACCCGGTTTATCATCCAGTCCACAGCCCTCCCTGCCTCCCCCAAATGGCATCTACAATAGCATGCTGCCAAAGCCGTCTGGGGAAGGGAGGCGCTCGAGCACAGTGGTGGACGTGGCGTTGCTGCATCCACACTGGCTAGTTTTTTGCAAGGCGGCTAGTTTTAAACCTCGTCCGTTGTACAAGTGTGCGCTATGCCCCCCTTTAGACCTACGTGTTGAGTTGCTTTGTTTCTTTTTGTTCTTTGGGGTTTTTTTGTTTTTTGTTATTGTTTGTTTTTCTTTTTTATGTTTCTGTCGAATCTGAGGTGATGTTTGTCTTTCTCATTTCATTTGTATTTGAGTATTAATGCTGTTTTCTATGAAAAGCAAGTGTCATGGTGTGTGTGCGTGCGTTAAACTTTATTTACCTAAATATTGAACTTCCTGACCATGATGGTTTTCCCCCTAAAACACAGGTTTATTTTTATGTACAATTCGGGTTTCTTTAATACTGTTTTTTTTTTTTATTTATTTGTCTATTTTCATGTTTTTCATATTCATATGTTTGGTGTGTCATGTGAATGTGAATCACCACCTTTTTGTTTTTGCTGTTAATGTAACGATCACATGTGTCTTTTTCACGTTGTTCGTTTGAGTCGGTGTGCGTTTGTGTGGGTGTTAAATTATCGGTATATTTAAACTTTTCAGTTATTTATTGAACCTTTTTATTTAATACTAAGGAGTACTACTCCCCCCATACTTCTTTTTATGGATTTGAGAAAGCATCGCTCGCTACTGTATGTACTTTAGGATTGCAAAGGGTTTACTAAAAAAAAAAAAACACACTTTTTTTTTTCTTTTTTTCCCTTTTTTTGCTACATAAACTCCGAACACTTCATGGTGACGACATGCTGGCATTGGTGTTTTTACATGTTTGCCCGCGGATTCACTGATGTAATTGTGTCAGAACGGCAGCCATGCCTCTATTTTTGGTATAGATATTGTAAAGTGTACGTTTTTACTTGTTCAGTCGCTTGTTCAGTTGCAAACTGAAAATGTTAGTGCCGTCATTGACTTCTGAATTTGCATTAAAAGGCTGTCATCATGCAGGGCCAAAACCGTTAAAGGGAAGCTTCAGAAAGCTACTGAACTCATCACTGTGAGCTGACCTGATTTTGCCTTATGAACAAAAACAAAAATGCTGTTTTTAAGCTGTCAGTGTGACAACAAGTTTTCTAATCATCCTATTAATGTTTATTCTCGTATCTGAAACGATTTCTGATCGTGCACAATCAGTGGCAGTATTGTGTTTTTTTATAAATGTGGTTTTTCAATTAAGTACTGTATGGCCTGTAGGTTTAAGTGTCCAGCTTAAATGGAGGTTATGTTGTGAAGCCAGGCGTCAGTGCGTCTGAACTGCTAAAGTGAAAGTAAGGGGAGGGTACTGCTCCTTATTCTCAGTGCTGTTTACCAGAATGTTGTTCTTGTCTTTATTCATCTGTGTTGATGTGTTTGTTTCGGTCTGTTCATGTGGTGTCTCATACAATGTCTTTATGTTTTTGGAAAAAAAAAATAGAATCACATATTTATATTTGTGTACACTATGAAATTATAGAAAACATTACTGTTAGTCACTGTTTTATGCCACTTGAAGTAAGGGCCTAATTCAGAAAAAAGCATTATAATGCTGCTTTATCCAGCTTGGAAATTAAAGCACTTGGTCACTGCACAAAAAAACACATTTGGTACCAAATCCTTATAGTGGCAAATGATGAGCATGATGCCATTCATTATTGGTAAACAATAATATTGTAATTGTTGTTTACACTGTTTATTTTATATATATATAGTTTTCACAACATTGTGAATATATCAGTTTTAACTGAATTCAGCCAAGAATCTCGATCTTGACTTTATGTGGAGTGCAATCTGTAAGTGACTGGACAGCATTGGATCTGAAAGTAAACAAGGATTGTGAAGTTAAAGTGCAGAATGTTGACTTTATGAATGTCAACCAGATGGGAATCCCAGCATGGTTTAGATGTAGTCCATTGTTTTAGAGGACCATAAGAAATTGAACAAATAGGACAGGGTCATGTGAAATTTCTTTATTTGGTGCTTACTTTAGTACCTGGTCAGTTTTTGCATTCAGTCTCTAGTAAGCAAAATGCAGGCTCATTAAGGAGATTCAGTTCCAGTTTTTGCCAATTAAGAGCATTCCACCCTTTTGAGGCATGAAAAGCTTCATAGCTCCTTTGTATTTTTTCAGAATTTGTTCTTGTGGTCATTCTTGTTCTCACCAGTACGTTATTATTTAACATTTAATTTATGTACCAAGTTCGTTTTAAAAGTTGATTATATTTCTGATTTTTCAGTTTTATGATGGCCTACTTTACCTGCCATTGACACACACCTTTGGTCCTCATGTAAACCCACTCTAAACCTTTTGATAGGTCTTTTCAGCTGGGATGGACACTTAATACAGATTCAGATGTTTTTAAAAAGTTGACATTCTGTGCTTGAACCTCATCGGTCCAGGGCGCTGGAGTGCAGTCATGGACATTGGTCATTGTCCAATTACATACACATTGCACTACAATTGATCTAACCAGATCAGTTCGATCTTTGTGAGGGATATGACTTTAAAAAAAAAAATGTAAAATGTGAAATGTACAGATTGTGCGATTCCTATGCAAACTAGAGAAATTTATCAGTCTACAAATCAAAATATATCTTGTTGAATTAAGTGAGTGGTTTATATGGTGTAGCTCTAAAGCTTTTAAAATAGCAATCCACAGATAGTGTAGATGGTTTATTAGGCACTTGAAACAGGCCAGACAAAAATCCACTACTAGCATTAAGCAACAGTTTACAGCATGCAGTGTTGATTGATGTGGCCACACTAAATCCGAATTGCGATAGTGTTAAACTTTTTTTTTTTTTTTAAGCCCTCAGACAATGCCATTCATCTTCACTTTATTTAAACAAATGGGATTTTTGTTTTCAACATTTATTTCAGACACTTGTATGGTAAATACTGTACATAGAGCTTATCACTAGACTATGACTGCATGTCAAAAACAAGAAAAGGACCTTCAGTAAGAGGCTTTCCTTAGCTTGGCTGATTTCATTATAAAGTGTGCTGCACATGATTACACTATGGACTTTTTAAGTGAGATGCAATGCATGCATTGATTTAAAAAAAAAAAAAGTGATTTCATTTGATCACATCATATTTGCGTATATTTTGGTAGATCACCTTTGGAAGTACAGTGTATGGGGCTCCATGTGAGATGTTGTGCGTCACACCAAATTACCTATTGCTTGACCAAAGCAGTTTTGTTCTTGTTTATTTTCCCCTATCTGTACTGCTAGCTGTTGTTTTTAATTACTACTTAAGATTTATTTTATTTCTGTGTTTTGCATTTTTTATTTTCTTCGGTGCGTTTTTTTTTTGTTTTGTTTTGTCCCCCGATCATCATGATTGTAGCGAGCTGGACCTTATACTTGTTTATGGTTTGTTTTGTTTTCACTTGAAACACTCATCAGTACTGTGGCTTAGCTTAGCTCTTGCATCTTCACATTACAGACCCTTCTCACAATCACTGATATATATCACTACATGTCACTGATATATATGGCAGCTTTTGTGCTACTTTGTATGTGTGTGTGTGTGTGTGTGTGTGTGTGTGTGTGTGTGTGCGTGCGTGCATGCGTGCGTGTGTGCGTGCGCGTTTGCGTATGTGAGCGTGTGCGTGTGCGTCTCTCTTTTTGTATCTTTTCTCAGTGTGTTGCTTCGCACTTTAACAGTGGCTTTATGGCATTAAATTTGGACTGTTTAATCCTCTGAGAACACTGACTGTTTAGCTCTGTAGATTTTATGGTTTTTTTGTTTGTTTGTTTTTGTTTTTGGTTTTTTTTGTTTCTTTATGGATGGCTAGTCCCTGAAATCAAGGCTATTTTTCCTTAATGTGAAAATTTTAGGGGTGAATTCTCCACTGTATTGCACTGATAACTTTGAGGGATAACACTTTTTGGGAGCAAATATGTAACTTTACAATGCAAACTTAAAAAAAAAAAAAAAGCAAAAACAAGGGCTCAGTCTTTGTGCTCTAAGTTGTGTAAAAAAAAAAAATAGGGAGATGCAGCCAGAATGTATGTTTTATTTCTCTCCTTGGATTTCCAGTAGTTTTCCTCACACATCGTAATAGCAGTTTTGGACTTTTTATTGAACCGTTTTCGATCTCCACAACAGTTTGTTTATTTTGGACGTATATTATTTCTGAATGCAGAGCCCCTTTAAAGGAGCCTCCTTCAGACTCCCCTGTAAGCCTTAAGAGGACTGCTGGGCAGTTGCTATGGTTCTCGTGTATCCGCCAGTTTTCCACCATTATAATAGACAAATGAGGAAGTGGTTCTCTTATACCAGAAATATTTGTTGATAAACCTTTAGAGTAATAGTGTGGCCTATATGAAATAGATATAGTATATATGATCCGCCAAACATAAGTGCCATCTGCATTGATTTACTCTTTGAAAATCATTTTTATTTAGCCGAAAAGAAAAAAAAGCGACTGAGCAGATGTATGGGGAAAAAACGTTGTGAAACAAAAAAAAAACCTGCTCATGAGAACATTAGATAAAAGAAAAACACTTAAAATCTGCAGTCACTCAGATCAGAAACAGTGCTGTTTATATGCATTTTAAATACATGTACTGAGATGAAGAAAGCATCGTTGGGCTGGAGCTTTTGACCAGCTGTGTGCAGCAAAACATTTTCAACAGTGTTTTGAAGGAGTTACATTATTCATAAATGTAGAACTCTCATGTAACTGTATAGATTTTCTGGTGTGGTCCATATTTTGACTCATGTTTGTGGAAATTGGTTGTAGAAGGCCACTTTCTCTCTGTACATAGTCTCAGTGATCGTTTCATGGATGTTTTCCGTTCTCAAAGTATGCTAAATATGGATGTGCATGATGTCTCGGCTACATATATCAGATCGTTCTTATTACATCATTTATATTTTGTAATCTGTATTTCTGTACGTGTTTTTAAAATATATACATTTAAACTGCTGTGTTTGTGATTTCTGTGACATGTCACTGCTGCAACTCGACGGACTTGAAGGAAGTGTGTGTTTGTTGTTGCCTTAAAACAGAAGAGGTAGTATTTTTTTCATTTGACTCCATGTTATATTTTATTTTTCCATAATGGAGGAAAAATATAACATTACGATTAGGGAGATACATTTCTCATTTCTCTTATCTGATACTGTTGAGTGTCAGATGAAATCAGTTTGATTTTTTTTTGTTGTTGTTGTTGTTGTGTTAAAAAGCCGGTTTTAGCCGAATCACATCACATAAAAGTAAGCCATCATGCTCAAACACTTCAGATACTCTACAAACCCCACAAAGGACACAGTGAACAACCTGACTTTTACACAGTGACTTTTGCAGCAAAGAAATAGCAATCACATCAAATTGCCCACCTCAGTGTTTATTTCCATTACTGCATTATTGCTCCACTTTTACTCCAGGCATTTCAGATACAACTGACATCGAGCAATCTAAAACACTTATTTCAGCTTTTACAGTAATGATACATTTACAATGACACTGTCAAACTGCCACTGGTGCTTAAGACAAGACGGACTGTGTGAATGACCACTCAGTCATATAGCTCTTTTTTGTACAGGCTTCATCTAATAGTCTCACCTTCTTACAGTTATTTACAGTTAGACAGTGTGGTCTAAAGATGTCACTGCGAAGAGGTGGATAGAATGTCTTTGGGGCTGTGCCTGATTTTAAATTTGAAGCTGGACTTGCTTTGCCCTGAATGTATCAAAGTCCTCTGGTAGGGTATCTGGAGAGAAAGACGTGGACAGTGGTTAGAGTTGCGGGATACATACATTTTCTCTTTGTCTTCTTTTCTCTTTCTCTTTTGTAGTCTTGAAAGACAGCAACTTCACATCATAATCTGAATTGATTATAGCTAGCCTTCAAGACATGCACACAAGAGCTCTCTTCTGTTTAGCTTCCATGTAGTGTACATCATTCAAAAAGAAGCCCCGGCTGAAACACTTCTTATAGCATCAGCATTAACAGACAGGGAAAAATCGTGATGGGCCGAATAGGTTGGTATACATAAATGCGTTGACGCCACAAAACCAGTGATTTCAAAACAGGTCATTTTGCAACTCTCTTCCCATATATGGACTGCATGGGCACACTAAACACACTAAACTTCACACACTAAACTTTTATTTAAGTCAGTCTTCCATGATATGGCCCTTTAATCCTGCTTTCAGTTTCTAAACTTTCTAAAACGTTTTTTTTTTTTTTAGTTCTTATATTTGTGCAGATTAAATCTTACAGCCCTGAATGTAGGTATACTGTCACACCTTCATGAACACATTTTACTTTCATAGTAGTCTTAAGTTTCAAGATGCATAACTAAATAGTAAGGACAGGGCTCAAGGTTAATACATCAGATTACAGGTTAATAAGCAATTAAAAAAACAAATTAAGAAACTAAACGTACCATTGCATCGGTAACGTAGGTTGGCCCAGATAATGTTCTCCTGTGAGAAGCAGAATACTCCTAGTCTGCCACCTCTCATTGTTGTGTCAATTATAATTCCGGTGTCTGCAACCATCTGGGGACCCTCATAGAAACGGACCCTGTATATGTGATAGAGATCCAAACACTCTTAAAGGTTGAAGTTCAGGGTACAGTGTTGTAAATTCAGTGTAGTTAGCGAGTTAGGTTCGTAGACAGAGGGCTGTCCACAGCTGTTGTACCTGATGTACCCATCATGAGGTCTGTGCTGCAGGAACCAGCGATAAGACGTCTTGTCCTTCCAGCCAACGTTTCTCGGATCTTTCCACAGCAGCTTCACCTGGTCGGGAGTGTCGCCTGTGTGCCACAGTGAATTC
The DNA here is from genome assembly GCA_037576975.1 of Alestes dentex. Classification (NCBI taxonomy): domain Eukaryota; kingdom Metazoa; phylum Chordata; class Actinopteri; order Characiformes; family Alestidae; genus Alestes; species Alestes dentex. The sequence goes on from JBBIGA010000038.1 coordinate 13,795,826, forward strand.
CGCAGGTTCTCTCCAGGCCCTGTGTCTGATTTCACAGCCTGCACCCATAATGATACGGTATACATACAGAACACACAACAAGTGTTGGATTATGTAACTTCTGCAAGCAACATTGGCACAAGAACTGTGAGTTGGGAACTTCATGAAAAGGTTCCCCTGGCCATGTGGCTGCACACAAGCCTGAGATCACCACATGCAATGCCAAGCAATGGCTCAAGTGCATGCTTCAACTGGACTCTGTAACAGTGGAAACTTGCTCTCTAGAGTGAGGATTCACACTTCATTATCCGATAGTCTGATGGATGAATCTGGGTTGGATGCTAGGAAAATGCTGCTCTCAACAGAATGTCGGGTTCCAACAGTAAAGTTCAGTGGAGGGGAATAATGGTTTAGGGCTGTTTTTCAGGGTAGGGTAGTTAATGGTACAGCGTGCAAAAACATACTTTGGGATGAACTGAAATGTCGCCTAACATCTGTGCCTGGGCTCCCAAATGCTGGAAAGCCTTCTCAAAAGAGTGAAGGCTGTTACTAGTCATAAGGTGATATAAGGTGACATATTAATGCCTATGGTGTTGGAAAAGGATGTCTTTTGGCCACATAGTGTACCTCCAGACTGATTTGCACTGTGCTAGAACGTTGTCCTCAAGGAACCCAGTGTCACAGTAGTGAAAAAACTTGTGACCTGTAATTAGTGGCACGCAAATGGAGTCCAATCTAGAAATCCGTGCATACCTTGAGTTGGATCCCTGGTTCAGCCACAGCTCGGAAGGGATTAGCCTGCCAGTATATCTGCTCAACCTGCTTCCACATGACCACATAAAAACTGGAGCTGTCCTGATAGCCAAAGATAAAGCCAGCATAGTCATCATCCGTTACCGTATTCACATGAAACGTCCCTTCAAAGTCCACCCCATTGAAAGCTGTGTAACCTGAATGGGAAAAAACAAGAAAGGGTTCATTTTGTAGCCTGCATCATAAACTGTTACTACATTTTAGGGGTATTCTAGTGGATGAGATAATGTTGATGGTAGATCCATATTACCAACAGCCAGTCCTGGGTCACTGTTCATAGTTTGAACTATCTCTCTCCCCTGTTTGAAAAAACAAGTATTTGCATTATAAAGCTCACCTTTTATGCCTTGCCAATTAACTTTGTAAAACCAGGACATAGCAGATCTGACCTGATTGAGCACTACCCAGTTTGGATCAATCTGTGCGTCTCCCTCTGGATCCAGCACCACAGTCTGGTAAGCTCTGAAGTCAGTGAGAGTGACCTCTGCATTCTCAGGACACACATCAAGGGGGTCAATCACTGTGTCGTTGTCAAAGTCCTGCTCACAAACATTTCCAATTCCATCCCCTGAAATTTACATAAGGAGAAAAAACAATTTGTGTAAGCCAAATAAAGAAAAGTTTAAAAGAAAAAATTACAAAGGTTACAGGATAAGGAGGAGTATAGTTCAGTAAAAAATCCAATGTACATAGGTAGTCTAGGTCTACTGTAGAAAAGTAGTGTGTGAACAACTTGTGTTTTTATCATTAATGCTGTTGTCCATTTTCCTAGATAATAGTATGCCATGCATCAGAAAATGCAGAATCAAGACTAGGTATAAGTCGTAAGTGACAAACAGACCATCCGAGTCTTCCTGTAACGGGTTGGGGACGAGCTTGCAGTTATCTGGTCCTGGAGGAAGGAGATCTGGAATGCCATCATTGTCGTCGTCATCATCACATTCATCCCCCATGCCATCCTTGTCTGTGTCCAGCTGAGAGCTGTTAATGACAGCAGGACAGTTGTCTCTCGAGTCCTGATGACCATCTCCATCACTGAGAGGAAAGGGAATAACCATTTAGATGAATAGAGGTATGAGGGAAATATTCCAGAGCATGTTGTGCACAGAAATTGAGATACCTGTCTTTGTTAGTGTCACATGGATCACCAATCAGGTCATTGTCCATGTCCAGCTGTGAGAGCAAAAAAAAAAAAAAGGGGGATCATCAGGTTGTCTCAAAGAGAACACATTTGAACCATTCTATGTTCGTGGTGACACGGATGTTGATATTTAATTCAAATGTAAAATGTTTTTATGACTTTAAAGTTGTGGGATAGCCTTTGCAACCACAATGATAGAATAATCTGTTTGAGATAAAATGCAGGATGGGGGCAAGACCTGATCCGGATTTCGAACATATGGACAGCTGTCACACGCGTCACCAACATTATCGCCATCTCGATCAATCTGGTCGGCATTGGGAACCTTCTTGCAGTTGTCCTTGTCATTTTTGATCCCTAAGGAGCAAATCAGAAGCTCATAGAGCAGCCAGATTAAGAATTGCCAAGGCTAATGGAAATACCAACGTCATACATACCATCACCATCAATGTCATCATCGCATTCATCACCCTTCCCGTCAAGGTCAGTATCCTTTTGGTCATTGTTTTTAACCAGCCGGCAGTTGTCGCAAGCATCTCCGTAATCATCCTCATCAGAATTTTTCTGGTTCACATTTGGGACAAGCACGCAGTTGTCCTAGACACGAAAAGAACCTTGTGATGTAAGGTATAATTGCCTTAAGCAACACCTCTTTAAGCAATTAATGACTTGACCAAAGTGCCGAACTGACCTCTATATTAAGGATCCCATCTCCATCTGCGTCATCATCACAGGCATCCCCAATGTTATCTTTATCAGCATCTTCTTGGCCAGAGTTGGGCACGGTGAGACAGTTATCCTAAAAATGCACTTTCAGTGAGATTCTTGGGATTGCAGTAACCTACACTTTCAGATATATCTATGGAAAATCTGTTTCATGAAATCTGATTTTCTTACTTTAGCGCAGTTTCTCTCTGGACATTGAAGTTTTTCATCAGGGAAGCCATCAATATCTCTGTCCAGTCCACATACATATCCATTGCCAGCCCATCCAACTCCACACTAAACACAGAGATATTTTTTCATCAGTTTTGCTAGATATGGACAAATGCCCTATGCACATTTGCTAGCAATGCTGTCTGTAGCTTTTTGGAAGTCTGTAACAGTCCTTACAACACATTCTATACTGCCATCTCGGTGGACAATACACTCAGCGCTGGCGTGGCAGGGGTTGGGCTGCCCGTTCCCACAAGCCCTCTCTGGCTTACAGCCCTGTGTCTGGTCTCCAACAAAGCCTGGCTTACAGGGGCCACAGCGGAAAGACCCCTGTCAAAAACACATACACATACAGAATGGGGTGAAATGAAAAATCAGTCATCAGTTCATCTAGTCACAGAAATAGTGAGACTAAAACAATGACTATATTGGGCTGAAATCACTTCATCTCCACAGTCATTATGAACCCAGTAAAATGTAATGATTTTCTCAGAAATAATGATTCCCTTATTTTGTGTCCCATATCTAATGTACCCATGTTACACCCCAGAGAATACAATGAAGCGATGTAGGCATAAAACTAATATGTGTTGCATACATTTTCCATTAATATTTGATTATTAAACAGTTGCTCACCGCTGTGTTTTGACAGAGGGAGTTCTCCACACAGCCTCCGTTTGAGATTTCACACTCATTAATGTCTTTACAAACCTATGAATCAAGACAAGGTGGAAGAAAGATGTTATGTTTATGTTCTTTTCAATTTTTTGAACATCAGGATCTGGATAGAGATCTGAGAGCAGTGACCTGTTTGTTGGCTTTAGCATAGGCAAGTCCAGCCCCTTGCACCTGGGGACCTTTGTAGCCAGCCGGACAGAGGCCACAGCGGAAACCAGGAGATGTGTTTATACATCTCACACCCATATGGCATGGCAATACAGTACACTGCAAGCATAAAAAACAAGGATTACAGAAAGTACATTGCACTGTTTTTATTCTTTTATCTGGTATCATCTAGGGCTGACCAGTATAATTTGCAAATGCAAGTATTTGTTTGATATGTCTTTGTACATGCTTAGATATGATATGGTGTTATGATCTAGGTTTCACATATGGCAGTCTCCTCCTTTCTCCTCTTTTTTCTTGTAGTCTAGACAACAACACACTCTATCAGCAAATATCTTTTAAAAAGGCAGTAATTATTACTGTGCTGTATTGTAAAAAAAAAAATAGTTAAGGCCAGAAGTTCACAAACATTTTTTAATTTAAGACCCCATTTGTGGATAGTAAGTGTCACAGTACCAATCACTATGAAGGCACGACAAGTTTGATGAACTGTCTCAAATGTGTAGGTGTAGTAATACATATCTGAATAAGCTAATAGTTTCTGGTGAGCTTGATGCTAAAACCGAGAGTTTAGAGATTCAAACATGCTGAGGGATTTCTGGCCGAACACAAGGAGGGTAACACTGATTGCTGTAGTCACTAACTGAAATCCCAATGGCAATAAATGAAAAAATTCTGTTTTGTTAATGTTTCACCCTTACCGAAATTGGCTGTATTTGAATCAGAGGCCACAACTGTGTCTTCCATAGCAGCATACGGGGCTTGAGTGGCTTCCTAATGTAAATTGTAGTTTCCCATTCAATTTTACCATGAATATTCAAAGTCTGTTTGGTCTAGCCCTAGTGCTTCATGGATTACTAACCGTTTTCTATAGTCTATATATAGAATATAGAATCTGGAGAAGTATGCTGTAATTATTTTTTAACCAAAAGGAAATCAGTTTAACAGTATCAGTTTAACACCACTTTGCAGGAGCTGGTGGTATATTTATTTTGGCTTTTGATAAACAACATTCCTCTTCTGAGTCTCACCTCATCCACATCTGTGCAGTGGGTGCCGTTGCCCACCATACCCTCAGGACACGGCCCGCATTTGATTCCAGTGGCCGTCTCGATACACTCCACACCTGGGTGACAGGGATTGGGAACGCAGGAAGGCTTTGGCTTTGGTTCTACAACATCTGCACGCATGCCTACAGGAGCGAAAACCAATGTTGAAGTCACACTTATTTAACAAAGACTCAGCACAATAATGTGTGATTCTTTAATGTTTATTCTTTTTTTATGAACATTTTAAGTCTTTTTTTCCAAGTATCGTCATAACAAAATGCTGCTACCAGCATAATAGTTCAAAGAAAATGGCTTTAATTAAACATAAAATGGCAAGTTTTAACACATTAATGTTTTCTTGTCAAGACCAGTACAAGTATTTGAAACTTGGATTTGAAAGTGTGTAATTTTTATTTATAGAAATTATCTATAAAATGTAATGTTGATATTGAATTTATTATGAACTTATTAACACTTTTAACAAAATTACTACAATAAAAAGTGATGAATGGTTAGGGCTCAGGCCCAAAATAGCAAGGCGAAGTCATTAATAAGGCACAATAAAAATGTTTAGAGCTGCTGTTACATAATCTTTAAAAAAAATATTCATTATTTGCAATTGAAAACCTACCAAGGGGTTGAAAAGTTGCCTTTTGAAAATAGTGTTAAGTCAACTGATTAATAAAGTGCTGTCTTTGCAGCCACTCTGGAGTGTTGCTCCTCCACATGTGAAATGGTTTGATCATTAACTTTTGTATTTACTCAACATTACATTATGTGTGAATGTATGATTGCTGCTGAATAAAAACCTCCACCTGAATAAAAGAACACACGCCCAAGTTACTCACCACAGGCCTCACACTCCATTACTGTGTTCTTCAGGAACACAATTTCCTCAATCTGTGTGAGGAGACAGACCAAAGAATTAGCACAAATATATAGAATCAAGTCGATTAATGGCTCACAGTCTTACTGAATTACCTGTTGCTTCAGCAATTCCTTGATTTCAGCCAGAGCCTGGTTTGTGCCCTTAATCTGTTTTATTATCTCTCCATCTGTAAAAAGACAACATATTTGATTACCAACACTAGAAATGATCAATTATATTATAATTATAATGATAGTATCAATACCACAATCAGCATGCGTGATCCATGAGGCCTGATCTCTACTGAATGCTAACTTTAACTCAAAGTGTGATTTGTGATGGATGATTTAGTCTGCTGTTGACGGCAAGTAGAATGTTCTTTTGTCTGAAAATCTCTGAAACTTTCTTGCCACTAGTTTTGGCCTAACTGCTATTATTGTAATAATAGTTTGTCTCAACTTGCACAGAGGCTAAACAATACTGTGCAAAAGTCTTGAGCCGTTCCTCATTTCTTTATGTTTTTAACGTAATCACCTTTTATGCTTGTCAAACGTATTGACTTGCCTGACAAACGTGCCTTATTTTTGCAATTCTGATTAGATTAAATGGAAGAAAAGTAATGTTTTACTGCGACAGGTTGCAAAGTGCCTAAAGATAAGGTATCTAGATAAAGGTGTTCCAACTACACACCGTTCAGCACCACCAGTATACTGATCACGGGCCTGATCATACGAAATCATCTGCAATCATTTCTTCACTGGTTAAGGCCTTAAGTTAGATATGTTTTGGGGTGGCAAAACCTTGTCACAGGAAGTAGAAGGCAAAGAAGTTTGTAGGATATTAGGCATGGTCATCCTCTCAAACCTTTATTTTTTAATTTTATTACTCCATTAATTGGACAAACTACAAACTACATTATTCAAGTAACCATTATTCAAGTAATCATTATAAAAGTAGTACAAGAGGACCCTGACAATAACTGTTCTGATTTTGCATTGAAAAAGAGCCTGATAGAGCTGGATAGTCACCAGCTGTGGGTTATTCCATCAAGCAACATTTCCCAGTAAACTTCATAAAAATGGTGAGCAAAATGTTGTCAGTATGTACAATTTTCAATTATGACTATATTTTCAGAATAGTAAATGACTGTTTAACCTACAGTTTTATGCAAAAGAAGAAGTTTATTTGCTGAGTTTAACATATTGGAAAAAATGCAACATAAAGCACTGTGTCTATTACATTTTTCCTTATGCATAGACCATATTTCTTGTCTTACTTTGTTTCTGACATGGTAAATTCACTAAAGAATCAGTAATTGTGCTATAGAATGTGTCAAAATAAAAAGTGTACTATTTTAACTTCAAAAAAATTGTTTTGATCAGATGCACCCAAACTTTTGCATGTATTTCTAGACATTTTCTACATGTTTCATCCAGTGGGATTGTGTCTTATACCTTCTTTTGGACAGGCTTCACATCTGATGGACATGTTACCCAGAGCGTCCTGCAGGGCAGCAGAGGGCAAGAGGGCAGCCATGGAGCCTTACTTCCTCTTCCTCTCTTGCCCTCTTTCGAGAGTATGCAGAATGTCTTAAATCAGAATGATTCAGAACAGTGTGTGTGTGTGTGTGTGTGTGTGTGTGTGTGTGTGTGTGTGTGTGTGTGTGTGTGTGTGTGTGGTACATCTCTCTCCCCCATGAGCTGCTCTCCCCCCCCTCTC
>JBBIGA010000038.1:13803276-13835508 GCA_037576975.1 Alestes dentex
AGGAAAATACCAACCCTATTTAGCGGGTTCCGAAGTCCATGGCAATGTAAGCACAGAGGGAGGGAGAGAGAGAGAGAGAGAGAGAGAGAGAGAGAGAGAGAGAGAGAGAGAGATTAAAATCAAATCAAGTATACACAGCTGGCATTCGGCACATGGACCAGGCAATCTTTACTGATTGTAATGTTAGGTTTGGAACAGCTGCATAGGTGACTGGCATGCCTTAAAAATGCAGAGATGATAACAGGTTTCTATTCATGACAAACTCGACATTTCAACTTCACAATGCAAGTCATTAAAGCATTTTTTGACATCAATGACACATTCGCAACGGGTGGACCAAATAACACAATCCCACCTGACAGCACATTAACATCATGTAGAGTGGGGTGTAATGGTAAGGCTCCGTTTCTGAGTCACAGTTTGGTTGAATCACGGCTCAGCTTGGAACAAGCTTGATTAATTGAAATATCTTTTACAAATTCTGGCCATATTACTACATTAACAGTGTTTGCTCTGCAATGCATGCAGTTGCTCTGAGTTTCAAAGTTAGTAACGTCTGCACTCCAAATCCAGGGGATTTCTTAAGTTTCTTGAGTTTCCAATATATTTAGCCGAATTGGTGGAGCCATATGAGTGTGGTTTAGGGGGAGAGTTTCCAAATGTAAAAATGTAACATGTCCAGATGTAAGTAATGGGTAAAAAAAAAAAAAAAAAAAAATCCAAGATTTTGTTACGCTAGTTTATATATCAGCACTGAAAAAATAAGCAGCATCCGAACAGCAGACTAGCCATTTATTCCACAGCATACAGTTATTGTTCAAACTGGGTCACGGAGGTGCTGATTAAATCCTGCTGCGAGTTTTTGAGGCTGTATGTTTTGTGGTGCTTAGCACTTATCTTGTTAAATGTTCATCTCTCCCTGTCAGTGAGATTTAAGCCAGCGTTCCTGCTCGTCGAGGCAATTTGTCCAGGTTTGGCGAATGCTGTCGTGATTTTCAAGACTGCTGTCCTTGACAGAATCTTGCCGTTTTCCCATCTGATGCACCTACACTTCAGGCACTATTTGACCTCACAGGAACTCTGTTTCAGCTGTTTGAGGTTTCTTGTAAATTTGGACTACTGATTAGAGTACCTTTACAGCTAAAACACTCTGCTGAACGAGATCAATCCTAAAGTAACTTCCCTTCCTTTGTGTAGCTGCCCTCATAATTGAGCTTTAATTGCTTCAAAATGAACGTCCTTTTAAACACAGCAATTATGTTATTTTGTCCACCTCATAAACCTTCAAAGACAATTTAAAAAGACACGGGCAGCTGCAGAGACACTGATTTCCATGAGCTCCTATAGTACATCAAACTACAGTGCAGGATGCCAAATTGTAAGTTGCTTTGGATAAAAGCGTCTGACAAATTATTGTAATGTAACATAGTGTAGTGCAGGATACCATGTGATATTCTTTACATTACACGCACACACATCCACACACACATATGCAGTTAATAGTCCTCTATTCCTCTGTAGTTTCAATGTCTTGGTGCTATCCCTAATCTAATAAAAAGGTCCAAAATGAAATATGTGTTAATTAAATGCTTCAAATAAAGTAAATAAAGCAAATACAAGGTACATTTTCATTTTCTAACAAACCTGGAAAGTTTAATATCTGGTCTCTATCATTCTTTAAGTCCTCTACCGTCATTAAGAGTCAAACACATGTCTACACATACACACTGACACAAATACAGTAACCCCCCCCCCGCTTTTCGTGGGCGTTACGTTCCAAGAGAACACGCGTATAGTGAAAAACCGCGTTGTTGTGATGCCTAAAAATGCCTATTTTATAGTGTAAACCCTAATTATGCCCCCAAATATGCTCCCAAAACACTTTAAGTTCATCTTAAACTCATTAGCCTTAAAGGAAATTTAAAGGTAAACCCGTATCCGTACTTTACAGTTTACACTGGACTCCTGCGGTGCTAGAATGTAAATACCGACGTTACCCCTGTACAGACTGCACTGTAATTCATGCATTTGATATAAGCAGGTAAATACAGTAATACATTAATTTAATTTCCAGTAATAAAAATGCAGGGCTTTAAGAAGAACAAAGTGAAAAACACGAGAACACTGGAGACGCTCCAGGAGGGAAATTCTGGACTGTGACGTCCGGGCCTCGTGCGCCACGCCCCCTCGTCCCCTGTTGTTTATGTTCGGGGCGGCACTGAGCAGTGGAGCTTCATTCCGTTCAGGTGTCTGATTGCCTTGGCAACCGCCGCCAGGCGCACGAGGCCTGGACGTCACAGTCAGCTGTACTCAGAGGTGGGAGGTTCGAAAATCCACGATGGACTGAAACCGTGACTGCTGATCCATGTGAAAGTAGGGGGGTTACTGCACACACACACACACACACACACACACACACACACACACACAATCCACTGCCTTCAACAGCTGCTGCATAAAGCCCATAGCTGGATGTTATTAAGAGTAGCACGAGGACAGATTTGAAACACAGAGCTGTAAATAGAAAAAAAAATGCAACAAAGCAGCAACCTTTTAATTACAGTCACCTACACAGCACACAGCTCCTCTGGGGTCCTAATTGTAGACCCCCTGATGAACCCTTAGTCTGCCTGTGAGGAAAAGCATGGGTCCTCTGCCATAATATCAGGCTGCTGCATTGGTAAGCTACTCACACGTTATGCTGCATAATCAGATCAATATACAGGCATAAGAGTCTGCTTCAGTGGGAGCTGTGTGAGTTAGCTTGACTGAAATGGACTCCACGGGACTGAAAACACACAGAGAACAGTGTGTGATTAGGCATAAAGAGTATGGCTTGTAGCAGCTCAGTGTAATAACTACTGATGATGTGATAACTACTCATCCTGTGTTATAAGCAGTCTGTGCAATTAACTGCTCTACAGTATGTCTTCTGTACCGAGATGTGCAACAAATTGTTTGCCAATCGGTATTGCAATATTGGCCTTTGCAATCCTGATATTGCAGAGGGCTGCAATATGCAAATGAGCCTCTAACAAGTCCCAGTATTCAATTAATTGTGTGCAGCGAGTTTCCTGACAAGGGTATCTGTGGGTTTGGATGACATGAGGCATAATACAAGGAGAATGAATAAGAGTTGGCCAGTCTTTAACCAGACCCCATTGATTCAGTTCAGTTTTTAATGTTGCACTTACTCCGCACAGCCTGTCTCACTTCAGACATTTCATTTTAATTTCCTGCTTCAGAGAGTTCTGAAAAGGTAAGAATATGCCTCTTTCCTCTGGGAAGGTGAATGTAGGATACGTTTAAAACTCAATCAAGATACACAATGAAAACGAAAGGATCACGTTGTACCACTGGGGTATCGTGTTCCCAACACAGACAAACATGAAGGATCGAATTTTCCAATAGCACAGAAAGTCTTGTGACCCCTGGCTTCTTCCTCTAGCCTTCTAATTTCCAATCCAGCATGACTCCATGGTCTCACTATCACATCAAACTGTTTAATGGTGAAACGACACTCTCTTAAATACTTCTGGGTCTGCTACACTCCATTTTGTAACAACCCCAAACCTGGCTTTCCCCAGACCTGCTTTTTTGTTTTCTAATGCTACTAGTTAATGATGCCAGAAATTCGTTTAGAAAAAGTCTGAAATTGTGGAATAATCTCTGTGTACTGAGCTAAGGAACTAAGTTTAACATTTCGCACAGACCCACTGAAAAGGGTGACATCATTTACGATGCAACAAGCCAAGCCATTACAAGCTGTCACTACTACATTTCCTGAATCCAAAGGAAAACCGCCTCAACAGGTATCGCATACAGACAGTAAACCTTGAAGTCAAGAAACTACCCACCTGTGAAATAAAACCACTGAATGTACTATTACAGCCAGTTAAAAAGTACAAAAAAAGTAAAAAAAAATTAAATATGAGTAATACATCTTACATTTGTTTTCCATTAATGAAATATATTACACAGTTATTTGCCCCGAAGCTATATCTAGCAGAATCTGTGGCACTTCATTTCTAATGCAGGCCCAAATAACTTCTAGATGTAATAGGACTAATTTTGTACCACACAGAATTAAAATGTGGTTGAAAGAAAGTGAAAACTAGTGAAGAAATTTTAAAAAATGAATGATTCTTTGTTTAGATAAAATGACTCTAACACATTCAGCAACAGATATTTACATGAATACAAGTTGACAATTATCCTTAGAGTTCATTGGCTATTCTGTCCAAGCCAATGAAAAATCAGCAATTTTGAGGCCTTACCATACAATCATAAAAGTAATTACACTTAGCTCACAGGGCCAAACTTCAAAAATGCATAATATCAAGGAATTTGGAGCAAGGCTATCAGATCTTGCAAGGAAATGAACTGAATAGACATTTTCCATTTCTTTATCTAGAAAATCCACAGCATAAACTGGGAGGTCTAGGTGAGCCGGTATGAAATGACCAATATTCCACTGGCAGAAACAAACAATAGATCATGTAGCCCTAATAAGGAAGATCTGTACTGTTGGCCTATATTCTAATTCCAGGGCGGAATACCAAGTATGTTTATTTCTGTGTGTGTGTGTGTGTGTGTGTGTGTGTGTGTGTGTGTGTGTGTGTGTGGTAAATTGCTCTCCCCTGGGGGCTGTTCTGCCTCCCCTCTCTCAGGCGTGGAGGGATGGAAATGTGGTCTTTCCATTAACGACATCTATATTTTCAACATGAATTCCTGGCAAAAGCTCAGGAGATTCTGAAACATGGACTGCTGCATGTGTAATATACATCAACTGAGCTAAATCATGGATCGGTATTGCAGTTTTCTGGACAATTCAGAAAAAATGACATAGCCATAAATGAATCAAAACAGTGGCAAAACCTTAAAAATTAAGGTTCCAGATACTGTTGTGATTTGGATGTATGCCTTTAAACAACTTGGACTCATTTGGGAAAGTCCTCTAAAGAACCGTTCATTGAACGGTTCTTTAGGGAACCAAAAGTGGTCCTTTAAAGCACACTTTTAAGACATGAAACTATTTCTTCCTTAGCATCATAAAATGTACACATATGCTGTGAAGTTGCGGTAGTAAAAAATAAACTTTTCCTGGAATTCCCAAACTAAAAGCCTTTCAGGATAAAATTCTTTTAAAATAAGACAGTAGATAGGAAACAAGAGAATGCCACTTAATAACAGCGAAAGATCACCTTAATCACCAAAACAGTGTTTGAAACATCTCATTCTGTTTAAATCAGATTAATGTCTGAAATGTAGTTGCTTACCTCTCGAAGCTGCTTGCCCAGACACCACAGAACGGCCCAGGATAAGAAATCCAGATAATAACAGAATCCAGCGCATTTCTCTAGTGTTCTGCTCTACCATCTGAGGGCTGTGAGGATGTCTGCTTTACTGTGAAATTCCTCCAGTTCCCTCCTCCATTTTTATACCTCTGGACCTCTTACATCACCAACAGCAGGAATTTGGCCTGTTTCTTACAGTGGACAGCATTTGTGCAAACATGAATTGGATAAACAATGAACTGCTAAAACAGTGGCCATTTTGCTATGAAATTCCGGCTCATGGAAAGGTTTTCTTTAATACTGGCAGAGCCAGTTGCGTTCTACTTTCAGGCAAAACAAAGCTGAAATAGATCTAATTTCCACTGAACAAACTGAACAAACCTACATTAAGTAACAAAGTTAAGACCTTTATTAAAATATTTGACAACCAGTAGTTCCCTATGCTGGAAACATACAAGTTGGAACATAAAAAGAGGTACGTCCTTGGTTTTGTCTTTACTGGCATTTTTAACACACATGCAGCTCGTTTGGGCTGGCTTGTTTATTTTGTGCCTTTCGGCTGTGTCTTTTCCAGTGATTGCATTTTCAGATGTTGGGTCCATTCCACATTGTAGGCCTGTGGGGTTCTGTGGTGCACCTTGACAGGCTTTAAGGCTCGGAGTACATTTATCTTACCTCCCCTCTCCCTGCATGAGACTCAGGAATGGAAAAACAAATAAAACAGTTAAATACTACTTTTTAGATCATTGTGGGGGTTGTTTTTTGGCGTCACTTTTCTTCGGGCAGTAATTATTTTAGACTTTTTCCTGATATGCTATGCAAAACATTTTAATTAAGATATGTTTAAGTTACATCTTTGCTTTAACACACGGAGATAATCCAGAGTGTTAACTCGAATCAGCAAAAGGTGAGAATGTATATATATATATATATATATATATATATATATATACATTTGAACAAGGTATCAGAATAAGAATTTTTAAGCATCAGTATCAAGGTTAATGTCTTATTAAATATGTCTTGGAAAATGTGTTGAAACATTTAAGGTACTGGACAAATGTTTTTCATATTACTGCATAAGCTGGTTCTTTAACTGCCATTGAACCATCACACATTAAATAAATATTTTTCTTTCTGTTTTAATACCACTTTTAACTTGCCCTTGTCCACTTACCTTCAACAGCTCCCCTGTGCTGAATCCCCAGCACCACCTTACGGGCCGTTACTTCATTAGTTTAAGTGAAGCTTGTTAAATGAGCCCTTGCAGCGGCGAAAGATCAAGTCATCACAAGTGGCGACTTCAGCAGCAGAACCTGAGGCATAGCTCTTTTACAACTTCAGGAAAAGGCAGACAAAGCTGTTTATGAGCCATAGTAGCAAACTATTAAAATGCTTAAAAACCATACAATTCAATTTGTTACACTTCAGGTGGCAAACTACTCCATCTGTTATCCAGGACTGCGAGTACAGCTCCATTACCTCTCTGTTAGCATGTTGGGTAAAAAGATAAAGGCCACTCAGATTTAGACCAAATCTTACAGCACAAGGTTTTTTGTTCTCCTCAGTAACGAAGAGATCTTATGCATGATTTGCTGCTTAGCTGTAAGAGAAGGAAATGTTGCTAGTGGCACTTGTGTAATATGAGTGTGTGTAATAATGTGTGGAGAGTCAAAGTGGACAAGGGCACGTTAAAAAAGTACTGAAATGGGGCCATTCCCTTCAGTAAGCAGGGCATCAGACTTTTTTTATAAATACCCACTATAAGAGACCTGTGGCAACAAGACGACATTGAGTAATCTACGAAGGAAACCACTTCTGATTGGAAAATAGATTTATTTTTTGAAAATGCTGGATTGTCAGATGAAACATGACAAAAGCAGTTGAATACAGGAAAGTAAGGACATTACTTTGCAGATTTTTCACGCTGGCTTCTGTGTCATTTTTTACTTTTAAATGGGCTGGGATAGATTCACCTTTCAATTATCACCTGGGCTTAAAAATCCAGTGACTTCATGTCCATAGCTCAGATCACCACATGCTGTTGGCGACAGGAGAACGGAGTTCCACTGATGAAACGCATAAAAAATAGACAGATGATGACTGTATATTATTGGGAAGGGTGAGAAGTGTTGGTGAGCTATTTACAAAGTTCCTAAGTAGTATCTGTCATGTAAAGCACCATTAAAAAAGAAAACTTGAGTTAACAGCAGACTCCTGAGACTCCTCCCCTTTTCCGCTGACAAATGGAAATCTCCATATCGAAAGTGGCCTGAGAGGGAACTCGAGACACCAGTAGTTGTTTGGTGGATTTGTTTTTGTTTGTCTTCTAACAAGAAATTGGGTTTTTACTCAGCTTTCTTGGATTTCCTCTTACGAGTGCCTTCGCTCAGTTCCTCCTTGGTTTTGGCTGGAGATGAGGGGGCAGCGGTGGCTGCTGGAGCGGCGTGATGATGGTCATGAGCGTCTTCACCACCAAGAGGGGAGCCGAACAGCAGGTGGCACAGCCAGGACTCAATCAGAGCGAAAGGAGATCCGTGAGAGTGGCGAGCAGTCATAATCACCTACAAAAGAGTTAAAAAGAGTCCAAAAGCAGGGTAATCACTGTCATGTGTGTCTGAAAATGTAACTTGACCAGAGAAGGGAACAGCATTCTTAACTTTCAGCATTTGTTAACATAAATAAAATCTAAAAGACTGTCTTTACTAACGTCTGTCTTCACAAAACTTCAGAAATACGTTTTTCCTTAGAATGGACAAAATGCACAGACAGAACAGTAGTGCCATATTTAAAGTGTTCTCAGGATTCAAGCGAAAGAGTGGAGGCCATACCTTGGAAGAAGCCATGAACAGAGTGAAGATGCAGATGAGCGTGCTCTTGGACACAGGAAGCCAATGTGCCTCCTGGAGTGTAAACAGAATGGCTCCGTACAGACTGGCTTTGGTAGGGCTGGAAACACATATAAGACAAAAGTATTAAATTTACTGACCATGAAATGATGTGTTGATTGCCACAGACAATAATTTCACTATGTTTCCCTGTTGCTTCAAAATCTACCCATTGGCGTCATATTCCTGTTTTCTGTTTTTTTATAGGGAGTACAGGGAAACATGTCCTATTATTGTCCGCGGTAATAGGCTGTAAAAAGAAAGCACGGGCGTATAAGTTGCAGAACTTAGATTACAGCACAGAACCAAGGAAGGAGCACTTACAATGACATACTGAGAATTTCATTGGTCTCTGGTCTCCACACCCCACGCAGCAGTTGCTCAAAATTTGACATGAGCGCTACTCCTGACCCTACAAGGACATCAACAGAATAAGAAAGTGACAGATGATAACAGACTCCCACGCCTCAGTGGCCGTATCAGGATTAACACACTTCACTGTGCCCAAAGTAGCACGCTCTCCTCTGCTTTTTGATGATCCTAGTTTCTCCTGGAGCAGATGAATAAGGAAAAATACTGAAGAATTTATGAGTGCATATAAACTTGAAAGTAATGAGCAGAACGAGCTAGAAAAGCTCTTGTACATGTACAGCAACTAACACTGTGCTTGCACACTTATGTGGCTTCTGAAACTGTGCTTTGGTTACTTGTTACATCAGACTCCTAGCTTCATCACCAAAGACTTGACTAAACAACTGCATTTAAGCTGAAAGAAAACTATTCCTCATTACATTTTTCTGTGGTTAAAATACTTAGAAATAACAGTTTGGGCCCCTTGAACTCATGTAGCTTTTCAATTAATTATATCTAAATCTTCACATGCTTACCCTTGACATAGCCAGTGATGACCATGATGAACCAACCATGGTGATAGGCATGGTGAGCATGGTGGACTCCAGCAACAATTTTGCGAGTGCGGACAACTTCTTTCATAGCCACCAGCACCAGCTTGATGGGCAGGAACGCGACGCATTTGTAGAACAAGTTAAAGGGACAGAAGAAGATGAGATACCTGTGGTGTTCAGCCAGCACAGACAGACAAATAAAATGTGTTATATCAAAATGTAGACATCCAAATGTCAAGGTTAAGCATACTGTTGTCTAGTAAAAAACCATGTATCTCTGTATTATATTGATCCAAATGTAGTTAATCTCCTGGACATTCCAAGCCTATAACATCACTCCATCTTTTTTATCTGTTTAAGAAAATTCTGAATAAAAGAACTGTAAAAATACATTAAGGATCTGTACAGATTTTTACAACGTTTTCAGTTTGTTTTACTGCACACTGTCCTGTAAAGTCATGCTTTTAAAGATACATGGCCCAATTTTCTGAATGGAAGTCTTCACATTAATGCTCATCATGACTGTTGTTTCGTCTACACCTATAAGAGCTGGCTTAAACTGGTTATGTAAATTCTTATGAAAATCAGTCTGTCCACTGTATGTGAACTTAAGTTGGGCCAGGTTACTGATCCGGTCTAAAGACTCTCACCAGACAGCTGAGGCCAGGAGGATGTGGCTGTTATTATGGAAATAATCGATGGGGCTGTGTCCGAGCATGATGTCTGCGAGGATGTAGCTCCCAAAGCAGTAGAGCATGGCACAGAGCCAGGAGGCCACAGGGCTTTTGCGGGACACCTCCACTGCACCTGCAGACACCACACTGTTACAGGCACATCATCCAAAAGTACAGGATAGCTATGGCATATATTTACTTTATTAATGTCAATATATTTGTCTTCATAACCACACTCTATAGTAAACTTTCCACTACTTTGATCAAACAGTCGTATCCTGGCGTAACATGATTCTTTTCTCAATGTGTACACATCCGTGAGAAAGAATGCAGATCATACAGAAGCTTCTCTATCTTGCTAAATGAACTGTAAAATATTTTCTCACATCATGGGACATCACACAAAAAAGTGCCTAAAAATAATACAGTTTCAGTCTAAATATTTGTTTGTATGTTTTGTGTGTGACCCTGTGAAACAACCAGGTCTCTTACTGACAGGCTAATCAAAACATAACCTGCCAAATTCTGCATTAAATATATTATTCATTAAGTCAAATATCAAGGGTAACTTGAGACCTATGAGGCCTTCCAGCCAGTAAAGCTCCATGGATGAAGAGATCTTATGGAACAGGTGTGGGCTGAGCAACAGGCATTCTGTCAGAGACGTGAGCCTATCAAATGTTGACTAAAAATAAACGTTAGCCTGTTGCGTCTCATTCGTCGCAGCTGGCAGGCTTGCTTCGATCTTTGACCTCCAACACGCCCCAAAATGTCGGAGCTCATTCATGCGACTCGTCAAATGGTGCAAAGCATGCGTGAGCAACTACTACACTGGTCATGAACATTAAAGAGAACAAGCAGGATTTTTCAGGTTTCATTGAATGGACACCTACAGATATAGATAGGAGGTCTAAGCAAACATAACATGAACTTAATTAATGGAGACATTTCACTAGTGTCTCAGTACACTTCTATAAGGGGATTCCGATGCCATATCTAACAAATGTGGTTTTACACTGAAGACATACGGAAAGTGTACAAAGAAAAGGGGTTCAAACCCCCCCTTACTTTTTAAATAGTTCATATTAGTGAAATAATTTCATTTCACATGACTGCTACAGAACAATATTGCATTGAGTACTAAGTCAAGAGCACAAATGACATACTTACTGTGGTTAAATAACACAACAGGTGAGCTTTAGAGTGCTTAGATTTTTTTTATTACTTTTTTTACTGTTCACCGTCAGGACTTAAATGGCTGATACAGTGCTGTGACAGTACAATTGTCATAACTCTACAGCCACATAAGATAAGAGTGTAGAAAACAGGTCATTAATGAGCTCTAAATGAATATTCTCACATTAATAATTGATTCATTAATGCCACACTGAGATTTGCTCTGTGGACATGAGTATAAGAACACTTACTAGTTTGCCCAGCATGAGCAGTTCTATAGGCCTCTACTTTTTCATGCATCAACCAATTACAAACAGTGGCTACAGTGGAGGCGCTCTTGCTGTTGTCTATTTAGGGCAGGTCTATTTATTGCACTCTGCTATGTGCCCTCACTCTATCAGATTTCGAAGAGAGGTCTCTCAGAGTTGCCTTGACCCTAAAAAAAGGAGAAAACGTTGGGGGAAAAGACTGCAGAATGGCCAACAGATATAGGCCAGTGCATACAGTTAATGACATCACTTTACTTGGGGCCAGCAAATGACATACTATTGCCACATACATAACCACGGTCTAGGATTAATTTTCATACTAATTCAGAAACCTTCATAGGAAATACACTCAAAGGAGGAAAATTTAAAAAATTATAGTACAGATCCCATGCACATTTGGTCAATATTCCTGACAGATGTATCTAATCTGCATTCCCCAGTAATAAGACAGACATGAGTAAAATGTATCCCTAGACTTACCTGGTTCATACTTGAGGTAGAGTATGGACACGACGTAATAGGCGAGATCGAAAACTGGGAACATGGCCATTTTTGAGAAATAATGGGCAATCTCGCCCAGATTGAGGATATCCAACACCTCCATGGCTGTGCAGTTGATGGCGCTAGATCATGAACAGAGAGCGCTGCGTGATGTGTATTAGACTGAGGCGTCTCGCCTCAAGCCCCCTGTATCCGTCTCCCCGAGTAAAGGAACTCAGGGCACATGAAACCTCCTATTAATACACAGCACCTCATCTGCACTAGCCAGTTTTACGCACAGCTCCAGGATGGCAGTGCGGCGCAGTGCTGCGATGCGGAGCGCGGCTCCAGCGCCCCCTGTGGCGCTTAATGCAATAACACAGCAGACACCTGTCAGTCTAGGAGTAAAGTACTGATTGAGATTAATATTTTACAATCAGACAATCAGCCAGTCAGTTAGACAATAAATCAACCAATCAATGAATGAATCAATAGAATATATGGCATAATTCCACGCTGCACACGCGGATGTACACTATATAGACAAAGGGACTATAGGAACTTTAATGACATTTCATTCGAATACATAGACTTTAATACGGAGCTGGTGCCCTTATTTGTAGCTATAACAGCTTCCACTCTTCTTGGAAGGCTTTCCACGAGATTTTGGAAAATATGTCCATTCATTCTGTAAAGCATTTCTGAGGTCAGGCACTGATGTTGGACGAGAAGACCTGGCTGTTCCAGTTCATCCCAAAGGCGCTGGATGGGGCTGAGGTCGGGGCTCTGTGCAGGCCAGTCAAGATCTTTCACACTGAACTCATCCAGCCATGTCTTTATGGAGCTTGCTTTGTGCACTGGGGTAAAGTCATGCTGGAATGGAAAAGGGTCTTCCCCAAACTGAGTCCACAAAGTTGGAAGCATATCGTTGTCCAAACTGTCTTGGTATGCTGAAGAATTAAGATTGTCCTTCACTGGCAGTTAACGGTCAAGCCCAAACCCTGAAAAACTAGCGTGTCCCAATACTTTTATCCGTATTGTGTATACGATGCGTCCTTCATTTATGCGTCCTCTAGTGCATCGCCTGCTGTTCAGATCATGCTCGATAGGGGGCGATGCTGAACGCTCTTCAGTCTCTGTCATCGCGTGTCGTGAGAGGAAGAGAAAAGAAACGGATATAATAGCAAAATGATCGGAGATTTGCTCATTTTCGGGTATTAGTACTTATTCTGAATAAAACAGTACTTCTGGTAGTGTTTGTTTGGAGCAAATGTTATTCGGTCTTATGGTTCTGTTATATGACAGTGGATAGTTGTCTGTGTTTTTGTGTAGAAATAAGCTAGCTAAGCTATCAGCAGCTCCACGTCACGGCTCTTTTTGTGTGTTATTGTTTTGTTACAGAACTCTGCTGATGAATGCTGGAGCGGTGCTAAACTTTAAACTGTACGTACACACCTCTGCTTGCACTTTTACTCATTCTAGAGCTGTTTTTATTCTCATATACTGGACTGTAATCTGTCTGCACTGATAGGAAGAAGAAGGAGTCTCAGTCTCATGGCTTTGGAGATGAAACAGGGGGATCCACCACAGGTGAAGTGAACAGAAAAGGTTTTGACTGGCATGATTCATGCTTTAGAGGAAAATACCTAGTTTTGATTACTGACAGTTGTTTGCACAACAGTAAGCAAGAGACCTTCAGAAGAGACTGAGAGGTGCATTAGACTCTGTTCAGGTGCCAAAGTAATTTTACAGAAAAAGAAAGACGGATTATATTTTATGTAGGTTATATACCATCATTTTTGACAGTTTTTAAAGTGTATTGATTTCCTCTCACTCTGTCTCTCTCTGAAAATGGTATACATATATGGCCAATATAATCTTCAGGCCTGTAATCTTCCACTACGCAGTGCTGCTGGATCGCTGCATATGCATTTGGTCAAAATGATTCTCCATATTGAGGATAAGCTCTGACTTTCCATGGTCTCTGTATTTTTAAGTTTTATTTCCAAATGAAAGATTCCCAGGTAGTATATTCAAAGGAATGGTCTAATATAGAGCAACTGATGTATAAACCATACAGATTTAGTTGGGAAGATACCTAGTTTTTAAACATTGTTCAGTTTGTAACACAGTTTGCACGACAGCAAAAAAGAGAACCTCAGAAGAGACTAAGGGGCATATTAGACGGTGTTCAGGTGCTGAGGTGAAATCAAAACCTGTATCTCCAACGAAGTAATTTCACAAAAGATGGACAGATTATTGTTGTTTCATGAAGGTTTAATACAGTAATTAGGGTCAGTTAGCCATTTTCAAATTATGCATCATCTCTGTTTCTGTCCCTCTCACTCACTCTCTCTCTCTGTCTCTCTCTCTTTTTCTCTTCCTCTCTCTCTAAAAATACTAATAGATAGTCATTATAATCAGTTACGTTTTTGTTATTCTACATCATTTGAACACAAGCTAAATTGTTTATTTATTTAAGGATGAAAGTCCAACATGCGAAAAAGGAATTACCCCTTAAAATGAACATTCTGCATGACCTTTAGTAGCAATAACATTTCTTATAATTTGATATCGACCATTCACGTTGTTGTGGAGCAGCAATGTGAGCCCACTTGTGTTCAGAGCTACTTTAATTCACATTTACTGGTAGGTTTTCAACTATGAAGTGCTTGTATGAGACCCTGCCATACCATCTCTGCTAGATTTAGAGTTTAATTTCTTATTGCATCACTTGCATTCCAACTTCAGCTCATATAGAGATAAACAGACAGCCTACATGAGGACACTGAACAGATTTTTGTGGTTCATTAGATAATAGAATGTTGTCCAGGTTCCAATTCAGCAAACACCCCCCGTACCATCCAACCACCACCACCACTTTGTTTGAAGTTTGATGTGATGTTCCTACTGTGAAATTCAGACTTTATTTATCACCAGATTTAAAGTTACACCTTAGATTGGTCTTTCCATAGAATACAGTCCCAATAGGCACAGAGATTATCCAGGGGCTTTTTAAAAATGTGATGTTTCTTTTGGTTAGCAGTGTTTTTTGCTTTGCTGCGGCCTTCTGAAATCCACCTGCAGTTCCGATGATATCCCCCTCAAACTTTTGTTATCTTCTAGAACGATTTACTTCACCTTTGAGGAAATTTCATTAGATCCACCAGTACACCTAGAGTCCTTAATCTGAAAATGCCTTTTTTCTAAATATAAATATTATTTGTAAAATCAGGGTGAGGGCATTTTTTTAAACAGCACTGTATATAAATCTGTGATTGCAATAAAGTTTTGAACATTTATTTTGTTAGGAAATGGTTAAAAATGTGTGATAAATGTGTTAAAATGTGAACTGGTTGGGGATCCCCAATGACTGAAATGGAACTCTGCAGTAGTGTAACTTTCCCCCTTCTCATGTGCAGGTGATAACATCAGAGAGTTCTTATTGAGCCTGAGGTACTTCCGCATATTCATAGCTCTGTGGAACATCTTCATAATGTTCTGCATGATCTTGTGAGTACCTTTTTTGGTATGACCAAACCTGTAAATACTGTTTATTATACATTGTTAGATGTTTAAGCTTTGTGTTATATCTGTGTTTCTTTCCATTTGCTTCAGGTTATTTGGATCATAACACACTACCTTGCCAGACTTGAGACCCGGTTGGACATAAAGGACAATCCTAAGCCCTTTTCTTTTTGGGGGAGGTATTGTGGTGTGGTGTTGGGTAAAGATCTGGCTAAACCTTTCAAAAAGCATCTGTCACCATGCTCCTGGAGCAAGATGTTTGTCAGCAATTTATGTTTTACTTTCTATCACAGAAAATAAGCCAGACTCTTACAGGTCGTGTGTTTGCGATTATTACTGACCACACTGTCTTTGTTCATGTCAAACTGACATCTCACCTAGATTTGCATGTCAGTTGATGTGCTTTCGTTCGCAGGCAGATTTTAAAAGTGTTTGTGAATATTCGCTGCACACTTCAATACCTGTGTATCAATGCAATGCAGCAGTGAAAACCTGCCAGGTTTATTCCATTAACTTATACTTTCTCAAATTATTTTTTCTTCACTTAGCGGGGCGTAAGTTAAATGTGTAAATGATGTTTAGATTCTTTTATAAAATGAGACATTTTTAACAAGTGAGAGTCTTTTTTTTTAAGAAATGTTTTCACAAATGTTCTAAAACTCATAGACTATAGCTTTAAGGGGTGCTTTAAGTATTGCATTTGTGGCTGGTTCAAATGAATTTTGTAAAGTCAACAGTCCTTTTTCATTCCTTGGGGAAGGAAATGGTAACCTTTATTACAAGTGACTTGCATTACCTCAACTCATGCTATCTGGTAACTTACCAAAATGAATAAAAAACTGGTCGAAAAAAATATATTCTCAGAGGGCTTTTCCCTGTACTCAGTGAACCTGCGGTTGAGGCGGTGGGGGAAGACCCCTGTGAACCCTGAAAATGGTGAGGCCAGTCTTTTAAGGGCAAAAATATTGAATGCTGTGGGAGGTTCCATTAGCACTGACGTGCCCTTTTGCAAGGTGCAGTACTTTATGTCTACAAATCATTATAGTAAATGAGCGTAATGTTAAGAGAATCTCCATTATCCCAACACACCCCTGTTCCAGTCCTTAATTTTTGAAAATGCAAGGCTATCGCCCCAATGTTATCAGTTAAATCAGGGCATCAAAGGAAGGAAAAATGAAAAATATTGTTACAATTTTGTTGTAAAATTGTCTGAATCCATAGTAGTTGAACTTATTTCTACTTAAATACCTTTCAATCCATTTCAGCACATGGATGACTACAGCAAAAATCCAAGGCTTTACAGACTAAACATAATTATGTTTTAAAACGCCTATTGCCAGTGTTTTGAAATATAAACAGTAACAAAAAATACACGTCAGTGTGAATGATTTTACAACAGCTATATATCAGAAAATGCTGAACAGTAAGCTCTTAGGTTTTGCCTTTTATACTGGAAATTCGATTTTAACAAATGACAATGTTTAGCAATATTTTAAATTTAATATAGTAATAAATGTAGTGTAAAGTTCTCACTACTCCAAGGCTTTCACCAGTCCATCTTAATTTAAGGAACCATTTCTGTATTACATTTTAATGTGATATTTGATGTTCACAAGGGGGGAAAATGAACTTGTTTAGAGGGGCAATCGAACTGTTACATGAAAACATTTCGTTTACATGTAAAGAGGCTGTTTACAGTCACTCAAACGGACCACAGCATACAACCAGGGTCTTTCTCTGGTGGTCAGCTGGTTGCTGGTATTTGCACACAAGATTTTACCAATCTACAACATAAAAAAATCTAAAACTCCCAATAAATGTGACATTCTTTTCCTGCATTTAACCCATTCACCAAGTGAAGCAGTGTGCTGCCATCAACGGGGGAGCAGTGCGTGGGGACGTTATCTTGCTCAGGGGTACCTCAGAGGTGCCACTGGCAGTCCTGGTATTTGAACCTACGACCTTCTGATCACAGGGGCAACCCCCTAACCAGCCACCAGCTGCCCCATGTAAAAGTAAAGCTTTCTGGGTTTCTTTTTTACTTGTAAGCGCAGAATCTGTACGCGGGGTTAGAAGTCGACTCGTACACGTCATAACGAGAATGTCCAACGTGTCACAGTGTGTCACAATGGGGCTTTTAACTCGAGACACGGTTACCATGGCAACGTCTTTTTCGCAGCGCCAGGGTTCGATCCGGGTCTGCGCGGGAAGCTTCACGGTGACTGGTTGACGTGAGTCACGAGGACCGCGAGGGGACGGCACGCAGCGGCCCTGTGTGAGTGTGTGTCTCCGTGGTCTCCAGTCCCTCGGAGTTCACCGTGTCCAAGCCTGACGGTCGAGAGGAACACCAAGTTCAGTTATGTAGCCTTTACTCAGCCTCTGTGGTCTGCTGGAGGTTTGTAACCTCTCGGAGGAACGGTACTAACCCCCCGTTATGGCCCTGACAACAGCATCGACCACCCCGGAGCAGCTGAGAGACCGACTGCTTCAGGCAATAGACGGCCACGGTAATGTAAGTAACAAAAGGGCAGCTCTGTCTGAAAGCCAGCACCTACGACTGCTACCCAGCCACAAATCCAGCTTTGCGTTTTTAGCCAAGAAGCAAACATTTCCACCCTATCCGTCCAAATGTTTACCCTACAGTCTCAGCAGTTTAGCTAGCACTTCCGTGGTAGCCGTGGTTCAGAAGCTAACTGACGTTAAGGGTATCAGTATAGCTGAGCTCTTTCCTTGTATCTTTTATGTTTCATAATGTATTTAAACAGACAGTAGATATTACCTGTAGTAAGCTTCGTAAGTAGTTTGTGTGTGGGGACAACAGACACAAACGTAGCATATATTTAAACTAAACGTGTGGATAGCTTTGTCCATTGTGTAATATATATTCAGAATTTATTGGGAGTTTTATGGGGTTTTTTTATGTTGTTGATTCGTAAAATCTTATGTGCAAATACCAGCAGCCAGCTGACCACCAGAGAAAGACCATGGTTGTATCACAGAGGCAGAAATACAGTACAGCAAAAGGCTGCTTACAGAAAAACACATGTGAACTGTAGCATGGCACAGCAACTTCATTTGCTCAGCTCTCAAAGAGATCTGAAGTATTGGATCAAATATAGCTAAACTATGTCATATCCAACTAGATCAATACGAGAAACTGTGATGGATAGTGTACTGCTAAATGCTGATCACAATATATGGTCTGCAGTGAAAAAGCTGAACTATAAAGAGTGTTTTGACAAGGTTTTAGCAGCTCCTTATGTCTACACTATGCACATTTCATGGATGTTTTCTCTCTGCAGTGAGAAGAGCAGCACATTTTGATCCATGCTGAACTACAGAATAGACACAGTTTGTCTTTTTATTGCTGTTTGAGTAAATTCATCTAATCCCGAGATTAGCATTTGCATACTTCTCTCACAAAGAGTCTAATTACTGGAAAGTATGGCTAAATTTGCATGTTTTTTTTTAAAACAGAATGGTGAACAGAAACCTGAAACGTTTCTGACAACATTTTGCAGGTGCACATTTGGGAGTTGATTTAAATATGATGAAAACTCTTCAACTGTCATCGCTGGGACGGATGTTTCAGGTTCAGCAAGGTTCCAGTGTGTCAGCCTACTTGCAAACAGATAGATTTCCTCCAATAAATGGCCTCAAATAAAAGTGTTCTTAACTCTTGTGGAAAGTGACTCTGCTATCTAAATGTTAAAATCATTTGCGCTTTGTTCTACAGTTTTGATATTAAATAAGTGGTAGACGCAGCAGACTTTCGCCATTCCAGTGAGATTTCAGCTTGTTTGTGCTGATATTTTAGTTCCAGATTTTTTGTCTTGTGTGTATCAAAAATCTTATTTATCTTAAACCTTACTACAGAAGCAAACATATTTGTGTGATAAATGGCTACATGTGCCAAAAATGATTGTTTTGTAACACAAGCCAATTGCTTTCAATTAGCAGATCCACAATATGGTGGCTGTGCTGGATGTAATATCCAATCTAGAGAAATACCCCATCACCAAGGAGGCACTTGAGGTAAGACATTTAGGCGGTTACTAAATTAAATGTAGTTTTGGTCAAGCTTCATATTAAATAAGCAGCATAAGTGTGCAAAGGTACTGTGCAACATATTTTTAAGGTATGAGCACTGTATAATTATACTATGTTGTTGTCTAGCTGAGCTACTTTCCTGCCTGTTCAGAATGTGTTCTCTCAAGGCGGGCATATGCGTGTCCTTTTCAAGTGACCAACCATCCAACTTCAACCAAATTCAGTAATACAACATATTCTATGATAAGGATTTAATTTGGTATTTCAAAAGAACAAACCATATCTCTGTCCATATTTCAGCTATAGAAATATTCCAGTTGATGACAACTGAATTCCTGGAAATCAAAAAAAGACACCATAACAATGGCTGGAGATTCATTTAGCTCCATAATTGTGTTGTCATGCAGAAACCCTCCATATGGTGAAAATGACATTTCATTCACCTTTATAAGTTTCTTAATAAAATGAACCCATTTAAACCCATTATCTTACTCATGTTTTATCACATTAATTGAAATACCATAATCCATGTTATATAAGTCATTAATATGTTGGAGTTTGTGTTGAAGAATACCAGTCTGTTCTGTGAGAACACTTTGGCCAAGAGGCCTAGATAAGCATGCACAGGAGTGTGATTCCCAAGGCAGGGCCCCAAGGTCAGTGCCAGCAGATGCAAAAATATAATCGAAGCAGAAATACATGTAGGCACAACGGTTTTTGATATGTTAAGGGATAGACATTCTGCATGCACTTGTATTTTGAAATTTTGCATCTGTACCACCTCAGCGAAACAGGGCAACTTGGATGACCATTTAAGAGTTTCAGAATAGTTCTGGATACTCAAAGTTAATCTTTTGCGAAGGTACCAAAAATTACGGAACTGACTGTAAATTTTGCTAAAGCTTTAGAAATGTAACAATAGTTTCAAATAGATTTTGCACAAATGGGTAACACCATAACAGAACACCAGTACTGAATCTCAGAAGCAGAGCTTTGCTCTTCAGATGATTTTATTATGTAATTATAAATTCACTGATTGAAATTTATGTTCTTGATGAATCTGCTTAGTGGTTAGTTTACAATTTGAATGATAAATGGGATCTGCAGATCATTTTAAAGGCGTGCAATGCAGTCTGAACAGTTTCCACTAGGGGAAGCTGTTGGCACTCAACTCACTTTTGTTCAGATCAGATATAGAGAAGAATCTAACTAGATTTTTGCTCACCTAGATAGCAGTTTTGACCTACAGTGCAAAGGTTTAAAAATCTTATTTATCCTTGTTTTGTTTTTTGGGTTTTTTTTTTTTGCATAATTGTTTTAACTGGTTTATCTTCTACAGTGACAAAGTCATGTTGAACTGTGAACTTTGGTTGGCAAACAAATTATTGAATCTCAGTAGCAAAACATTAATGGTAAATAAATGAATAAACCGATATATTAAGGGCAATTTCAGGGTACTAGATTGAATCTAGAAAAACTGATTGTATGTGTTCTTTTGTGTTTAAGGAAACCCGCCTCGGGAAGCTGATAAATGACTTGAGGAAGAGGACCAGAGATGAGGATCTGGCTAAGCGCGCAAAGAAGCTTCTGCGTAACTGGCAAAAGTTGATCGAGCCACAACAAAATGAAAAACTGCCAAAAGAACTTTCAAGCACTGCTAATACATGCAACCAGACTCCATTGGTACCTGTTACTAGATCTGTCCAGTCTGCCACAGATGCAGACAAGAAGCCTGTTTTACACACTAGTTATTCTTCAAACTCTGACAAGTTGCACTCTGTTAATCACAAAAGTGAGCAGAAAGCAGAAGAGAATCTACCCAAGCTGAAGGCCTCAAAAACAACAGTCTATGGACAAATGCCTGCCCTGTCATCTTCCAGTGGAAATGTTGGAGGTCCAGATTCTTTTTCTGATGTAGCTTTTCCAATGAAGGCCAGTACTGTAAAGCCCGTCTCGCAGGCTCACTGTCTCACTTCTCCTGAACTCAACAAACATCCTAATGCTTCCACAGTCCTTAGAACTTCAGTATTACAACAATATGGACAAAGAGACAGAGCTTCTAATAAGAAAGAACAGCAGAAACTCCAAAGTCACTGTACTCCCCCTAGTCCTAGAACAGTAAAGCAGTCAGTAGCAACCAAGTGGCCAGCATCCTTTACTGGCTCTGATTCTGAACCGTTTTCCACAGTGCCATTAACTACTTCTGTCCACGGTATGCATAGTGAGGGTCAGCAACCAAAAGAGGCCTTGCCAAACTATAGTGATAATGAACCCCTTGAAAACGCAGAGAGAACACTCGACCAAATGCATAATTTGCAACACAAGTCCAGAGGCTTGAAACGCATTCACCCAGGCTTACTCAGCGAGGTCACCAATGTGGAAACTGAAAAAGATGTCAAACCTCCCGAGGGAAAGAGGAGAAAGCATCAGTCAAGAGACTATGCTGTCAGTCTGGAAGGACGTTCAGGAGAGGATGTTAAACCTGCCCGAGTGAAAAATCGTAAATTAACCTTTGATCCCTTTACGCAGCAAATTAGACCATCATCAGTTAGCCAGATTGAGGAACAGCACAGTTCAGTGTTGGATCTTACTGACTCTGACAACCTGAAACAAAGCCCTTCTGCTTCGTCACCCAGTGGTCTGCACAAGACAAACTGGAAAGATTTATCACAAAACGAAATTGTGAAATATTACTTAAACCTTCAAAATAACTTGCTTAAAACTTCTGGAAGTCAACCCCCAGGGTCACACTCTTTAATGGCTGAGTACCTAAACCGCGAAGAAGACAACATGACAAACTCCAGGAAAGTCTGTCTCATGGTGCCAAGCACCTCTGAGATGGACCTTCCAGGACCAAGCCAGGACATCACGACAGAAGACCTTGACAGAATACACAATCAGCACTGGCAAGGCGTTAATGGCTGTTACGACAGTACGGGCGACTGGTATGGTTGGACTGACTGCATATCCTTGGATCCATATGGGGATGGAAGTAAACTTAATATTTTGCCATATGTTTGCATGGACTAAAACTATTTCCGTAATAAAAAGTGTCTCAGGATCAAAAGCTGCCTTTATGCCTGGTCCGGATTTATGTATTAACTGTTTTCTAATGTTTTGTATCCTATTTATTCTCACTTGATTGTGTTTGTTTTGGGTTGATAAAACAGGTAATAACAGAAACCGTCGTACGTGCCATAAAGTGGGACACTTTATGTCTGATCCAGATTATGTATGAATTGTTCTCATTTTTAATCTATTTATTCTGGTAATTTGTGTTTGTTTTGGATGTCAAAACTGATGTATTAATATAAAAAATGGAAATGGGTGTGTTATGCAAATGGTTACAAAAGATGGTGACATGGCAGAAGACTTTAAACATATGAGCTTAATAAATCTCACTTTTTGTTCATCTTGGCGCTGTGTGTCACGGAATAGCTGCAAGCAGCAATAAAAGTGGGCGAGCAGGGACACCAAAAAAGGAGTGCAATGAAAGTCATTTTAGTGCGGGTTTTTTGATACAACCACATCGAGAAAGACTAAATGTAGTTGTATGCTTTTTTTATAGTCATATTTTCTTTGTATGTTATAATATGAATGTGATTTCTGTTAAAAATGTCTGTCTCACGTATTTATTCATTGAAATCTATTTTCAAATGAAGTCCCTATTGTTTTATTCACAGTAATGCTAACGGTATAATATGGTTTAATATAATCTGTTTTTTTTTTTTGTTTGTTTTTTAGGTCAATAAAGTGGCACACTCGTCCCCAGAAATATAATTTGAGTGTGGCTTTCAGTGTTGTTACAGCTCAAACATTCACAGTCTTAAAGTTGAGACAACCATCTGCAACAGATACACTATATGGACAAAAGTACTGGAACGACAGACCATTACGCCAACAGGGACTTCAGTGACGTTGCGTTCAAATGCATAGACTTTAATATGGAGGTGGTTCCAGCACTCTGCAGTTATAACACCTTCCACTCCTCTTGGAAGGCTTTCCACAAGATTTTAGAGTGTTTCTTTGGGAATTTGTGTCCATTCATTCTGTAGAGCATTTATGAGGTCATTCTGATGTTGGGTGAGAAGGCCTGGCTCGCAATCTCCGTTCCAGTTCATCCCAAAGGTGTTGGGTGGGGTTGAGGTCACGGCTCTGTGCGGACCAGGCATGTTCTTCCACATTGAACTCATCCAGCCATGTCTTTAGGGAGCTTGCTTTGTGCACCGGGGCACAGTCACGCTGGAATAGAAAAGGACCTTTCCCAAACTGTGTCCACAAGGTTGGAAACGGCGCTGTACAAAATATCTTGGTATGCTTAAGCAGTAAGATTACCCTTCACTGGAAGTAAGGGGCCTAACCCAAACCCTGGAAAAGAGGTGTGTCCCAATACTTTTGTCCATGCAGCGTATGTAATTTAACCATTACCACATTCCAACTGCTCGGTTTTGAACACAGACGGCGGTTGTCTCTTTATTATATTTAAATTTGAAAGGAACATCTCGAATTCAGGTCCCAACTCTTTTCGCCGCGAGACCGTAACCTGAGGGCTTTAATCACCTTGATAGCGCCCCAATATTTTTGTCCATATAGTGTATATAATATAGTGTATATCAGTTTTGAAAACGCATACGGCGGTTTAACAACTTATATCTGACATGAATGGGACATCTCAGTCCAGTTTTGTTTCACTTCATTAATTCTGGCCCCTAACTCTTTTGGTTATAAGGCCGGAACTTCAGGGGTTTCTTCAGCTTGATAGTGTCTCAATATTTTTGCTCATATTGTGTAGTTGTGAAAGTCTGCTCCGGCTCCTCCTCCTCCTCCTGCCCCGCCCCTCTCTGTTCCTCCCCCCACCCACTGCATTACGAAGTTTGAGCTCCACGTATGAAGCTGCGGCCGGCGCACCGACACTGGGGAAGATGGCTGCGGTGGATCGTCCGCCCGTGAAGGAGGGGATGCGGATCGCTCTCCTTTGCGTGTGCTGGTACACCGTCAGTTCTGGGGGCAACGTGATTAACAAAATCATCCTGAACGGATTCCCCTACCCGGTCACCGTGTCTCTCTTCCATATTCTGTCAATCGTCGTGTTTCTGCCCCCGCTGCTGCGAGCCTGGGGAGTCCCAAAATCTGAAGTACCTGGCAGATACTATCGATGGTACATTCTTCCTCTCGCTTTCGGGAAATATTTCGCGTCCGTCTCAGCTCACTTCAGCATATGGAAGGTACCCGTGTCCTACGCTCACACAGGTAAGTTTTCCTCTTTTCCTCATCCCCCTATTTTCTCCCCTTTTCCATTCAGACTCTCTTGGTTAGCATGTTGCTAACCTGACGACGCCAGTTGGAGACCGGTGCAGACAATTTAAATCAGGCTTTCCTAGGTCTGCTAGCTAATTTTACCCTTAAGCTTAGATAAACTGACATTGACCAGAGTTGTTTTGGCCTATACTGAGGACTCGTTCGTCTTGTGTGTTGTTTTTTCTGAGCTAGACCTGTACAAAACCTGGCCAGCTGTCAAGAGAGTGACTGTAGCAGTCTAGTGCTAGCTTAGTCCAACATGAAGAAAGCAAAGCTCTCAAGTTCCAGGATCCTCCGCTACGTAGCCCAAAGAGTTGGGCCTGAATTCAAACTAAAACTGGACTAAGATGTGCCATTTATATCAGATGTAAGTCGTTAAACTGCCGTTTGTGTTCAAACCTGAGCAGTTGTAATGTAGTAATGGATGGTATCGATTAAATTACATATATGTGGACAGAAGTATTGGGACACACCTCTTAATTATTAAATTCAGATGTTTCAGATTATGTCAATTGCGACAGGTGTATGTTTATAAAATCAAGTATATCAAGACATTTTTAACAACACATGCTTCCAAATTTGTGGGCACAGTTTGAGGGAGGCCCTTTTCTATTCCAGCATGACTGTGCCCCAGTACACAAAGACACAAGGTCCATAAAGACATGGCTGGATGAGTTTGGTGTGGAAGAACTTGGCTGACCTGCAGAGCCCTGACCTCAACCCCATCCAACACCTTTGGGAAGAACTAGAACAGAGATTGCAAGCCAGGCCTTCTTTTCCAACATCAGTGTCTGGCCTTAAATGCTCTACAGAATGAACGGTCACAGATTCCCACAGAAACAGTCCAACATCTTGTGGATGCTGTTTTAGCTGCGAAGGGGGACCAACTCCATATGAAAGTCTATGGATTTCAATGCAGTATCAATAAAGTTTCTGATGGTGTAATGGTCAGGCGCCCCAATACTTTTGTCCATGTAGTGTATTTCGATATTTTCCAACTGCGTCAACGTGTGCCTCTCTAGGGTACCACTGATGGTTGCATTAATAAAGTTAATTAACTTATGCTTCATCTGTAAGGTCAAATCTGATAGGGCCTTGTTTCATAGAACTGTTACTTTCTGTTCTGCTTTTCTCAAAATGATACCAAAGGGCATCTTACAGTATATAATTTTAAAAAACATACCGTTTACTGGGTTTAATGGGTATTTTCTTTTTGCTCTGAAACAAATGGCATTCACTGCAAAAATGAACAGATATCTCATTATGGGTTTGACTGCCTCATAACATCCTGTCAAATTAGCTATGAAGTGTTAACGTGTGAAAAGTATAAATCAGAAATGCAGTCATGCTCCTTATTGATGATTTTCACAGTGAAAGCCACCATGCCAATATGGGTTGTGCTGTTATCACGGATAATTATGAAGGAGAAGCAAACCACAAAAGTAAGTGTTTTAAAGTTTATAAAGTTTATGCCTAATTCTCTGCACTTTTTTGTTTTGATGTCTGTTAGTTGAAAGTGGCTTCTAGTGTTTTATGTCAATGTTTAAGATGATTTAGTATACCAGTTCAGGATAGTAAATGTTGTTCTTGAATTTCTGCCGTTTTTCTTTTTTTAGGTATATGTGTCTCTCATCCCTATCATAGGGGGTGTCTTATTGGCCACAGTCACTGAGCTCTCTTTTGATGTCTCTGGACTAGTCAGTGCTCTGGCAGCTACACTTTGTTTTTCTTTACAAAACATATTTTCCAAAAAGGTACGTGCCTTTAAGATAACGTTCATTAGCTGGGGGACATACTTGGTCAAGGCTTGTTCAGTGTTTGAGGTTTGCTGATTTGGTTTTGAAGTGAAACTACGTGGTGTATATAACAGAAGTCTATATCACTGAAAAAAACACATTGTGTCTGACACAGACTTCCATCCATTCGAAAAGTAAAGAAGTGAAGTTTATTCCTGTTACAAGGGGCTATAATCTAGTAGAGCAGAGAAGAGCGACAGTAAAAAAAAAATTGGGTGAAATAAAAAAGTATTCTCTATTTATACCTTTTGGTACAAATTGAATTGTTAAAGCTCATTTAAAGCCACTTTACTTTACTTTAGTGAACAGTGTGAGCAACAGCAAAAGAATCTTTTTGCTGAATCACCAGAACAGAATGAAATTTAACATAAAAAGGAAGTAGGAACCCAATAAGAAAGACTGAAATGAACCTCGAGCAAATACATTTGCTTTTACCACAGACATACCTGGGTGTAGTACCACACCTCATACTGAGCAGCTGAATTTGCTCTGTAATCAAGACAAGAGTTTTTCCTTTTCATTCACTGGTAATTTGTATACTGATGTCAAGATGATGTATTCTGATGGGTGTGGCAGGTTCACCTCAGTGTAATGCTCAGATAGATATGTAGCCTTGGTAATTAAGGTCAACTGTTGTCATACTTTAACACTGTGAAATTGTTTCCTCTACATATTTTTGCACCATACAGAATGTAAAAAGAATATATCTGGCCTTCACAAACTTGTTTCTTATCTTGCATCTTGGTTTGGTGATTCTAGAAGTAAGTTAAAGTTGTCAGTTTAGTGTTCTAGGTTTTAAGGATCAATATAAATTTGTATTTCATGTGTTTCAGGTTTTGCATGACACAAGAGTACACCACCTTCGTCTTCTCAATATTCTGGGCATCAATGCCGTTTTGTTCATGCTGCCCACATGGGTTTTAGTCGACCTTTCAGCATTTCTGGTTGATGGAGACTTTGTAAGTAAATAAAACAATTAAATTAAATGCACATAAAGCATAGGCAAGTCTCACTGATTTGTCCTCAGTGTCTCTGATCAATGCAAATAGTGAAAAGATGGAAATGTGGTTCACCTGACTGTGTCAATTGGAGAATGGTGCGACCAATTTAGTCCTGTTTGCTGGTTGTATTTAGCCTTAAATCAAATAGACTAAGGTTGGCAGCTGTTGTAGCTCTTACTGAGGACCGTTTTATGTTACTCTGTAAAGAATCTCGCCAGCTGTCTGGATTGAACTCTAGCAGGCAATGCTACCTTTGTTAAATCTGAAGAAAGAAAGATAGATGGATAGATTCAATCAATCAATCAATCAATCAATCAATCAATCAATCAATCAATCAATCAATCAATCAGACAGACAGACAGACAGACAGACAGACAGACAGACAGACAGAGACAGAGACAGAGACAGAGACAGACAGACAGACGAGCCCTTAGGGAGTTCCCCTTCAGGAAATTCAGGTTCCAGTTCGTAATTTTTACAGCACTGTAGGACATCTTATAAAAGCAAACAAACAGATTGTTAAGGGATAGGAAGAGAAACAAGGGGATAAGTGATGGTGAAGTAGTAATAAAATGACATGGTGTGATAAGTGATGGTGACTAATGACATCTGTGCATTGTACGATACGTACCAGTTAAAAGACGTAGCTGCAGTTAAGATGGTAGATAGATAGGCAGTAGTATTAAATATTGCACTGAATCGCATTGATAAACACTGAGTCTATAGTTATTGGGTGCTAAAGTTATGTGATAGACCTGCGTTAGACCTCTGTGGTGTGTCCCCCTAGCCTTGACTTCACCGTTTCAGGTGGAAATGGTCATTGTTGCAGGCTAGGGTAGGCTAGGGAAAAAATCAAGGGATGGAATTAAATACAGTTAACCTGACCAGTTACTCCTGTTGGCACTTGACCTTAGTTGATTGAGAAGTAGAAAATGTAGAAACTTTGTAAGCCTACAAATTTCTGAGATTGTTCTATTTCTAAAGCTTTCACTTTGTTTTTTACGTCTTTTTACACAGTCACAGGTTTCCAATTGGACTGGAACATTGTTCCTACTCCTCATCAGTGGTTTCTGCAACTTTGCACAAAACATGATTGCTTTTAGTGTGTTAAACCTGGTCAGTCCACTCAGTTATGCTGTTGCTAACGCTACTAAGAGGATCATGGTCATCAGCATATCCTTACTGATGCTGAGGAACCCAGTTAACCTGTCTAACATCGTGGGCATGATGACTGCCATCGTGGGTGTCTTTCTCTACAATAAGGTAAGACCTGCCAGATTTGGCTTCTGATAATTTGCAGCTTTGTATAGTTATATAATTCGTATAGTTAAGTATAGTATAATAAGTATTGTTGCTCATTTGATTAGTTACCAAGCTATATTTTTACTTCTGCTGTCCACCAGGCGAAATATGATTCCAACCAGGATGCCAAGAAGAAATTGCTGCCCGTCTCTGCACAGGACATGGTTTCATTTGACAAGTCCCTGTCCAATGGCTCAGCGTCCTTCAAACAAGGCTCAGACTTTCAGCATGGCCGGAGCAATGTCCTCAGTGACCACTTTCAGTATAGCCGACAGGCCTACACGATGAACTATGGCTCCAACCAATATGTCGTATAGGCTGAGAAACTGATGAACAAACTTGTTTAACTGTAAACTCAGACTGTGTTTTGTGTGAGACTGAAGTATTGAAACCGGAGAGGAAAGCATTTCCTTTCACACACCTGTTTAATAGATTTTCTGGGCCATTTCTTCATGTGTTTTTTTTTTTGTTTGTTTTGTTTTGTTTTTTTTAAACAAATTTACTCAAACAGAGGATGCAGAGGTATTTAAACAATGATAAATACCTATCAGTCCAACTGTAGCTTAGTAAAAATCAAGGCTTTTGATTTGCACAAGAAAATTTCAATGTCATTTCATTTATAATGCTAGGTGTCATCATACTGTTTATAAATGAAGATGTGAGTGATGCTCTCTGAGATCTTTGGGGAGAGAAAAATGAGGACTTGAAGTTGGAACACTTTAGTTGAGACACACTGGGACAACATGCATTATCATTTAACGTTCATGAAAGATTTCCTGCGTTTTAAAAATTGGAGTGTTGCTTTTTTTTTTTTTTTTTTCAATATTTTCTTGTCTTTCTTTTTTTTCGAAGTTCTGTTCAAGGCACATCATGGGAGGGAGAAAATCTTTCTGAATCTTTTCACCATGCTCTTTTGCTATAGTCTGTGTTTTCATGATAATCAGTGATGTGCCGGTCGATTTTTGCATCATTACACAGACCCACACGACTCATGTTGTAGTTTGATTTTTAGTGTAATTAGTTATTTAGGGTTTAGAGGGCATAGATACATTTTTCAGGTGGTGATGTGGTTAAACGAAATCAAGTGATGTTGATTTGCTGCACATTTTTTTTGGGCTGGGGGGGTTTAATTACTGTACAACATTCTTGCAGCAATAATGCTTATGAAACACAACATGAATTTAGATTTTCAGAGATGGGCATTTAATGTTATTCATTGGAAACCTTTTTAAAACTTTTATTAAAGAACAAATTAAATGGCTCAACACTTGAGGCAGAGTTGCACTGGAAGCTGCCAGTGTACATACAGACTGTTGGCCTACAGAGGAGCTGGTGTATAGAGCCAGTGTTGTGAAGTCCATTC
Source organism: Alestes dentex (assembly GCA_037576975.1). Lineage (NCBI taxonomy): Eukaryota > Metazoa > Chordata > Actinopteri > Characiformes > Alestidae > Alestes > Alestes dentex. The sequence continues at coordinate 13,833,304 of JBBIGA010000038.1, forward strand.
AAAGAACCCTTTTAGATGCAGCGGATCACGGATATATGTGTATTTTGCTTCTATGTGTTTTTGTTTTTGTTTTCTGGAACTACTGGTAATATCTACTGTCCAATTGCTTGCCTCAGAATGTTGCCTGTCTGTCATGGCCTTGTGATGAAAGGTGCAATCCAGGAACTGTCCTGTGGTCAGTTAGCCTGTCATTTGTAATTTAAGTCACATTATAATTTTGCTGGTTTTCGCACAGTGACTCAGTTTTGATTTTTGGTCTGTACTGTCTGACCTTTTTTTCCTTCAACATCTTAAACATGTTTTAGAGTCATCTGAGTAGTTTTGTTTTTTTTTTTAATTTGTAAATGTTCTCTCCATGGGGAAAAGGCTCCCCAGAGATAACTTTTGCCTGACTGCAGGAAAGTTAGGTGGGACTTTATTATAGAGTATGTGCATTTATTTCTGCAGCGGAAAAAAAGGGAGAAGAGTGACTGCAGTGTGATTTTCATACGAACATACATATATATATAAATACATTTTTTTGTAATTTTTTTTGTCGATGCCAACAGAACTAGAGAAACTGCATGATTTTATTCTCTTTAAAAGTGTCCAGCTGATGAGAAAATGCTTCGGTTTTGTTGCTGTTTATTTGGAGGTATGTGGACACACTCATTATGTCCACGGTGTTCTAGTGTACTATGGTTTATGAAACAGAACAAGAGGCCTAAAAAGTTCTCATGTTGAAGTGTAATTGTCAGATGGGGTTGAGAGTCCTGTTACCTGAGCCTCTCTGTAAGAGTCACACTACAACTCATGAAAATACCTCCATATCCTCTGTATATTATTTTATGAACTGTAAGCTTCAAATCGCTGGTTTTGTGAGACAGTACCAGAATGACGCAAGATCGGAAGAACAGTTTCAAATAGTGAAACCCCTCTTTTACCTGTTTCTCTTTTGAGCTGCAATGAACTGATCATGACCGAAATCTGTTTCTTGTGCCTGTTTTGTTCCCTTCTTCTTATTTTGTGTTTTAGAATGTAAATCATATCGACAGAAGCAACAAGAAAGGTAAAGTTTTGTGTGGAGAAGTGAGCTGGTGTGGTTTATTTGTATGAGTGGAAGGAAACATATCTAGTGTTAATTTTAAAAGGCAGCTTGTGTGGTCCACAGGCTGGCAAACATTTAGTCAGTTAAAGGAACAGTTTGCCCAAATTTTTCTGACATTTTCATTTCCGCATAGGCAGAGGTGGGTAGTAGCTACTCAAATTTACACTAAAATATGATATTGATAGATTTCTTCAAGACACATTAATTTGCCTGTTTTTATACAGCCAGATTAGTCTATGGCTCTGGTTTATTAGTTTTTTTAATCCAAAACTCATTTTGTGTGGCATAAATGAACACATTAGGCACTAATTAATGTTTCTATTAGGAAAAAACAATGTAAATATTTTGTTCTTAATGGGCCCAAATTCTTAAATGAAAGATCAGTGGATTATTTAAATAACGGATCAAACAAAGTTCTATATTGACTGTGCATTTAGTATAATCTTGTTTCTGTGTATAGCAACATTTTTATAAAAAAATAAATTTAAGCAAAAAATACTTTTGCTTCTGCTCAGTTGTATGCTTTTGTGCACTTGAACTGCATTGTGACTGGCCAATGACACAAAAGAACGAGTAGCGTTGCATCTAAAAATACAATTATGAGTACAAACGATTTTCATGCAGCATTTTAGGAGTTGTATGGGGCGCCCTTTGTAAAAACAGCTTCACAAATTTAGAGGTGTCATTTTTTTTCATCATGTAGAGTAATATTCACACAATTTTCACATATTTAGAGCTAAATGTGTTTTAAAAAAAAAACTTACTGTTTTGGTACATTTTCTTGCTGCGTAATTGTTAAATGTTTAATTTTAAATGTTGAATCTAAATGTAAATGTTAAATCCTAAATCTAAATGTAAATTTTAAATCTTAAATCTAAATGTTCAGCTCTAAATGTTTAGAAGATATGCTAATTGGCCACGCCCCATGATTACAATTGGCTGTTACTTAGCAGGAGGCGGGACTGCGTGCTGTGAATTTCCCCTCACGAACATGGAGGATTTGTCTTAAATGATCTTAAACGTAAATGTTAAATATGAAAAATATCTCACACTCTAAATGTGAAACTTCACAGTTAGATAGGGCTCGGTGACACCTTTCCAACGACCCCTCGTTTGCC
>JBBIGA010000038.1:13835608-13847193 GCA_037576975.1 Alestes dentex
CTTCTTCTTCTTCTTCTTCTTCTTCTTCTTATTATTATTATTATTATTATTATTATTATTATTATTATTATTATTAATATTAACTGAATAATAACAAGACTGCATCATTTACAAATGCTTTTACAGGAGCAGGACAAAGTCCTGCGGTGGATGTCAGTGCTGAATAATGTTGCTGACCAGCTGTATTACCCCTGTGAGCATATTGCCTGGGCAGCTGATGCAGAGCTGATTAAAGTCAAGTCTGATAAGTGGTGGACACTGAGCACTGCCCTGTGGGGACTGTCCTTACTTCTGGGCACGCTCAGGTAAAATTACAGCACTACTGGCCAAATAGCTGCTTGTGGTTTCATTCATTAGAAATCAACAACCCTTGAAGTCACATGCGTTTGAAGGTGGTGTTTCTGCTGCATTAATGTTGTTTGTATTATTAAAAATTTGTATGAACAATATCATTTATGCCCTCACTTTTTGGACATAATTATATTTTCTTGTATTGGTTGTATACATTTACTGTATAAACCGTAGTTCCAGCCACATTTGTGTACTCAAGATTCCATGGTTCATTGAATAATTCACTGAAGAACCGAATCAGAGATTTATAGCCTTGTCTTGAACGGATTTCAGATCCCTCCGAATAATCCTGAAATTAAGGAGAAAGGCACAAAAAAACAGAGGGACACAACAACTTGATGACAGGTAGGTCACTTTTTGCATGGGTATTTTGCTGAATTGCTCACTCAATGGACGTCATTTGTGACTGAGGTCTGGTTGTATATTTCAGGGAAGATGATGTTGCCGTTGCTGCTGACATTAAGAAGCAGATCTGCGCAGAGGTTCTGAATGTTCTTAGCAGCCTAGCAGATCTGAGCAATGCTGTTCACTGGATGCCACCTGGATTTCTGTGGGCTGGTTGTTTCCCCCACTGGCTGGTGGGACTTATGGGGACCTTTTCATCTCTGGTTGGAATGCTGCAGATGTGTTCCAGTGAGGAAAGCGTCAGTGTTTGAGATCATGGATTGTGTGTGTCTGAGTTTGTTGCCTTTGCTTTGCAGCGAGGCTGAATAGGGCTTCATTCACTTTCAGCTTTCACTGCAACTGAAAGTTGTACCGTCAGCAGAAGTGATGGAAGTGCTCCTCTGGGCATGATCAGCAGGATTGAAGATTTCAAGGCTTGGAAAAAATAGCATTCATGCAGAGCAGGCAACATAAAGAGCATTTTGATTTGGCCATAAATGAGTTTAGTTTAAAAAAGAAACTAAGATAAACTAAACTTTAAAACTGTTCCCCTGAAACATTGGTTCAGGGGAAACTGTTTAAATTACAGTTTCCAGTGAACCATTCATTCAACTGGTAATCTTGTAAACCCTGGTAGCTTCTGATGAATGAGTGCAGGATCAGATCAGTGGTGTATGAGCACGTTGCCTTCCTTACCATAATAAACAAAGTTTTGAATGCAAGGATCAACAATCTATAGTGCATTTCTAAACCAATAGTGGGTGATTATATTTGCACTGCATTGGGCACACGCAGTACATTTCATTTGCTTTGCAAATCCTGAACTGTAGTTTTAATGTGAAATCAACTTCATTGTTTTTATAAATATGTGATCATTGACTGTTACCTCATTTATGAATGAGCACAATAATTCTCGACACCACGCGCATTGATGGGTTCAGGCACTAATCATATTCTTAAGTGACCTACACTTGTCTACACTAATTGTCTGTTTATAATTTGTTTATTCATGAATAGCTCATTTACAATAGCCTGGCTGACCCAGCAAACAAGAGTTTCATGTGATTTTTGTTGATAATGCATTCTGTTTACTACAAATTGTGAAATAAATTATTTTTTAATGACTTTGTGAGCATTATTGTTTTTTTGCAGGCATTATTTTTAACAACTTTATTATTATTTAATTTTATTATTTTTGCAGGCCTTATTATTTATGAAAGAGTGTTCAGATTTAGTTTGCATGTGGCCTTACCTTTTGGTCCCTCAAAACAGTAGCAATAATAAGTCTGCTAAAGTGCTGTAGTATAACAATAGGTGATTTGAAGGTATTGTTGTTTTCAGAGTAAATATTATGTGATCGTTGACTTTTACCGTATATACGAATGATCACAATAATTCTTGACACATTGGTGGGTTCAGTGACTAAATCTATTAATTGATCTACACTGGTCTACATTTACTGTTTATAATTTGTTTATTAATGAATAGCTCATTTACAACAGCATGGTTGACCTAGCAAACACGAGTTTCATTTTGTAATTTTTGTTGATAATGTACATTGTTTACTACAAATTATGGGGGGGGAATGATTGATTTGATTAATTATTTTATTATGGATTATTTTATTAGTATTTTTGAAGCATTTATATTTTATTTAATTATTTTTGCAGGCCTTTAATTATTTTTGCATTATTTATGAAGCAGTGTTAAGATTAAGTCTGCATGTACCTGCATGTGGCCTCTACAAAAAATGTTTTACCTTTAGGTCCCCCAAAATAGTTGCAGTGATAAGTCTAATAAGTATGACAACAGATGATTTGAAGATAGTTATCTGGAAATTAGAGGGAAGCTCATTATAACTCTGTATATGTTGCTGCAGTGTTTATTTGTTTTGGGGGGTTTTGTTTGTTTTGTATTTTTTTTCTTCCTTTTTTGCTCTGAGTGCAGAAGCTCCAGAAGTTGGAGACAAAATTTGCGATCGATTAGTCACGACTGAGCTCCCGACGCATGCGCGTTAAGGCTCATGGGAGCGTACTGCGTTGAGAAATGGAGCTGAACTCTGCTTAAGAGTTTTTGTTTGTTTAAATAAATGTCTTAAATTGTGAGGTCCCTGTCAACTCGGGGCTTGTTATTCGGTTTTATCAGAAACTGAATATTTACAGACAGGAAACTTTAAAAGAAACCTGGAGACGAAACCACGACAACTTTCTCTGACCGGTTGAAAGTTCAGCTCCTTTGGTAAAGAAGGTAAATAAGGTGAAGTGTTTATTCTGATTTCCTTCAGGATTTCTTTACCTCAGTGGAGTTTTCAGACGTGCAGAGCACCAGTTATCACAATTTTAGGTTGTCAATGGCTTATTCTGTTCAGTATATAAGTGAAAAGAATAAAAGAAGAAAGTACAAGAGAAGATGGTATGAGCAGTATTACCGATATAATTAGAACTATGCAACACAACAGTATAATATTATACAGATAATACAAAAACCCATAGAAATTTGCATATATGTATATATTTTATATAATGTGTGTGTGTGTGTGTGTGTGTGTGTGTACACATTGGAGTGTCCTTAGTAGCTTAATAGCAGCAGACATTGACAAAAACATTAATAATGCACCAGAAAATTTGCACATTGCGCACAGTAGGCTTTTACTAGAAAAGTCGCACATGTAGCACCAGAAATATTGCACACAAGCGAAACTATTTCACTCATCAGTCCTTGGTGTTTGGATGTGTGTGTTTGCTTGTGTCTGTGTGATGTGCCTTTGCTTGTGTGTGTGGTTTGTACGAACCGAACTGAGGGAAATTGGAATTCACTTTTGTCCATAATATCCGCCACATGGCTGTATAATTAGGAAAGGATGAGGGAGGTCCTGTCCGGGTTCGTGGTTCAGACTCTATAGAAAAAAAAAAGATGAATGGAAGACAGCTGAGAACCACATCATTTGGAAACACATCATAAGTGGCCCCTTATAGTCACAGCACAACACACAGTGTGAACAATGTGAAATTCTTTCTCTGCATTTAACACATTCACCAAGTGAAGCAGTGGGCAGCCACTGGCACGGCACCCAGGGAGTGGTTTGTGTGGTTATTGTACCTTGCTCAAGTGTATTTCAGTGGTGCCACTGGCAGTCCTGGGATTCAAACCCGCGACCTTCTGATCGCAGGGGCAACTCCCTAACTCTTTTTTTTTTTTAACTCTGATCACTAAATGCAGAGTGATGACCATTTCACCATGGGGCCAACATCTCAACAATGTAAATTTAGACAATCAGTAATTGCAATGTTAACCCCAATACACTTAGAAACACAGAACACAGAAATACACAAAGCAAGGTCCATAAAGACATGGTTGCATGAGTGTGGAAGAACTTGACTGGCCGCACAGAGCCCTGACCTCAACTAGGGATGTCACGATTACAGATTCTGATGGCGCGATTATCGTCTGGGAAATAATCACGGTTTCATGATTGTCATGATTATTTCACATGTATTAATTTAAGAATTTAGACAAACACATTCCTCAGAATTTTTACCTTTTATTTCCTACTGTCTTAAAAAAAAGACACAAAAAGACCCATCATCTTCAATATGTCCCTCTGTATTCTTGGGGTATCCAAAAAACTCCCATACCGTATGGGACTGTATGTGTGTCTGTGTGTTTCTAGCAAAAGTGCACCGCTGGCGAAACCTTTTCGTTCCGAGCGAGTCCCGTCAGTCTGTTGATAGCACTGTCATAATGTTTTTGAGAGCATCAACAGAAACACGGTGTCAACGAGCCTTCGCGATTAATTAATCGTGCTGTTTTAAAGCACGGTTAATCGTGAAACTGGTTAATCGTGACATCCCTAACCTCAACCCCATCCAGCACCTTTGGGATGAACTGGAACAGAGATTGTGAGCCAGGACTTCCCCGTCCGACATCAGTGCCTGACCTCATAAATGTAGAAAATTTTTATTCAGATGCTTAGACTGCAGAGACATATACTCATACTCTATGTGGAACCCCCTTTTTCAAAGGAGGCTTCTCGGTTGTCATGAAGTGTATTTGTAAGTTTGTCGTAACTTTATCTTTCCTTTTATTGGTCCAGGGACTTCAGGGAGGAAATGTGTGGCTTATGGTCTTAAAGGTGACAGAGTGGACTTTCAGCTTTGGCTTTCTTCTCAATCACATCTTATTAGCCTGGAATGGAGCAGCTGGCAGATACTGTCAGTAGTGATAAAGGTGCATCACTTGAGGATGAGCTCCTGGAGCATGCAAAACACCCACCTGAAAGAACAGCTTCAGATGGGGTAACTACAATAACCAATACCTCAACCATGGTAACAGAGAAGATCAAAGGTGTTCCCATTGATTCTGCAGTGGAAGAAAGTGACCATCATGCATCCACAGGGGCTGAAAACCTTAAAAGCTCTCAGCTAGAGGATCTGGATTCCTTCAACCTAATAGAACCCCCTCCGCTGGACTGGAAATCGGACTCTTCAAGTGAATGCTCGCTTCGAGATATTGATGAACCTGGATCCTTTCATACAGACTCAATGGAAGCACCTACAGAAGAACTTAGTGACTATGGGGGTCAAATCATAAACTTTACCCCAGAAACTCCATCAGAAACTGAAGATCTTACAAATCAGGAGGTAGAAATTAATCAGCCAAACACTGGTGAAATATTGGAGAAGAATATACAGGATAAAAGGGAGGAGAAACCAGAAGAGCATCAGAGTAGGAAACAGGACATGGATCATTCTCACATTCAGACTTTGCTCACCCAGCTTCAGCTCTTTCACCCAACATCATCATGTAAAGACACCACTAAAGAATCAGAAACAGAGCAGTCTACATCTACTCCTGAATCTTTAACCGACAGACACTCACCTGGACGTCCGGTGCCAGAAGTTAGTTCTTACCTGACTTGTCCTGAGGGAAGTATAGCCTCTGGCCTTCTTTTCACAGAAAGTCATCAGAGAGATCTTCTAGCGTTGTTGGAGGAACCAGAGCCTAAAGAACCTGACATATCTTACACAGCCCAAACCTCTGACAGCCATATTGGCCACATGTCTCAACTAATAGACCACCAGACAAGATACACTGTGCAGAGTGGTGAGGCTGATGAAATGGTCTGTGTTTCGTATAACCAAGATACCTGGCACAACCCCTTGGAGGATGAATTTATGGTCTCCGGCTACTCTGAGGATGAGGTTTCAGAACGGTGGCTGCAGTTAAAAAGTCTGTCCTCAGATGACATGCCCTCCAACAGTGCTGATGTGGTAGGTGACTGCTCATTCTTGTGCAAATAATATAAGCCCCTGTAATTAAAGTAATTTTGTGAACTTTTTTTATTTTTAAATTGTTTTTATTTTTCATTTAACAGGATGCCGAGGCTGAGACTCAGCCTTCTTATAAAGATGGTATGAAACCTAATAAATATTTTCACTGAAGCTATTACAGGTCTAGGTCCTTATTGTTATAGGTACAAAGACCTATTCAAGCTGAACATGTTTTACATGGGGAGGTACTAACATGTAATTGAGTAAATTAACAAAAAAATGTTGTTAATGAGTATTGTACATGTTGTTCATAACATTTAACTCCAGACAGTCTGTGGTAGTTGGGGAAAATTGCAAAGCAAATTGCAAATGCTTTATCCTGTATATCCCTTATAGATTGCATTACAGACGCTCCCCTTGTAAAACTGGTCCAGTGCTTATCTGACTAAGTAATAAACATTTTCTTTTTGTTCATGACAGTCCCTGGTCCTTGTGATCCTGAGGATCTTCTGGATGGAGTCATATTTGGAGCCAAATACCTTGGTTCCACGCAGCTGCAGTCAGATAGGAATCCCTCTACTAATGCTCGCATGGCCCAGGCACAAGAAGCTGTGGACCGCATCAAGGTAGAAAAAAAATAGTCTGGTATAATATGCATAATAAGAATGTCCTGTTTCAGTGTTTTCCAATATGTTTATTTCTCCTGTTGTGCCTCATGTTTGACAATAGAAGGAAAATAGTTCAACCAGCTCTTTGTCACTGGTTTTGAGGTTAAAACTTACATGAATACTCCCACCATTTTGATTCTGTCTGTCTGTTGGAGGCTCCAGAGGAATGTTATGTCTTGGAAATACCACTTAAAATGAGACATGTTCACCATCTGTTTTTATACATTAATAAAGTCAATAACAGTATGTTTCTCTATGTCCAAGGCACCTGAAGGAGAGTCTCAACCAATGAGTGATGTGGACCTCTTCATTTCCACTCAGAGAGTTAAAGTGTTGAGTGCAGACACACAGGTTTGTGACGGTTGTTGACAGTTTTTACATGTTAATGATTTCGGTGGCCTTTTCGGCTTCCCCTGCTGGAGAAATTTTAGACTGCAAGATGTGATTCAAGATTTAAAATGTAAGATTCTTTGTCACATACGTAGTTATAGAAGTACAACTTGTAGTGAAATGGGCCCCTGAGTCAGCCCATGATCATTTGAAAAGAAATTTAAGAGTGAGCAGTGAATTCCCAAGCCATGTGCATACACTTTACATGTCAAAACAGCAAATTCTATTTTTTTTATCTTTATTTCATTTTTTGGTTTTAGTTTTCAGTTTCAGGTTTGGTCATGAATTTTTAATTCAGTCCATCACTAACAGTGTGTTTACTAGGATCTTTCTTTTGCCTTTAGGAGGCTATGATGGACCACCCTCTGCAGATGATCTCCTATATAGCTGACATTGGGAGCATTTTGGTCTTAATGGCACGCAGGAAGCCAGCTGTTCGTAAATCTACAGATGCAGCTGCTGGTACCTCAGCACTACCCAAGAAATGCTGGATGATCTGCCATGTGTTCTCGTCTGAGGATGTGAGTTTTACAATGCCCTTTTCTAAGCAGTGGAGGAAATTTTACCTTTAAGTTAGAGCAACAATCCTGTATATAGAAACTATTATTCTAAAACAGCACATCTTGTAAAACCCAGTTCCACACTTTTTTTTTATACTCTTATCTGCTGCAGGCACAGGTTATTGCTCAGGCAATTGGGCAGGCTTTTGGTGTTGCTTATCAGCAGTTCTTGCAAGTAAATGGAATTAAAGCGGGTGAACTACGTCCAGGGGAGTACAGTGACTACCTCTGCACGCAGGATCAGTATAACGGAGACCTCGTTCACTTCTCACGATCTGAAAACATCAGAGAGGTGAGACATACTGACTTTACATGAATAATATAATAATCTGATATTTCACCATTTGTTACTGAAATTGGATCTTTCAGCAAAATAGAATGCTAAATCTAGCATGTCATGACAGCATGAATTTTAAAAGAATTTTAATGAATTTGTTGAACCAATTTTATTAAACAGTTTAACCATAATTATACAATGCCTTCCCCTCGCTTTGCTGTTAAGGTTTGCATAACAAAGCAGGTTGGAGAGATCCTGGGTTTGGCAGTGGTAGAATCTGGCTGGGGTTCCATCTTGCCCACAGTTGTGGTGGCCAACTTGCTGCACGGTGGCCCAGCGGAGCGCTCAGGAGAGCTGAGCATTGGAGACCGCATCATGTCTGTGAATGGCACCAGCCTGGTGGGCCTGCCCATCACTACCTGCCACAGTATTATTAGAGTAAGCAAAGCAGTTTTCTTTTCATTCTTCTTTTTTGATTGCGAAAACAAAAATCAGTAGTACTTTATCTGAGGCTAAATGGGAATGAAGGAGAACATCAAGACATTATAGAACTGAAGAATTCAATTATATATTGAATAGATTTTAAACTGAATAAGATTAATGTAGTTAATCCCATTACCTGCTAAGGGATATTACATAGGCCTACACTTCCATTCCTCACTCTGTCTTCTGTCTTTTACATAGTAGTTACTATGTAAAATGTCTTAGAAACTGAATAGAATGCCTGTAAAATATAGGCTTAAAGAGGATGTGTTTCTGAGTTTGTAATTATAAGTCTCTTTCATTCAACAGGACTTGAAAAACCAGTCCCAGGTGAAGCTCAGCATAGTCCACTGCCCACCTGTTACCATGGCTATCATTAAGCGACCAGACCCCAAATACCAGTTGGGCTTTAGCGTGGAGGATGGCATTGTATGTTGCACTGTTATCAAAGCTTATTACCCTTTTATAAACCTCAGTACAGTGTACATCTGATGTGTTTTAACACTGAATTCCTTGTAGATTTGCAGTTTAATGCGTGGTGGCATTGCAGAGAGAGGAGGCATTCGGGTTGGTCATCGCATTATTGAGATTAATGGGCAGAGTGTAGTAGCCACGCCTCATGACAAAATCATTCAGATCCTCAGTAATGCTGTTGGAGAGGTAAAAGTCCAAAATGACTCATATGAAGCTATAAAACATTCACATGACCAGATTTGAATTTACTGTGGCCATATGTTATTTGTAAATAATGTATATTTGAAAATATACAGATCAACGCAAGTTTACATCCTGATGCCCAAACTCAAGATCTAAAAATAACAAATTGTTTTTTTGCCTCAAAAATAGATTCATCTGAAGACCATGCCAACTTCTACATATCGTCTTTTAACCGGGCAAGAGCAGCCTGTGTTCCTTTGAAGGAGATGACTTACTGGAGACTTCATTGTTGGATAACGTTTTTCATGCTGTATCCACTCAGACACAGAGTTGCACTGAATCTGGAGTATTAACCGTCACTCTGCACTTCATCTGTGTCCATATACAAGTCAGTGCTGAAATCGTGGAGCTCCGCTTTGCATTTTGAAACATTCTTATATCAGGAGTTGTCAAGTTGAATTGAATTTAAGTTGTACACTTTAATGCATTTCACAGCATGTTTGTATTCCACTGTGCCTTGGAAAGCTGTAGGTGTGGGAATTTGTCTATGTGCGTGTTCCTTTGGCACAAAGCTACTGTTGACCATGCACACAAGTCCACTTGACCAAAACCATCCACCTATTTGAGTAATATCAGCTGTCAGTGACCTAGTCATTGTGGAAAGAGTTGAGGCCTTGCATGCTGTGTTCACAACCTGAGCCTCAGTGCCTGTATACACTGATTGACCTTGGTTATCTCAAGGTGTCAGCTTTTAGTAATAGGAATATTTTAATAGCTGCTGTATTGGATGTTTATTAAAAACATATATTTTAAAAACAGTGTCTTCAGTGTCTGCACTTTATGCAGTGAGGGGAAACAAGCATGTCTTTTAATGGACCTGTTTTATCCATTTCAAATTTGCACACCAAGTGACGGTTTCCCAGACAAGAATGAAGCCTAGTTGTGGACTGTTTTCTATTCAATATAGGCCTGGTTTCCCAGATAGGGATTAAGACTAGTCCTGGACTATATTTCTCTTTTAATGAAAAATCTCTATTCATGATACTAGGCTGGACTAGGCTTAATCCCTATCTGGGAAACCGCTCCGTAAAGTCTATCCTCAGAATTCTGTGCAGTCCACAACTAGCCTTAATACCTGTCTAGGACACCAACCCTTGAAAAGAATTGCAGGGCAATCTGAAAACAGCTGAAACAACAGTTATACAGAGAATGAAATATTACAGTCACCTCTGCAAGCACTGAGATGGATGTGTAAAACTTGTAAATGGGAATTTGGTGAAATCAAAACTCTTGGAACAATATATTCTGGTAACTGTTCAATTATTTATTCATCCTTTCACAGGACCACAAATTGTTTTCCCAAAGCCAACATCCTTTCACAGGACCACAAATTGTTTTCCCAAAAGCCCAACAGAGGATGCACATTATGTGGAAGCTAAAAATAAAAGAATTGCAGATGTTAATAGTAAATTTGTATTCTGCCATTACACAGTCTGTTTTTACATCCTGTTTACTTTGAATCACATTACATCTGCATCATGCTAGAAGGCCAAAATATGGCAAATCTCAGTAGAATTAACCATAAAGAAACCATAAGAACAGATCTTTCCAATTTCTGCTCCTTTCTTTAATGGCTATTTACTGGGAAGATAACTCAAATGTAAAAGCAAATGTAGTGTTTACAGTGTGTACAACACTTCAGACTCTTCTCTAGTGTGTTCTGTCTCAGACGTCCACCATAAACAGCAACACACAGTGAGATCCCTGAAACACTGTCACTCTGCCAGCTTTTGACACAAAGCAATATTTTTGACTTAGCAATATTCCTTGGGCAGATAACTTGGACATTAACTTGGCATCTCCAATCCACCTAATATACATGTCTGTGGACTGACACAGAGAGAACATGCAACACCACGCAGGGAGAACCTTGGCTCCCCCAGGTGGGAAATGAATCAGTGAGGTACCACTGCACTACTGTGCCACCTTCGTTAAACATATACAAGGCTAAATGCATCTCTGCTGCATGCCATTTATGACATGCATGCAAGAGAGGCAGACATAAATGCAGTACATACTTTACACCAAAACAGAACCTTCATGGTTAAAAAGGCAATGCAACAGGCTACACATGCTAGGAAAGAATTCTAAGTTTGCTGATGTGAATCATGAAATCCCAGCACAAATGATTCAAAGCTGCACTTCACCAGGCTATGTAGACGATAGTGCATTAACGACTTCAGATTTTTTCAAGTCGACTTATCGGTCATCAAAGTCCAAGTCGAGTTGACAAGTCATGATGACGTCATCACACACAAGGCGGAGGAACACAGGTGTCCAACATTAAGCAACTTTTATTAAAGTTCTCATTACATTAACAGTCAACATCACAATTAAACAAAACAAAACAAAACCTTGAATTTTCTGGTAAATGTAAGTGTACAACAGAAAGTGGGAACAGTTTAAGCCTCAGCGTCCTCTGGACTGGACGACTCTCTGCAGTGCTAGCGTTAGCCATGTTAGCTAGCGGTGCCGTGCAGAACGC
>JBBIGA010000038.1:13855653-13879379 GCA_037576975.1 Alestes dentex
AGGAAGTTGGGAAGAACGGAACCAGGGAAAACCCCCCCCCCCCCCCCCAAAAAAAAAAACAAAAAACAAGCATACATAAATATATGTTAATCCTTAGAAGCTGCAGTTTCATTATCTGTTTCTGATAAAAGTTTAAACTCCGATCTTTCAGTTGATGCCATATTTGTAGATCTAAGAAAACGACAGCTATTTTATTATTACATTTTTTAATGTTACTGTCAGACAGACCATGTTTTGTGGGAAAAAAAAGAAAAGAAAAAAAGCACTTGCCTTGCATTTGTCACTGTCTGATATTGCAAAAACAGAAAGTCAGGAATGCAAATGTAAATCTGTTGATGGAGAATGTAAATTGAATATACAGTTATTATGTATAATATTAATTATGCAGTTACCATATTGCAGTTTTAGTGTATCCGTTATAGTATGTCCAAACAAAAATCTTCAAAGGTTTAAATAGACAGTGTTTAAGAGTAATTCTTGCTTTGTAATTTTTTAAAATAGTACCTTAAGAAAACATTTTTTTGAGATGAAAGCACTTGAATAGTTTGACGCCTGAAATGCTTTGTCTGTCCTTTAGAGCTTTCTTTCTCCAGTAGCCTTTGGGTTTGGCTGTGAGTACTTATCTCAGTATGAGGAGCAGGGAGTGGGCATCCAGTGGTCCAACATGCTGTCCAGCCCTACTGAAGGAGATAAATACAACTTAACTACCTCAATCATAATGCTGTATGTGGACGCCTTTATCTATGGAGTGGCCACGTGGTACATCGGAGCTGTATTTCCAGGTTAGCTGTGGTTGTGCTGTGGGAAATACCGTTTGTGTCATACCATTAGGGTTACCGTTATATTTTAGTCACAGTATGTGAAAACCACTGAAGAATACTGACATCAAAACAGTGAAATAACACGTATGGAGTTAAGCTGTGACTCAAAAAGTATAACAGTATTTTATATTACATTATGTAATACTTCTGAGTTCTTCTAAGTTATCTGAGATGCTTTACAGACAGGCTTGAAGTATGCTCATTATAAAATATATTTATTGTTATTGTGATAAAATCTATCAGTGTTTTAATGAACATATTGTGGATGTCATCAGTACTTAATGAAGATGTTTAATCACAACAAGAACCGTGTTCATCCTGTTTAATTGGATGTGTTGGATAAAAAATAATTTTGGTTATTTAGATGCAGCAAATTCCAAATGATCAAATGTCATAAAAAATAAACATTGTAATTTATTGTGTATTGGGAGAATATCTTAACGTTTAGCGCCATTTTATTTCTGCCACATCGTCCTCACCTAGCTCCTCACCACATGTTCCACATGTGCTGAGCACTTGTTGGCTGCTACCTAAGTACTATATGTGTGATATGTGAGCGGCAAGTTTTGCCAAAACAAATTTTAAACATGTAATCAAATGCCTGTCAAATTAACGTTTTTATGATTATGGACATTCATTCACTGAGGAGGGTCTAAAATGTTGATGCTCAGATGTGGTTCTGCTTTATGGTAGTTGATTTCTCATATAAATATTTAAACCTAGATCTAAACTAATGTACGCCTTGGATTCGTCATCTGAAAAGAATGTTCTTTATTTTGTGATTTTATGTGTATGTGTGTCAGTTTTGTGGTTTTATTCGTATGACCTTCTACTGTTCATGGTGAGTCTGACTGTAGTTTGGATTGATTTTTCAGGGCAGTATGGAATTCCCAAGCCCTGGTATTTTGTCTTCCAGCTGAATTACTGGGGAGGAGCTCCATTGGAGGCTGGCTTGCCCATTCCTCCTGCACCTCAAGATGAACCAAACTGTAAGAACACAAGTAAACTGCAGTAAGAGGAAGAATTTGGCAAAAAAAATTACCCCTAATATGGTCAAACAGGACAGTTTACATCTTGGCAGATTCACCACAAAAACAGAAATAAACTATGAAATTGATAGTTTTTATTCTTAAAAAGGCTAATTAAAAATGAAAGAAATAAGCCTGTTGACATGACAGTAAAATACTACACTATATGCTTATCTGCTTAACTGTAGAGTTTATTCCTGTCTGTTTATTTGTTTGTTCATTTGTTTTAGCCTTTGGTGCTTGATTTTTGATGCTGCTGCTGCTCTTTTACAGATCGATTTGAAGCTGAGCCTTCCAATCTCGTTCTTGGTGTAGCCGTACATAACTTGGTCAAAATTTATAGAAAAGGGGCCAAGCTCGCCGTCAATCACCTGTGCCTTAAGTTCTATGAGGGACAGATCACTTCATTCCTTGGTCATAATGGAGCTGGCAAGACGACTACACTGTAATAGCCAGTATCGTTACTACATTTCTTAAAGTACTAGAAGAAAGAAGCTCTGACTCACTAATTTACATATACTTTCTTATGACAGATCCATTCTAACTGGACTGTTTCCCCCAACTGCTGGTTCGGTGTACATTAAAGGCATGGACATTCGCTCGGACATGGACGAAATCCGTAGAATGCTGGGGGTGTGTCCTCAGCACAATGTCCTTTTTGATATGTAAGATATTACATTAACTAACACTTACCATGAACCACGTGGTTGTATACATAGAATATATGTCTGTACACCCCCCATGGCATATTCTAGTTTTAAAAAGTTTGGAGACATTTGGAGAATGGAGAATGAACAGCACTATATATTCCATTATAATGACTATAAATAGTTACAGTGTGTTATTTATAATGTAATAACTTATTGGTGTTTCCAAAAAACTTGAAATATTGACTAGAACATTTTGGTATAAGCTTCTAGCTTGTGAAACTAGACCATGGGAATAATTGTTGAATAAATAACACCACTTACTGTTATAATTACAAACATTTGGACACTAATGAGTATACTCCTCTTCTAAGTGATATTATTTCTTACTTATTGCCCATTGAAATAAGAGAAGAAATATTTGTTAAGTAATTAATTGCAAAACTGTCATTATTTTTGTATGCATGTAAGTACATATAAAGAAGTATTGAATGTTAGTTGAATGTGCAACAGAACAACAGCAACACCCTAGACTTCTGAGGGTCAGTGAGAAATTTGGCATACTGCTAAGCATACATATTCTGTTGGTGTAGGCTGACTGTGGAGGAGCATGTGTGGTTCTATGGCCGTATGAAAGGCATGAGCAACGCTGAAGTGAAGCAGGAGATGGCCTCTCTGCTGGAGGATGTAGGACTAACGCAAAAACGTCATGAAAAGACCAAGAATCTTTCAGGTTCTCACACCAGCAGAATTCCACATTGTATCAGAGTATAAGCGCTTTCTGTGTTTCTGTGTTCATCTGTCTTCATCCCTCTCCTCATTTTTCTCCCAGGGGGCATGAAGAGGAAGCTCTCAGTGGCTATAGCCTTCATAGGAGGGTCAAAAGTCGTGATCCTGGATGAACCCACTGCTGGTGTTGACCCCTACTCCCGGCGTGGGATCTGGGAGCTGCTACTCAAGTACCGCAAAGGTAACACCATTTTACTGAGCTGTATTTAGCAAATTATGTCAGAAACTGTAGCCATCTGAAAATTTCCAAATGTTTAATTTTAAGTTAATATATAAATCATGGAAAAACCTTTTTACTGTTTTACCTTGGGTATATTTTGCTTCATTTTCATCAATATTTTTTCTGTATGTTATGTTTTTAATAAATATTTAAAATGATTATTTTTGTAATTCTTACTTCAAAGTAGTTTGTTATTGCTTATATATTTACCTAATTAATAATTTCTAATTGTATTACAGTTTTATATTATTGCTTTCTTCTCCAGTATAATTTTTCATACACATATTTTGCCCATACATATCAAAAACAAGGGGGGAAAAGGGGGAAAAAACATGTTTTTGTCAAATTATTGCAAACTGACAAACAAAACATGCATATTTTAATAAAAAGACATTTTAAGCAGCTAGAAGGCCCAAGACCATTCATAGACAGTGTGCACATACAAATTGAAGTAAACGCTCCATGTCATTTTCAGATCGTACAATCATTCTGTCTACACACTATATGGATGAGGCGGATCTCCTGGGCGACCGCATCGCCATTATCTCTCAGGGGAAACTGTGTTGCTGTGGTTCTTCGCTCTTCCTGAAGGCACGTCTGGGTACGGGCTACTACCTCACCGCAGTGAAAAAGGAGCTCCCGAGTCGGACATCAAGCAGTGCCAGTGGCGGAAAGCTCTCGGCGCACAATCTTACAAAGGTGAGCCAGCCCCATATCAAAGGATTGAAGTTCAATGATGTATGTTTGGCTTTTGAGTAACACCTTGTTCGTCTGTGTTTTAGGACAGCGATTCTACCAGGAGTGATGACACTGGACTTGGAAGTGAGGTCAATGGATCAGGTGAGAGCAGTATTTTCTGTCCAGGAAGGCATTATAATTCTCCTTACTCACATGTAAGTCAGTTTTGAGTCTAAAGATGAAGTTGAACTGTTTGACTCGAACATGACTTTAATAAACTGCTATGCTCCTACCTAAGCAATCTCTGAAGCAATAGTGGTCAGTGTGTTAAAAGAAGAAAAACTCTTATAAATATAAAGTATGCTTCAGGTTGGATTAACAATGATCATGTAAAAATGAATAATATATATATATTTGTATAAGTTGTGTTTATGTGAATCCCTGAAATTGTCAGCTCTTCCTACAGATGTAAGTGGCCTGGTGGCTCTGGCTCAGCAGCATGTCCCTGGGGCTCGACTGGTGGAGGACATTGGCAGGGAGGTGATTATTAACCTCCCTCACGCTGCCGCAGAGGATGGCACTTTGGCTCTCTTCCTGGCAGAGCTGGACAAACGTCAGGCAGAGTTTGGCATTGTCAGTTATGGCCTGTCAGACACCACACTAGAGGAGGTGAGGTCTTTAAGTCCAAGAAGGAGTCTCTATCATTCACTTCTACTCTGTGCCCTCTTAAGAGGATTTTTCCTCCTAAGTCCTTAGTTCGTTCTGTTCAAAGTTCATTCTGCAAAAGTGAAACCTCAGTTTGATTTTTGTGACATATTTCCTTAATTTTAACCCACTTGTCTGTTTACAGATGAAATTTTGTCAGTCCCTTCTTTTTATAAGGGTTTTGTGTTACTCATTAGGCTGTTGTACAGTGATCATTTGCCTCCCTGTCACTGATTTACTTACCTGTTTAGTAAGCTGGAGCAGCAGGGGTGCATCTGTTAATAGAGCTCCGCACGCACTTTTCAGATCTTTCTGAAGGTGGCAGAGGAGACAGGAGTAGACGCAGATCCAGATGAGGCTGCCACTCAGCCTGTGGCGTCTCCAAACCAGCAGGGGGAGCCGGAGGATCGAGACGCAGGTAAACTCAACCACTCTCTGCTTTCCATAGAAAAGCCAGAGTCTGAGTCATTAAACCACACAGTCATTTCTTTTCACAATTGCTACAACAATGGGCAGTGCACATGGATGGATGCCTGCAACTTATCTACGAATGTTTAACTTGTTTACAAAGTTTATGATGAAGTTTGATTGCCAATGTGGGGGTCACGTTAAGGGGTGGGTTAAGATTAAAGGTTAGGTTTAGGAATGTAATAGTTAGTACAATAATATTAGTGAAACTTAAGAAACTTTACCAACAATAAATACAGATTTATATTCCTATTCAATAAAATGGACTGCCACAGTGCTTGTGGTCCAGTAGATCAGTATGTGGAACTGGAGCTTTCTGTGATCATGCTTTTTACTGATTTGTTTCATCAGAGTTGCATTTAAAATACATCTGTTTGCTTTTTTCAAAAAGGTAATTTGTTTGAGGCTTCGTTAGGGTTTGTAAAGGCTTTGTTAGACCTTGTATGGAACACTGTGTTGTTAAAAGAGAGGAAGAAAAGATGGAAAGCAGCATATCGTCGCTGTCGGGCTGAAACCTCATATGTCCAAAACGGCTATTTTTCAGGAAACTCAAAAAACTGTATATTCTAAATAAACAAATACTGTGTCATCAAAATTGGTATAACTATTTTCAACACTTTTCATTGGTTAATAATTTCTAAATTTTACAGACCCACATGGAGACTGACCAATATCCATTTATGAAAAAAAACAACAAAGACCAAAAGTTACGAGGTTTCCGCCAGACAGCGACGATATGCTTTTTATGTATGCATTAAAGGGGTAAGACACGGTCAACATCTACATGTTTGTAAGTAAACTGTAGGGGATCTTCAGCGATTATATAAAACTCCATTCTAGTGGAGTTCTGGGCAGTGTGTTACTGGAAGCATGCTGTGGCTGTATACAGTTGTTGAAAACATTTATTTCATCTTCCCTCTGTCTTTGCCTTCACTGCTGACAGGACGGAAACACCAACACAAGACAGGTACATACGTGGTTACAGCCGCACAGCCAGAACCGCATCGAATTTTCCTTTCAAAAAGTTCAACTTGTCATATTAATAATTAAAACTATTATAAATATAATTATTACAACAAAAAAATTTAGCTGTAGAACAGTTCATGCAGTATGGGCTTCACTATGGGCTTCAGTATTTTAAGTTATAATAGGAACAGGGGTGCACAGAGTACTGAATGTCCGTTGTGGTCAAGGAAATATTAGTAAAACTTTCAGAGAAAAAAAAATTCAGAAAAAGTTCACAGTATTCTTTTCAAAAACTACTCAGGGTAGTAATTACTTTTTAACTGTTGCATTATCAAAAGCAGGCAATCGGTCAAAAGGGTAGATCCCTGTAGAAAATACCATCTTTCAACAAAACATCATTTTTTCTGATAAATGATAAAAGGCATGAATGGATCAAACTAAAGCAATTTAGTCTGTCAGTGGTACAAGCAAGATAACCATTAAGCTCAACTGTATTTTGTGACTTTCTGTTTGTTGGTCTGGAGAAGAAGTCATTGTCATCAGATGACTCCTTTTGCCGTTGCTCACTCATGAGCTGTCATTTGATGTTATTTCACGTATGTCAAGCCTGTATTTGCTTTGGAATTTTTTGTAAATTTCTGTTTCATTGAATATATGTAAACACACACACACATACAGCTAAATCACAAAAAGGCATATACATATACATGCTTATACATATATGCATATACATGCTTATACATATATGCGTACATAGCAACACACACAAATGGGAACATGTGAATTTTTGACAAAAATTTCACCGTACCAGCCTCTATTACATTATATTAAGACTTACATTACAGTGTGATGTTAGTCCAGGAGGTCTGGGACAGCAGCTGGATCTAAATTATAGAATCACAATTTGAAACCTTTGGAGATGAGCAGTACCAGTATCATAGCAGAATCATTATATACTAGGTCGGGCAACAAAATTAGTTTTGGTCGATAATGTAATTGGTCTGCAGATTGGGTCGCAGGGATAATGAGTTGTAATTAACCAGCAGGTACTTCTCTCGTACACAGAGGCCCAGGAGACAGACGTTCTGACAGACCCACTGAGTGATGACGGCCGGGGCAATGTGTCCCTCAGAGGCTGGGGGTTGACCCTGCAGCAGCTCAGAGCACTCTTCACCAAAAGGCTTCTGTATGCCCTCCGCAGCCGACGAGGCTTTATAGCTCAGGTAAAAAATCAAATTTAGAGTTTGTTCATAAAACTTCCAATTCAATTTCTTGAGTATAATTTTTTTTCCTTAAGCTTCAAACTTACATACATCCATAGATAAAAAAAAAACTGTTTATGTAATGATTATCTGATTTACATTCTAAAGTAAATGTATTATGCACTTCTGACTTCTTTCCGTTTCTGTACTGTATGTAGAGCAATACCTGTAATGATGGGTGGTTGCTCTGCTTGTTTACTAAATATCCTTTTATTGGTTGCATTTCTTAGATTGTGCTGCCTGCAGTATTTGTCCTGATCGCTTTGCTATTCACCCTCATTGTCCCACCCTTGGGAAAGTATCCTGCTCTAGAGCTGCAGCCATGGATGTATGGTGAACAATTCACCTTCTTCAGGTAAGCGTACCTTGACAGTCAGACTAGTTTTCACATAAGCCAAGCATCATATTTTACACTTGTAGATATCTTGTTTTCTAGTCACAACTTACCGTGCAAGTTTAATTCATCAGCTAGTTTTCCCACAGGTTGGAAATAAACAGTCAAGCCTAGGACTGCTTAACAAAGGAAATCAGCGTTAAAAATTTGGATGTGGAACTCGGTGTGATTGAGTTCAAGAACAGAGTCTGTTCAGCAGACCAGAGTACAGCTGAAATGTTAACCACAGCACCATTACGGTAGCATGCAGAGTACATTGGACACATCATAGACATTACTAAGGGCACAGCTAAATCAGAAGCAGATTTCACTCAAAAGGGGTAATCACTATGCACAAAGTAGTCCTGCCCCACTGTGTACCATTAGACTCATTAGTCCTGATATTTTATATGTATATATTTCTGCTACAAAACAATACTGTATGTAAAGCAATACCTGTAACAATGGGTGGTTGCTCTGCTTAATCTCAATGAAATATTGAGCAAAGCGTTTTGCATACTTTCCACCCTAATGTTGACTGGCTTCAATTGCAAAATGGGTAGACTTGCACTCCAAAAACAGAAAGATTCTATGAATATTATAAACTTTCACTTTTATTACTGGACTTTTCATTCCACTACCAATGTAAAGATAGTGCTCATTTTTACTAATGCGCCTAAGCTATTTGCTGTGTTATGTTAGCAACCCTAGTGATGTCACTTTGCTACACTGCAAGTGTTAGGGCTAATAGAAAGAAGTGTATCCAACAAACATCTCTAAACTTGCAATGTATTTCTGCCTTAGTGTTCCCCATAAACATCCAGACATTCTCACTGTTCTCACATCTGTTCTTCACCGCAGCAATGATGCCCCAGAGGACCCGGCCATCCAGAATCTCATTGATGCTCTTCTAGCCCCTCCTGGGTTTGGGACCAAATGCATAAACTCTGACACGTAGGGTGTTCCTCTCTCTTCTTGCATGAACAAGTTTTCTTATTGTGTAATGTTTGACATGATGTGATACTGAACCTTCAGGGAGACCCAGTGTGAGGAAAACAATGCGACCAGGTTCCTCCGACCCCAGATCCCCCACGCCATGTGGGAGCTGTTTAATAACCGTATCTGGGCAGCGGACCAGCCATCTCCTGAGTGCGAGTGCAGCACTGAAGAGGTTCGCAGAATGCTACCTGACTGTCCAATGGGAGCAGGAGGACTGCCCCCTCCACAGGTCAACATCCTTCAGTTCTCTTTACTGTCACACATATATGATTTCTTTTGTATACATTTCAGTGGAGTTACCTAATATAATATCATACACTAAATGTAAAAATTGAGTACTTAGGGTACAAGTGCGTGTGTGTTTTTACTCATGTAGCTGCATTTCTTTTTTTTTTAGCCGATAATAATGACTACTTGTGTGGTAAATTTGGGGGAAATGTTTTTTTTCTTCATGTTTTTCACTTATTGGCCACAGATGATGAGGTCAACAGGCGACACACTGCAGAATTTAACTGGACATAATATATCTGACTATCTCGTCAAGACATATCCCCAAATTTTAAAAAAAAGGTCAGATCTCTATTTAAATTTGTCATTAAGAGAGACACACTATACATGCTCTTAGGCATGCAACTAAACATGCTCTTTATATATCATTCCAGCATGAAGACAAAAAAGTGGGTGAATGAGTTCAGGTGAGGCACTTAATTCAGAGTCCAAGCCTTTCAGATTTAATTCCCGTGCCAGATAAGTAAGCATCATGTGAATGATATACCATTCTGTCCTCAGATATGGAGGTTTCTCTCTTGGTGGTAAAAGTTCTCAGACTCTGACTGGGACTCAGTCAGAGGTGGAAGAGTCTATAATGGCTATCAGAACACAATACAGGATAACAGAGGTATGCCACTAACAACTGAGATGTCTTTAGAACTTGATGTTACAAAAAAATGTGAAAACTTGAACTGGATTAGACGATTTAAAGCTTTATTTATCTTAATTCACTTGGGATGATTTCTGCAAAATGCTGCCAACAACCTTCACAATTATCTGAGTTTTTACAGAATGGCTCGCTGGATCAGCTTCTGGACAGATTACCGGACCTTCTCCCTGGTCTCAGCAGTCAGAATAATGTTAAGGTAAGACATTGTCCCTGCTTTCCAGTGAAATTCAGCTTGGATCACATACTGTATAACTATTCCATTCTGTCTTGTAGGTGTGGTTTAATAACAAGGGTTGGCATGCAATGGTGTCATTTGTGAACATCATGAACAATGGATTGTTACGGGCCAGTCTCCCTCTTGGACCAGCCAGAGAAAAGCATGGAATAACAGCCTACAACCACCCACTGAACCTTACCAAGGAGCAGCTCACAGACATGGTCTTGTATGAACATTTTCTCATGCTGCATAGCCTCCTTTTAGCTGATTTTTTGCGAGTGATTCCTAAAGCATTTGAAGACTGACATCCTAATGATGTTGTACTTAAAAACTGATTATCGTGTGAGGATAAAAAATGTCTATTATGGCTACCTATTGAACCACTCTGTCTTTCAGGATGACTACCTCAGTGGATGTCCTGTTGTCCACATGTGTGATTTTCGCCATGTCCCTCGTGCCAGCAAGTTTTGTGCTCTTTCTGATTGAGGAGCGGGTCAGCAAGGCTAAACATCTCCAATTTGTTAGTGGGGTCAAGCCCATTCTCTACTGGAGTGCAAACTTTGTCTGGGATATGGTCAGTTTCCATGAGACTTATGCAACTCCTGTATTACTGTTATATACAACCCTTGTATTTTTATTGCAGCCGTGTTTATTTCTTTTCTCATGTCTTGATATCTGCTTTCTGTTTGGCCAGCTGAACTACACTGTTCCAGCTACCTTGGTGATTCTCATTTTTATAGGCTTTCAGCAGCAGGCCTATGTATCAGAAAAAAATCTTCCTGCACTAGTGCTGTTGCTCTTGCTCTATGGGTAAGCATGAATAGGGTTGAAGTCTTCTAGCTTACTAATTATGGTACCTGGGACACTGCTTTTCTTTCAATTGGCAAGGTGGCTGGTACATAATGGAATAGCTCAGCAAAAAAGGTAACTTTTGACCTTCAGATACATCAGACACTTTGTTGAGATGTTAAGTAATCAGAAGGATGTGCAAAACTAAAGAAGCTTACACCTAATATGTTATATACACTTTTTAGTGTCCAAAATACATCTCTGTGTACTGCTTACTTTGCTAAATTAAGTTTTTATGTTAAATGTTTTTATTTAAAAAACTTTTTCCCAGTTCACTACCAGTAAGCATTTCTGTAAGAGGCTAGTGTATACATGTAAAATAACTGTTTGTTTCTATTCACTGCCACAGTTGGTCCATCACTCCTCTCATGTACCCTGCCTCCTTCGTGTTCTCTGTGCCAAGCACAGCTTATGTGACCCTCATTTCAATCAACCTCTTTATTGGCATCAATGGCAGCATTGCCACCTTTGTCTTGGACCTCTTTTCTGATGAGGTACAGAAAGAGATGGCTTCATAATTTCTTGTCTGTTCTGTTTAAGAGCATTATGTACAAAGATGATGCTAATTTTGTCACAGTTGTACATGATAAAATGCCATTAGAAGCAAAAAAAAACAAACAAATTGACTGATCTGTCTATCATTCCCTTAATGTTGTCTTTTATTTTCAGCATTTAAATAAGGTGAACAGGATCCTTAAGCAGGTCTTTCTGATTTTTCCTCATTTCTGCTTGGGTCGAGGTCTCATTGACATGGCTAAAAACCAGGCGATAGCAGATGCCTTCCAGAGGCTTGGTAAATGCTACATACTGAGTCTTATTATAGTCAAATAAAGGAACAGTGATACAGTTGGTCTATTTTAGGAGAATTGCTTTACTTTATAAATGTTAAAAGCTTTTTTTCTGTACACCCCTGTGTGTGGCCAAGGTCCTGCTTCTCACACTTAGAAAGAGTGGTTTCAGTAACTTCCTGTATAACAGAATTATCCCAGACTGAAAGCACTTTCTTTCATCTCTGTGGTCACAGGAACAGAGAAGACAGTGGAGCCACTGGCCTGGGATTCTGTGGGAAAGAACTTGTTTGCCATGGCTGTGGAGGGGGTTGTCTATTTTATTTTCACTGTGCTGATACAGTATAAATTTTGTATACGTTTCAGGTAGGAGAGTGTTTTTGTTTGTCTTTTACCTTAGTTTGTTAAAAATACACTAAACGCTGTTCATACACTTGGAATCAATTGTGGTTTTAATAGTCTTTGTCACTTAACTGTGAAGGGAATATTTAAATAATACAATTATTAAATCATATAAACCAGACACCAGTTCAAGATCACACAGTTATTAAATGATAAAAAATGTGCATGTATGTCATTTATGCAGTTTCTGAAATTTTTTACATTAACCTTGACGTTTGGTCACCACTTTATAAATTGCATTTTACAAGTGATAATTTCATTACAGTATAATTCTTAATGTTATATATCTTTCTCAACCAAGTACAAATAATCTACAGCTTATTTGTGTATATGTTGTGTTTTTTTGGGGTTTTTTTTGAGGGGGGGGGGTTAGAATTTGAAATCTTGATTGAATGTTGTTTTCAGAATTTTTCAGAAAAGTTTTGAGCAGACTTTGTGTTTGTCCTAGATTGCCATGGTTTAATCCTGTCCTGCCTCCTTTGGGTCCTGAGGATGAGGATGTAGCACGGGAAAGAGACCGAGTGAGGAGTGGAAGAACTCAGGAGGACATTCTGACCCTCATAGACTTAAGCAAGGTTTGTTATTTTCAGCCAAAACTCGCATCATTTTTGTCATTATAACTCTGCAAGTTGCAAAGTTCTACAAACTGAGTAATGCTACATAAGTTACTTGTTTGTTTCATATATGATAGTAGTTACATTGGAACCTGCAACCTTTTTGTTCTATAAAGTAAAGAGTGTCCTCTTTTCCAAATCTCTAAAGATGTATAAAGCAGGCAAAAAGCCAGCAGTGAACCAGCTTTGTCTTGGCATTCCTCGAGGAGAGGTGAGAGAAATTCAGTGTTGTGGATTACAGTGAACAGTGATGCTGACAGTAAACAGCTTAAGTAAACTGTGTTAATGTTTCACTGAAATCAACCAGGTTTCCATTTCAATTCCAAACTTGTATTTGTGAGTTCAGTTCATTAATGATTACCTGCTTACAAAAAATCACACAATCGAATATTCAAAATTCATTCATACAGTTCAAAACAGATAATCATAAAAACTTAGTTTTTTAGAATTTTAACCCATTTAAAATTGGTACCTGGATCAGCTACAGCATTTTCATATTGATCAGGCCATAGTTTTAATTGCTCTTTTTTACTGTTAAATTTTTGATTGTTGTAGGGACACAGTTGGTTACATTTTTCTTACTTCTATCCTTTTGTTTTTGCATGTCAGTGCTTTGGGCTTCTTGGAGTTAATGGGGCTGGGAAGACATCCACTTTCCTCATGCTGACTGGAGACACCAGTGTCACCTCTGGAGAGGCTTTTCTCTGCAATCACAGGTCAGCATAGCTTTTTAAGTGTTAAAAAATGCCGATGTAGATTGTTTTTCAAATTATTTTTGCTTTAATGAAAATACAGCATCTTGAAACTTTGTGTCTCGGTTTGGACCTTTAGTGTACTGACTGAGATGGACATGGTGCATCAGCTTATGGGCTACTGTCCTCAGTTTGATGCTATCAATGACCTTTTGACTGGACGAGAGCACCTGGAGTTCTATGCTCGACTCAGAGGAGTCCCAGAATCGAAAGTTGCAAAGGTATTAAAAGATTCTAGGTCACAGAGAAGCACTGAAATTTAACCAATTTTTTTTCAAATAAGCAGAGGCAGTCAGACTTATTTTAACACAAAGCATATTTAGGTTAGCATGAAGGCATAAAAGACGACCTTCAGGCTTTTGATGTCTCAGCCACATTAATAATTGATTTTTGGCACATAGGTCGCTCAGTGGGGGGTGAAAAAGCTGGGACTGATCCAGTATGCTGATCGAGAAGCAGGAGGCTACAGTGGAGGCAATAAACGCAAACTTTCAACCGCCATTTCTTTTATTGGATGTCCACCGGTTATTTTTCTGGTTAGCATTTTTCAGAGCTAAATTAATATTTATCAAATATTTTAAATCTGCGTAATGCTATGTTGATATATTCAAGTCACTTTTTTCAACATCTGTAATAATTAACGGCTCTGTGTGAACTTTTCTTACATGTGAATCTCAGGATGAGCCCACAACCGGAATGGACCCAAAGGCTAAGCGCTTTCTGTGGAACTGCATCCTCAGTGTCATCAAAGAAGGCCGAGCTGTCATTCTCACATCCCACAGGTATGAGGCTTAAACCCAACATGAAACGTTCACACTCAAGCTAGCCTAACCTGGCCAGTTCTCCTTTTTCACAGAATTTACCAAACACAGGGTTGCTAGATTTCACATAGAGATCTCATCAGATACACTCATCTTTAAACCACCATATACACACAATATCCTGAATATTGTTTGTAGATCACACTAGATCCATAAAGGGAGTAGAAATGGATTTCACGTTTCAGAATATTATTCTCTCTACTGAGTGACCTTTTTTGTACAGTATGGAAGAATGTGAGGCACTCTGCACTCGTATGGCCATAATGGTCAACGGCAGGTTCCAGTGCCTGGGTTCTGTGCAGCATCTCAAGAACAGGTACTATCTGCAGTTCATTAGAAAACAAAAGAAAACAAAAATAATGGCAAAGAATTATAATAATGAAGTAATAAACCTTTGTGAATTCATAATAAGCATCAGCATCATCTATATACATTTCCTATTCTAGATAATTAGTAATAAATGTGAAAGAAACATCCAGTACCTCTGTATGCTCTCTTTCTAACAGGTTTGGAGATGGTTACACTATTATCCTTCGCTTGTCCACTCCTTCACAAGAATCCTGCCCAGTGGATGCCTACATTAAGAAGTCCTTCCCTGGAATAGAGCTGAAGGAGAGACATCTCAGCGTTCTACAGTATCAGCTGCCGTCTCATGCGTGCTCCCTTGCCAGAGTGTTTGATGTTCTGGCAAACAACTATGAAGAGCTGGGAATAGCAGACTATTCCATCTCTCAGACAACCCTGGACCAGGTTAGAAAATGATGGCAGCATGAAATTGTAAGAAATAAATATAATTAATGAAAATGACAATTCGAGGGGAAAAGTGCTAAAAGCAAAATATTTCTCTATCACAGGTATTTGTCAACTTTGCCAAGGAGCAGACAGATGATGATGACCAACTAAAAGGGGTGGCAGTAAATGGTGGATCAGGAGCAGCTCAAACTCGCAGACGTCAGTCCAGACAAAGTATCCAACCACACCCGGCCACTCAACCAATCCAACCTACACCGTCTCCAAACACTTCTCCTGAACCCAGCAGGTCACATTCCCCAGTCAGAGCAGCTCAACCGTCCCATTCCCCATCAACTAACAAATCCACTCAGCCAAGAGCTGGAGGCACAAAAAATAAGGAAGGTAAACCTGGTGGGCTACCAGAAACAAAGCAACCTCAGCAGATACAAATGCAGCCTGTGCTGGAGTCCTCAGACAACAGGCCAAAGCGCAAAGAAGGAAAGAGCTCTCAGAGCAAAGACCCTGCCAAACTTTTTCTGGTTAAGCCCAAAACACAAGACAGCAAGATGTAAGTCAAGCATGGGTTGTTAGAGACAATAGAACAACACATTTCTGAAAAAGAAAAGTGATGGTAAAAATGAAATCTGGCAAAAATTAGCGAATTTTTCCCAATACTTTTGCGGTTCATCGTGGTCATCTTTGATATACATGCTATTGTTCAAAAGTTTGGCACCACTTGTCATAGTAATTATTAGACTTGTAAAATAAAATAATCGTCATCTTATTCAATAATAGTGTAGAATGAAGTACTATAAGCAAGACACACGCAAGATGTTGTAAGATGTTTTATGTTTTTTCGGAACAAATTGTTTTATATATATATTAAATAAATACATCATATACTGTAATTATCTGTAGTTATTCTCTTACATGTTATCTGAGTCATTTGATGATTCTTAGATCAAGGCATTCTAGATGTTACTTTTTTTTTTACTACAGTTTAATTTTATGCAGTTTTTTAGATATCTCTTCCTATAAATTATTTGAAACTTCTTATGTTGTAAAGTAGTCTCCTCATAAGCTCCTTGATCACATGCATCATTTCTTATCCAGACCACTCGTCCACTAACTTTGAGCTTCATGTTCAAGCGGATGACAAAACTGGCATGCCCACATCCCAGGATGACCACTGTAGAGTGCACTGGTCCAAATCTGGGTGTGACTGGTTTGTTTTATATTAGTGACAACAGTGATTCCAAACTTTTCAACCATAGTGTATGAACTATACATTTTCTATCTCAATTTGCAGCAAAATCATCCAAATCAATTGTTTTAGTAATGACAAACTATAAACAATGATGAGAATAACAACTGCACTGAAACTCTAATGAAAATCATTGTAATAGGAATGGCAAGTAATCCAATTTGAATATTGTCAGCAGGTGGAAGTGTGACTTGGAGTTTGCAGACTTATTACTAGCTCATTACTCCTTCACTTTAGCAAAAAGAGTCGATATGACAAATCTTAGAGGGATGAACACGTTTAACAATTTACAGCTGAATGTATTCTATAATCGGGCAGATTCTTATACAGGGGACAGCCAATGGCTCATGATACTGCTATGTGCTTTCCAGTCATTATTACTCCTTGTCTTTATGTGGTGCCTTGTTCTACCTATATACCAATTCCGATCACTGTTACTGTAAAAGACTCTAATGTTCAGGCATCTCTATCAGTTCAGCAGCTCTTCATGTGTGTTTTGTTGTGGTTGATTTAAAGACTTGAATTTGAATGGGTCACTTTACTGGGAGGGCAGAACATTTCTCAGGATCCCTCTGTAAAAGCATACAAACCTGTAATCTTCATGGTGGTACTTGCACTTCAGGTGTATGTCGTTTCCAGTTCCACTTGGTGACAAATCATACATTTTATGTTCATACAAGTTTATGATGTGATTTCTCTGCATCTGTCTGAATGGCAAAAGTGTAGACACGGTGTTACACCCAAACACCGCCTTTCATTAGGGCAGCCTTTTTCTATTTCTCTTTTTGACACGTTTTTACTCTGTTGCATGTTAGCAAAAATGTAGCTGTAAATCCAGAGGTACATGTATTACTGAACTGAATGCACTTTAGAAACTGTCTGATATCAAAAAATATAGTTATAAATTATTTTCTGTGGAGATATATATATATATATATGTATGTATGTATGTATGTATGTGCAAAATATATACAAATAAACATTCACTGAGAACACTGGCATTTTATGCATTGATTTTTTTTTATTGGAAAAGCAAAAAAAGGCAAGAAAGACTTTTAATTGGGAGCACATATGGGGAGCAATTTGTAAAATGGTTCTTAAAAGTTTCCTAGCAGGGGCAGTTGGAGCAGAGTGACTCACACTAACAACAGCGCTTGTGTTTCGATCTCTTCAAGCCCCCACACAGGAGTAGCACAATTACTCAGCAATTTCCACTGCCATTGATGTGGTCACCCTGACCCTGTCTGATTTTTTTCTTTCCTGCTTGTGACTGTTCTGGGCTGTCACTAAAATTACTACAGTACTGTGTGCCACCTGCAGACTGCTGCTTACTGCGTACAGGGCTGTGCGGTTTTAACTTATTCTATTACTTATTTCTAACATTTTACATTTTAAGGGCCTAATTCTAATGTGATCATGTAGATGTTATATAATGATTTACGTTACATAACATTCATTTGGCAGATGCTTTTATCCAAAGCTACTTACAATTTGAGGAAACACTCAAGTTTCAGGACAGTGTGAGAACCAGAGCAGAGTTCTAAGGGCTAAAATCTTTATGTAGGGAGCAGTGCAAGAAGATAGACAGAACAGGAAAGGAGACACTTTATTTGCTTCATTACAGAATCACTGTTTAAGACAAACATAAAATGTGAGTTTTATTTAGTAGAATCTTACTGCCTGTTACAACATCTAAACCATTTTACTTATTATTTCTTCAGTGTTACTTGTTATCTTTTTCATGGTTAAGGTCATTATAATATAAACCTTATTATTAGGTTAATAATAACTAGATTATTGAATCAGAATCAGAGAACTTTATTGATCCTGGATGACATTGCTTGTGTAATGACTGCACAGACACACAGAGACAAGAACAATATAAAACATAAAGTCTAAATAAAAACCTGTAGAAAAAACACTATGACAATTCAATATTCTATATACACAAATGCTGGATATGAATGCAATAGATTTATAGATACAATACATTTTAACATGTAATTAATCCATTTTCACAAATAAAAATGAATCAAGGTCATACTTCTAACTGTTTGGTTCAAATTGGGACATTTTTTATAAATGGATTGTTCCACATCTAAATTCTGTTCTTAAGAACATGATTCACTTTGACATGTACAGACATTCTTTTTTGCATTTTTCCCCAAACACTTTACATTTAATTTAAATATATTTTTTTTATTTAATCAATACAAAGATGTACTATGTCAGATTTGACTTGTTAAAACTGAATTATAACACAGAGCAATGTAATTTAGCTATGTAAAAATTGTTCCTACCATTAAAATGAACGCATACATACACTATATGAAAGTATTGGGGCGCACCTGTTTTCCAGGTTTGGGCTAGGCCCCTTACTTCCAGTGAAGGGCATTCTTTGTTATTCAGCATACCAAGACATTTTGGACACCACCATACTTTGAACTTTGTGGACAAGACCCTTTTGGGGAAGACCCTTCTCTATCCTAGCATGACTGTGCCCCAGTGCACAAAGCAAGCTCCATAACTACATGGTTGGATGAGATTAGCGTGTAAGAACTAGACTGGCCCTCACAGAGCCCTGACCTCAACCCCATCTAACACCTCTGAGATGAACTGGAATGGAGATTGCGAATTGGGCAAAGAAACACTCCAAAATCTTGTAGAAAGCCTTTGAAGAAGAGGGGAAGGTGGCTCGCACAGAGACTCCATATTGAAGTCTATGTATTTGAATGCAATGTTATTAGTCTGTTGGTGTAATGGTCAGGCGTCCCAATACTTTTGTCCCTATTGTGTATTTTTCCCGGTCAGATTTTTAGTGTTGTAAATAATAAAAATGTGCACTCTGAGTGGCGAGTTTACCTGTTTTAACCCCACGAAGCTTTAGTAGGAGTGTTGACTCAGATCTTAACGAAGCATGAAATGATCCTCCTCTTCTGACAGACAGGTTGTGTTTTTAAAGAGCCTCGGCTTGTCCCACCTCATAACACTTCTCTGGGCTGATCCTGGAAGCAGAAGTCAGCACTTAAGGCGGCTCCCTCCCTTTAGACGTCCAGCTAAATTTATTAATTTATTAAAAACCGTGTCATTTTTCTTTGCTCTAACCTTGCGAGATGGTTGTGCTCAACAGTAACAACAACGAAGAGCAAGATGTAATGTGAGTAAATCTGTTTTCATGCTAGCAGCACTGGCTAGCTATGTTAGCTCTGCTGTTAAGCTTTTACTTTTCAAAATTTACTTTTTATTTACAAGATAGAAACGAAGGCGTGTGATGTATAGTTTAAATCGGACTGTTTGGTTCCTTCTCAGCTAGGTCGGGAGTTAATAATAGCTTGCTTCGTGTGAAAACCTTAGCAAACTGGGTAAATAGCTAGCTAGCTAAGGTTTGTTGTGACTTGTTTTGGGGCCTAAATAAACATTGTAACCCAGCAAAGTAACCTAAGAGAAGGAGACGTAGCGGTGAACAGGGTTTATATAAGTCGACATTTGGATAACTTATCTATCGCCAAACAAAGAAAAAAGCAGCCCAGCTGTCAGACCTATTTACTTGTCTGTACAACTTGCTTTGACATGAGATGACCATAAGACGACCACCTATTTGACTTGATCTTGATCTTGACCTCGACCTCTTGCTTGATCACTAATTCTGCATTTGTTTATGAGTCCCACTTGAGTCCCAGCCTTCAAATTGGGCTTAACTTGGCTCCATACTCGTTAATGGAGCTCTCAGTTCCACCTTAAAGAGTGTATCAGTTCCAGGCACATCTGCTGCACCATTTAATGTGGAGCTCTGTTTCAAATCAGGGTCCACTTTTAGCTTATAAACCTTCACAGCAAAATAGATTAGTTCATAGAAAGTAAAGGGTCGGTTATGTATGCAAACATGTATTAATGCTGCATTGCTTGAAGCTTGTATGGACTAAATCACATTTGATTTAAAGCTCCTGCCCCACTTTTACAGCTCTGTGTTCAGCCTGAATGCCAGAGCTAAAAATAAGCCATGTTAGTGTATGGCTCTGCCCACTAAAACAGCAAGAAAGTAGGTTAGTGTTTACAGAGCAAGCAGCTGAGAGTTTTGGTACATTGCATTTAATTCAGTCAGACAATCCTACTTACATGAATGCTGTATTAGGCTGGTGAGAAAAATAGTGGCATTACAATAGTTCTAAGTGCACAGCCTTGTCAAAGTGATTTGCAAATGGTAATATATTATTACCTAATCCTATTTACAAATTTTTTTGTGGTGTCAGGGGTGACGAATATGAAGGAGTAGTTCACAGAAAGAATGTCATTTTTAAAAGCTTTTAAAAGCCATCTGTCCCAAAAGTGGGTCAGCCAAGTCATATAAACTGTGGTAGCCACAGGGTGGATTTTAATGATCTCTGTTCTAAGGCTAGAACTAAAATAGAAGAAACATATCTGAACTGATCAACTAAATGTAGGCCAAGATGGAACAGTTTCTTTAATGCAGGTATCAGTTCTACAATAACAGATGTCTGTTTTTGTCTTTTAGCCTGATAGAAGAGCGCTGCTCCTCACTGCCCAGCTCACCTGCCAAACGAGTCTCTCCAGCCAAAAAAAAGCAGTTCTTCATAAGCCAGGCAATTCGCAACTCTGACCTCACGCCCAAAGCCAAGGGTCGAAAAAGCCAGAGGAGGCAGGAGAACAGTAAGTGGTTTCTCTTGAGCTTTAGAGTCTCTTTTGAGTGTCTGTTTAATACTGCAAATCTGTTTAATAATCTACCTCACAGGCATGCCTACCTGATCATTCTCAGTTTTTGTATTGTGTGGTATTTTATAGCTCTTAAAGAACATATCTGATTCTTAAAAATTTCTGCATAATTAAATGGTCAAAATGAATAAAGGACATAAACAGCGTCCTTTATAGTGGATTGATGTGAAATTGGCTGTTCTAGAGAAACTGACCAAGCAAGAACCGTTCACAGTGGTGGTGTTAGGAATCGGAAGCATTTAATGCCTCGGAAAGGTGCCTCTCAGAGAGGTATTACACAGAAGATTTCAATTAAGTTTACTGATGCCTGAGACTTTTTTGAGACTTTTTTTTTTACAGTAGTCTTGAAATTTAATAACATTAATATTAAACTTAATATTTGGCAAAACATAGCTTTAAGAAATTCCATTTATAGCAAAAAGGTGCATGCTGGGTGCAGTTTTAAGGTGTATGACTGGCATTACACCCCCTGGTTCCTTGACTTTGTAAAATGTCATCAGTTTACTCGGTGGTGCACCATTTGTTATGAAAACACCAATAATGTCTTTGTTTATACCTTGAGTGGTGTCCTTTTTCTGAATATTGCAGACATTTTAAATTATTGGAATTCCCCTTTAAGAAATACAGTTTTTAACCTGTTTCCCCTTGTAATAACCAAATTGTGAAATAGCTCGCTACCTGGCTAATCTTCTGGAGCGTGATGAGTGCTCCAAAGACGAGGCTGAAGCTTGCGAGACAGCCTCACCAACAGTCTTCACTGAAGCATGCACCAATGGAGACTACGTGGAGGTACTGCAACCTGTTCCGGTGACTTGGATTAAACACACATCAGTGTTTTTCAAACAATATTTCCTGTCTCTCTCAGTACTGGAGTGACTTCATGAACCGCTCAGGAGAGGAGCAGGAGAAACTGCTGGCCCTGCTAGA
Source organism: Alestes dentex (assembly GCA_037576975.1). Classification (NCBI taxonomy): domain Eukaryota; kingdom Metazoa; phylum Chordata; class Actinopteri; order Characiformes; family Alestidae; genus Alestes; species Alestes dentex. The sequence goes on from JBBIGA010000038.1 coordinate 13,877,647, forward strand.
GGAAGAGGCAAGAAGAAGTAGCTCCAGCAAGGAGCCCAAAGATCAGAGAGAATGTGAGACACCATTCACACCGTATATGCTTACACAAATAATATGAATGTTATTGATTGTCCTTGGCTGGTCATCTTTTAGTGGATCCATAACAAGGTTGTTCAGCTTCTGACTTTTAGAGCCAGCAGAGTTTGGGGATTTCTCTGCTCAAAAACACCTGGTTCAAATTAACTGTGAGTTACCAGGCCAAGTAGGCATGTTTGAGCAGTGAAAACAGCAAATTGTGCTGGACACTGTCCCTTCTTAGGTAGCGCTGATCTATAAGCTGATGCCTATAAGCTAATACTGGGCTAGTGGTTAGTAATAGTTTCTCTTTCAATAGTGAATCCTGCCTACACTGCTCAGGAATGCTTCCAAAGGATTGATCGGAGGTTGCGTGCAACATTGAAACGAAAACGCATTCCCTTGGTGAGCCAAACTGTTTAGTGTAATAGATATGTCCTATGTAAGTTGGAGTGGTCAAGCATTGAATGCACAAAAAATTTATATCTTCTATGTCAGTGGTGTCCAGTGTTATCTGCATAGGGCCAACAGTTTTTGTTCTAGCAAAGCAGGTGAGCACATGCGTTGAGCTATTTAAGGACGGTGTCCAATTTATTGGAGCCAGTGGAGCCAGATATGCTCCTGTTTATTTTGAGCAAAAACCTGCTTCTACACTGGCCTTCTGTAGATAAGTTTGCTCTACAACATTTCTGCATCTGCTTCAGTTGTCCCTTACTCCTGAACTGTTCCGTTGTAGGGGACACTGGAGATTCTTGAAACTGACCTACTAACGTTCTTCGGAGCTCAGCCACACTCGATCTATATCACCAAACTTGGCAGCAGGTATGTTTGTTTTCTACAATAGAAATAGTATTGTGTATTAAAGAGATGCTGAAATATATCCTTTTTGTAGAACCCTTTTCTGTAGAACTTTTCTTTTTCATTTGTGTGTTTTTATGTCCACCAGTTTTGAGAGGCTGCTGCTTCATGCTATCTGTCAGTATATGGACCTCGTCTCAGCCAGTAAGTAAATGAAGTGGTTATTACTGAAGTAGCATTCAGATTATTTCCCTTATCAGCATAATTCTGTTGTACACTAAGTCTGTAAAAATATACTGATGCATTAGGTGTCTGCTGATTCTTTGGCCAGTATAAAATTCTAAGGAGACTGATTAATATATAAAAAGTGTTAGCATGTGGCAAAAAAGGACATTTCATTCTGAAATGTATATCACAGTATATACAGTAATCGATAGCTTTTTTTTCTGTCGTTTATTAAACTTCCAGTACATATATGTACTTAAAATGTACACAGTTGTGTGTACAAAAATATAAACATAAAAACATATTTAAAAGCGAAATGGATTGGTGAAAATGTTCAGTACTGTGTTGAAATATACAAACACCAATCATACACAACATTAAACCACTGACAGATGAAGTGTATAACATTAGTTATGTTGTTATAATGGCACTTGTCAAGGAGTGGGGTATTTTAAAGGCAGCAAGTGAACAATCAGTCCTTGAAGATGATGTGTTGGAAGCAGGAAAAATGGGCGAGGGTAAAGATCTGATTGACTTCGACAAGGCCCAACTTGTGATGGCTAGATGACTGGGTCAGAGCATCTCCAAAGTGGCAAGTCTTTTAGACAAATGTAAACTGTTTTGGAACAATGTGCTCTGGTTATACACAGCCAAAT
>JBBIGA010000038.1:13887865-13898711 GCA_037576975.1 Alestes dentex
CAAGACAGACAAGACATTCTGTGGTGTCTGGGTCCTGATTTGTGTTGTATTGATCTTGTGTGGATCACTCAACATTTCTTTACATTTCTCAATAACGTCAGACGAGTTTCCCTCATCTTTAGGGGACTTTTATGAATACAGATCTAAAGACAAGGTCACAGAGGCGCTTCTCGGCTTTAGGGAACGTCGCCAAGTTTTAGACCTCTATCAGAGAGGGTTGAGTAGTACAACTAGATCCAGTATTGATGGGAAAGCTGATTAGGAGAAAAAATAATGAGGTTTGACTTGCCTGTTTTTTTTTCAATTCTAAGAGTGCCTTTTGAATTATTGATAATACCTTTTATTCTAGGGTTATTCGTGTTTTTTTTTTTTTTTCAACACAAACCTGTAACATGTCATTTGCACACGTGTCCTAGTGATGGGGGAAGGTGGCCTCCCTCTGATTCACAGGTTTGGAATTTGCATCTGATTGCTGTTTGTCAACCAATGGCTCCCCTCTGCAGCCCAGGACACGCCTCAGATTAGGCAAAAAAGATGCCCTCTTCCTTCCAGACAGTTCCTATGTCGAAATCAAGTCGAATTAATGTAGTATTAGTCCCTCACACATGAGTTTGATAGCGTGCTGGGCTTGGGGAAGTTTGGAGAGAGCTGCAGCAGTGAAACAGGCTGTTGTTTTTCATGGGCAATATCAGGAATGTGCCTTCCGCCTCATAAGAGTGCAAAACACAAAACGACAGCTGAACTGGTGAGTTTTTCTGACTTATTTTATGTTCAGAATGATTAAAAGACATATATGTTTCTTCCTTGTGTGAAATATGATCCGTAGTCTCGTTATTTTCTCGTGTTTTGTCCAATAATATGTGTAGCTTAGCCTGGTTAGCCTCTGTTACATTGTATTTCTGAAGCCCTGCCCTGCTGGCTCTTCATTAATACACACGGAGGCTCAGATAACGGCTTAAGTCCACTAAAATACCACAAACACACCTTTACAGAGCCTGATAACCATCAACAATCATCATAAAGAGTCTCTGCATGCCTCCCCACGACCCCCTGGTACAGTGGAGGAATTTGGGTTCTTATAATTTGCTCTCTGATCTATGATACACTTGTGTGGCTGTGTTACATTTTCATGTTACATGTCAGACGAGCTCATGTTAGACGTTTATCTAACCTTCTTCGATCAGGGGAAGAGCAGTATTGACCCCTGTTCATGTGGAATGCAGGACACTTTTCCAAATGTCCAGATGTTGCCTGACGAAAAGCCTAAACTGGTGAACTTTTCAAGTGTGGAAAAACAAAAATGCATGCTCTGTAGAGATAAATGGGAGTCACTGGGCTGCAAACGTAATCATATAACTCATACTGGTGTAATATATTTGATGAACATTGACAGGGAGAAGAGATAGAGATCTTGAAGCAGAAGTAGACTGTTGGCTGTGGCCTTTCGTCTGAAATGGATGCCTTTTTTAAAAACAGCCCCTCACACATCAGGGCTAATAGTGAATGGTGGTAGGATCTTGTCTCTGTATGAGTAAGCGTACAGCCTGAGATGTTCGTTAGGGGGTCCTGTGAGTTTTAATTGTGGCTACAAGAAGGTGAGACATGAAAAACCCTTACCTCACACTTTGTCGTGTTACGTTTTAGAGTTAAACCTTTTGACGTAAGCACAAGAACAGTGTCAGGAACCCCTTCCCCTCCCCAAAGAGCTTTGTAGGCCATACATGGGCTGATTTGACTTCTCAGATCACAGCTAAAACTAAAGTTTGTGGGTGTTAGTAGTCAGGGGTGTAACAATACATTTTCCATGGACTGTGTACGGTTTTCGATTCTGTGGTCAACATTTGATTTGATTTTCAGTCTTTTAATGTGTTAAAATGCCTTCGGAAGCTGTAAATGAATATTTAACAGATTGATTTGATACAGATTTTTTAATTCAAAACAAAAGATTGCAGAGAATCATGCCCTTGTTTGAACCAGTGATCTTGAAATACTTGTAAGTGCACCTGAACTGTAATAAGTAGAAAAATAGATGCCTGGTTCTGATCACTGACAGCGCTCTTGATGAAACACAGCAAATAAGAGACTCTCAGAAGAGAAAGAGGGTTGAATCAGTGATACAGGTTTAAATGTCCATATGATGTTACAAGCTTTAATTTTTTTTTATCATACTGTAAGGTTCTGAACTTGTTACACCCTTGTATGTATGTAAATACACAAGGGATAATTCAAAATAAAATTCAATTTACAGTGATTTATGGTACATGAAGTTACATGGTCTGAAAAAAGTACCCTGTTTTTCGTTGTGCCTGTAATATGTGCTGTTTGGTTTTTTTTTAATCTGTATTTCTATATGCTTGGTAGCCAAGTTTGGAGGAATTTTCCACCGTATGTCATAGCGTAGGTTTTGGTTTTTTTTGTTAAAGTAAAAACCCTCGTTAGAGTTGAGAATTCTACCTTTGCATGTGTTCTAATTAGAAGTCAGAGATGCCTCTCAGATCTTTTGAAGACATATTTAGCTTGTGTAGGATGTCTGCATTATGGTTTTAGGTAAAAGTAGACAGTAGACCAGTATTTTTTTAATATCTGTTCATGTTTTCATGAATCCAGACCATGAAAAAGCTTAAGCAGCAGTTTGTTTCACCTTTCATTTATAGATTTAATTGCCCATGAATAGTCATCTAGAAACCATTCGTTACGACAAAGCTTTTTTTCATACGTCATTTTAGAAATTCAGTATAACTAAATAAGTTATGCCATAACAATAACTGATTAAATATTACCGTTTATAGGTAAATAGTAGCGATGCACAATCATATTGAAGTCCTTTCAGTATTGGTGGTTAATTTTTTTAATTTTTAAAAATCAGTAATTCATTTTACATGTAAAAGAACAATGAATATTCAGTCACCAAAAAATCATCAGTCAGCTAAGTTGGCTGCATATAAATCGAGATCAGCCATAAATATACATGATTAGTGAAGCCCTAGTTATTTTCAAGCAGATATTTGATGAAATGTAGAAGAGCGGAGCCTCCACTCAACATTGGGTTTACTAGCTAAAAATGTCTGCGTTTTTTTACCTTGCCGCATTGGTAACCCTGCTAAAATAGGGTTATATGTATTCAAAATGTTTATGTATCAGCATTGGACCGATAAATATTTGAATGTTGAATGTCAGCGTCTGTCCACAATTGGCATATTGGTGCATCCTTTGAAACTGATAATCACAAATTAATAATAAAAGCTGTCATAGTCTATGTGAAAATTACTTTTATCTTTATGTTTGCTTGTTGCATCTATTATGGTCTTTCTAATATTAAAAACACTTTCCTTGGAGCAGTCCCCTGCTCTGTGATTGAACCTTGGTGGATTAGAAACATATGGTCAGTGATCAAGTCTTAAAGATGTGGTCTGCGTAAAGAAGGCTGTCTAATGAATAACATGCCTTGTTCTTTTCACTACATGACTTGTGCTTACGGTGATATATGTGGATTCAAATGTCAAATGCTGGTGGCATGCTTGCTGTATGTTGGACACTGGGATTCTGCTTTCGATTACTGAGCAAAGGTCCAGTGGTTGATATTTGCAGAAGCTGTGTGAGAGCTTCTGCTCTTTCTCGCAAGTGGACCCTGCTTTGCCAATGTGGCTGCTGTTTCTGTTTCAATTTCACATTTGTTGTGTTGGGTTTGGTTTAGACCAGAGGATGTTCTCGCTCTGTATGTGGAGGAATTTGGGTGTTTAGACCTGTCAGCATGTGATCATTTCCTGAAATGCCCGTGCGAGTACACGCGTGATTCATATCAGAAGTGAGACCCAATGTGGTAATATTTATTTTCAGCTTATAAGTGAAGGGAAAAGACACGTTGGATGTGAAGCAATCAGGTTTGTCTGCCATTCCAGATGAGATAAATGAGTGTTCTATGGAGCAGGTTTAACACACCACGGATTGTAAGATATTTGAATTTAAGACCAGTGACCTAAACACCTCCATCTTCGTCAACGTTATAAATATCGTTGTTAAATTCAGTAGGAAATTAAGAAGCAGGACATAAATTAATGAGGCATTAAGATACGTTGTGTCTTCAGGCGTGAACTGCATCGTAACAGCTTAAACTGTGTCTAGAGGACTGGTTCCGTATCCAGCTTTGTAATTCAAATTAGGCAGTGTCTGAGGAGTAAATAAATTAGCTGTTTGTTTTTAGCTGAGCGGGTGTTTCTCTGTATAAGAGGGAGTGGTGGTGTATGGTTTCATGTATTGATAAGATGAGGCACTTGGAATCTGTCTATAAACCAGTCTTTCTAGTTTTTTTTTTCCTTTTAAGGATTGCAAATCCTTGCTAGAGCTGGCTGAACAGGTTTCTGCTTGGCAAGTTACCAGGAAGAATCGGTGTCTGATTACTTCAAAGCACTTGGAGGGGATTGTGCTCTTTAGATGAAAGTGCATATCCAGAAAATGACGCAAAATATGTGTTGTTTGGTCATGTACGGATCCCAGGGAGAACTACTTTGATTGGAAGTAGAAGCAGTTTGTGATCGGAACACAAACAGCACTGTTTATGGGGTCATAACTCAAAGACAGTTGTTGGCCATGGCATGCTTGGCAAGCTGTATGGTCTCTGGTGCAAGCTGTTGCATGTCGTTATTCTCGCGTTGCTTCGCTCAGTAGCACCAAAGTAAGCTCTGACAGATTAACTGTGTTTACAGAGTTGTAGCTGGCCTACGTACAGATGGTCTGTTTTACCACTGGAGGAAGGAAGTAGTGGCTTGGCCACTACTCAGCTGTTTCTTTGCCAAATTCTGCTTCTTCCACTGTTATTGGCACAGTTTTTCTACGTTCCTGCCAAAAAACTAGGAGGAGGGGAAGAGCAGTGATTTCATGCTCTGGACGAGTGCCATGTGGGAATCCCGGCTTACATGAACGTGACGATTTTCCTTTTGAGCTGTAGTCAAGATCCTTTCTGATCCAGTAGATAAAGCATTTGTGGCCATATGCTTCAGCCATGTGCTTTTGCCTGTTTTTCCCCCCATTCTGGTCATTTTTTTTTTTCAATGTTCACTGCATAAATCTTCTCTCAAATTGTATTCAAGTTGTGCAAATGATCACAGAATTGCATCACTGCCTAGTAAGCACTTTTCCAGATCATTCATCTCTCTTGAACCCACACAAGATTGTTTTCTACGGATAAAACTGGGTTAATGTAAGATCATGATAATAAGACGTGTTATAGCTATTGGAGCCAGTACTCTTCCACAACTTCGAGTTTATTGCCTTCAGGTCCTGAGATTGGCATAAAACTCCTGTTGTTTGAGCTGTAAATTGATAAGGCAAGCTAATATCAGACTCGCAAGGGAATTTGCCTGTGACAGTTGTGCTCTGTGTTCAGACATTTCACTTCCTTTTTTAATTGCAACATAGTTCCTTACCAAATAGAGACTAATTCTCCCTGTCTTGTATCTAAGAATTAGGAGTGATTGTAATAATAACTACTCTAGATTTAGGCTTCTGCATTTTTAGTTCCTCATGATTTTATAAATTAAACATATATTGAACTGTTCTTCTACAGCATGAAATGATATTTCCCTGGGTGCACCTATAAACAATTCTGCTGCGTCAATGTCTTGATGCTACAAAGCTCTAAAATGCAAATTTTCCTTTTTCAACCCCTCAAACCTGAAATATCAGCATCAAAAAGCCACTGAAGTACAAACGTTTTTTAATTTGCATCTACTCCATCTAACCTTTGAGATTTTGTAGTTTCCATGAAATAGAGCTAAAGAAAGACAATGTTTTTTTCCATTTTTGATGGTGTTTAGAAATTGTTACAGGATGCACATTCGAAGGCTGGGGATCCTTCCAAACGCAGGCAATTCATTTAGCCTATTATTTTTGGCCAGTCGTCAGTGATGTAATAATGTATTGAAAAATCATGATATCACAATAAAAACATATGAAAATGAATTTCATCAATTATATTTGATGTAACTGAATTGTTTATAATGTTAAACCAGTGCTATCAACAACCCAGTTCCGCAGAGTCATGTCCTATGTCACCCTCCCCCTGCTTTATTGCTCTAGTTTCATTTTTCAATTGAGCCACAGCTGAATGCAATCAACAGTTGTCTTCAGTTATCATTTTCATTTATCATTTTCTATATTGAGAAAATTAGAACCTGTATAACGAATCTGGGACTGAGTGTATTATTACACTACCAGTTGTTTGTGCTTTATGAACTTTATGATGTCCTAAAAAGCATGTGTCAGATTTCAATGACAGCTTGGCCCATTAAAGAGCAAATATTATTTATGTTGCAACCTTTGATGGCTTATAGAGAATACTGGAAATGTGCCATTGTGTTTTCAAATGTTCATTAAAACCTATACAGTTGCAAACTGTTGGGCTTTCAAGAAGCTGGAATCAGAATTAGCCATCAAAATTCAGGATAAGCGCACTCATGATTGCTCCCGTTCAAATATCTGAATCTCAATACATTGACCCGATGGACAGTTGTCAACTGGAAATCTACGCCTTTCATTCCACAAGTCTGTAAGCGTACCATGTTTTTTTCACAGAGCACACTAGCCCTAAGGCCTTTGTCAGACATCTTGAGGGACCACTGTAAGAGTCATTACAGTCAGCAAAGTAGATTAGGAAAGCTCATACTGTCTTAACCTAGTAGTGGGCAGTGTGGGCAAAAATTTATATCACAGTGCAATAACAATTTCTGATCACATAGCGAATTGACTTTTTCCCCCAAAAACAAATCTATGAGAATTCAGGAAGCCAATTTTTGTTGATTAACAGTGGCTTATTTTACTGCAAATCACCGAATATACTTTTATTGCCCAAAATAGCATAAAGCGAGGGTTATTAGGTAAACATGTTATTACTGCTTTCTTTTTAGAACACATTTTTGTAAATTGCTTACAAACACTTCAAAGACAAACCAAACTCCCCGTACTATACAGGTGTGTTTTTCCCCGATCTTTTTCATAAAGCCTTTCTGCAGTTTTAAACTCGCTGTGTCTGTGATGTGGGCGCGTATGTGATAGCCTACTCTGCTAGAAACACATCAAAGCTTGCCATTTGTGCTGTTTGTGATGCATCCAAATTTACGTTTTACACTCAAGTTCTGTGCTCATACCTTAAAACGGATTTTCTGTGCTAAACTGGATGAACAGAGATGCCCTCTACTATCTTAACCTAATGTAACGGAGAAGTTAAATGAAGAACAGGCATTTGGAAACTAAATTCTCCAAATGAATCAGATGGAACAGTAAAGGTAAAACCTTAGGTGTTATTCTGAACATTTTTTTCATTCTTTAAGATAGATAGCACAGAGAGGCATTAGATGAACTGACATGACAGCGCAGTACATCAGTTGCATTTTTTGAGTCCATATCAATTATTTTGAATCAAGTATTTGAGAAATCATAAACCTGTTCTTGGCAGTGAAGTCCTCTTAGTAAATCTAATGAGGATTGTCTAAGAAAACCCCATTTTTATTTTCTTGTGAGCCTTATGATTTCCAAATGATTCGAGCATGATTTGGTCTGTTGGATAAGGCTGATTACACAGTAGGAAACTTGCTGAACTGGAATTTGAAGCACTGTGTCCTCTTTTACTGATTGGCTATCAAGAAGGAAAGGGAAAAATAAGAATGTACCTTAAAGGGGCCGGCTGCTTGGTTGCAAATATTAAAACATTCTTGATCCTTAAACATTTTGACTTGATTGTTAAGTCAGATTAGGGGTGATTTAATAGGATGTCGTTATAATGATGTAATTATATCATTGTATGTTTTTTCTGGCAGAAATCAGTCTTTGCAGAGATCCAGTGGAGTAGGTGGACAGAGAAAAGGAACTCAGTTATGGAAACAAACTGCTTCCCAAAGCACAGTTTCAGTAGTGAAATAGTGGAACTGATCTTTCATAAAACAAAGCACAGTTTTTGTTACTGAAGTCACGCATTAGACTTTTTCCACTGTTAAGCGATGTATTTTTATGCTAGCTCCTAATGCTCACTCACTATTAGCCAGACACTAAGGAGTCCCTGATTTGTGTGGGATGGGAGGGTTGCCTTGACAGCTCCTTCCAGCATATCATTATATGTCCACAGACAGGAGGAACAAAACAGGTTTCTGCACTTTATCACCATACCACAAAGAGAGACGGGTAGCAAAACAAATTCGGATTTGTAAAACACATCTTTTAATAATTATTTTAACATCTTATAGATCTTAAGTGTGGCTGTAGTTTGAAATCCTGAGCACAAGCTGTTCTACAAATCACCCAAGTACTTTTGCTCAGGTTCATAACCAAAAAATAACAGCATATGGCACTGCAAACTCAACTTCTTGTTCTTTAGAGCATGTGGGCTCATCAGGTTACAATACTTCAGCATTTATGAAGCTCTCATGTGGACGTTGATCTTGCTCATGATTTATAAACACCAGCCCTTATTTTTTTTTTCCCTGACAGGATACGTGTGATTGAAATAGACTCTGGACTATACAGTTTTTATTTCACCAAGTCAGCAGACTGCAAGAGTGAAAAATATTTTGGAGTTGAAATGATTGTTCAGCATAGGGGTTGGTGATATCACAAAATTCAAACATCAAAATACTTATTTGATTTTTTTTCATGGCATACAACATGCATGTTAGAACAGACAAAAAGCACCGGTAGTGCCACACTTTAACAAATAAAGTATGCATCTATTTTTACCCAACATAGTTTCACGTGCTGTTCTTTTATTTTCTCTTGATGATGAAACATGCAGTTTGTATGTGTACTCATAATACGCTGAGAAAAGCATATGTTGTTGTGATAATGAGAAATAACATTATTTTGCCCATACTTACTTCAGAGCTTAATTTGCATTTATTTTTACTTGCCAAGCTTTTTTCTTTTTCTTTAAGGCAGAGACTGAGGTCATGGCAGTCCTGAGGAGAATAAGGAGACCTCTGTAAATGAGATTATTGGAGGTATTCCCTTCTTTACTTGCCTCGCCACATTAATCAGATTGGCCTTTCCTTCTGGCAGACTGTGGACAACACTGTGCTAGTGCTTGACTTTTGTGTGTGACAGTCAGTGGCTGTATGACTAATCTTTATGGTGTTAACATATTCGGCAGAGGTTATTTTACTTTCCATTGAGGTAATGCTTGTAGGAATGTAAGGGGCTACTATATGATTTCCACCAGCTCAATGCTGAATGGATCTTTTTCACTGTGGCGCATGCAGCTTCGGTTGCCGTGTACTCTGCTGTTACAGTTTCTCACTGTGTCTTGCTAGTGTCATGTTACTCCATTCAAATGTGTGGTGAAAGCCTGCAACATTACATCCTGTCTTTGAAAGAGGGCTGAGTGGTGTAAACAACAAACACGGCACAACGCTGTAATTTAGCAACCAGTCACGTTCTAATTCTCGTCCAGATCAGATTCACTTATAATTTTTTTGTTGTTTTTTTTGTCTTCACTATGGAGCATTTCTGGAACATTTTGTCTGGTCAGAGTTTCTTCTGTTCGTGTTAAAATTCAAGAACTAAAGAAAAAATAATGGCAATAAAATACAAACTTGCCACAAAAAAAAAGGGGGCAAAGATTTTTTTTGTTGTTTAAAAATATGCATTTGCTACTACTTTGGATCCAGTACTTTGTGCAATTTAGAGTTTATAGACTTATCAGAGTTAACTATATAATTGAGTTTTTTGTTCATTTATGTAGATAACAGTATGCAACACAGTGCCAGAAACCACATAACCAAGTCTATTTTTAATTACAGTTTGCATGCCTACATTGCTAAACTGAAGAAGCTACAGGCACCAGACATGTCATGGCTGATCAACCACATTTAGTGTAAGGGGAAATGAGGTGTTTCGCCCATTCCTCTGTTTATTCAGGGCCCTGGCATGTTCTTTTGATTAGATGTGCTATGACAAGTCGCTTATAAGCCATAGCACAGCTGGGGATGTGGATGTGGGTCTCTTTATCTGGGTGGAATTAGACCCTTACTGCTTTTCTTATCATTCGTCCTGTTTGCTCAGACCTTGCAATCTTTGCCACTCCTCCCTCAACCCCTGACATCCCCCGCCCCCCCGCCCCCATGCCATAACTGTTGCAGTGGGGGGAGAGTAGGATTAGCCTATAAAACTGTCTCTAACCTCCTAGGAATTCCGTGGGGCTGTTCCATTACCCATGCTGTTATGATATAGTATCAAGCTGTGGTAAACTAGACTTTGTAGTTTGAAAGACTTTGTAGTTTGAATTTCCATCTGTTGAAAGGTTTCCTAGAGGACGTTGTTCTTCTGTCAGTGTCACGTTTGGTATTCTCTACTCTGTCAAAGGAAATTGCGTTGCTTAAAAAGACTTCCTGCCGCACACTCTTTTTGGTCACAGTTTTGTGAGTGTATTGAACTACATGCGAATGATGAAATTTTCACTCCAAGTGCATGCATTCTGTTGCCAGAATTGCTAAGTGAATTCATGTTTTTAAGAGTTCTGCAATAATCATGTAATCCGTCTGATAACTTGATTCCCAGCAATGCATTCATTTTGAATTCATGCTGCATGTTGCAATTCAAATTGCCCAGTTTTATACATATATGTGTGTCTAGAAGTATTGACAAAAGCCATGATGTGGCCAGTAAAGCATATCCTGATATGATTGGTCACAATAAACATTTTATGTGCAAATAAAATTTACAGTGTATGTTTCCACCCACCTCTTTTAAATTCATATTTCTCTCACTGTAGCTGATAGCCCCTTCTAAAGCGGTATATTGTGTTTACTGTCTCTCAATAAACTTCCCGCAATTCATGGGAGGAAACACAGTGCAATTTCTAGTG
>JBBIGA010000038.1:13904114-13932078 GCA_037576975.1 Alestes dentex
TTTTTTTGGTTTGTTTTTTTTTTTTTTTTGGTTGTTTGGTTTTATTTTGTTTTTGTTTTTTCCAAATCATGTGTCGTTTCTGCTGTCAGTTGGACGTGGTCTCCTATTACACAAACTTCCTGAGGCAAACGAAAAGGCAAAAACAGGCTTTGATGTCTCATCTGTATTGTAAATGCACCCAGCAAACCAAATGCAACCCAGATGGACAGTAAAGGAGGCATGTCTTTAAAAATTCATTACACTCTATGGTGAGCCTCCCTTTGAAAGACTTTGTATTAAAGATTGATGCTTGTAGTGGACTGGTGAGGACAGTGGCTATTGAAACCACTGCACTGAATTGGAGATAACACTGTATTGAGTCATTGTCTTCATGTGCTGTGGAAAGTGCTGTTCTGAGAATTGCAGTTTATTGTTTCATTTGAGATTACTTGTCATGTATAGTTTCAGGGGGGAAAAAAGTCCAGCAGATTGCATCTAATGTGTAGTTTAGATTTTTTTTTTCTTTACATTTGTTTATTTGTGGTTTGTATTTGCTATTGTCTTTACCCTTATCTTGATTATACTTTATTTATGAGTTAAATTAATGAGGATTTTTCCATGTAGAGCTGTTCTTATAGGTCACACAGGTCTTTATATTATTCTTGGTATAATGGGATGCAGACATATAGGCTCACACTTGTGGTCTTTTTCCTGTTGTAGTATTGCATCTGCTCTAATGGTTCATTTGTCATTCTGACATCATGTATCTGTTTTTAGGGATTAGTTCGAACAACTGTCTGCATGTGCTCATCCCATTTGGACCGCATTCGCCATGACAAACCTGAGCAGTGACCTTGTGCGTTTATGGGTATAAAAACCTAAAGTGTTCATTTGTAGTATTTTTGGGTGTATAATTCTCTGTGTAGTTCAATGTTCTTTGAGATTATAGATGTTCTCGTCTGAGTCAGGGTTTAATATTTACATTTGAAAAATGTGTTTTAAGAAAAAAATTATCGATTAATGTTGCTGTGGCATTTCTGGGATTAAGCCTGCAGTCCATACATATGTGCATACATAGTCAACTCCATAATTACTGGACCCATTGATGGAGTTAAAAAAAACAAAACACCACCATTACCCTTTTTTTGGTGGTTTAAACATAAATGGTTTATTAGTGCAATTTCATAATGTGAGAGAATCCTAATCTAGTAAATTTAGTCTAGAACACTTGTCATCGTTAAATGCAAGTGAAATGGTGATTGTTTTAAAGAATATTTCCACTAACCAGATGCATTCACATGTAGACTTGTATTCAGGTCCGCAGTGTTTTTCACAGGCCTATAATATTAAGCCTATATTAACCCTATATAGCCTATATCGTGCATATTATTGTTAAGTTGCTTTATGTCTTCATTGTACCTTTTATGAAATGACTTACATCATAGTATTTTTACTGTGATGTATTGTTTTATGAACTGAAGACTTTTAAGGTGAAAATTATACCTGCGTACAAACCTTTTTCAGTAAAGGTTGCTGATCCCTTTATTTTGGCTGTCATTTTAAAAGAATTGCTATGGCAGTACCAACATTGTGAACAAAATAATGTGGAGAAGATCCACGTTTCTTTTTTTCTAATGCTGAGCAGCAGTGAGTGATTAGTTGACCTGTGGACAAGCAGTGCTCAGTACAGTGAGTAATCACTTTCTGGCAGAGGAGTCAAAAGTTGGAAGCCGTTGAGGACTTTGCAAGCAGCAAAAACTATGTCAGCCTGCTGTCAGAGGCATGTGTAGTCTCAGGACTCTGGAAGCTGGCAGCCTCTCAATATTGAGCAGAAGGAGGGGGAGGCACTGGAACGTAAACAGAAGTTTCCTAAAGGCTTAGCAAAGCACTTTTCCTCTCCCAGTCGCTCTTTTGCACCTCAGGCACGTTTTTCATGTTGAGTCTGTTCCTCTTTTTTGTCTTTACATTGTCCTACGTGACAACTTGCATTTTAAACTGTGTAAATAAGTGTAGAGACTCCAGCGCTCTCAAAAATGTTGTTAATAAAGGGTCATGTTTTTATGTTTGCAGAGACCACGTTTATTGTAGGGAAAACAATTATAAACACAAGTATTTATGATAAGTATTTATGAAAAAAACACAAGTATTTCTGACAACCAACAAAAAACGTTTTCCTTAAAAATTGCTTGGTGTAGTTTATATATGTAAAACCAATTTTTGTTATTGTCATATTTTTGAAGTTTTGTTCTGCAGTAACTGCACACAAATATACGAAATCATTCAAAGCATTTGGAAAAACTACTGAGCAGCTGGCATTTCCAAATCAAGCTTTCAGTAATACAAAAAAAAAAGAAAATTTGCATTTACAGTAATGATACTCTGTTTTTATCCCCCGATTTATTTATTTATTTATTTATTTATTTATTTTATCTCCCAGTTCCTGAAGTAGCTTTGTGTTTCACATTCTTAAACCAGTGCTCACCTTTAACATATACTGTACATGCCCAACAACCATTTATCCTAAGAACGATTGCTGGGGTATGGTATCATCTGATGAGAAGTGGACAAACCAAGGGTCGACAGAGGTTAAATGTGTGTCTGTGCTGTTATTGATTGGGCTGTAAGAGCCACGTCAGCTGAGCGTTGGCATATAAGGGGACGCTATGACATTTGCTGTAGGCTGCAGAAGGAGCCGCAGTAGGCTGCGGGTCAGCAATTACTACCATGTGAGAAATACAAAAACAAACTAAGCTGCCACTGGAGAACAAGTCCCGTCTCCAGATATAACATCACTAACACCACCCCCACTATCACCTTCTTCCTCTCACCTCTCTTCCTCTTCTGCCAGTCAACGAGCCTGATATGTTCCATTGCGTACATATATATAGCAGCAACATATCAGCTGATATTTCTTACCTCTGTGTTGCAGTATACTATGAGCAATTGAATTTTAAGAATCTTTGCTGTGAGTTACTTGTAATACTTGTAATGCACACAACTATATTTTAACGATAGGCTCTGTCTGATATGTTGCAGCAAACTAGTGTATTTCCACTGTATATGGTTGGAATGACAAAGTTCTTGTGCTTTATTGTAGGTTGTATTGTAGAGTAGAAACCTTTTTTTTTTACTCTATGTGCAGAGCTCTCTGAAAAGGGAACTGAAAAATGAACAATTGGTTTTTTGTTTTTTTGTTTTTTTTTTTTCTCTCATCA
Source organism: Alestes dentex (assembly GCA_037576975.1). Lineage (NCBI taxonomy): Eukaryota > Metazoa > Chordata > Actinopteri > Characiformes > Alestidae > Alestes > Alestes dentex. Next base: position 13,907,309 of record JBBIGA010000038.1, read on the forward strand.
ACACATCTAAAGATGTTTGCCTGTTGGCAGTTGCAAGACATCTGATGCTGAATTTGCATGTTGGTCAGTGAGTAAAACTCAAAACTAAAACTACCCGTTCTAAAACGGAAAAATCAGCCTGTAGAAGCCAATAACGAGGAAACAGTGGATCTCTCTGAGTGCAGGAAATCTCGCTTTGCAGGCCATGCAAATGCATTCACTTAACATGAAAAGCGGGAGCTGTGCCAACTTGTGGATTCTTTTGTGTTTGCTTTGGCCCTTTGTCCCTTATCAGCTTGATTGGAATTTGATGGAGGTGGAGGAATTCAGTCAGAGCACAACAGGCCCCAGTATGCATGCTCTTTGCTCCCATTCCCATACTGCACTGTCCTGCTCTCCTTTTAGAACAGAACTGAATACATTTGGTGCCAAAGGGCAATTAATTACTGGTGAGCAGTCAGTGGACAAACATAAAAACATTGCACAACATGAGTGTAAGAGAATTTAAATCACTGTCCACATAGCTGAAAATAAAAGGATCGTTGATCAACCTAAAAGTTACCCTCTATCAGGCAACTATCATCCAGGGCAGCAATAATGGAGACCAGTTAAACCTGTGCATGTACATCTCATTGGGGGAAAAAAACACAGAGCGACATGTACTGTAATGAAAAATTTCATTTCCTGATGCGTAGGGAAATAAACATGACTCAGTTAACGCATGACTTGAGATTGCTAAATTCAAAAGTAATTTGAATTATTAAGTTTCAGGTTTCGCTCTGCTGAAGAGCGATACAAAATAACATTTCATTTTGCAGGTGTTCATCATAACGTTGTCTCGATTGCTGACTTGGTTATAGAAGCCAACACCTTTGTTTTCCCACAATACCTCTCCCTTTTATCATAGAGAAGTCTTAGGCCCACCCTGCATTCAGCCATGGTGCTCTCATAACACACTCTTTCATTATCTGTTCTGGGGCAAAATCATCTCCGTTCCACTGAAACTGGTCGGTTGTTTCCTACCCTTCCACCCGTGCCCCCCCCCCCCCAGCGTGTCTCAGAGACGATTAGCAGGTGTGAAATGCCGTTACAGGGTTTCAGGGCCAGTGGCTCGTATTTCACCCCAAGCATAATGTTGGGTGTCCATAGTGGAGCACTGGATCCCACTTGTTAGAACATACAAGGTTAAATGAAAATTCTTATAGAAAGCAGTGTAATTGTCAATATTATGGCGAAAAGGAACAAATATTTTGATGACAGATTGATCTGTTATTCATTCAAGTCAAGTAGGTTTTATTATATACACACAGTACATAGTAAAAACTAAACAACACGAGAACAGAACAGAAGACAACAAGTGCAAACAGAACAAAGAGCTCGAAAAAGAACGCAAGAGCAATAATACAACTAGACAAGACGGACAGTGTTCAGTACGAACGTTCTTCAGTTAACAGAATCAAGAATCAAATAAAGTTTATTTCGATTTCCATCATTTTATCCAAAAAACAAAAATATTATTCCGGGTTGACGGTGTTAACACAACAGACCTAAATGTATGCTCTACAACGTGCAGAATATTTTATTTTTAAATATTGTGCACAAAACATGCATTTTTATATTTCTTGAACATACCTGAGCTGTTTAAAATAGCAATAAATTATGAATAAGAAAAGCGTGAAACTCAAAGTAAGTGTTAACAGGCTTTACAACATCAAGTAGCTTTAACAACGCGCCACGGATTGTGGAAGTTCCTGCACACTCTCTCTTATTCTTTTTATAGAAAATGAGCTAACGTTAGCCAGCCAGTTAACATTGAAGTAAATTTGCCTTAACAGACCACTGAATCTGGACCATGTTAGACAAATGATTCCTCACTTCAAAACATGGGTCTAAACTTGTTTAATTAATGAAGATTTTGAAGTGACGTTCCCTGCTGTTGAGTTTCCTTCATCCATAGTTCATGTTTTCATTTTAGGTGTTCTCTCATTACTGTGGTGTTCCCACACTACATAAGTTCAGTTTTATGTTTTTTGCTGCTACCACACGTTTTACTCAGTTTTAATGTGAAGTGATCCCTAAATATAGTTTTACTTATCAAACAGTTTTCTCAGCCTCCACCATGTTTCTTTCATTCAGTAATTAATCTTCTGAGCTTCTTATTCTGATGTCTCTATTTTGTTGTTGTTGGTGTTTTGGGTTTTTTTTTTTTGTTTTTTTGGGTTTTTTTTTTTTTACTTGAAGTGCGTAACCTGTTCTATAACACTGGGTACAACAACATAAACCCAACAAGTCCATTATTAAATTTGTTTCTATAATCAGATTTTATCTATTTAATTGATTGTTGTGGCAGTCCTAATCAGTATAGACTCAAATGTACAGTTATTGAAAAATGTAATTTCTACAAACACCTGAAATGTATTCAGTCAACCACTGATTTGAACTCCGGCTCTGAGGCTTATTTAGTGACTATATAGGCAAAGCATGGACATTCAGGATGGGATACAAGCAATGATTGTGTAAATTAGAATTTTTGCTCAACTGTCACTTTGGATTGAACTTTGTGCTGTCAGCCACTTAGCCCTGTTAGCATGTGGATTTGTCCTTGTTTTGTATGCCTGTGCTTACACTCATAAGTAACATGACGGATTTCTATTCTAATGTGGTGTAATCACTAGATAGTACAATACATTCTTGTGGGTGGCTCAGTCTTGTGCAGACTTCCTGCCTAATTTGTGTCTGTTTATATGAATACGTTTTGTTACTCTGGCAGATAAATAGATTTGTTTATGGTGCAGAGGTAGGGGGTTGGGGTTGTGTATGCTGTCCGACTCCATTTTGTCTTTCTGCAAGACAATTAAGTGTTGACAAACCTTTCCTGCTCTATAGACGTTGATGGTGCTCATCAGACCAGTTGCTAAACCATTCGGCACATTTCTGCCCTTTCATTCACACACCTAGACTCCAAAGGTTTTACATCAACCTCTGAAGCCACAGTTATGTTCATTATGGGCTCTGCTGTGTGAATCTGTCAGTGGCATAAAGACCTGTCACCAGAAAGAACCTGAGCCAAAACCTCAGGAATATCTTTATTTTGGAGGGCAAATATAAGCTTTGTGGTCAGATTGAAACCATATTTAAGTGTAATTTGCTGGATAGAATGCTAAATGTAGTGTGCCGGGCACCCAGTTTACGAGATGTATATTTTCAGTTTAAAATTTATTCCCCAATGAAAATCTTGCATGTTATTAAAACTAGGGCTTTTACAATCTGAATAGGAGGGTTTCGCAATAATGTGCTTTAGCTGGTGAGGACTGATGAGGCTGAAAAACTGCGATGCATGGTCTCCGTTGGTGCAGTGGTCAAGAATGCTGTTAATAGGAAGGCCTGTTTGGAAATTAGAGGAAGGCGGCACTGATGGAATTCCATTAGTAACCAAGAGAGAAAGATGGAAAGCAACCATTTGTGAGATTTATGGTATGGTGCTCCTTAAATATGCATGCATCCTGTAATTAAGACTTCTCTGCATTGCTCCCCATCCCCCGATTAGTCATTCGACAGCCCCCCACCACCACCACACACACTTCTGAGACTACTTCACCCAGCTGCTATCACACATGAAGCCTTGTTTTGTTCCCCTGAGGTATAATAATTAACCTTTTCTATCGTACTGTGTGAGTATGATAGTGGCTTAATGGGCAAGGCATAAGCTGCTGGCATGGTCCTTTCTTCCAGTTGTGATGATATCATTATGATTCCATTATGTTTTGTTTTTTTTTCCTCTGCCCGCATCTCAGCAGTACGTTGATTGATTCATACTGGATTTTCCGGATGTTTGACCTTCTCAATAGTTTTATATCATTGCTTAGTCATTGCGGGATCAGCACTATTGTGCATTTAAAATCAGATATGTTGCTCTAGATTTTTGATGCGGCTTTCAGCATGACGGATCCACTCTGCTGTGTTTCTACAGCTGATTCAGAGTGGACTGAGGAGTTTGTATATTTGTAAGCTCAATGTATGTAATATTTCACCTGATATCAAAAAGTATGCTTGAAATATATGTACAGAAGGACTGCACATTGGATCTGAGCGTGTGTGACACAGTTGTGCTCCTTAGAGTTGCCAGAATTTTCATACCAAGGGTAGTGTCACTAATGCTCAAAAACAAGATGGGGCTTGGTTTAAAAATAAATAAATAAATAACAAACTGAAACAACACCTCGCTGTCTGAGCACTCTCTGTTTACTAGACTAACCACAGAAAACTATTTTGTACATTACAGCTTACTCTAATTCACTTCCCTTTTCTTGTCAAAATAGTTTTTTAAAATGTGTGTTGATATAATTCAACCTGCAACCATATGATTGTCATGTAACCGAGACTGTGATATTATTGTGTGTTCCCGCATGCAATTTTTATGGATGCAGTTTCATTCACAGCCTTTCCAGTTGCACCTGAAGCCTTCATTGTCTCTTTTTTGTCTTCTCACACTATAGCTTTATGAATTGGATAATGATCCGAAGCGCAAAGAGTTCCTGGACGATTTGTTCAGCTTTATGCAGAAGAGAGGTACGTCATCATGCTTGATAAAAGGGGCGGTTCTAGTCATGCCATTTAACCCCCCAAAGGACCAATGTATTAAATTTCACGTTGTCAGGGTACTCATTCGTGAATGTACTACATGAAAGATAAAAAAAATGTGCTCAGTGAAGATTATTAAGCAAAATTTGAAACCCGTTTCTCAGTGGGCTGTTTCCCAATGGCTGCTTTACCAACACCTACGAGTAGTCTTGTGTGCATTGAGAGAGATGTTGCTTTTTATACCCGTATTGTTCTCTTCCTGTGACGCACAAGCACACGGCTCGGGTTTCAGCCCCATAGAATGGCATTTATTTGTTAGATGACTGCTTTATGGACGCTGACATTTTTACTGTTTATAGTGTGCTAAACTGGATCTATGGCTTAGAAAGCAATAGAAAAAAAATAGTATGTGAACATGAACACATGTTGTAATTTGGCCTTGGGGCTGTCCAGGTATTATCACAGGTTACTTCTGATCTATATGTCCCACCATATAGCACTTCACACAAATGTCGTATACATACTGATATGACTGATATGCAGTTTATGCTAGTAAATGTTTTATTTGAGAAAGAAATAAAGTTTCTTGCAAGCAAAACACCAAAAAAAGAGCATTTATGCTAATTTGGACTGATACTGCCCCCTATAGACGAGAAATGTCTCAAGATGAGTAGAATCATTCGGAAGAAATAGCAAAAATATAATTTACATTTTTATGCAATATAGGCAGCCAGTGCATGTGTAATATATGAAGTTTGCTTCTTTGCTTTTTACTGTGTCATTTACTATGTCATTTTATTTCTCTTAGGGACCCCTGTGAACAGAATTCCCATCATGGCCAAGCAGGTGCTGGATTTGTACATGCTGTACCAGCTGGTGACAGAAAAGGGGGGGCTGGTTGAGGTCATTAATAAGAAGCTATGGAGGGAGATCACCAAAGGCCTGAACCTGCCCACCTCAATCACCAGTGCTGCCTTCACTCTCAGGACACAGTGAGTGCCACTTACTCTGCAGGCTTTCTGTAGGACCAGATCATTTACTCTTGGGCAGATACTCAACTTACACCTGAGGTACAACCAGAGGTCACTGTTATGTTTTTAGCACCCCAGTCAATGTGTTTTAATATCAAGTGTTCACATCCTAATCTGATATTTACATTAAAAATACTGGCTGTTAGGCTGTTTTTACTTTCCACAAAATACTTCCCCACTGCATACACTGAAAACACTTGTTAACATCTGAAAATATTCTTCACAACCTTTTAAGTCACCTTTAAAACAGTGATGTTCGAAAGTTTGTAAACCTTTTTTTTTCCATTTTTTTCTGTAATAATTTCTGCTTAAATTTGTCCTACCAAACAAATGGGACAAAATATTGTACTTGGTCATTTGTTTCCATTATTTAATATTACATTTCTGTGAGAGGCAGAAATTTGTAAACATATAGGATGTGAACCTCTAGGAAGTTTAATCTGGAGTCAGATGTTTTCAATTAATAGAATGACAGGTGTGAGTGGGCGCCATATTTTATTAAAAACTGTAGTCCAACAAAGTCTGACCTTCACAACAGATTTCTGAGGACCTTAGAAGAAGTTGCTGATGCTCATCAAGATGGAAAAGGTCACAAAACCATCTCTAAAGGATTTGTACTCTTCAAAGCCCACTGTCAGACAGATAGTGTTAGAATTGGGGAAATTCAAGACTCTTATTACCCTCCTTAGAAGTAATTGACCAATTACAAGAGAAAGCGTACTATAGTCCACAGTGTCACAATAGAACCTGGGTAACTTTTGATTGCTGCCCATCTACAGATCATGTGTGCAAGCCAGAAGGCTATTGGAAAAATGTTTCCTGGACAGATGACACCAAAAGAAAACTTAAGTTGCAGTCACTGCCAAACAAGGGGTCATGCCACATACTGAAAGCAAAGGTTCCCATACTTTTGCTACTCACAGAAATGTAATATTGCTTCATTTTCCTCAGTAAAAATAGCTAAGTATAATTTTCTGGTCTTATTTGTTTAATTGGGTTTCCATTATCTACTTTATCTATTTCCCCCATTGTGGTTCTTTCAAACCGAATGTTCTCAATCCACTTTCTTTAGATACATGAAGTATCTTTACCCATATGAATGTGAAAAGCGTGGTCTGAGCAACCCCAATGAGCTCCAGGCCGCCATAGACAGTAATCGCCGCGAGGGACGTCGCCAGGGCAGCTCCCTGTTCATCTACTCCCCCAACGGGACACCCACCATGCTGTCCTCTACAAAGCTCTCCATGCCAAGCATGGGCCTTTCAATGGCCACTAACGGGGCCTCACTCTCCTCTTTGCAGAAAGTCAAGAAGGGTAAGGCCAGACTTTTGTTTTATTTAGATTTGTACGTGGTCCTTTTTGCTGTTTGGAATTATTCCGCAACAAGCGAAGACCTCTGAATCAGAGTTCAGATCCCTTGTTGTAATGATTTCACTTCACCTTCAAAAGGGACAATTCCAACAGGCATTCAGGTTCTTATCCATGGTTTTATCCAAGTCAAGCTGAAATCAAAGTAAAACTGGTTCATTTTAGTTTTTACCTCATTTTATGTTTCTGGTTCTAATAAGAACAGTTCACTATATCATTTCCTGTTTTCTTGGAGTCTTGAATCAATTGTACTGACTTGGCCACTTGAATACTGTTTTGGTTATATCACCATGTACCATTGGGTGGAGTAATTTTACGAGGTTTACCAAACCCACCTGTTATCAAGCAACAGCTCAGAGCCCCTCCCTGGTAAACTTTTTCACTCTGACATTTATCATGGTGTGTAAGTAAAATTGGTTTTCATTCCTGTTGGCTCTACTAATTGGTGATGTATTAGCAGGTGCTCCGATAAGACAGTGAAGTATGTCATAATTCTGAATATGTCATATATGTCATAATTCTGCCCTGATTCTCTCTGTTATCTGACTGCTTTTTTTTCTCTTCCCTGTTCTTCTCCTTATTTTGGTTTCCTTTTCTCGTCTAGAAGATGACAGCGGCCATTCTCTTGCTGCTACGAGCAGCAGGCTGCCTGGGGCTCTGGCCACTCACTCTGTGGCTGCAGCTCAAGCTGCAGCTGTGCAGGCTGCGGCAGCGCAGGCTGCCATGGCCGCTCAGGTAGTCGCACTGGAGCAGCTCCGGGACAAGCTGGAGGCTGGTGAACCACCAGAGAAGAAGATGGCCTTACCAGCGGAGGACCATCAACGAATCCTTCAGAGAGCGCTTCAACAAAATCTGCTGGCAATGACGGCACAGATGCCAATGAACATCCGCATCAACAGTCAAGGTAACAATGCCTGGGGCACAGCATGCTGAATGTGGTCCACAGCAGCCACAAGCACCTTCTACTAAACTGTCTTTACAAACTTAAGCTTTATTGGGCCATAATAGGGACTGCATGGTGTATGGTGTTGCATCATATGATTGTACACTATAAACTCATCACATTTCTGAATGCACTCAAAAGAAATGTGGTCAAACTGATTCCTGTTACCTAGAGATTGAGGCTGTTGTTGTGCGTTTACCGTAATGTAAAGGGGAATTCCAGTGGTTTTTGAGATTTCTTTGGAATGTAATGGTTAAAATATAAAAAATCCACTTTGCTCTGTTCTAAAGAAACTTGCCAACTCAGAATTCTTCATAGCGGCGGTGATTTGAACCTGGCATCTGAAAAGTTCAAGGGCTCTAAAAGCAACCTCACAGGAAGTTACTACGTGAAATAGTTTCACATACACTGCCTATTGCTTGAAACATTGCTTTACTGTAGTTATGAGATTTGGGGAAAATAGTTACCACAAAACTATTTTTTCAGATTTCCCACAATTTTACATTTCAACATGTCATATAAGCACCCATAAGACTCGCAGTTTCACTGCTCTTTATGGATAGTAAAAAACAGCTAGATTTGCGTTGTAGTTCCCACTACAGTAAACAATTCATGTCACTGAGCCATTTCACATCAAAGCAGTTTGAATGACTTTGTTTACATCTCAGCTGTCGGTTTATGCAGACATTGTTCCCCTTAAATGAAGTCATGATGTACACAGCAGGTGAGGGGGAATCTGTAGCTACTTCTTTAGAAGTTTTGTGGTAAACTCTACCTGAAATGTTCAGTCGTTTCTCTGAACAACATTCATTTTACTGTTATGTTGTACAGTGAAACCAAACATTTTCCCACCTTCATTCAGTAGTGGCAACTCTTATCAGTAAAGGGAGTTTCAAACCATTCATTTCATTTCCCTTTTTCTCATACTATGAATCATGAATGTGTGTATCTACTCTTCATTCATGCCTTTTCTAAGTCGAACGTGCCTTCTCAGTCACTGTCCTGCATTTCCTTGCAAATCTGTTTGCTTGAAGTGCTTTCTCACTGCAGTGTAAAGTGTTGTTTTTAATCTTTATGAGACTGAGCGAGGAGGACAGGGTGAAGTTGTCCACGTAAGGAAATTTTATAAGCAGTGAGAAGTATTTGTACATTAAGTATTTGTACAAAGACTGTTTATCATCAAAAACTGGAAGATAGGAAATCAGATGCTGACCCACTTCTCACCTGCTAATGCTGTGTTCTTCACAGCGGTATGGGAAATCCCCACGATGACGAACAGTGGAACATCCTTTATTTGGTGTAAACCAAAACTGAGTGGTTAAAGTATTGGTGGTTTTATCTGACACATTTCATAGTAAAACGTGAGTGAATTAACTGTCTTTTAAGGCGTTTCCTGAGTTTGTTTGCACTCGGAAATAAATAGCAAGATAACGCCCCCTGCTGCAACAGTGGGAACATGTTCTAAATTATGAAGTTATAAACCTATTAATATGTCCATGCTTACTTTGTGTGGGGCAATTTCAAATCAAGTGACCAGCATTATGATCGAATTTTGATTTGAATTTTACAGTTACTTAAAGTGTACATAATTTGTCAGTGATTAGTCTGTTTTCTTCAATCTCAGATACCAGACAGGACTCTGCCCTCAACCTCACCACGAATGGCATGAACAGCATCAGTATGTCGGTGGAACTCAATGGAGTTGTCTACACCGGTGAGTGACAGATTCCAGTGTCCTGAAAGTTTCTTAGTTATTATCTCAATTAAAAGGATAGTTCAGCGGTTTCTCTAAGTGTTGTTGATCTTTCAAGACATGTTTGGTGTCTGAAGTTTTCTTAAATTCTGCACTGAAGGTAGAAGTATCCAACAGGAAATATAAACATACCAGTTAGCATCATGTAAACTGGATGGCTGAATTAGACACATTTGCAGTGCACTGCTGTTACTAATGTCAGACAGACTTTCCTCTGTGGTTTCTAGGGAAAATGAACTATCCCAGAATTACCTTTAATCTCTACAAAATGTTAAATGAGAGAACAAAGGACATTGTTTCAGATTCTGTATTACCACCAAATATGCAAGATTTCATGAAATATGAACTAATGAAATAATGAACTTTCTCAAAGCATTTCTTTTCAGTGTTGTCTATGGAGCTTGTCTGTTTTTTGAGCAGAAATTTAAGAACCAAACATCAAAATACGTTAGATTTTTTTTTTTTTCCTTCAAAATTATACTTTTAATTCTAACAGTTCCTTTGAGTTGTGTAATTCCAGTTGAGTGTTTTTTCATTTATAGAAAAACAAATGTTAGGAGCACACATTACAAAATTTTACAAACACATAAGCAGTCTTGTACAAAAACAAATGGGTTTTAACTGTAGGTTTTAAGTCTCTTTTGAAATGTTACAGTAGGAGGTCCATTCATTGTGTAGGTGACTATGGTAGTGTATAGATTAGTGTTTTCTGTTTGCTTTAACTCTGTGCACTGTTTCTCTCCTTGTTTGTGCAGGTGTGCTTTATGCACAAACTACAGGTCTAACCTCATCGGGAGCATCTAACAAAACTTCTGGAGGCCGCAGCAATTCCCAGCCACTTCCTCAGACGCCTACCTCATCCACCTCCACCAATCCATCACCTTAAACACCTCACACCCTCCCCTTCTCGAAGCTAGCTAAAGCCAAAAATCAACCTCATTTTCTAAAGCATATGCCAAAAAAACCTGCAGGAATAACCAGATTCCCAGACCATTTAACGTACACTATCTCAGGTTCTCTTTCTTCCACTCATTCTTTTGTTCAATAGCCAAGATGAACTAAAAAGGAAAAAAAAACAACAAAAGAGTTTATGGTAAAGATAAACTTATATAATATATGCAAAACCTGTGAATAATTTATTTCTTTTCTGGGTACACATTGCTTGGAATCAGTAGAGGAGTATAAACTAGAAACGGTAGCACACTGTTTACATCTTTTACACACCTGCTGACTGACAATGAATCTTCCTGTTAACCGGAGAAAAGAAGAACACCTTCAGATATTTTTTTTTCGTAGTGTTAAAAAAACAAAAAAAAGCTCAATGCAAATAAGGTTATAAACTCTACATGTATTCTAGAGTGCCTTGTGGAAGATCTTTTTGAAAGTTTTGAGTGATTGTTGGCATTCGCTACAACAGACTCACCTAAAGGCTTGTTTTCTGACGCAGTGTGCTGAATGGACAGCCTGGCCACTTGGCATTTTGGAAGGCTCAGTGGGAGAACTCTTTCCAGTTCATAGAAGTGAAATGTCAATCATTTATTCTGATTGCAAAATCAAAAGGAGTTTAATGTGGCAGAGATGTTGCAGGGCAGGGAACATTAATGTTGCATTATAAACTTCCAGGGGGAATTTTTTTTTACATGCCTGTGTATATAAACCACATTTAATCTTGCTGAGATTTTGCTGAGGTTTTGAGATTGCATTTGAAAGTCCTTTTTATTAAACAGTGCACAGACACAGTAGAAGTAGAAATGTAACCAAAGGAGTTGAAAAAATGACGCTGCAGCAGTCAAGTTTCTTTTTTTTACATCTAAACAAAATCAAGTGACATATCGCAGCGTTCTGTGCACCTGTGTGTTAAATATAGGAAGTCTGTGTAGGGTGAGAAGAAGCTGGCCTGCTTTTAAGTTATCTGATCACCTAATGTGTTGATATTCAGGAAACATCTGTGTACGAGAAAAAAAAAAAAAAACAGTCCTTTATAGTCTAAGAGTAGACTTACTTTTTTGTTCCTTAAATTGACATACCAGATTTTAAGCAAAACCAAATACCCATGCAATATAATAGTCATGTTCCATGGCGATGAGCCAGTTTCCCAGACGAGGATGTAAAAAGAATTTCCAGTGGTGGTTCAACATTGGCACTGCAATGGGGTCCAAGAATTGGCTCAATCAGGTTCTGGGAAACCTCAATATGTCTTACCATACATCAGCAAAATTAACTTTTAAAGGGGCTAACATTTTCCATTAGCTTTTCTAAGCTGGTTTTATGGAACTAGTGTTGAAATTTGTTTTATTTCTTAAAGACCACTGCAGTTTTGGGCTAAGACCTATTGTGCAAAATAGTTGTAATACTGTACTGTCTGTTCTTGACCTGCTTAATCATCCAGTTAGAATGAAGAAGTGATAAAGCCGTAAAAGGGACTGTTAAGTAAAAAATGGTATCTGTTTTCTTTCAGGATATTGTCACTTAACATAAGACTGCATTTTGTTTTCTTATATGGTGGTGTAGGTTTTTCTAACGTCTGTACCCTGCAGATTTTATTGTTGCTTATTTCTCCATCACTATCAAGGGATGAACTATTTTTAGCTTTCAGCTTTAAAATAGTGTGGTTTCCTCACTAGCATTGTGGAGTAGAGAAAATTTTCTTCAAGTAGCCCTTGAGCGTCACAGCAGAATGAAACACGAAAGGTTGCGGGCGTTTACATAATATGGAAGATGGCGTATTGTGAATAACCCCCAAAAAACCCTCACAGCAGGCATTTCTAAAGTTTATGTTCTCAAGTTTTTGGCAGTGTTTTCTCTCCTAGCCATAGCTCTAAATACATATTGACTCCATTCTTTCATTTAATGTTCACATTAACTTTGGTGTGTAAGGTTCTTGGACTTCAGCACAGGCTTCTGTTCAGAAGGAATTTCTTGAACAACGTATCCAACAAATCTCAGGGATGACTTTATTACTGCTTCATGGTTATCAAGGAATGACAGCTTACCTCATGGCTTTTCAGGCACGTTACTGTTAAACTCTCTCTACCTCAGACATTCATTTTATTTAGCTGCAGCAACACCATTCAGTCATATATTATAATACAGGACAACAGTACAATGTGACTTTATATTGTACAGCAGTTCACATACACAATTTCCATTTCATTTCCAGAGTGCACGCATATGTTAACACAGTCTCGCAAAACTACCACATGTGCCATTTGTAGAGCGCCTTGTAGCTAATGGTTTTGGAAGGCTTCAAAACCATGGTGTAGAAGTATAAAGTATGTCATACTCTTGAGATGTAAAATGTTTCATTTTTGTGTCCGTAGAAAACGATGCCGGACTGCCTTCAGATTTGTGGCATTCCGACCTTTGATTCTAACTTTAATCATAACTCGCGTCTTGACTTTTTGATTTTCAGATTAACCGATAGTTCCCTGCCCTCTAGTGGATGGACTATGGCATTGGTCCCAGTGGAAATTGAATTTATCAATCTTTGTCATTCTTTTCTCAAACTTTTTTTTTTTCTTAAAAATAACCTTTTAAAGTCTCCTTACCTATATCTTGTGTTATTTTAGCGGGCAGAGGGGATTTATGGACTTAACTAAAGAGGGTTGCGTGAGAAAATCTACTTTGTATTTTGAGCCTTAAAAATTGAAATGCACAGTGCCCTCCTAATGCATTGAAGCACTCAAGTCAATTTATTTACTGATATGTACACAGCTGGATAATGAATAAAATCAGTGCTAACTTTTGTTACTATTCAGTGCTACCATTTTTAATTTCACCACTGTACAATCAGTTTGATGGAGCCAAAGAGCATGGATCACTAAATTTAGTTTTACTTCAGATTTGTCTTAAAAATTAAGGTTTAATTTTTAATTAAGGTTTAATTTTTAAACCTGACCTTCTGGGTATATTCTGGGGGGGGAAAATCATGATTTTTGACCTCAATGTTTCAATCATTTTGGAGGCCACTGTTTATGGTACATTGCAACGACAACCAGAACTGCTTTGATGAATCGCGCAAAATTGCTCACGCTTATTATAGGATGCCTTATGCTTTGACAATTCTGTTGGCCTTTCTTTCCTTGCGATTGGATGTTACACTAAAACTGACATTTTCTTTGTGTGTAAATGGCTAAATACCTGTTAAATATGTAGATTTTGTTGACTTGTAGTTGTCGCTGTCAAAGAAAAGCCCATCTCCAAAACAGCAGTTCTTTAGTATTTTTTTTTTTCTTTTCTTTTTTTTTTTTAATTTCAGGAGCTGTAAAATGTTAAAGTGAAGTGTTAGTTTTCAAATTGGCCATACGTGTGCGAAAGATCAGTTATTAAATAAATGAATAATATATTTCCTTGCGAGGGTTTCTCGCAGCAGCAACTCCCGTGTTGTAATGATATAATGTGATGAGAACTGCTGGGCATGTGTGCTTTCTTTGCTTGAGTTAACCAGCTTATTTTCACATGCGTGGAAACAGTTGGATTTTTAAACAAGGCATTTGTCGTCTTCTCAGGAAATACACTTCTACCTCCAGATATGTTCATTTTAGGGCTAAGGTCATAACTTCTAGTACATTTAATACAAAAATGAATTCTACCTTTGTAATTGTGTTACAGAATGTCTTGTGTCACTGTGTGTGTCTGGATACTTTTTGTAGTGGTTTTTTTTTTCTTTCTTTCTTTCTTTCTTTTCTTTTTTTTTTTTTTTTTAAGTAATGATAAATCGTTATTATTCCTCTTATGGGAGTTGCTCAAAACTCAAGAGAAGAGTTAGTATGGGCAATAATGTACCACTGTTTTGAACAGGGATTGCCTAAGTTAATAATTTAAATCTGTCTTTGTGTTCTTTGAAACTCCTTTGACTTCTCTTCGGTATCTTAAGGGATTGTAACCCTCTCCTGACAGCTCTGAATTGTCCTGTGAGGAGTGGGGAATGAAACAGTCCTCACTTATTTAATCAAAATGTGTTTGTGTGAAGAATTAACTTTATTTGAAATATGAATATATCAAATATAAATTTTTTTTTCAAAGAATGTCTACAGAAGTGCAGTTATTTCTTTACCCGTTGGGATTTGAAATTACTTTTTAGATTCTTCTAACTTTTATTTTTTGAGAATGTTCTATTCTGAAAGTGATGCAGTGACATCGAACTTTAACACAACCTTTCTTTTATATTCATGCAAAAATGTTTTTTTACAGGATTATTTCTGATCATATCTACAATATGTTTATGTGATGTAGGGTGTTTTCAAGGGTGTTTTTTTGTGTGTGTTTTGCTTTGCTTAGGCTATACATTTCTTGCTAATAGGGAACCCTGACTGTTAAGACTAGTGTGCCTTTAAAGTAGTGTACAATGTCCAGTGCTATTAAAAGAAGATGTAAAAGCAAAGTGAAAAGTTTATTATAGGAAACAAAGCGGGCAAAATCTCCTACTAGTAGCTCACTATTGTCGCATTGTGATGACATATGGTTGCACTGGACCAGTACAATAAAAAGCGTTTTTTCTTTAGTAATGCCACACTTCAATAGTATTGGACATCTGCACTGTACTGAAGCTTGCATGTCTCAACGGTCACAGTTCCTTTTAATGTAGATTATGCTGCCGTTTTTCTTTCTTTTTTTTTAAACTAATGATAACTTGAGGGTTTCAGTTGTAAGCAGAAATGAATATATAATAAAGTGCAGGTCTGGTCTGATTTTGGTTGTAGCTATTTAATGTATATTTTACAATGAATTACAGTTTTGGAGCTAGCCTAATTGACTTATCATTGAGTTCAAAAGTAAAATGTACTTACAAATGTCGCCAGTACTCTAGAGAATCTAAATTCACTACTCACAGCCCAATGCTGGAGGACTTTATATCCCTCAACCTGATGTTTGGCCATGGTCAAGGTGACCTTAGGCCTGTGTAGCTGCTCCAAAGCATCTTTTTCTGTTGACAGTAATATTTCTAAAACACCAAACAGCCACAACATTGAAAAACATTTACAGGTAAAGTCAACAACATCGATTATCTTGTTACAATGGCAACTGTCAGGAGGTGCGAAATATTTAACAACTGAATAGTTCTAGTAGTTGAGATGTTGGAAGTGGGAAAAAAGGTTAGTGTAAAGATCTGAATAGGACTAACAAGCCAAAATGTGGTGGATACATGACTGGTTCAGAGCATCCCCACAATGGCAGGTCTTGTGGAGAGTACCCAGTATGCATTGATTAGTACCTACCAAAAGTCCAAAGACAACGGGTGAATCGGCGACAGGGTCATGGACAGCCAGTAGTAATTCATGCATGTGGGGAGTGAAGACCAGCCCTTTTGGTGCAGAAGGTACAGCAGAAGGGCTACAGTAACAAACTGCTGGAAAAGTTAATGAGGTTTGTGATACAAAGGTGTCAGAACACAGCACATCACAGCTTGCTGCAGTTCGGTCAGAGTGCCCATGCTGACCTCAGTCTACTGGCAAAAGCATTCACAACAGGCATGTAAACTTCAGAACTAGACCATGGAGCGATGAGGGGCTGCCTGGTTTGATTAATCATTTGGATGGCAGAGTGTGTGTGTGTGTGTGTCTGTCTGTCACTTACCTGGGGAAGAAATGGCACCAGGATGTGCTGTGGAAAGAAGACAAGATGGAGGCGCAGTGTGATGCTCTGGACAATATTGTCCCGGGAAACCTTGGGTCCTGGTACTCTGGTGAATGTGACTGTAACCGATCCCCTACTTAGTCTTTGTTTTAGACCAAATCCCTTCATCTTTATGGCAGCTGTATTCCCTAAATACAGTATATAAATAGCCTTTGTCAGCGAGATAATGAGCCCTGCCGCACTGCAAAGCAAGAACATGTTTAACATCTCATGCTGCTTTATAAAGTTTAATTTCAGGTTTATATATATAGCTCATTATCACACACAAAATCGGATGTGCTTCACAGAAATAGAATACAAAATAAAACAAAAAAGCATAAAACTGAATAAGTGCAATAGAAGTGCAAATGTTTAAAAGAAGGCAGGGGAGAATAGTGCAGTTTTAGTAACTTTTAAAGCTACTACTGGTGCAGATCTGATACTGATGGGCTGTTTGTTCCAGCAACGAGCAGCATAGTGACTTAACGCTGTTTCACCATAGTTAGTTTTGAGTTTTGGCTCTTTTCACCACTATCTGACCAGCTCCTGCAGATCAGCTACCAGGAACTGTTCATTTGTCGTATGTGAACACACCACAGCACACAATTGTTCCTCTGCTTTTAACCCATTCACCCAAGTGAAGCAGCGGGCAGCCACGAACACAGCGGGCAGCAGTGTGTGTGGGAACGGTATATTGCTCAAGAGTACCTCAGTGGTGCCACTGGCAGTCCTGGTATTCAAGTCCACGACCTTTTGTTCACAGGCGCAACTCCCTAACCACTAGACCACCAGCTAATTCAAACATATCAGAAATGTAATTAGGACCACTGTGAGTAATACGTTTATAAACAGCTATTAATAACCCGTTTCTTTAGCTTCAATAAGTACTGTATTATATTTTGGACTTTCCAACGTGACGCCTCCGTCACGTTGCCGCTGTTGTTTTAGAAGCCCCGCCCACTAAACGAACCCTGTAGCGTAATTGGCTGAAGGAGTGTAGCGACGCTGCCGGCATATTTAAATAATTAAAACGAGCAGTCGGAGTAGAAAGTGTAGCATGGGCCTGTTTTAACAAAATCAACAACAACACTGGCGTCTGGGTCTGCAGTGAGCGTGGGGAAGAGGTTTGCGTTTCAGTCTCGGTGTCTGGTTAGTTAGGAACATAAACTACGTGAACATGAGGCTTCGGTCGAGAGTTATTTCTCTCGGCAGCCCGTCGCCTCAACCGACAACTCCGTGTCGTCGTCGGCCGAATCTGAATCGGACTCCCCGGGCACAGCGCAGCCACTCCGAGGTGAGGGGAAATGTCGTGTTTATTCTGTATTTAGGGTTACAACAACATACTCAAACCAAAGATGGAACTAAACAGTTTCTCAAAGGTTCCTTATATGTTGTTTGTAACGTCAATGTTTGCTGTTTGGGCGGATAAGCTAACTGTACTTTATAAGAACGGACAATTAGCATGCTGTTGCTAAAGCTGTTAGCCATTGTAGCTAGCTAACCCGGGGCCTTTCCTATTTAGGTCACAAAACAAAAGTGTTTAGTGTGTTTTAAATTCAAGATGTCAGCTTTATTGCCTCATATCTGACGCATATTGATGGCTGACTGAGTAGGACTGGATCTGTACTCAGATTGCTTAAGGATTATCCAGCAAGCTGATCTCAGTTCTGGGGAGAGGAGGCACTGTTTCTGTTTTGACCTGGTTTATATGACGGATGACCTGGTAGGAGCTCAGTCGAATGCATACCCGTAAATTGTGTTAGTTACTAAATTAAAGTTGTTACGATAGTGTCGTTGTCAGTGACATAATGGCTCAAGTAGAAGGAAAAAAACAATACAACCAAAAAAGCATGGCGGCACAAAGCGACCAGGTCAGAAACTGCTAGGTGACTTTAAGCCAGGCGTTTTCCTAGTAGCGGTTAACAGTGCTACATTAAAGAAAAATCATTAAACCGTAACTTCACACACCAGTTGTTACCCTGTTTACTGCTACTTGTCACAACTGACTGTCATCTCAATACTTTATTTAATCTTAATGCGTCAGCACATCAAGACATTTTGGACAACGTCATGCTTTCAACCAAGGTCTATAAAGACATGGTTAGAAGAGTGCAGTGTGGACAGAGCTCTGACCTCAACCACATCCAACACCTTTGGGATGAACTGGAACGGAGATTGTGAGCCAGGCCTTCTCATGCAACATCAGTGCCTGACTTCTTATATGCTCTACAGCAGGGATGTCCAACTCCAGTTCTGGAGGGCCGGTGTCCAGCACAGTTTGATGGTGGTTCTCCTCAAACACATTCACTAAACCTGACAGTTGACTGGAGAGGTGAACCAGGTGTTTCTGAGCAGGGAAATCACCACGGCCCTCCAGGACCGGAGTTGGACACGCATGCTCAACAGAATGAATAGACACAAATGTATTTGAAAGCAGTGTCATTAAAGTCCCTGTTGGTGCACTGGTCAGGCATCCCAATACTTTTGTTCATATCGTACGTGTAGCTGTGGTCTTTTTTTTTTTATTATTGTTTAACCATGTTCAGTGGACCTGTTAATGTATCTATTTTGTCGTTTTTCCGTTGTATTTCTGAATTCATATAGGATGTGCAGGACGTTCTGCAGGACTGCTCCAATTTGTATTCCATTCCAACTGCAGGGAGGCGCCCTCGTCTGAAACATGCAAGGAATAGGGTGCTACCAGTTGAAGAGTGTAAAGGTATAGAAAAGCTTGTTTAAATCAGTGTACTAAATTAATTGTACAGCTACTCCTCTTAGTGTCTTTTGAGCATCTCACACTTGTTGTCTTTCATGAAAATCACTGTCAGTAATTGATTTGAAGCTCCTGGTGCTTTTACTCTCATGCAGATGTTCTGGGCCTTTTTTCTGAAGTTACCTATAAATTGTAGAGATTGTAATGTTTGTAGGTTATTTTGTTAGAGGACTGCTGTGGGCAAATGTGAATTGTTACACACCTGCTTTTAAAATTAAATGATATGATTGTGTGTGTGATTTAAAAGGCATTTATTGATAATATATTTGGATCAAACATTGCCCAGCAGCATTTTTTTATCCATAAGATTTTTAACGCCCTGTTTTATTAAGCATTAAAGAGAACTTTATTAAGAACTAGAGTACTGGCATTGAATTGTGCTCTTAAATCAACAGAATCTGATTTCAAGACACCAGTTCGCCATCGGCGGGATAGGCGCTCCTCGTCAGTCAACACTGCTGCACGTAGCCTCTATTCTCCCATAGTGCGTTTCCTCACTCCCACGAAAGACAGTAAGTAGTCTAAAGTGTAGCTCATGATCAACCAACCTGATATTTATTAAATGCTGGAACTGTTTTCACAATGCACACTGTGTAAAGTGTTATGGTTTACTTTACACAAGTACGTGTTGCAAAAAAAAAAACCCAGACAGGTTAATTAGAGGGCTCTTAGGGGAGAACGCAGTTATTATATACCAGTTATTATATTTTCCAAATTACTACTCAAACACTTTTTTTCTTTACCTTACTGGGAGAAATACTTATCTAAAGTGTGACATTTCACATGTGCAGTTTCTGACCTGATTTTGGGCTGTGTGCTATTTCTGAATGGACACAGGTCTAAAAATGTATTCTGTTTAATAGATAAGCAGTCCAGCCATGGTGCGGTGTTTAGCCCAGAACAGTGTGTGTTTGGTTACAGTTCCTCCGGCCCTCTCTCAGAAGACGAAGAGAATGATGAGGTGTTCAGCCCGTAAGTCTTTTGAGGTTTTTTTTTTTTTACTGCACTGTTTATGACTTTCCCTGCTTGAACTGATTTGAAAAGGTTCCAGCACTGTGTAGCTCTTTTCACATGTTTTAATTATGTCCCACAGATTCACATTCATCAAAAACATTCCAAACCATTCACAACAGTCAAGGCCGGTCTCTGCTGTTCGGGATATACCGCCAAAAACTAGGAGCACGCCTGCAGCCACTATGGTGCTAGATTTGGTAAGGTTTCACAAAAATGTTTGGGTTTTTTTATACATAAACCTTCAGTCATGTATAAAATCATTTATATCATTTCTAACCAAAAATGTTTAATCTTTTTTTCTGTAGGATGAAACTCTTGTGTTTAGTTCACTCAATGTAATTGATGAAGCAGAGTACACATTTAACACATGTTTTCAGGATCAAGAATACAAGGTTGTGTATCTCATTTTCTATTTCTTCTGTCCATTTAGCAACCGTGCTAATATTACACGTGTATCAGAAGTTAGACAAGAATATTGTCACATTTTATGGCTTTATTAGCCTAGTTGTGCAGGCCATACTGATTTAAAACTGCTTTTTCATTTTTTGTTTCAATTACAGGTGTACATGGTTCTGAGACCATATGTTAATGAGTTTCTGCAAGCTATGGCAAAGCATTTCGAGGTAAAAGGACTTAACGTTGATGGAGGAATAACTAGTACACCGAGTAGTATTTTTATTTACTGCTACACTTTTCTTCTAAGCTGCACATCTGACTCTGTTACTTACAGGCTTAGTCACAGCAGAATAGGAAGTAGCCTGCATGTTTGCGTGTTTCTGTTACAAATGGCGGCCTCTTGCATAATGTAATGCAGAGTTAGTAACATACCAAAAAAAAATTGGTTGATCATGAGATTAGATGCTTATTTTATATATTTATTTGTAACATGTGCACCAAACCTGTGCTCTAAACATCTTTGTCCAAGCATGTTTGTTCTCTACCTTACAGATGTTTGTTTACACCTCTGCCAAAAAAGAATATGCAGAAATGATTGTGGATATTTTGGATCCAAAGAAAAAACTGTTCAGGTATGGTTCTTGATAATAAATCACTGCATTTTGCATATTATGTTTTGCTTTACATTTTTTGTTTACATACCTGTGGTGTCTACCTCCTTGACAGTTTTGTACAGAGATGCCACAAGGTACTCCAGAGTGTTTAGAACAAGCTTATGTTTGTTGGATGCAATAAATATGGTTGTATGAAAGCTCCGTTGTGTTCATTATGCATAGCAGAATTTGTCCTGATATGGTTTGCATAAATTTAATCTACAAATGAATGACTTTATAGTTTAATGCATCACTTGATCTATTCCATTATTACCCCTTAGATTAGTATGAGGTATCATGATGAACAATTTGTTTTCTTTTTTTTCCTGTTTTTCTCTTCAAGGCACCGTTTGTATCAGGACGACTGTGCATGTGTTCTTGGACACTATATTAAGGACCTAGGGGTGCTGGAAAGAGATCTTTCAAAGACCGTCATTCTGGACAACGCACCTCACACTTTCCCATATGACGTATGTTACTCCGTTTTTGTTTTCATTGCTTTTATGAGTCTTCATTTTAACCTGTGATGAAGAGCAGTCCCAAATCATTTTATAAAAGATGGCTAAAACTATTTTTGGGACTTTCATTTATTTTGTCTCTGTATAGCTGATGAACATGATTCCCATAAAGAGCTGGTCTGGAAACAAAGATGACAAGGAGCTCCAGAGACTCATTCCTTACCTAGAAAAGCTAGTTCAAGCAGTAAGTTCTTTCAGCTGTCTCTTATTGCATGGTGTGTAACGGATTGCACAATATATTATGTGTAAATCGCTATCTTGGTATTAACCTTCCTAATACAAACATCACAAAAGAATCAAACCAGAAAGAGAGACACTAGCAGTCAAAAGTTTAAAATGACTCTTCATATGCATATTTTTGTTAGTATTTATGTAATAATAATAGTTTAATCCATGTTGATTTACCCAGTACAGATAAGAGTTTAGATTTATATGTTCAGCATAAAGTTACTGTATGACTTTAACCTGTTAATATACTTTCTGTGCTTTCCTCATTCTGGAAACAATTAATATATCTTAAGATTAAGTGGGTTTTTTCCCCCTTTGTTTTTATTTTATTTGAGAGGTTTTGACTAATTATTTATAATTATACCAGTTTGTGAACATGTACAGGATTGGTATTTAATGTGTGTAGCAATGCATTTAAAAATAATGATTTCCTCTTTTGGAGTCCATCTCAAAATACATTTGAAATTGTTGGAGTATTGAAGTGTGATTCAACAGATTCCTCAATTCTGTGTTGTAGGATGACTTCAGGACTGTGCTGAAGAGAAGGACGGATCATTTTCACCGGCTGCTCTCTGAGGATTAAAGTGTGTCCTCTTTTGTGTATATGTCTCTTCATGTGAATACAAGTGAAATCCTTTTGATATATGTAAATGAGGGTATTATTATTTGATGGCTGTAATGTACCTATGTTGAATGCCTCTTTAGTTTTGTTAATCTATATTAATCTACTCTTCAGTTTTTTTTTCCCCCATGCTTGAAGGGATATCCTGCTTTTAGCATTTGGATATAGCCTTTTGAGAGAATTTCTTCCGATATCTCTCCTCTCAGATCTAATCTTTTCAGCAGATAAAAACAAGTGCAGCCAGCTCCAACTACTTCACTAGACTACACGACCCTTATGTCCATCATGCATCCTCTGATGACCCACGACCCAGTGTTTTCTGTTGTGCTGCTTAGAAACTATGCTGGTGATGCATCTGTACAGTGTCGTTTGCTGTATTGATGAATGCTTTATCTTCATTCTAGAATTTCTTCAGTGTCTTGAGTAGTATCTGAATAGTATTACACATTTCTCTTTGACTCATAAATGACCATTGGTTCATATGTTTTCTGAGCTTGCCTGAGCATAAATCTGAAACTGATTTTGTTTCAAATTAGTCAAACCAAACAGCTGAAAAGTGAGGGTTTTTTCACTTCACTTCATCATTGGAGGCTTAAATCTATGTGCTGGACATGAAGCAAGACTTCACAGGGTTGACTTTCATCCAAAACATCTAATTTGGGTTGTATGCTTTAATCTCACTTAATACATATTTAGTTCAGTTATTATGGAATCCTTACTTTTGCTGTATATGTATCTTTCCTGTTAATTTATTACCTCTGCTGCTTCTTATGTGACACTTTAACAAGTTTGATATATTGCCATAGTTGTACAGTACATTCTGATACCAAATTTTTTAAAAATGCCACTACCCCAGATTTTAAATAAAAAATAAATTGGGTCAATGTGTTCAGATGTGTGTTCAGTAGAGAATGCAGTGTGTTGATGTAGAGCAACACCTCGTACATCTTGGATCCATCATTAGAAAAGGTTGAGTAAAATATTACTAGGCGTTCCACATTGAATCATGTACTTAAAGGTTATATTTTGCAGTACAAGTCCTGCAGTGGCCTGAAACCTTACTGAAGAGACAAAGGATGCCTATCTAGAATAAAACCCATCCCTCTAATATAAGAAGTGTGTCTGTTTCTGAGATTTAAGTTGTGTAGCTAGTTTTGATTTTTGTTCTGGTTGTCAGCAGAGAAAAGTAGTAACTAGTTACACAAATTTTGCTGAGTATTATTTTTGTAGTCGCTGGCATTTGCTTTGTTCTTAAGCTTATGTTACGTGGGCATCAGCATCATACTGCTTTGCACCTGGTCACATCTCTGGCTTTCATGTTTTATCGTTTCATGTTTGACCAAAAAGAGGAGAATAACAATCTTGACATTTTCTGCATACCCTGCTGTGACCTACCAATTCCATTTTTATCCACTGTGGAGGACATGAGCTACAGGTCTCAAAGTCAAGCATAATTTATGCAATCTTATTTGATTTCCACTTCACTGCCAAGAGCAAGGCTGGGCTTTCTAATGATGCCACATTTGTGAGGATGTGGCTCAGAACACGCGGATGCATCTTTCAAACTATATGGTGACATGTAGTTTGCAGATATGCATATTTATATTTCTGTTGCTAATAATCATGATCTTTCCTAAAGAAGAGACTCTAAACTTCACTTTAAGAAGGTTTCAGAAATTGGCAGTAATTTTAACCCTTTAAAAATACTATTTTGTTGAATTCTGTAGTGGACATCAGGCTTTACTGCCTTCTGCATTAATCCAGTTATACTCGGAGTTGTGAAAAGAGTCAGATGTAGAGCGGTCAGGACATGAGGTGGAGGATGGTCAGACGGGAATTTGAAAGCTCAGAGAAGGACAAGCTTAAGCATTAAATAGATGTAGACTACTTATGTACGTCGCTTTGAATAGGAGCGTCTGCTAAATTCCGTGACCGTAAACTACACCTCTCCTTTCTTTTTCCATTATTTTTCAACCCAGTTGTGGAATAAAATAATTTATCATGAACACTGAGACAGAATGTCCTCTAATAATATCATTACGTTTTGTGATCACCCAAGACACAATGTCCACTAAAAGAGCTGTAAAAATTTAAACATTTTGAGGGGAATAAAATGCTACAACGTGTTTGGTTTGTTAGTTTGTTTGTTTGCTTAATTGTCATTCCACTATAATACTTATAGCCTATAAAAATTTATACTGTGTGTTCAGGAGACCAGGTGGAAAGGCAGCAAGGCCAGAAGATTAGGAGAAGGGTTTAAGTTGTTCTACCATGGTGTAGATGGAAAGAGAAATGG
>JBBIGA010000038.1:13932178-13944930 GCA_037576975.1 Alestes dentex
GATAGGACTAAATGGAGACAGATGATTCGCTGTGGCGACCCCTGAAGGGTAAAGCCGAAAGAGAAAGAAGAAGCCTATAAAAATTCTAAATACCAAAACTTTGCTCGGAAGAAAGTTTGTGTTCTGCCTAATCATTGCTTAGTTATTAATACAATTCTTTTAAAATCACCCCTAAATTCCATCTAGCTCAGAAGAAAATTGAAGAGCGACATTTATGTGAATTGTAGTTTTTCTTGCGTATGTCCAGAAACTGTGCGTTTATTCTTGCATCGCCCATTTGAAAAAAACATTTCTAATTTTGTTATTGAAAATATTAATGAAAATTTTCTTTTGATTTTGTAAAAATGTGCCATATGGTTTCCCAGGAAACACAAAACTTGATTAATATATGATTAATCTTATTATTGCAGCCACATTTCATATCCATAAATGTCTTGTTTACAGGTATGAAACCATGCTTTAGTGCCTTTAGCTAAGAGCTTAAACAATATATTTAGTTAATTCAACACTCTCCAAATTAAAAAGCAATCAAAAGTGTAACAGGTTGCATTTTTTAAAATCTCCATCTAGTTCTCTACTCCCAGTAATGTTGAATTTTATGTTTTAAAAAATGCTGCATTTTTTGCACATCCTTGTCAAATATATGCTTGTGTACCGTTGCTGTACCTTTTTGAAATGTTAAAGGAAATCTGTGGAAAAAGTTACTCAATAGTTTGAGTTCATGCTTTTGTACGTTTGCGTTATTCTGGAAAGATACTTTTACTTTAGACATTATTTCATTTAAATGAAATACTACATGGACAAAAGTACTGTGACATCTAACCATTACACCAACAATGACATTGCATTCAAATACTTAGACTTTATGTAGTTGGTCCCCTCTTTGCAACTACAACAGCTTCCATTCTTCTTGAAAGGCTTTCCACAAGATTTTGGAGTTTCTGTGGGAATTTGTGTCCAATTCATTCTGTAGAACATTTATGAGGTCAGGCACTGATGTTGGCCTGGACTGCAATTTCTGTTCCAGTTCATCCCAAAGGTGTTGGATGGGGTTGAGGTCACGGCTCTGTGCGGTTCTTCCACATTGAACTCATCCAGGCAAGTCTTTATGGAGCTTGCTTTGTACACGGGGGCACAGTCAGGCTGGGATAGAAAAAGTTAGTCCACAAAGTTAGAAGCACGACGAAATTTCTTGGTTTGCTGGAGCAGTAGGATTACTCTGCACTGGGAGTAAAGGGGCCACCTCAGTTCAATTATTACGAGGTGTATCCCAATACCTTTGTCCATGTAGTGTCAGTTTATCTGGCCGCCTGGTGGCGCTGTTTTCTCCTGATTAAAGATGAACACTCGGGGCAGCGGATGTGTCGTTAAGCAGCCATGGCGGCGCTGGTTGGTGAGTGTTGTTGGGGCACTTTTAGGTTTTTAAGTCTTAAAACCGTCGCTGCACGGACTTTAAAGCACTGTGGCGAAAAAGTAAACATTATTTTACATTCTGTAATGAAACACATGCCTTAGTAGACCTCTGCGTGTGGTGCTAAAGAAGATTTTGTTCTCTGACCTTGTTAGCTAACAACTAAACCAAGCTAAACAGAAGCTGCGGAGGGAAGAACTGACACTTCAGCAATTCAAGAAAACAATTTTATAAAACTTATTGAAATATCAGAATATTGAATATGTTTATTTTTCAATTTTGCCAGAATATTAGTATTTTACTGTGCAAGTATTAGAGAGTTAGCCTAAGTTGCGTAACGTAAACAAGTGTAGGGTCACAGGACGTGGTGTGATAGAATTGAATCGAATGTAAAATAGAATATCTGTGTTGTCATTGCAATACACAGGAATGTACAGAGCAACGAGATAAGACCCCGTTCACTGCTATAA
Organism: Alestes dentex; assembly: GCA_037576975.1. Taxonomy (NCBI): domain Eukaryota; kingdom Metazoa; phylum Chordata; class Actinopteri; order Characiformes; family Alestidae; genus Alestes; species Alestes dentex. The sequence goes on from JBBIGA010000038.1 coordinate 13,934,060, forward strand.
AACCGCATTTTGAATGTTTGCCTGACTTGTATTAGTGATAATAACAGTAACTTAATTCGTATAGCAGTATATATCTATTTATATGCATATATAAAAAGCTGCACAAAGCACTTCAGGACGTAAAACTATTAACCAATGTAAATAAGTGTTTGGCAAAACATAGACTAGAAGTAAGAATTAAAATGATTAAAATAAATAAATGAATCGAGAGTATATTTCTATCTCCAACGTAGTAACAAACCCTAGAAAAGGATGTACAATCTTAATTCTAAATGCAAGTTAATGTAGCTAGATTATTCACATATATTTTAATTAACTAAAAATAAAAATGACACATTTGTTCGTTTATATTTTTTTCTTAATAGACATGTAATTATAGAACATTGTTTTCTGTAAAGTTTAATATGTTTGCTAGAAAATATCCAAAAAATGCTTCACTGCTGTTTTTGTTTCATCCTTTTTCACATGCATATATAGTTGTTGACGTCCAGCTGTGCATTAGTATCTGTCATGTTGTCCTCTGTTTCAGCTCCTCGCCTCGGCACACTTGGCTCATTTTCAATAAGGTAAAATTACTTGGTAGCATGTAATCTCTTGATTTTTAAGTGCTGTCTTGAGAACTGCACAGAATAAAATGGTTAAAGTCTCAGGGCACACAGAGTTTAAACAATGTATGATGTTAAAATTAGGTCTGTCAAAGTGTGAATGAAGTTGGAAATAAAAAGATGCTTGTCAGTTATATCTGAGAACTGTCTGAGTATGGTCTTAATATTTTAACGAATACGTGAAGTGTAAAAAGCAGTTCCAACTTATTATACCACTAAAGCAGACCTAAAAAGAAAAGTGTGAGTGATTAGAAAATGGTAAATAGGCACTGCATTTGCAAATGGTTTACAAACCCTGCTGTGTCCACTCACTAAAACATCCAGCTTATTTTCTGCTGTCACTTTAAAGAAGAGTCTCATTTGCTTTACTGCTGGATGTGCATCATAGGAATGTACACACAGGGAATGTTAGCATGGCTGGTTCGAAGAACAAACAACTGGATGGCTCTGCTATGCTTAGGTTAGCTTTAGTTCTGTTATTAGTTTTCGCTTGTGAGTTTCTCAGACTTGAGCAGAGAGAGTTTATCTGCAGTTGTGTGGGTGGAATGCACCACATCAGTGTTATGATTGGTGAAGGTAAATCTCATGCAAGAGGTACCCAAGAATAGGGCAATTTAGGATTATTAGGATTAACCTAAAAACAAAAACTGTTCAAGGATGAATTTTTCTTAGACTAAACTGGATTTACATTTCTTATTGAAAGCCCCCATATATCTAGACTAGAAGTCTATCAATACTTCCATGCCAAGTACTTTTCAAAACATTTTAATAATGCTTGAATACAAGGTTTAGTTTGATGTTTATATGAAAATTGAAATAACATTATGTCTAATCAGTTGTTACAGACCCATTTCATCATTTGCTGTTCAGAACAAGGCTGTGCTCAAGAACACGAAGGATGACGAAGCTAAAAGGTAATAATTTAAATGGTTGCACAGAAGTTTGCCTTATGTTACATTTTTTGTTGTGCATTGCAGTTATGATTTGTTAGGCAAATTCCAGAGCAATTTGGAAACTTTAAAATAATAAAAATGGAGTTCGTTCTTAAAAACTGGATAAATAATAAAACTGGCTAAAATATATATCACTTAAATATTTCCCTACGCTAGTAGACAACACTATTTGAAACCCTTTAGAGATGCTTGAGGAGCCTTGTGATCCATAACAGCTGTTTATCCCATCTTGTTTCCAGCCTGGTTCCATTCAGAGAGAAAAGCACTGCTGTGGCAGCCGTGGCAGCCAAGCCAGCCTCGGCGGTCAGCAGCAAGGGCGAATACATCATCACCAAGCTTGATGACTTGGTGAACTGGGCACGCAGAGTATGTACTGTGTTCTTCAGGTGCTTATATTAACCCTCTTAGACCTCATATTTTATCCAAACCAGTTGAACTTTGTGTTCCTGCCTTTTCATAGAGCTCCATGTGGCCCATGACCTTCGGCTTGGCTTGTTGCGCTGTGGAGATGATGCACATGGCTGCACCTCGCTACGATATGGACCGTTTTGGTGTTGTGTTCAGAGCGAGTCCCAGACAGGCTGACGTCATGATTGTTGCTGGAACACTGACGAACAAGATGGCACCTGCTTTACGGAAGGTACAGCATGGTGGTATAGAAAATTGTACAAACGATTCCTAGATATGATAGCATCATGTAACTTTGCTGTAAGTGGCTGTGATAGGATCTTTCCTCTTGCTGTTTGACAGTAATCTTCTTGTTGTGCTAGGTGTACGACCAAATGCCTGAACCCAGATATGTTATTTCCATGGGAAGGTAAGGACTAAAGTCTCCTCAGAAGCTTATTTGCTTTTTCACCCACTTTTTCTCACACACTGTCCTTTACCAGACTAAGGAGAACCAGGAGATAATGTTTATTGTTGGTCATTCTCATTGTAGTAATAATTTCAGGTAGGGGTGGGCGATATTGCAGAAATGCAACAACACAATGCTTGAAGACAAGCATCAATGCTCAAACGTCAGCATGCTTTTACAGTCTTTTGGGGGGTAAATTCACAAATCTCTAAATTTTACTGGAAGCAATGTGATTACTAGATAAAGTCTTCGCCCACTTCTTGCAAATTTCTTCTTTGATTAGGAGAAGTGTGTCTATCTTGGCTGATTGTCATTGTGTTTAGCGAGTTTGAAAACTACGTAAACCTGTTCTCAAAAGCCAGGAGCCTTCTGAGAGTTACCTTTCTAAGCCTGCCAGGTTTATGGGTCAATGTAAAAATCTGACATGTAAATTTGACATTTTATTGAAGCACATACCGGCAGCTAATTGATTTCCTGAAGCATTTTTTCAGCTGTTTTAATGTACAATTTAAGAATATTTTGTTTATTCTTTGTAGCTGTGCTAATGGTGGAGGGTACTATCACTACTCCTACTCGGTGGTCAGAGGCTGTGACAGAATCGTCCCGGTGGACATTTATGTTCCAGGTATGCAAAATTTTATTCTTTTCAACTTAATCTTCACTTTACCATCCAGTTTATTCTGCTTATATTACATGCTGTCCTTAAGCTAGACACAGATTTACTAGGGATTTTCTCATGCACAGAATAATCAGTTACACTGTGTTTGTTTATTACACAGAAGTGCTGGTTTAAATATTGTCAAACGTGTAAAGGAAGATACATTCAGGTTATAATTCAAGACACTTTTTTCCCACTATTTTTATTTCAAGGCTGCCCACCCACTGCAGAGGCTCTGCTTTACGGTACTCTGCAGCTCCAGAGGAAAATTAAGCGGGAGAAGAAAATACGACTTTGGTATCGGAAGTGAGGTGTGTCTTACTGTTGGTATCACAAGTGATGTTTGTCTGGCTGTTGTAAAGTGTTTTATTTAACGGTGGTCATTTGTTGTACTTGGAAGACCTTCTCAGGAGTTGCTCTGGATTGAGCTCTATCTCCTCCTCTTCGTAGTTACAATAAAAGACTATGCATTGTATCAATAATCTGTTGACTCTGTCATTCCCTGTGTGTCAACAGGACTATCAACAAGTGTGTAATGAATGTTATGCTTCAAAACACTGAAAAATTCACAGAATGCTGCCAGATGTTTCATGAGGATGCCAGCCACAGGGCTTTAGTAGTAAATCACATTAAGTACTGATGTTGGTCAGCTTTTTACATGAATATATAATATATATAAAAACAGAATATTACATAACCTCTGACATGAAGTATTTGAAATCAGTATTCTGTCACCTCTTTTCCATCCTTGTTATCTTAAACAGATGCTGCTTCCAAAACTGTCACTGACATAATGTTCACCTTTAAAGAGACAATAACATTCCCACATGCAGCTACACTCACACCTCATTTGCACTACATATTACATGAAAAGGCTAAATAAGAGATTTCTGAGTAGACAGAAGATAGTCTTTGAATCATGAAATGAAAGGTCAAATGAAAAGAATTGAAAAACAGTTTCTAAAGTTGGAGCTCAAAACATAATTAAAAGACGAGAGAAAATTGGACTCCTAACAACCACGCAAGCCCTGGTGGACCACTAAAACTGTCACTAGATAAACCAAACCTAAAGCTTTCATCTTAGAGAGAGAAGAAAAATCAACTTGTTTCAGACAAAAAAAGGTCAAAGGATGCGTAGTGGCCACAAAGCTGTAACTAAGACAACAAAATGAACATAAAAGAATATTTGCACTGGAGCACTCAAACTTAACATCTAAGATATGGAGGAAGGTTTGGTGCACTGAAATATGTAGATATGTAAACTGGATTACCGGAATCATGAAAAGCATTACCTGGAAATGGATGTTTTAATAAAGGCAAAGGGTGGAAGCACTAAATAGTGAAACATTTGATGGAGAATTTTTAATTGCTGATCATTCTTTGTAGTTTTCCTAATCCTGAAAAATGAATAATTTGTGCGAAATTGCGGTTTGGGTTGGAAATTAAATAAATGAAACTTTGGTCTTTGACTGTGGCCCCTGAGAGTTGGTGTCCGCTGTTAGAAATGCCTTGAGTGCAGTGAGCGAACAGTACAGGAGACCAGCTGTCAGTCTTCACACGCAACTGTTAACAGTTGTGCTCAGCAGTGGCTGCTCCTGGAACCTTACTTATTAATGCTGCACCATATGGTGTTTGCACTAGATTCATGATCGTGCATTGTGAAGAATTAGTAAAATGGCATGATTATAATGTTGATCTTAGGCGTACTATTCTAAGCTAGGGAAAGCCATGTACATGCAAAAACACTCAATAGTAGCTATTGTTCATTAATTGTTATCTCGGCATTGACCTTTGCTACATTGATGGTTGCCGAAGTGAGTGATATGCAAAAAGCCCCCTAACCAGTCACTGAATGTGGTGTGCCGTGAGCTGTCAGGATAAGATGTGCTTTGGGTGTTTGAGTGGTGCAACGAACTATATTTATTAAAAAAAAAAAATGCAGATCAAGCCTTAACCACGTCATATTTTTTGACCTCGCAATGTGATTAAAGGTGGCCTAACCAAATCGCCGTCTTAACAGATTCACTGTATTAGGTGACCTGCATTAATGATTTGTCTCCATTAAAGCAATAATTTACAAATGGCAGTTTAGCTCAGTTCCTTATGAGCCCATTTGCTTTGGACTTGTACAGGAGTTCACTGTAGTTCTCTGGCCTTGTACCAGTAGTCTAGCAAAGACTGCCAGCTGCAAAAAATACCTGACAAAAATAAGTGACAACTATACCAATAGGAACTATCATGTTTTTAATTAGCTGGCAGCCATTGCACTTTTAATGTGCAAAACATGCACCTTGCAGATAGCTCTCTAAAGCTATCAGTCGGTGTTTTGTTTACATTTTGATAATGTAAGTTACATGCAAGTTCATTATGTAGCCTTAAAAGTAAAAGCTATTGATGGCAGCTACTTTTCTTGGAAAGTGTAATTATATTGTCTCGATAGTAAAATTTTCTGTGTCGTCTCAAAAACTAGTAATAAGAATCATAACTTGTGGTATAATCACAATACTGTACATTAGTGGCATATCACAATAATAAAACTCGGGGTCATTGTACACTCTGCAATACTGGCACTGGTGTGTTGCAGTCGTGGACAAAACTCATGTATTATTGCACAAATACACTGCAGTCACAATATTGTTTTTTCCAGCATTGCAATATGACAGTGTGACACTTTTCTCTATTATCATTAATTATGATTTTAATGGACTACATCATTCTTTTAAAAATGTTGATTTCGGACACATTTTGGGCTGCATTAAATTGATCCACATACTCAACATTTGTTGGCATAAATATTCTGATTTTGATTAAATATATAATCACAATTACCCAGTGTTGTACTCTTTATTTGCATGTTAAACACATTTCATGGGGTCCATAATATCTAGATTATACAAATGATTCATATATAAACATTTAGGTTTCTTTTACTACAAAACATCTTGTGATGCAGTTTTAAATAAATCAGTTAATTAGCCATTTTAAGAACCATTTTAAGACACAAGTGGCATAAAGGCACAGCAGAATGTCAGGAGGAAGGCAGCTTGGGTGAGTAGCTTATTCTTTAAGAATAGTTGGTGTGATCATTTTGTTGAAGGCATAGTATTTGCATTCACTTGGTGGAGTGATGTCCATCAGTGTGGTGCTAATGTTTTCCTTCTTGAAGCCAGCGTCCAGCAGCTGAGGCACCTGTGTTTCCTACAAGAGAAGGACAAACACCATTGAAACATCATAATTACCTCTTTCTTCATGTCAGACTAGCGTAGGGTAATAGGACTGCACAATATAGGAAAATAGTAATAGGATTATGTTGCAACATATTGTGATCAGGATGTATGTTTCAATATGTTAAAAGTGCAATGGTTTGCACGGTTTACATAAAGCACTAATTTGTGATTGGTCAAGATGCTCACAGCGCAGATTAAAAATACTGTCACAGAATATTATTATTAGCTCATGTAAATATGGCAGCTTTCAGGCAGTATCAGGCTGGCTTTGTATATTATTACAGGATAATAAATATTTTAAAACTATATTGTGCAGTCCTACAATGTAATTTGAGATTTACCAGACACCCACTGAGCTGTGAAACTGATTACTCACCTGAAACATTTTGTCAATGTTGTCATATTTAGACTTGAGGAGCTCACCCCAGGAGGTGAGGTTGCAGTAGGTAAGAACACCGCCAGGCTTCAGGAGCCTCTTAGCATGGGCCTGTAGTGAAAAAAAATTGTGAGTGATGTGTATGTCATCTCATGCACTTACAAATCTGTGTCTACTAAGGGTGACATACTTGGAAAATGTGGTGGGGAAAAAATGATTAGTTATAAAAAAAACAATACAAGTATGTATTTGCTAAATTATGACAGTGGACTAACTAACTAGTCCTGCATATAGCCTCTGTCTTACCTATAATATAATAACATATCCTGCTAAATGTCACCTGTAAAATTCAGCATTAACATACCTTAATGAAGTTGAACTGGTGAGTGTGCCATGTGTCTTCTGACAGTGGATATGTGTCATAAAGAATTCCTGTAACAAAATCGCACATGAGCATATTTCCTTCGACTACAAATGCGTGGCATAGAAAAAGCCTTATAATGTTTGGATTAAACTAACCATCAAAGTGATTGTCAGGCAGGGTGGGCACGACATCTTCCCACAGGCCTTTAAGGGGAACAACCTGTAAGAGTGAAAACATATTTAAGACCGACATATAATAAAAGTTATCATTGATTATTAATTACAGTTTTTGACTATTAATGTACATTCTGCATATCCAGAAGAGATTTTCCTTTACATTATGAAATGGTCAATTGTGGTAAATGAAAATGATGTAAATGGCATCAGTGGACCAATAAAAATTAAGGGTCCCTTTAATGCAGAACATGTGTGTGTAGTCAAAGATGTATAGTGAATGCTTTACTGTAAAATATGGCAAATATTTAAATGAGATTTAAGAGCCATTTTGCAATAATTTTCTCACTTTGTGTGGCTGGGACTTGGCCCACTCCTGCAGCCTCTGGAAAACACCATCATTACACTCAATGATCCAGTGTTCCTCGATGGGAAAAGATTCCACTTTTGTGGCAGCGATGGCCATTCCAAAGCCGATCTCAAGCACCCGGCCACCTGTAGAAAGGTGAAAAGGGGGGGTGGGTTACACTTCAATAATAAGTAACTCTTGCAGTTTTATCTTTTTTTCACGTACAATTATTCAAGTTTGATGTCTGTAGGTTCTGCCTAGGCACGTTACCCTTGAACGTGAGAAATGTTCCAGGCCAGAGTGGTCACGCCTGAGAGTTGTGTGGAGTGGTATTTCAGAGAGGAGTAAAAATAGAGCACTGAAATAGTAAACAGAGGTCAAGTACCCCCACCCCCTGTGGAATGAATGGGATTCGGGGGGATCTTTACAGCAAATTACTATTGCAATACAGTCTCTCCAAAGTGAGCCTAACCTGAAACTGGGTTATTGAGCATTCTCTGTGATCTAACTTTCTTCTTTAAAGGGGGACTATAGCTTTCATTTGGTAGCAGAGCTTCTGTTCTCTCGTTCCCACTTGTATGGGAATTTGGCATCTGTGTCTTCGGACCAAGGCCAACCCTCACACACGTGAGAGCCCAGCCATGGTGCACTAACGTCACCATTTTTAGGCTCAAGTTTTGGTCCAAGACCCACATTCAAGAGGATTATACATGCAAAAACTAGGCACAAACCATTTGCGTACACCCAACTGATGTCCCTCCCTCAGTTTTCGTGCAGCAGTCTACAGTGCAACGCAAACATCTCGGTTGTGTTCACGGCAAGGACTTTTTTGAAGGGTTTTCACATTGCTCTCAGGCTGCTCCAGGTGGAGCCTAAATCTAGCTTTTATTCGCATGGTTCTCCAGTCGCGTAGATCTGACACAGTCTAGCTTGAACACAGCACATCCGAACCATGCATTAATTTTACCTTTAGATGCAGCTACGGTAGCCAATGAGTGCATATAGGGGGTCTCCCAGCGCTCCATGACGGGTTTCCCCAAGATCTCCAGGTGTGTGTCGGTTTCATTGTAGTCTGCGTTCGCGTTGTGCCAGCCGGGTTTGCAGTCCTCTCCGTGGGAGAAAATGGGCTGTGCTGTGGTCATGGCTGCCTTATTGCAAATGCTAGAGGGGGGTCTTGTGCCGTGCCCTGGCTCAGTGGCTGAAAAGAGACTGCTGCGGCTAGCACCGGAGTTATATATTGAAAGAAGTGCTGATTATGCAAGACGCAGTAAAGCAGCAGACGTGCACTTCAGCTAGGCCTCCTTGATAAGGACCATTACCCTGAGGAGAAGAAGGGAGTCACACAACTGAGGCGGTGCCACACACTATATGGACAAAAGTATTGGGACACTTCCAGTGAAGGGCAGTCTTAATGCTTCAACATGACAAGACATTTTGGATCTCCACCTGCAAAGGGGGGACAAACTCCATATTAAAGTCTATGTGTTTGAATGCAATGTAATTAAAGTCCCTGTTGGTGTAATGATCAGGCTTTCCAATACTTTTGTCCATATAGTGTATGAACGTGACTGTGTGGTCTTTATTGTGGCTTGACTTATTTTTGTTTCATTCATTTGCTTATTTAATGTTAAAGTTTTGGCCTGTATGGGTGCTCATATTCAAGCTGTCAAGCTATCTAGTCACAGATACAGCTAGGTAACTTGACCTTTAGTTATAGTTATCTTCAGGTTTTTGTCATTCAGTAGGGGTGGAACAATACACAAATCATAATTCAATTCAGTATGATAATGTAGTGTTTCGCGATACAGTAAAATGAACCACCTGAAATTCTGACGTATATCAATCTGTGTTTCAGTTATCGGTTTATTCATTCATCAGTTAAAAAATAGATCATATTTGCAGCTTTACAATGGCACAGTAAAGTGCCAAAGTTTTGCTTGATCCATTCAGAGTGCTTAGAAGTCCGGAAAGATAAAACTAAAACTGATCTGTCAGATTAGCCACAAGATAATAGGTTACTGACTAAAATATAGTGATACAACACAATTTGTTTGATTGGTACACCACTAATTTTCAGTGGTCTCATATAGCTTTCCCTCTTGTTGTCGTAAAACTCGTAGGTCAACATGGTCATGTTCCAATGGTTGAAAATTGATTTTGGTCATCTTGAGAAGTCAAAGTACATAAGAGTGAGATAAGGACTTTTGCACATGTTGGCGATGTGCACTAACTTGCCATTATCTTTGTTCTTTCCACACAGTTCCTCAGTACAAACTCAGCTAGTAGTTCTTTTATGAACAGTAGATCACACAGAATGTAATAAATTCCACATCCCTGGAAGTGAAAGTGGGGATTGTCAGAACCTCCAATTCGTTCCCAACAAAAAATGACAGCCATGCCCTAACACGATGCATGGTAAATACATTTACTCTAGGTGCTGCAGCTTCCTTTTAATGCTCCACACCTTTTCATACTGTTGCAAATCTCAGTCTGCATGTCAGTGATCTTGAACTGAATTGTATAGACTAAAATCCCGAGGAACGTTTTCAGGTCTTTATCTTATCCTTACTATTCGTAGGTCACCTGCATCATAATGTGCTTTTAAATTTTAGTTTCCAGTGCTTTCAGCACATTTCGCTGTTCAGCTTTGATTCTGCAGCTTATGAATGTGTCGGTCCATCTTGACTTTACCCTTTAGTCTTTGAACTGCTCATTCTCTTTAGTTTCTTGTACCACAGTCGGTTATCATGATTCTTATGCTATCTGTCCTAATCTATTGTCCTGGTTCTCCTCTGTTTTGTGTTTCAGGTGTCTCTTTTGCTTTTGGATGTTTTATAATTTCTTTCTCCATGTTGGATAGAAATGAACACACTTCAGTTTTCTACCCAATTTAGTCATGAAAAATTTCACCTGCTAGCAAGGGCTCCCCCAAGCACAGTAGGGGGAGATGGAGGCCAACCTACTCACCCAGAAAGAGAGCAAGGGCAATTATCCTCTCCTGGGCCGTTAGCCACGGATGACTGTGCCAAAGTTAGGGATTGAGTTGCGCCACTTGAAAGCTTAAACAAGTCCAATTTAAGTAGGATGTTAGTCAAACTGATATCCCTTAACACAGCCACCACAATATATATACACTATATGCCAAAAGTATTCGCTCACCTGCCTTTACATGCATATGAACTAATGTGACATCCCGTTCTCAATCCATAGGGTTTAACATGACGTCAGCCCATCCTTTGCAGCTATAACAGCTTCAACTCTTCTGGGCAAGCTCTCCACAAGGTTTAGGAGTGTGTTTATGGGAATTTTT
>JBBIGA010000038.1:13945030-13967631 GCA_037576975.1 Alestes dentex
ATGATCTAAAAAACTTTTTTTGAATGACCACAAGTAGCAGAGCATTTCAAATGCAAAACAAGGGGCTTCAATTAAGGTAAATGTTTTTCTATATGATTTTCCAGTCCTAGTTCTGAACTCAGTAAAGAGGCAAGCATTAACAGCTTTGCACATGTTGGTGCAACATTTTTCATAAACTAGTGTGTGAACAGTTGTAGGTCTATGACAATTTAACTCCTGTACCTGAAGTCAGAGCTGAACTCCAGTTCATTCAGAATGCCAACTGACCTTCCAGGGCTAGTCCTGAACAATCGGCTCAAATGACTCATCAGATGATACTGATTAGGAACATTACATGATGCAGGCTAGTGAATATTATTCCTATTCAAATGTCAGTTTCAGTTATTTTGATACAAATAAAAATCATTTGCTTTCTAGCTGGGCAAAATGTGCTTCTTTTATGTCACCATTAAACACAATAATATAATGGCAAATTAGATCATTTACACAAAACAATCTTAAGCAGCCATTGTGTACAAAACACGTTTTGCTGATTTTCTGAGTGAAAAGTACTTAAGTACCCTTCATATCCAAAGTAAAATGAACCACAACTTTTCACAAGTCACACATTACACTTTATGTTAAAATCAGCAAATAAACAGCAACTGTGCATTGAATAGTGCAGAAATGTGTTGTCTGTTTTTTGTTTTCACATTTTCACAAATGTGATCAGGGCATCTGTACCTTTGCATACTGTACATACAGTACAGTTGAGGATGTATCTGTTTGTATCTGTTATTCTAGTGATGCTGCCCTGGAAGTTATGTTAAACAGCCTGGTGATTATAAATATGAGACTATAAATTAGAGATGGGTGGATACATTGTATTGTATGTAGATTTGATGCTGAAAAGTGAAATAACAATGGTAACAAACACACACACACACACACACAAATAGCCTCATGATAAAAGTTAAATGTCAAAAAAATCTGATTATTTGGGGTCATTTCACTCCAGTAAACAGTTAATGTGGCAGTTTATTTAATACTAATAGTAAAGCCTTTCAAGCCAAGTCATTCTTTTCAGTTCACTTTCACTGTAGAAAGATGTTTTACTGTCCTTGAGTCATTTGGTATCCAACTAAAAACAAAACTAACAAATTAATTTACCGGTACTTTGACTAATTTTATGGATACATTCCCACATACTAATTTCATGTGTAAAGTGGCCATTTTGTCATGTGTGAACACACAACAACACAGCACACAGTGTGAACAGACTGAAAATGTCCTCTGCATTTAACCCATTTACCTGAGTGAAGCTGTGGGCAGCTGATGATACAGCACCCAGGGAGCAGTGAAATGTCAAGAAATCCAAGTTATTTTTGTCCCTCGTAGTTCAGAAACACACACACACACACACACACACACACACATACATACACATACACACACACACTTGTATGTATGTGTGTGTAACATAAATCTAATTTAAATTCATATTTCATATTTGATTTTTTTGTCGGTTTCCATTTACACACTGTTAATACACCACGTATTTCATTCACTATGTTAATGACAAACTGATAAAACTTAATATGCTTGGGTTTAACTGTGTTTTAGTGTTGTTTGAACTCTTTTTATTTGAACGTCACAAAAGACTACAACTCCCAGCACATTTTTCTGACGTTCCCCCCCTGCAGGGGGCCCCCGTGGCGGCTCGTCAGCGTTGCGCAGCCCGGGTTTGAACCGAAAGCGGAGTGACCTTCCCGGGCAGGGGGAGAGAGGAGAGACGCTCACTCCGGAGGAGACAGAGCAGCACACTGATGTCAGCACTCCAGCCCTCAACTCTCGGTACAGAAATGAACAACAACCTGGCGGGCGACGAAATTGGGTGAGACAGACACTGTTGTGTTGCGAATTATTTTTACTGAAAGAAAGATTCAATTCTGGAAATACCACCATTGTAGCTGCAGAGGGACCGACCTGCTGCAACAAACAAACGGCTAGCGTACTGGGAGCTAGCGGCGAAGCCACCAACTGTCGTTTATTCCAGCTAGCTCGGGCTGTTAGCCAATTTACCTGTGTGTCAGCAAGGTGAACGTCCAGTTTTGGAAACCAGAAAAGTGGAAGTGATGGTGGTCCGAGAGCAGGGCTTTTTGTTCCCTGACAGAAGCTGAACGCCTCAAACGAGTCATTCATAGCTAGCTGTCAAAATGTCTTTATTTAGAAGCTAACGACATTAGCTGCTGTTAGCTCGAGCTAGGTTATTTGCTGATTTTTGACCTCCAGTGTGTCACCATACTAAATATTCAACTAGTTTTCTGCTCCTCGATACCAAACACGAGGCTAGTTTCTCAGCTTAGGAGCCAGGAATGTGCTGTTTGTACACGGACGGAGGGTTTTGTTGATGGGCAGTCGGTCAAGAATGACGAATCAAGTGCCCAAGCTGCAAGTCCGTGATAAACACTAGTGAAAGTGACGAGACAAGCCCGCGCCACCATCCGTATAACTTATATCTGTGTACATAGAAGTGGCTTTCTTCCTTTTCGTACTTTCTGTATTTTTGTACAATAAATTCTTAGTTGTTGCTTGCCCCATTCACTTGCTGTAACACCTAATTATCTTACAGGAAGCTGTTTGTGGGTGGATTAGACTGGAGTACTACTCAAGGTGAGTGTATTTGAGCACATATCGTATAAAGGTGTTTGGCAAGGTCTATGCCGGCTTATGCTGAATATTCCAAGGATCTAAGAAGCAATTTTGATTCCTCTGCCCTTCTTCTTACTCTGTGACAACATAATTTAAGTACCTGCAGGTGATAAGATGCTTCCAGCAGCTTCATATGCTCACTACTGTTTGACCCACACAGCATATAAGAAGAAAGGAACAGTGCACATAAAATAGAGCCTCTTGTTTCTGTTGGTCATAAGAAATATACCTGTGTGTTGTGTTTATTCATATTTAAATATGTCCTGGCAATAGTGTCTATTGCAAGTGTTCAGTAATAGTGTGATAAATACTGCATCCTCTTCATAGTGTCAGAGTATTTTATAGACAGTTTATATTGGCATATACTTGCAGTTGTTTTTATCAGGGCTTGGCATTTGGATAGGAAAATGAATGCATGTTTTGTTTCCAGCAAACATGAACTTTGCTCGGTTAATGAAGTTATGCTTACTGTATCAGAAGACATGCCAAAGGAAGTCATCGCCTATTCTCTTTCTTTTGTTAGAGACTTTACGAAGCTACTTCTCCCAGTATGGAGAGGTTGTGGACTGCGTCATCATGAAGGACAAAAGCACAAATCAGTCCAGAGGCTTTGGGTTTGTGAAGTTTAAAGACCCGAACTGCGTTCGGACTGTACTGGACACTAAACCTCATAACCTCGATGGTAGAAATGTGAGAATCAGCAGCTTTTTGCTTTTCCGATGGAGTTTGGTTGAATTTGAACAATGCAATTTTGATCCTTTTGGGAAGTAAATTACAAGTGGTACCAGACAATAGTCGTGGTTAATTAAACCAAACCATTTATTATTGAAATTTAATTCTCTGCTGTTATAGATTGACCCCAAGCCATGCACTCCAAGAGGAATGCAGCCTGAGAAGACACGAGCAAAAGATGGCTGGGTAAGCCGTGTGGTAGTGTAAGGGGTCATAAATTGTCACAGTTCAGGCCATTTGTTTTTCTTATTGGCTAAGGAGTGTTTGTAGATTAAACAGTGAGGAAAGAACAAACTCTTCAGTACTCCTGTGTATTGTGTAACTGTCTGCCAATTTGCATGGATGTGAGCTCCTGAGCCGCATAAAAGTAACGTAAAACATTTTGGCTAGAGTTATGACACTGTTTTAAAGTCCATGATTGTTGTATGCATTTTAGAAAGGAGGTAAAAGTGACAGCAATAAATCCAAGAAGATATTTGTTGGTGGAATTCCTCACAACTGCGGTGAACCTGAACTCAGGGACTATTTTAACAGATTTGGAGTGGTAAGATGTATTGTCATATTATTCAGATATTTGTCAAATGTCTTGGTCTTCTGATCGAGTTGTTTGCCAGTTTTAGCTGGCAAAATGGAAGTAACTACATTACAGTAGCAGTTTATTCTAAAGATCATGTTTTTTTTTAGGGTGATTGTTTCATTAATTTGTGACTTTTTACTTTAAAATTGATAGAACTTTGCGCTGGTAACCGTAGATCAGTCTTTGAGTGGCCTCTCAGTTCAGTCACTCACCCACTTGTCATATTTCCTCTTTTAAAGGTGACAGAGGTGGTAATGATCTATGATGCGGAGAAACAGAGACCCCGAGGTAAAAGCTGATCTAGTTCTGTTCCCATTACATCTGTCTTCATGCTTATGACAAACTATTCTAACCCAAAGAGAGTGGAGTCTCACTGTATGTCCTTCAGCAGAGCACATTCAGATATCATTTCTCACCCTCATGTCTCTGATACTGTATTCGGCATGTTATAGAGCTCCTGCATGGAGAGAAGGCAAACCGAGCACATTGATAAAGTGCAGACCTTTGCATTGTCTGAACATCTGTCACTGAATCAGCTTCTGATGCATTTGCTTGACTTTAGACCAGAAGTAAAGTCTTGCATGCCAGCCGCCCATATTTTGAGCCCTTTTTATTCTCATTTGAAAGGTGCTTATTTGCCTAAATCTCTGGGATTCCCAACCGTAATTATTTAGCTAGAACAAAGCCAGCAACCTGATTGAAATGTTCTGCTAGTTAGAAATGGCTCTGCTAGTTAGCAATTTCATGGATAAAAATAAATGAGAATTGTCTGCTGTATTCAAGTGAAGCCACACAGGTTCCACAGGACAACTTGCAGTAAAATCAGGACTCAGGTTGGCTAGAATGAACTCCAAATAGTTTCAAGTTGAAGCAGAATTATGATTAGGTAAACTAAAGTGTGCGTTTAGATGTTCAATTAAATGAAATAGAATTTTGATAATACGGAGACATACCATTTGAAATCTTTGAAATATATTACCAAGCAACATTTGATGGAGTAGATATTATTTAGAAAGAGCGTTTCACTATGTAATGTGTACGAAATATATTTTATGTAGAGTAAAAATCCTAATTATGATTTTTGGAAATGTTTTGATTATTAACAGTTAATACCTCACATTTTAATGCAAATTGAATATCAATTGAAGTGTATTTTGCACAGAGCTGTTTCCTCATCATTTGCTTAAAACAAACAAACAAAAAATCTCAAAGTCCACAGTAATCACATCGATCTCTTTGAGGATACATGGAATAGTTTGTCATTTGAACATTTTTTGTTGCATTTTGAATTATTTGCATTGAATTATCCTTTGTTATAACCATAGGCATTGAGTAAGTTTTTTTTATTCTACTGTAATACTGATATTTTGGATGACGATTTAGTAAATTAAGTAAGCCCTCTCTTTCTTTTGTGTTCCTTTCTCCTTGTAAACTGTTTAAATGTAATTAACTGTTTCCTCAGATTTGTTTTTCCTTCAGGTAGTGATCAGAATGGCACCACATAGATAAAGGCCTGGAAATATTTGTGTAGTGTGTGTGTGTGTGTGTGTGTGTGTGTGTGTGTGTGTGTGTGTGTATATATATATATATATGTATAGACAGTTTCGGAGGTGTAGCCTGAATTCAATAGAAGAAAAATATAACCACTATTTTGTGGTAGTATAACACTTTTATTGTGTCTTGAGTACAGTTAGAACTGAGTATACTATCAAAGCCTCAGCCTGATGAGGTATATGTTGTTTTCCAGACTCATTACAGACAGTGATTGTATGTTGCGTTAGGTTTTTCTTAAATATTTTATTGAATGTTTTAGTGCTAAATTTGACCTTTTCATTTATGTGTGGCTTTGCAATGGAACATATTTTTATTCTAATGGAATATATTCTTAAATTCAATCTATTTAGGAGATTTGGACATATTTTACAATGCAGTAAGCTTGTTTTGTTGCTACTTCCTGACATTTAGGTCTTCAGATTAAGTGAACTAAATTTTTTTTGGTTTAAATATTTTCGAGGTATTTTACTTTTGAGTCACATTCTGCTGTTCTCATTTTGTGGCATGTGTCATGTAGATTGAATTGCTAATCAGGATGAGTGGTTGTAACAGTGCCAGAAGCCTATGTTGCTAACTTTAATTTAGCTCTAATGAAGTTAGGTCTTCCGATTAGGGGGCAGGTCACTGGTATATTTAGTACTAATTTAAACAGATGGGGCTGCTCTGTATGGTGTGAGAGATCTCAGATCTCCCCCTGGGTCTCAAAGGATGCTTAATTGGAATCGGGTTAGATCCCAAAGTGGAAAGATTCTCACAACCCAGTTCTGCCACACAGTTATTTGATCAGAGTAAAACTAGTTCACACAGTGGTGCTGGAGATGGTGCTGAGGTTGCAGCAGAACTTTGAGCACCATTGCTGCTGTCCTCTAGTTCATGCTCTGGTTTATCATAAAGATGACCTTGAAATCAGGGACTGGCCTCATTGTGGTGATTTCTGCCTCAACTAGATAAATGTCCTCTTGAGGTAACCTCTTATTCAAGAAAAAATACATTTTGCTCTCTTTTACTGCAAACACAGATTCCATTTATAAAGGCTCTTCTTTAAAGGAAACAGAATAGAGAGCTCATTAGCTTTGGTTACACCTCATGTAAGCCTGATCAGGCACAGACTGTTTTAACAAGATTTTGGCCTTTTATCTCTGTGGTGCTTTTTTAGCTATGCTGTAAATTTCTGGTCTCATAGTTTGCCCAAAGTAGTGTCATTTTGGGAAGGCTTTGAGAAACTGTTAAATTACGTAGTTCATCATTTTTGTTATGCGTTAATGATTGTGGCTGGTGCCAGCGTTTGTTGTACAATAATACAAGGGGACATTAAAGGTGGGGTTCGGATGAAACTGCACGAGAATTAGAAATGGGGGAAAAAACGAAATACCTGAAAATGAATTTGTCTTGTTAGATTTTCTAATGTATTAGTGTCTTGTTTGTAATATATGATATGCCCTGACTTTGAATACATTTGGTTATCAAATGTCCACACTGACTGCTCATTCAGCTGTTAATGATTAAATCAAGTGAAGGTTAATTTGCACAGATGGGGAACAATGTTAATTTTTTACTAGACGAGAGTGGAGTTCCTGGCCAGCCATTTTTAATGTACCACAAGTCGCGACATCATCCGAACTCCAGGTGCCCCCTTGATCCCCCCCCCCAACTGTTCTTCACCTTGTTCTGTCCCAACACCCTGCTACCTTGATTCACTTTTGGTCGTTGGCTAGGTTTTGGATTTATTACTTTCGAGGCCGAACAATCAGTGGACCAGGCTGTCAACATGCATTTTCACGACATCATGGGCAAAAAAGTGTGTAGTTGTAGTTTTATTTTACCCTAAAGCAGAAACTGAAGCTTGGGCGACGGATAGTGTTCCATTTCAGTGCTGTGAACCAATTTATGCTTTTCTTCTCAGAAAAGGAAAACACATTCAGAAATAAACTGTTACGTGTAGCTAAGCTTTGGTACAGCTCTCATGTCAAATATAGAATAAATGACTAGCCATTACAAAGAGTACAGCTTTCAAAAATGAATCACTGACAGTGAGTCATATTGAGCACAGCTTCTGTAGTCGCCCAAGGTTTAGTTTACTTGGACCACTCCTTTAGGTGGTTTCATGTGTGTGAATCTGTATGGCCTATTTATTGAGCTAAAAGGGGTGAGTTTTTGTACCTGCCTAATATAACATTTAATTCATTTTCACCTAAAGGACTGGTCAATGTCATTTTCCATCTTTTATTATTCATTTTGTTTCTGCCAGGTCACTTACTGTTTGAGTTCTTGATATTACGTAAGAAGTTTAAAAAAAAATATGTAGAAAAACCTCAATGAAGTGACCTCAGGTTTAGAATCTCCATACTGTGTCAGTTTGCCTTCTGAAAAACAAAGCTACATTGGGTTCAAGCTAAACAGGTTGCTATTTAGCATCTGTCTATTTGGTAACCACCGTTTTACATTAACTGATCAGTTCCTATGGATATGTTCTTTAGTGCTTTTAATGAAAGGGCCGGTTTCACAGACAATCATTAAGCCTAGACCTAAAACTAAATTGTTCAGCCATGCAGTCTGTATAGTGGTGGATGTGTATCTATTACTCACCAATCTGAAGTTGCCCCTGGCACTTTTTATGTCCTTCCTCTCGACCGCTGTGTGCTGATTCAAAGTGACGAGCCACTTCCATGAAGTTTGCTGTAGTTTTCTGTAGAGGCTCAGAGTTGCTGTCCTACATTGTATTTATTCTCTAGTACCAACTCTCTCCTTGACTGTGTCCTGTTTTCCTTCAGGAAAACAGGTTCTCCAGTACCTAGGCTATTGTTCTTGATATGACATTATTGCGATGGGACTTCGGGGAGGTGGGGGCCATACGTTATATATTTAGAAACTGGAGCATATCAAACTGTGTTGCAAATCCCAGCTCTGGAGTCGGACGCCAGGACTTCTGCGCTTCCTCCCATCACTCTGAGCCCTGAAGCCCGCGGGAGTGAGCCTAGGTAGTCAAGCGGAGGGCCGCAGACTACTCGCTCAAACTGGCGCCTAATTAGGTCGACAGAGAGGAAAGAGGGAAGGCGAGAAAGAAAGTCACCGTGTTTTATGCTACTTTGCGAGCAGAAAATATTGTGCCTTGCTCTTGATTCAAGGTGACCCCAATAACTCAACCCATTTAAAGGCTGTTCTATTTCCGTCCTCCCCATTTTACACTCCCGGTGTGTGTGCTTTTCTTGAACGGCTGGTACATCTATAGTTGGGAACTGGAAGTAATGGGATAAAAATTTATGTTTTCTCTGATCAGGTTGGCTCTAGTTTATAAATAGGCATGGTTCTAAACTCCTCTTTCTTTCAGGTCTACACAATTTATTATCTCAGATGATTATATCATAATTGCATTTTTCTCCCATGTTTGACACAGTATGAAGATTCATTTCTGAAAAGAATTATTACTCCATTATTCTCTGCATGTTTTTTTTTTTTATACAGTTAGATATAAAATTGTCATCATATTTCTACTCCAAATTAATCTGAATTGAGGTTCTTAAACGCGTTAGCCAGGGTAAGGTAAGTCTGGTCTTTCTATCAGCAGTTTTTTTTATCTACTTAAAGGGGATAAGATACAAAAATGCAGGGACAATGTTTCTCAGGTACATTTTACAGGAACAATTCAGACTACATTTTACTTAGTTTCTATGCAATTCTATTTCAGAAATTTGGCCATATGTAGTAGATCTGGAGGTTTTAAAAAAATAAATACATTGTGAAAAAGCTAAATGAAAATGCATTTAATTCAAAAGTACCTTAGAAACATTGCTTTGGAAATAGAACCAATAAGCCCAGAATACATCTTTATAACTGTACTGAGCTATCATATTCAACTTAAATAAGACTATCTCAGCGGAACTGCAAGCTAAGTAATTGATGGGGTGAGGGAGGCATGTTGGTCATTGAATTCTGCCCTTTCAAGTTATGCTGTCTTTGTCCTTTGTCCAGGTTGAAGTGAAGAAGGCTGAGCCTCGAGACAGCAAAGCTCCTGGCCCTGGGCAGCTGGGAGCCAATCAGTGGGGACCCAGAGCCATCTTAAGTGCAGCCAATGGCTGGGCTGCACAGCCTGCTCAGAGCTGGCATCAGAGCTACGGGCCTCAGGGTGAGTTAGGGCGAATAGGTCTCCCTCTGGGAACATGACATTCTAGTGTGAAAAAAGATACCAGAGGCGCCAACTGGTATCTGAGCCGCAGTTTGCCTCCGTTTTGGCTGCACTGTTTGTGCCATCTGTTTGAAACCACAGTGGGTTTGTCTACAGTGTAAGGGTGACTGCTTTCACATAGCGAATACACAAGCAGTTCACGCCAGAAGAACGCTTGCTCGGCTTGAAGTGAATCCAAAATGATTGCAACCTTTAATTGAATAAGTAACACCTTAACTCATGTGAATGCATGAAAACACTGTTTGTCTTTCCTACAGGGGTTTGGGTGTCCACAGGTCAACCTTTAGGTAGGTTTTGTTACATAATAGTTTTTTTTTTTTATATTTACTTGTTACAACTTTATCCAAATACCCAATGATACAACTGAATAGAATTTTTAAATAATGAATTAAATGATAACTGAACATGAATAGGTGTTTATAAATATATGAATATATTTACAAGCTCAGTGAAGTATTGAAACTGAGTGTCACACTTTAAGTAACACAGCACTTTGGCGTAAAACAAAATCTTTGTTTTTAGTAGAAGAGGTGGTTAATTTCAGTACAGATTAATTTCTAGGGCTGGAATTCTTGTGCAAGTTTAAGGGTCGAGCCAGATCATAGAATGTTCGAATGATTAGTTGAAAAGTGAGAATCGTGTGATCTGTAGAAATACTTTTATTTTGTGATACTTCAAACATGTGCATCTGGCTGTTTATTTAGTAGCCCTCCTCTTTATCTCAGGTGGGTATGGTCCTCCTTTGCCAACGGGCCGAGGAGCCCCTGCGCAGCCTCCCTCTCCTTTCAATGCGTTCCTAGTCACAGCACCCCCAGCAGGAGGATTTGGGGCACCTCAGGGATATCCCCAGCAGGGCTATAGCACACCCCCTCAGTTTGGTAAGTCATCAAAACACCACCCTCTGTTTGAATCTTGGAACAGATACGATTAATAAATCTGTTTTTGGGTGAATCACATGCCTCTTTATGGCTCTGGTCCTACATTGTCTGTTTTCAAACGTGCAGAAAGTGATTTCGAACATGATTTTCTCGAAAACAAGCAAAAATTGTAAGTTATTCTTGCAGTTAAGGACAGCTATTCAGGACCACTGTCATTTCCCAATTTATATCTCCTACAGATTGTGATTTCAGCAGTCTTATTAGATCCTTACAGATCACACTGTGTGACATGGATCTAATAAACTTGGGTACAACGGGTGTAGGTAGTATGTTGAAAAGACATTGAATCATATGCTACGACGCAAGTTAGTATTGAAGAGCAGTATGTCATCAGCATGCGCTAGTGGTGTGTTAACAGAACAAGAGAAGTTGTGCTCTGGTAATTGTGTTTTTAATTTGTCAGGGAGAAAAATCCAAAATAGTTCTCCTTCATTTCGCCTTCATGCTAATTGGACTTTTTGTGCCATGTCACTTTGATAAATGTCATTAAATGTTTATTACTTTGTCAGTAGATGTATACCGTAGCAGCACACAAACAGATGGTCATCCTAAATTTCTGACATTGTCAGAAAATTATCGCCGACTATCTTTGGTCGCTTTTGAATGTCTCTCACAGTGCAACATAGGACCACTGTTTAGGAGCCATGACCAAAGAAATCACCACAGTTGCTTCATGATTTTCATCTTCCGTCCGGGACAGCCCAAGTGAACGCTGTATACCAGGCATTAGTCAATAGCGTACTCACGCACACACATACACACGCACACTAGTAGTGAGCAGTACACTGGTCAAAATTCATAAATGCTGTCCTACCGATATGCCATGAATGTCTGCAGAATTTTCTTTTGACCACTAAATTTGGTTGCAATACAGAGAGCCCAGATGCCTAGCACTTTGTTGCTACTAACCATAACCATAACTGCCATAACCGTTAATTTATGCAAGGACCAGATCTCTAATGATGGAGCAGCTTGTTCCCAATCAAGGAGTGGTTTAGCCTACTTTGATTCGTCTTTAAATAATTGTTTGACATGTTCATCTTCAGTTTGTATTTTATGGACAGTGCTGAAAACCAAAAGTTTTTGGACTGAAAGTGCACTTAAAAATATTTTTTCTAGGCTGTGTTCCTAAATGATTTTTAAAAAATGTTCCAAAAAGAAAGCAGTAATGTAAATGACATGTTTATATATTTATTGTTCGGTTCTGCTATTTTGTACAATAGAAATATTTTATATGTATTTCAGTTGTTAAATATAGGTATTTGTAGTAAAATAAGCAGCTGTTAACCTACACAAGTAGGCTTAGTGTTTTCTAATAGGTTTCTAGCTGGAAAACAAATACCACAGTGTACTGTGAAGTGTACTGAAAGTGTCATTGTAATTGTACCACAATATAAAACATTTACTAAGTTACTCATACATTGTATTTTTTGACCAAACTAACTCAGGGTACAGTTTTGGCACGCCTCAGGGTGATCAGTTTGTACCACAAGGAATGCCTCCCCCTCCTACAACTCCTGGAACAGGGCCTTTGGGCTTCGCCCCAGCTACCACCCCAACTCAGGACATGAGCAAAGCCCCTCCAGCACAGCCAGACTTCACCTACAGCCAATATGGTGAGTAAATGGCTCACCTGAACCGTGCCATGTCTTCTCCTGTTACTGCTGCGTGGATCCATTTTCTAAACCACCTTAGCTGCAGTCCATTACAGTGATCCTCACACAAGCAAGAGCTTGCTTTTTATAACACTTGGCTGACTTGGCATGACAGCATCACTTGCACACAAGCTTGCATATGAACTTAAGCAAGTTGTGACACATCCACAACTGGTTGTTTTATAGTTTATGTGCATTAGGATGAAGACAGTCAGTCATATGTTTGAATTAGATCATCCTGATGTGTTGCATTTTGGATGGTGTGACACATAATTTCTATATCAAACTTTAGCAAACTTGGATGATTCTGAGATGTATTGAAGCTGAGCACGTCAGTTATTTAAGTCTTTATTTTTGAGTTGCTAATTGATGCAAACCCATTTCAGTACACGTGGATTAATGGTAGAATAACTTTTTAGGGGCAATGATAGGTCAGAGAGACAAACTGCACCAGGACACTGTCTACTGATTAGGGCTGAATTATATTGTTTCTGTCCAAAGAAAACCATAATATCTCCATTGTTTCAGTTTTTGTTTTTCTACATCAGTTGAACACTGCAGCCACCTTTTACACATTTAGTGTGAAATTTTCAAAATAAATGCCACATAAATTATCCAAAATTACCTTAAATAAAATGTTTTACAGTAACTTACAAGGACTATCTTTTCCTTCTTCTGCAAAGTTACTATTTTGGAGATACTTGTTTTTTTTGGACAATGAACATTTGAAAAGCAATTACATTGCTTTTCATTATGCTGTTTATTATGGCTGCAAAATACCTGCCATACGTTAAACACAGATTGGCTTGCATTGTTTCTAACCTAAATTATTTACATTTGCTTGAACAAAAGAACAAAAAAATCCATGGCTGGTTATGATTTTCACACACACACGAGGTGTTACCATGCCTCAAATTTTGATAAAACACAAAAAACAGAGACTTTGCATGGAACCTACACCAATTAAACAAACTCAGGTGCGAAATCCCTGGTTTAAGATGTCGAGTGAACCAGAGCTACTCTCAGTGCATTAATGTTGCCCTCACCTGCCTTAGTGTGTCATGCTTATGCTTCGCTTCCATTCATCAATATCATTAGGGCTGAATGCCCTTAAGATAAGCACAGTATTTAACAATATGAAGTCAGCAAAAGGACCAATCCATTCACCTTAATTGTTCCTGATTCAGCGTCTTTAGATCTTCAAGTCTCAGAGCAGGCTAATCTCACCATAGAAAGCAGATCAATTTGTCGAGGCTTTGCCTTGATTGGTAGGAATCTATCCCCCGGAGTTAGTGTTAAAGATAGACTCTCTCTGGGTTTAGTCAACCTGGTCTCCTCATCTCCCTGATAGGCTTGGGTAACTATCCTCAGGACCCCTCTGCCTACGGACCAACGCGTCCTTCTCACAATTATGGTCAGGATGAGCAGGGATATAGTGCAGGTAGGTGTGAGCTACTGTATTTTACAACCACCCAATAAAACAGCAGATGCAATAGTACATAGACTCATCAGACTTCAATGATAGTTTTTGTTTTCCTTCTTACATGCATTTTACATATTCAAGTGGTGCACATACCATGTTCATGTGTTGTATGTATATTTTCCATCCAGTATACACTGTTTTTTTCCTCTACATTGTATACTAAATACAGCTACATGTCATTTTAGAGGCCAGTGTTAGAGGTGTACACTGAGATGGACAAAACTCATCCCCCTCTGTATGCACTGGCAGCCTAGATTTGCCAAACTTTTCCCAAACGTCTTGATTGGTAGGATGGTAGTAAATATCCAGTGGCATCGTAGCTGTAGTTTACTATGCACAGATGACTCCCTTGGACTTTTTATTTTTCTTCATCTCCACATTGCTTTGCTTGCAAAATGATGATCTAATTATAACACAGTTTAATGTTTTTTCTGTATTTTGTGCAACTTTGTTTTAAGCAGCATTTGCTATTTGCTCGCCAGATGTTTTACAGATGACTGCACATATCTGAAATTGAATGTAAAAAATAAAATATTTGTGCCCATGCCAGCAAGCTGTTCCTGTCTGTTTTCATTTAAATAAACCCATGAAAAGAACAGAAATTATTTCAAAGAATATGTATAATCCAAGCATTTATTTTTATTGTCTTTAAATAGCTTTCTTTTCCTGTTTTTTTTTTTTTTTTTTTTTTTCCCTTCATCTTGCTTCTGTTTTAATCATAGCATCTTAGTTAAATAATTTTTTTGCTCTACAGCTTTTAACACCTGCAGTTTCAAACACCTGGTCTTGAAAAGAGGATAAATGTTCCTCAAAAAGTCCCAATTTCATACACGCTTATTTAGTTATTCATCTTGGACTTCTGTTTGTGTCTGTTTTACCAGGTTATGGTCAGGACTTGAGTGGCTTTGGACATAGTTTTGCTGACCCCAGCCAGCAGACTGCTTCATACGCTGCCCCCTCTGCACAGCCCTCATCAGGCCCTCAACCGACAGCGAGCAGTTTCGGCCGTGGACAAAACCACAATGTACAGGGCTTCCATCCTTATCGGCGCTGAGCGTTTCCCTCCATCCTCCACAATGCAATACAAATTGTCAGGGAAATGGATGTTCTGATCCCAAACAATACTGAGCTTTGGGGCTGGTGTCTGACGAACGTTACAAAGTTATTGGAGGGTGTACGTGTGTGTGTGTGCGCGCGTGTATGTGTGTAAATCATGAACAAAGACTCCTATATGAGGAGATCGCGTTCATTGTGTATTTTATATTAGGACAGAGCTACTTAGCAATAGATTTTTAATTGTCTGGTGGAACATCAGCACAGAGCCACACCAGACGTGGAGTGACAGGGTCTCCCATTTCCTCAGCTTTAATTCTGTTAGGAGACAAATGTTTTATTTTCAATTTTGTGGATTTTGTTTACTCACTGAGCCTTTGACCATTTTATTTAAAAAATTGTTTGAAATAGAAATTACAAATATGTATTATACACCTAAACTGTGCAATTTTTTAAAAGAATTTTGTACTACTATATGTGCGCTTTTTTTCCTTTTTTTTTTTTTTTTTTTTAAAAGGATGTAGATTTCCCTCAGGTGGCTGTTTTAGTGCACTGTGCACTTATGCAAAAAAAGAGAGGAGTTTTATTTGAAATAAATGATTTAAAGAAACACTTGTGTTCTTATGTTTCAATATCTGTTTTTGTGATTATGGGAACTTAAATGCTTCATGATAAGAAGGTTATACACATGAATACATACACTGGCTTACAGCTCTAACAGTTTATCAAACCAATTCTGTGTAGAGACAGTAACTTCTGGAACAGATCATGGGAAACACAACCTAAGAATTTTTGGCTGGAGTCTTTCATCTTTCTTTTAAATGCATTGTTGCAGTGTTCATTAAAAGCCTGCTGGTTTCTGGCTCTGATTCACACAGTGGCTTTAAACCAGCAACCAGTAGAATCAGAATGAAAGAATTGCACAGCTACTCTAAGTGATTCAGCTTGGCTACATGCATTGAACAGAAATCTTTCAGAAGTGTTTTTTTTTTAAAATTCATTTCAAACTAATATTCATTAAATTCTCACTGAAGATCAGTTTTTAGCCACATTATTATTCTCTGACTTTACTAAATGTTGTATAAGACATGTCTGCCTAGTGCCTCTAATCAATGCCACATCTCAAATATTTTTGTTTTTCTGTCAGTTCTTTGCTGTTTATAGATCAACACTCTGGAGCTCCAGGGATTGTGAGTGTGTGACAAGACTCATCAGTTCAGGTCCTGGAGGGCCAGAGTCCAGCAGAGTGTGCTGATTTCCCATTTCAAACACCAATCAGTATTTAACTTACACTATATGAACAGAAGTATCGGAACACCTTATCATTACACCAACGGGGACTTTAATGACATTGTATTCAAATACATGGACTTTAATGACATTGTATTCAAATATATAGACTTTAATATAGAGCCAGGCCTTCTCGCCCACCATCAGTACCTGACTTCATAAATGCTCTACAGAATGAATGGGTACGATTTCCCATAGAAACACTCTTGTGGAAAGATTGGAAGCTGTTATAGCTGCGAAGGGGGGGGGGACCAACACCATATTAAAGTCTATGGATTTGAATGCAATGTCATTAAGTTCCCTGTTGGTGTAATGGTCAGGTGTCCCACTACTTTGGTTGATATAGGATGGGGTTGAAGTAAGCTCTCTGTGCGGGCCAATCAAGTTCTTCCACACCGAATTCAATTATTAAGTGGTGTCCCAATACTTTTGTCCTTGCAGTGTAGTTGCATTGACACTTAAACAGGCCAGTCCGTTAGCGCCACCTGCTGCTGATTA
Source organism: Alestes dentex (assembly GCA_037576975.1). Classification (NCBI taxonomy): domain Eukaryota; kingdom Metazoa; phylum Chordata; class Actinopteri; order Characiformes; family Alestidae; genus Alestes; species Alestes dentex. The sequence goes on from JBBIGA010000038.1 coordinate 13,961,685, forward strand.
TCTCGTGCACCAGCAGGACAGTTCATCATCCATGCCACAGGGGGCGACTTTTACAGTGCTCGGGGCCCCCAGGATTTTTTTTTACTCCTGGCGAGCCGCGGAACCTTCCTTTTCCGGCGAATCTCTCAAGATGGTTGGTGGTGTTTTATTTGTGTTTTAGTCTAATCTAAGAGAATCTGCCGCAAATATGAGGAAATGTGCGTCGGTTGTGATGCGTTTGGTGCAAATAAGTGTTACTTGACCCGTTCGTGGCTGTATTTTTGGAAACACGGGCACTTTTGCTCAGATTAAGGCAGTTGTTGGAGCTTAGTGCCGTCAGCCTGTTGGGTTTAAAATCGACAATGTAAGGCTGTATTAGTGTGTGGTAGTTCATGTGGGGGATGTTAGACCGGTTGTGTTTCATTATACAGTAAAAAGTCTATTAGTTGCAGTTTGGGCTCAGTAAGGGTTTTGGATCGGTAGGCTCTGTACCTGGTCCTTCGTGGCTCTTCAGTAGCTCTTTTTTAACTCATAACTTCTCACTTCCGTATAATATTTTCTGTCTAACACGTCTGGGTTTTTCCTCTTTTCCCAAACGTACTGGATCAGCTGGAGTCATGAAGTATCAATTTTGCCCATTCGTTTGCTTGGAGCTACGAGGCTAATGTAGCCCACAAGCAATATTCACTGTATGGACAAAAGTATTGGGGCACCTATTGAATTCAGTTGGCCCGTCAATTCCAGTGGTGTATATCATATACACTAACTGTGTGTGTATTTGAGTGCAGTGTTATTAAAGTCTGTTAGTGTAGTGGTCAGGTGTCCCAATACTTTTGTCCATATAGTGCAAGTCTGCACCCTAACATACAGAAAAGCCCTTTGGGGCAGTAACTTGTATTGGGAATCATGGGATTAATGTTTGTAAAATATTTGAACGAAATGTCTTTGCAGGCGGATGTCGAGCAGAAGAAGAAGCGTACCTTCAGGAAGTTTACCTACAGAGGTGTGGACCTGGACCAGCTCCTGGACATGTCCTAGTAAGCAACCAGACTCTTTATTTTGTTAAATGAAAGGTCTGGGTTAAATCTGTTTGCTTTGGACTGATGAACGAAAGGTGACCCCTGATGTCCACATCAAAATGCCCAGTGGATTAGATGAGGATGGCCTTCAGAGGTGTGAAAAGACACTTTTCCACTGGATGATCAGCTCACTGCTTGGTCCCAGGCACCTCATTTGTTAGCTACTTTAGTGCCCCTTCGATGAACTATGTGACATGGCAGGAAATGGTCCTAATGTCATACTCAATGTGACGAATTCTGTAGCAGCGGAGAACAGTGAAGGGACACTCAATATCTCTGACGAGTATTTGCTTTGTTTGTTTTGGTACCTACTCAGCTTGCTTGGAGCCACGGTGGAGTAGAAATTAAAAATAAAATTTAGTTACTAGATTTGCCTGATGGACAACTGAATATGACGTGTCTGTACCCTGCAGTGGAAACGTGACTATTGAAAAGACCTAAAAGCAAAGTGAAGTTCCACCATTGCGCTGTAATTTGTATAAAGTGTCTGACTTCAGTCATTTCTGTTCTACAGTGAGCAGCTTATGCAGCTGTACTGCGCTCGCCAGAGGAGGAGGTTGAATCGTGGGCTCAGAAGGAAGCAGCAGTCCCTCCTGAAACGCCTGCGCAAGGCCAAGAAGGAGGCCCCTCCCATGGAGAAGCCAGAGGTGGTGAAGACCCATCTGAGAGACATGGTCATCCTTCCAGAGATGGTGGGCTCCATGGTTGGTGTGTACAACGGCAAGACCTTCAACCAGGTTGAAATCAAGGTATGCAGATCTTACATTTCTGCATGAGCTTTCATGTGAATAGAGACCGCTGAAGGGATGCTGTACAGAGTTTGTTAGCTAGATAACTTGTCAAATGTCTGTCCAGTAAAAGAAGACTAGAGGCACTCATTTTGGCCTTAGGATATCCAGCCAACCCTGCTTTATAAAATACCTGTGTTCTGATGTTGCTGAAATAGTGGTTTGTTGGCACTGTTTACCTAGATCGTGTCAGTCATCTTGACTGAATGCATTTGTGTCTCTTACTTTTGATTGAATGTGTCTCTTACTTATGGGACTGTTTCTTGAAAAGAACAGTGTTTTGTTGCAGCCCTAGACAGACATGTGAGCTGGTGTAAATGCCTGATTTAATTTAACACTGTTTGCTCATGTTTTCCTGCAGCCTGAGATGATTGGTCACTACCTTGGTGAGTTCTCCATCACATACAAGCCAGTCAAGCACGGTCGCCCTGGTATTGGAGCCACCCACTCCTCTCGCTTCATTCCTCTGAAGTAAAAAGTGATTGATGTAAATAAAAGTGACTTCCAACATATATGGATTTTGTCTTTTTTTTCCCCATGCTCTTAAAAACAATCCATGCATGCTTGGAAAAATGATTTATATTAGCTTTAGATCAGGGCTGCTCAGCCCAGTACCCTAGGGCAGCAGCCCCCAACCTTTTTTTGCATCATGGACCGGTTTCATGTAAAACAATATTTTTATGGACTGGTGAAGATGCAATAGGTACAACTTAAAAACAAATTGCATTATTATTTGCTAGCTTGTGGTCTACGTTTTTGATGTACCGTAATATGTGACCAAGACGAGTGTTATTTAATTTTTTTTCATACTGATAAAATATTTAATTCTGTCTGTGCAGCCCGGTACCAACTGACTCACGGACTGATACTGATCCACAGCGCAGTGGACCTTTGCCTTAGGCCTTGTGTATAAAAATGTGTGTAGAATCCCCATTAAAATGATGCATGTACTTTTATAACAATTTCTTTTAGGTTTTTAATAAACTATGGATTTGGGTGTAGCAGTGAAATTAGATGTAATGGTTAATGTTGCCATAATTAACCGGTAACCACTGGGCTTTTGCTAAGTAAAAGTGGTCTAATTAATTTTTTCCACCTGTTTTAATATTTAAATTGAGTGCTGTCAATTGCAGATATAAATAAGCAGTGCTGTGCTGGACATGGATTAAGTTCAGCCTTGCGCTAAGTTGTATTATCAATGGTTACTCATTGAAAATCTTTTTTAGTCCATGCTTAAGTGTAATGTGGGTCTATGAAACTGGCTTCCAGGGTAGTAAATCAGGTACAGTTAGGTTGCCCTGCCACCTAGTGCTTGTTTTTATATTTTTCTAACGAAGGAAATGGATGTCTAAAAAAATTGATATTCAGTAGTTCAGGAACAAATTTGGGAACATCTCTGTGCATTAAAGGTAGGTACTATATGTTTATGCCTGTATTGGACAATAACCTTGTGATTGTTTCCTGTACCAAATACGTTTATTTTCAAAGTATAAAAACAAATGATCAAGTCCTTAGTCATACCAAAAACTAGAACATTTTTCCATCCACGCTATACTGTCAGGTCCTCATGAGAAGGTACAAAAGGTTTGCATTTGAAAAAAAAACTAAAGGCAATTTCCTATTTACAAATAGTCTGTTGTAACAAAACCTAGTTTGTTTTTGTGATTTTTTTAAAATAATAAAACCAGCTGTCTTTTATGTAAAAAAAGTCACAACAGAAATTTTCCAAAATTAGCTGGAAGGACTCCAATTATATTTACAAGAATGTTTTTCCTATTGTAAAGTTACTGTTTGGTAGATGCTAGACTTGTTCTGACTGTGACCGTATGCATGTAACATTCATTGATTCATGCCGTTTTGTTTTTAAAATGCTATACCAGGTAAATATTTCTCAGATAGGCCCACATATGCAGACCATCCTGTTTTTTTCTTTTCTTAACAAAAACCACTGGTTCCTTCATAACTGAATGTGTGTACACAGAGGTGACTGATGGACAGAAAGAACAAGTGATACACTCCTCGGAACTACTTAACTCACCTGTTACGTGTCAGCGTATCCAAGTCTTTATACAGTGTTTTTTATTTCACCTATAAATAAAAAGTTCTTTGCCCTTTACCTCCTTTTCTTCAGACAGTGATTGTAATTATTGCAAACCCATGATTTCTGAAGACCCTAAGATTTTTTTAGTAGTTGGCCTAAACTAGTTAAAAAATATTGACCCTTTCTGTTCTGTTTTACTCGTGGTTTAGGAAGTGCAATTAAAAAGTCCTTTGTCTGTCTAGACAAAAAACAACTTGAAACCACCATTTTTCATGTAAACATCTTTGAGTCACATCACTTTCCTTGTTGTGGACTAATGTCAATGACTACAGGCTGATGTGCCTGCTTCAGTCTGTAATAATGCATTAGAAACCAAGATGAAAGCTTGAACAGGCCTAGAGCAACTGCTCACATCCAGCCCCCGAGTCTCGGCTCACTTACAGCGAATCCTCATGAGGAGCCCGGATCAGCTTGGCCACTTTGCTCCCTCTCTTTCAGAGCAGAAAACTTTGCAGGTTCTTAATGTCAACCAGATCGCCGTTGTGTTACTTTCTCATTTCTGTCCCCTCACAGCTCGTCCTCGGGGCAGTCGTTGGCCTAGTCAGGTCTTGTTCAGGCTTTGAGGTCGCAGGCTTGGGTGCGGTTGTCGGCCTTGCTGTTTCTTTAGAGCTGGAGGTTTTGTTAGCAGTTGCTGGAAGTGTTGTTTCTTGTTTGGGTTTTGAGGTAGTGGCCGGCTGCCAGAGGAAAAATTCATGTAACAGCGTGTTGACTGTCTCGGGGCATTCCATCATTACCATGTGGCTTCCCTCATCAATGACCTTCAGGAAACCCAGAAGCAGAATCTGTGGAGAGTGAAATGAACGACATGCCTTTCAGATTTTTTCATTTCCATTCTGGACCTACCAACACTTCTACACTGCAAATATATAGGATCCATATTTATATATTATACATATTGTATACTCTCATATTAGAGTGTTTATTCTTTCTCCTAAATGACGATACCACTTTGATATAAGGTACAAAGTTTTTTGATGCCAGTGTTTACCTCTGCCATGCGCTGGTCCTCCTGGATTGGCACAAACTTGTCATACATGCCGTGCACCAGGAGAGTGGGCACAGTGATCTCAGCATGATAGACCTCGTCACCCTCCGGCCAGTACTGACCACTCATCATAGACCGCAGAACAAAGGAGGACACGTTGAAGGCATTTTTCTCTCTCAGAAGTTTCTTTTCTTTTGTCCCTTGATGAGCAAATCCAGCCCTGGATTAAACAAGTACAGTTTATATAAGTGATGTCTTCAGGAGTCCAGTAAGAGGACTGAATGTTGTTACAGCTGACACACACAAACTCACTGCAGAGATCAACCACTTGAGATGATGTTTTAACGCTCTTACATGAGGAAGCTCCAGGACAGGCACGGTGACAAACAGTGTAGCACGCAGGTGGGCAGGTTGAAGATTGAACACAGGCTGGGTTCCAGAGCTGTAGGACCACCACCGTTAATCATCACGACTTTGTGAACCTGATCCGGATACTCATGGGCCAGGAAGGTGCAAAATGACACACTGAGGAAAATGGAAAGAGAAATGACTCCATAAACACTACAATTCACTCAATGCTATAAAACTAAATTGGGTGCATATAAACATAGAAAATGAATTTCATATGGTCCTAAGCAATTTTTCAATTAATTAATAGGATGCTATAAGCTGTAAAAATCAGTAGAAAATGTTCCATATCAGTTTTCAATGATGAATGGCTCTGTAAAATGACTGAAGCTGTTTATCACTAAAAATAACAAAAGACTACCTCACATTTCAAAAGTGGTTCAAAAGTGTATTGTCATTTTGAATAAACATTTTGAATAAACATCTAAAAATGCATTTTGGAGTCTTGCTTATAAGGGCCTTTTAAATAACTATGTATGTAGTATGTCGTCCCACGTCCCAATCCATATATGGAAACTATTCTGCAAAACAGCCTGCTTCTATGATGTCAAATAAAAACATTCATGTACATTTACCCAATCAAAACAGAGCTCATTTACAGTATATA
>JBBIGA010000038.1:13967731-13978445 GCA_037576975.1 Alestes dentex
TACTATCTGAATGTCTGTACACCTGACACAACACGCAAAATCACTACAGGGAAAATCACTTTAAAGAAAGTTCTTACATGAGGAAGCCCCAGGAGTGTTCATACGTTTAACATTGCATACAAAATGACAAATTAATAGATAGGTGATTCCAAAAACTTTATCCTGTAGGAAAAGCGTTTTCAGGAAGTTCTGCTGATGATGCGACACTTTTTTTTCTCTACGTTAGAGCCAACGAATAAGGGGAGTAATAAATGGGCCCTCACCCGTATGAATGTCCAATGAGAATATTTCTCCGTTTTGCGTATCTCTTGAATATTATCCGTATGTCTTCGGCCAGGGCATAAAACGTGTAGGCAGCTGTGATCTGAGGGGCGGAGCTTGCACCATGGCCCGTGAAGTCTGGGGCAATAACTTCATAGCCCAGCTGGGAGAAGTAGTCCAGCTGGCTCTCCCAGATGTCTAGAGACCCTCCTACTCCATGTATGAAGAACAAGGCCACGTCGGGGTGTGTTTCTTTGCAGCGGGTTATCTTGCGCTCGCAGTCGATCATCACAGTGCGTTTGGGCTTGCGACGCCTGCGCTGAGGTTGCTGAGGCTGCTCTTGGGGCGTAACTGCATTACAGTCTACAGCTTGTCTTGAGGCTGGGTTACTACTGTCTAGATCCTCCATCTCCACCATACTGTCTCCATTCTGACAGCGCACAAGCTCAGGATGGGTTGCCTCACTCACATTCTCGATCAGTAATTGTCCATTGCGGTACACAGTGATTTTCCTCTTGCAGCTCACGCTGCCCCCTTCCCCGCTGCCCGGCTCCTCCACCACTGGCCGGTCAGGGATGATGTGCCGGACCCGCAGCACCCTGCCGGGCTTCACCTCCACAAACTCGAAACCATCCGCAGGCTCGGACGATTCAATGGGCACCACAACGTTGGCAGACTTCCCCGTTAAGCAACAGAGAATTCCATCCATGAAGCTGGTCAACATAGCGGTTACCTGGAGACGAGACAGTTTCAATAGGTTTTGATGCATTGCTGATTACCACACTTAATTTGTAGAAGTCATTAATTGGGGGTAAAGAAAACCTTTCTGCAATTATTTAAAAATAAAATTCAGTTTTAAACAGCCTGATCTCTTCATGCAACAGGAGAAGTTTGAGTGGGTTTTTTTTTTTATTTTTTACAGGTGTTAGTTCTCTCAACCAGCCTGGTGGCTAAGGCCTCTGATTTAGACCACCATGAGATCATCAGGCTGATGAAATCCTCTGATTCTGATTGTTTTGAAGCCTCTTGTTCTTATGGAGTAGTCCATTGAGTTCTGTGACTATTCATGATGTTGCATCTTCTGATTCAATAAATCTCCACAAAACATCACGGAAAGCCGATTTATCTAATTAAAACAAAAAATAGTAGTCTGATATTGCAAGTAAACATCATTAGTTTCAATAAGTTCTATTATAAAGGGTTGTGACTGAGAAAAATGGTAGAAAAAGCAGAAGGGGGATGCCAGGTCAGTGCTGAGCCCTCTGGAGGTGTGGTGTTGGTGAAACATGAATGTAGACAAATCCCAAACATTTTAAATCAACCTCTGCTCTTTTCTACACTTTACAACTTATACTGAGTCTCTTTATGCCCGAAATACTGAAATAATGCGACATCTCCCTTTACACTTTTGGATCCATTGAGGCCAGGCCAGAGAGAGCGACTTTTGCTATTAATAACTGTAAACTGTTTGTTTACAACACCCTCCAGTAGAAGTGCAGGAATATTACCCTGAGTACGACTCCAAGAAAGCACAATGCATTTGATCCTAAAATGCACTTTTCTTTTTCTTTTAAGTATGTATATAATTAGACCAAGCCGTAGTTAATCAGAGAAAAGCTTGCTGAGTATAAACACAGAAGGAAAGGATTTATGAACAGTGCTGGAGTAGATGTTCAGCCGTGAAGTATTACAAGTGAAGCAAGTAAACAAGAGCTGAACACCAAACAAGCATTCACTTTTGTGAAAAATGGGAAGTTTCATGACTTGAATCTACTCAGTTCAGTTGTAATTTTGTAATTTCTCACTATGCATATCTTGTTTAAATAGACAAGCATGTATCTTAACACACAGGGCAATGTTAGAATACATTAATTTTGATTATTTTTTTAAAGCCAATTTTGACTCAAGTTCTTATGGGATTTCCCCCTTTCAGTCCAATAGCACGAGCAGTGTACCAAAGTTCCCTTATTGCTAGGCCCATCTCAGTGTCTTTTACTTACTTACTATGCATAAAACTGCATTAGAAGCAAGATTTGTCAAATTCAGTTCAATTCAATTGTCAGTATTCATATTCATTTTTATACCAGACAATGGAGCTACGATCTTTGATAATCAATACAATGGTCTTGACGTTTCAAAAAATAACAATATTGCATAAGTACTGTTTTATAATCAGTATAACAGGGTTTAATGCATCATGCTATAGTAAAGTATATGACAGTAATCGAGTGAACATCCCTGCAGATCTTTTTCCATGGGGTGAATATACTAATAAACTAAATTAGCTCTCTATGTAAGTGGTATTCAGTGTTATAAAAGTGACTTACCTGTGAAATAACAGACTCACAGCATAGAAACGTCGTATTACTCCTCCCCTAGTCGGTGTCGTGGAAAAAGGAGAGCGATAATCTGTTGTAGCCAATCCAATAATCTAATCTAAGAGGAATCTGTTGATCTGGACCAGATTTCAGGATATTTACATGTCCATTTACTCTACCTGGGACTTTTTCCTAACTAAAGATTACTTACTGTTCCTTTACACCCAACACTGCATATTTCTTTGAGGTGTAGTGACAGCAAAACTGTAGATTAGTGAGGGATTACACCTGCTGGACATCTGCTGCTACGACAGACTCTGCTCCTCTTTTCCAGCCTGGACACCCGCAGAACTGCCTCAGGCCTTTTAAATGACACACTACTGAGCCAATAGAAATCCAGAGCTGCTCCAGCAGAGCCAATAGGACACCGGTAAACGATTCACGATGAAGCTGTTGCTATAGAAAGACAGTGACGGTCCAATCAGAGTGCACAACACTAAGTTATTTAAATAGTTTTGCAAAGTAATTACAACTAATTTTTGTCCGATTTGTTAGTAATGTGAGTAGAGAAACCTATATACGGAAAAAATAAGAGACCACTGTAATTTATTTTTAAATCAGCATCTGACAACAATTCCGTGCCAGTGTCTTTTAAATTCCAGCACAAGCACCCCATTCTACTTTATGGGGTGCTGATTAGGTGATCCCGAATCACATCTTGTTTAATGAGGAAAAGTATAAAAACACTGCTGTAATCAACACTCTCCTCTCGCAGTGAGACCAGTTGGGTGGCAAAATACTACTAGAAGTTCATCAAAGGTAATTTGATAAAACCTGAGAAACTGAACATTTTTGCAGTGGACTCATTTTTTTTCCCCAAGCTGTAGATATAGATTAAAAAAATATTCCCAGAAACGACACTTGACGAACTAAGACAGGGGTACCTGCCTCCAATCCAGTGCCCAGTATGGGTTTAACAGCACCAGAATATTGAGATGTGACAATGCAAAAATGACAGAATTTATTTTAGACATGTTATAAGAGACTGCGGAGAATAAACGTTCCAATAATGACAACTTATGAATCTGAATTGTTTATAATGCAAGGAGGTTATAATGTAACAATAGTATATAACCGGTGACCAACAACCCAGTCCCAGTCAACATTACCTCAATCTTCCCCACCCCACAAGCTCATTACCAAATTGAGCCTCAACTGAATAGTCTTCAATCTAAATATTGTGAAAATGTGGAACTTTCAGTTTTACGTTTTTAAATATATCGTGAACGTACTGAACCGTGAGTCCTGAGTCATCTTTCTAACCGAATTGAGAGTTGACTCTATTGTTACATCCATAGCGTCCAGCACTGTTTAGTGATTACCCTGCACAACTGGTTCAACTCACCTGTTATTAACCAGTTTTAGTGAGAGTGTCTGAGAAGGGGAACGAACTACACTGTACACCAGACCACCAGGACTGGAGATGTGCACCCCTGAGCTAAAAGAGTTACCTGCAGTTCTATAGAAAGCATAGTATGACTTTAGTTATGGGCGATACTTTTACTTCTACAAACCCTGTTTTCTTCTTGTACTCATTTAATTGAGACTTTTGCTTGAAAAAGATACTCTACCCCACCCAGCCCTTGTGGAAAAGTAAGGAGAAAATAACATGAATCAGAAGTATGGACACTTTATTCCCCTCTGCATTATATATTTTTTTTATTCCTCAAAGAACAATGTTGATCTAATGTATAAAGAAATTGGGAAGGCTTCTAGGAGAAAATACAAATCAAGGAAGGTACACTCACACATTTCTGAAAGAGACAAGGAACAGTTTGCTGCAACTTCTTGGTGATTTGTATTCTGAATATACTCCACATACTGAATAAGGCAGGATCACAGCTATATACTCTTGAGCATGTTGGTCTGAGCAGTCAGAAGCAGGCAATGTATTCAAGGAAACATAGCAGCGGTTAGGTGTGTTTACAAAGTGTGTATAGTGGGTTCTAAACCTTAAACTGTTTCTGTGAGAACAATGGGACACATTATGCTCAGTATAATGCATCAAAAAGTTCAAGCAATGAATCAAAACCCTTCTGTAGTGCTTGCGAGGTAATTAGTCAGATCCTGAAACTACCTTTCTGCAAAGCATGATCAGATACACTTACCGCATAATGCAACATTCAAGGAATGGTGGTGTTAAGAGATATGTTTGCGTAAGTTATACTCTAAAGTCAGGGTTAGAGCTGGGTTGAGTAGTGGGTTGTATGTACCGAGGACTGACCTTTGTAGTTAGAAATGCAGCTAGACCCCCCCTTGCCTCACAGACTATGCATTAGTCAGTTTAGGTGCCTTCTGTTGCTAAAACCAACTGCATAACTCACATGCTTTAGCCAACACTAATGGCTTCATCTGCATTTCCAACTTTTTTTTAATATATAACAGAACAAACACTTAACAAAAAACACTGACGGGGCAAAGGAGCACTTAAAAGAAACAACTGACACGCCTTAACACAATGCTTCTAAGCGCAGTGGTCTGAACAAAGTAAAAGAGATATAGTTCAGGTACACTGTGCTAACATCATACCAGGTGAGACACATAGGTAAGCCACATGCATTAAGCTCTATCAACTGACTATCTGCTCTGTTAGTTATTACCGACATCTGACTTGACCCTTCATCGGGTCAAGTGCATACTCCTGCAGAGCTCCAAATGCTTCAAGAGCACAAATCAGAACTGGAGCAGGACACTGAACCTGCAGCTCTATAAAACTACCATTTCATTATCTTAGCTGGGGAGAGCTACCATAAGAAGGAAAAAACAAAACAAAACAAAACAAAAAAAAAACATCCAGCACGCAAGGCTGTCAAACAAAGTCAACACTCAAACATCAGAGGGGAAATCCAACTGGCAAGAAAGAAAAAGGTTGGCATTTTGCATCTCCAGACCTTCAATAATAGAACAAACAGTCGGTGGCCTGTTTCATGTATCCAAAACAGCACCAACATGATATCGCCTCTCCAAATCATTTTCGAAGCAAGAGATCAAAATTTTAAGTGCGTTCATGCACAAGTAGGCACACGTTAGGAAGATATCACACAACTTACACCAATACACCTACATTTATGTTCCTCCAAAACTAGAGCTGCTTCATGTGTGTATGAAGCGAAGTGCCTGGTGGGCACTGTCTGTAGGGAAAAAAAAGAAAAAAAAAAAACAAGAACAAAACAAAAACAACTCCTTAGCCAAGCTAGTGGGAATGGTTCATAGCCTAGACCATCAGAGATCAAAGCAGCCCTCTAATCAGTGTCAATCATCATTTGCACATGCAGACCTGCGCACAACAGTCTAAGCTTTCCACACACTGCCAAATACTTCCATGCTGAATGTATTTTTGAACTTGAGCCTTCCTGTCCTACCAGAGCAGTTTACAGTGCACCAGGCCCACTCAATCTGGCAGTGGAAGCTAACAGCACCCTCAAGTGTTTAACAGGATGCACAAAAGGGGACACTTTGACAGGAAGCGCTTAATAAAATAAAATAAAAAAGGACACCATAAAAAAGGTCTCGTTCTTTCTCTTTTGTTTGTTTGTTTGTTTTTTTTAAGTAAATCCCAGTCTCATGTGCAAGTGTCTACATGAAATGTAGACCAGGTATTACGAACTTCTGAAAGGGCTGTCATTATTGTGCCTGTCCTTGTGCTGTTTGGTAACGAGCCCATTTAGGAGTCTTCGTTCATCTCCTGACTGTCAGTCCGCGCAATTTTGCGCGGAGGCGCAGGACTCCCTCCTTCACCTTGCTCCTGCTCCCGCTTCTTGGCTGCATTCTGCACAAAAACAATCATAATGAAAAACTCATCATCATCACATATCACGGTCAGAATAACGTCCACAGAACAGCAACATGACTAACCGGGGTGTTTTTTTTTTTTTTTTTTTTAAACCTTTTTAATACTTTGGAGAATCTCCAAACCATACTTTCAGTGAATATGCAAACTCATACATTCCAAATATAAAAAAAGGACAACAGTTTATAAACATTTAATGTTAAAAAACCCATCACAAGATCTTATATATATATATATATATATATATATATAAATAAAAACATACATTATACTGCACACATTTATATTTGGCCCTGTCTTTACATATTTCAACCAGACGCTACCATTAAAACAAACACTAACAGTAGATTAGAATCCACTAAAAAATAATGTTATATGACTCAGATATCTGCACAAAACTATTTGACAAATATATGAAGATGAGGGGATGTTCGGATAAAAGAATATCAAATCAGTACATTTCAATAACATTTATCTACATAATAGGGATCAGTGATATTGGCATGTAAATTATGCAAGTTCTTTTGCAATGCCAGCCCTAGGACATTTATGTAAAATAGGGAAACATCTACAGATTTCATTGTATACAACACTTCCATTGTATTTTTAAAATAGAAAAACAGATAGCATCTCTGAAGACTTCTGAACACCTGCACTGCTATTATTCAAGCTTCTGATTTTGTCCTATCTGGGCATGAATATGATACCAGTAACACTACACAATTGCAGTCTCACATTCACATATCTTAGTGTTGCTAATAAATAAAAAAAATATATATATGGCATTTAAAATACAAAACATTTAAGCCTATTTAATAGCATCTTCCTAAAATGTGATGTACATGTACATACATCCAGAACTTCCAAGCAATGTGCACTGGTAAGGGCAAGAAATGTTTTCAGATTAATATTAAGAAGGACATACCTTCTTGTCCCACTGCTGATGGAGGTAGCGCAAAAGAATATTTGTTTTCTCTGTAACAATAACTGTGGAGAGAGAAGAGAGTCAAAGTGTGAAATGAACATCTGCTGCCTTCAATTCACATTGGACTTTAGGTAATAAATAGTTTGTCATATAGGCCTGGTTTCCCAGACAGGGATTATGACAAGTCCAGGACTATATTTCTCTTTTAATGGAAAATCTCCATTCATGATTCTGTTAAGTTTAAGACTAGGCTTAATCCCCATCTGGGAATCCGCTTCACAAAGCCCAAATTCACATTGATCCATATGTTTGTACTCTTGTGAGAGTTTGTGTCGAGAGTTATGTTGAACACTCACTCTGCTCCGAGGGGTATTCCCGCGTAGGCAGATATACTGATGGTCTTCTATTCTGTAATGGGTGACAAGCACTTTGAAAATCCAGTTCACAATTGAGGGTAATTAACAAAATCACTATAAGGACAAAAGTATTGGGATGTCTGATGATTACACCTACAGGGACTTTAATGACATTTCATTCAAATAGATAGATTTTATTATGAAGTTTATAACAACTTCCTCTCTTCTTATTAGGCTTTCCACAAGATTTTAAAGTGTTTCTGTAAGGAATTTGTGTCCATTCATTCTGCAGAGCATTTAGGAGGTCAGGCACTGATGTCAGACGAAAAGGCCTGACTAGCAATCTCTGTTCCAGTTCATCCCAAAGGTGTTGGATGGGGTTGAGGTCAGGGCTCTGTGCAGGCCAGTCAAGTTCTTCCACTCAAAACTCATCCAGCCATGTCTTTATGGACCTTGCTTTGTGCTTGCTTTGTCCACAGCCATGCTGGAATAGGAAAGGACCTTCACCAAACTGTGTCCACGCAAGGTGTTGTCTTGGTATGCTGAAGCATTATGATTGCCCTTCACTGAAAATAACGGGGCACCTGAATTCAATAATTAAGAGGTGTGTCCCAATACTTCAGTCCATAGAGTGTATCTAGAATACTGAAATGATGGCAACTATGACAATATTCAGGGACTCAAAACAACAAATATTTCACACATTGAAATGAATATGTAAAAAGATTACCGATGCTTTGCACACGGAGTCTGCGTGGAATCTACTGAAATTAGACTTGTTGTATACAGGGAGGCCTTTCAGGAAATCTGCCTGCAAACATTTATTTAGAGAAAGTTTAAATTAAAAGCAAAGAAATACAACTTCCATCTATTCTCTTCTGAAAGCATCTTTGTCTGGTACCACCTCTGTCTGGTACCCAAAGCATCTCGTACCACTGGCAGCACAAGACATGATCAAGGACCTTAATTGTATTTACCATGTTTTTGAATCTGTGTCCTCAAAAGGGACAGAAACTCTCAGCAGAAATGCCTCTTGGTTAAAAAGACAGGTTAATGGCTATGATAATATTCATCATATATAACACCATTTGGAAAATGCTTTTATAATAAGAAGCATGTGACGCATTCTTTCACATGTCAGAGCCGACTAGCAGAAAAACTGACATGAAATACAAACAACTGGGCGTGTTTTGCAGCACAGGCAGGCTGCTTATCATGCTTTAGGAGTATTTTAAGGTTTAGGTGAGCTAGGCAAATTGCTGTAAGAGAGGACTGACAGTCTTGGGCGTTCCCAATACAGGCATCTAGATGACCGGCTGCTGTGATACCGTTAAAGATCTCTGCCATCAACATTTATACGAAGACATCAGCTTGGCCACGGTTTCACCTTTATGATATGATGAATATCATATCGTTTTAGTAAACTGCTCGATATACTGGAGCAGGTTAGCTGTGTAGCTTGCTGGTTCAACATTACAGAGCTAGCAGGAGCTTCTGGGTGGATGAACATCACAGAAAGCTAGCTGTTAAATAGCAAACTAATCTGTACATCCAAAAAGACTACATTTTAGTAACTATAAACGTATTTACAAAACGAACACCACCAGCCGTTTAAACGTGTTTAGCAAATCCAGCTAACACACGCTAGAAAGTTGACAACTAAAGTTGGCTAGCTGGCTAACGCCACGACACTAGCAAGCCAATTTAACGCTAAATAATGCCGTCAAAGGGTTAAAATTGTTTCCGTAGATAAAAAAGAGGCAAACAACATGTCCAAGAAACTTACTTTATCCATCGTAGGGTCTTTTTTCGGAGGGAATAGCCTTGAAGACGGTTGACTGGTTGCTATGCTAATGCTAGCACAGGGCCCTGAGTCCCTGGATTGAGACTTCACTCCTCTGGGTTTAGGATCAAAACAACGGAAAACTAGAAATCCAGAAACTGCCCAGACGTGCTGGTGTTCAGGTATTATACCACGTCTGTCTTATCAGCTGTCTGTCCCGCTCAGAATATACTCAGGCTGTGAAGACTGGAGCTTTGTGAGAGACAAGTGCAACCGAACAGTCCAGCAGAGAGACGCACTGCGTTCAATACTCCACCAGTTAGGATAGCTGGAGCTCTGTGACCAGTGGGTTGCCAGATATTGATATTTCACCCAGTTATTCAGTGGCATGTCCCTTGCCCATACACTGCATGGATAAAAGTATTGGGACACACCTCTTCATTATTGAATTCAGGTCGCCCCTCATTTCTAGTGAAGGGTAATCTTAATGCTTTAGGACATCAAAACATTTTTCCAACTTTGTGGACAGTGTTTGGGGAAGGTCATTTTCTGTTCCAACATGACTGTGCCCCAACGTCCATAAAGACATGGTTGGATGAGTTTGGCGTGGAAGAACTTGCCTGGCCCAAACAGAGCCCTGACCTCAAAGCCATCCAGCACCTTTGGGATGAACTGGAGCAGAGATTGGGAGCCAGGCCTTCTCCAGTAATGTGCTGTACTATTTTGTGAAAATCTCAATTTAAAAATTCTCTACAGAATAAATGGACACAAATTCCCATAGAAACTCCAAGAATGGTGGAAACTGTTATAGCTGTAAAAGGGGGACCAACTCCATATTAAGATCTATGTATTTGAATACAATGTCATTAAAGTCCCTGTTGGTGTAATGGTCAGGCATCACAAATATTTTGCCCATAACTATCTCAAGAAACAAAGATCACAGTTAATTGGTTAAGTGGTAATTGAGTAGGGAATTCCATGAGTATGAGTGTAGTGAATTGTAAGTATATGAAACCAGTCTGTTTATTAAATGGGACAGCAAATTGGCTTACCATGACTGTCTTCATGATAGTATGATTGTTTTATATTTACACAATATATTTACACTATATTTTAAAACAAACTATATGTGTGTATATATATATATATATATATATATATATATATATATGTATGTGTGTGTGTGTGTGGTTTGTTTTAAATTATAGTGAATTATATTTA
>JBBIGA010000038.1:13988109-14057041 GCA_037576975.1 Alestes dentex
ATATCCTATCACTCTGTCTAAACAGTTCCAGCTGCAAGTGACATCTATGTTTTGAACTCTCAATAATTCTGGCCCTGTATTTTTGCTCAAAACTGCCACATTAATATTACACTATGACCAGTATTTAGTTCAAATACATTGATAATTCATGATTCTGATTTTTTTAAGTAGCTGATTTATTACCATCTTTTAACTTTACTGCACCATAAAATCCTACCATTCTATACATCTAATATACCAGTATTGTCACTGCTATTGTAAAAAGCAGACATGGAATTCTCTGTCCAACTTTTACACGTCTGCAGACCACTTGAATAGGTTTTTGTTCCACACCACATAAATTCTACTTACAAGAACCATTTTGATGATGAGGTTTTTCTCATAGGCACTCTGGAGTCTATAGTTTTCTGTAGAAAAAGAAAAGGACCAGAATTCAGAATTGCAATGTCTGAAGTGCAGACACCGCAACACCCCCAGTATTGCATTCACTTTTATGGGGTTTATTTGGTTTTAAACACAGATGAACAGTTTCTTAATTCAACTCAGAATTTTCATTTTCATTGTGTTTGGCCACTCGAGTCTTCAGAAAGTATAGCTTTAACAGCCATTGTTACTTGCAAGCACATAATATATTTGTATGTGTGTGTGTCTGTGTCTCCTTGCTGGGATACTAGGAGGAGGAGCCTAAGCCTTAAAAAGTAAACAGTGAAGATGAAGAGGGAGGACTGCCACACCCACTATGTGCTATACTTTTTATCTTGTTTTATTTTGCACATTTTATCTTGTGTTGCATCTCTAGTGGTTGGATATGCTTCAGTAGGGTGTTTTATGAGAACACTTAATTTGGTGTTTAAGAGACTATCTCTTATGTGTTGGTGTCTTTTAGGTGTAAGTAACTTACCAGCACAGACCTACCTGACAGGAGATAACTTCTCTTCTGTTAATGAAATGCTTATGCTGGGTAATTTACTGGTACACTGCTTTTGGTGGCTAAAAGGAGACTTAATCTCTTGTGTTATAGGTGTGCTTAGGTTGGGTAAATTTTGCCAGCACACCCCCCTCTTTGTACCACGTGGATTTGTAAAAAGGTAAGACAGGTGCACTTATACATTTTACACTGTCATAAACCCTACCGTTCCGTTTCTTGGATAGGGTAGTGCAGTTAGCTTTTGGTTAATTTATTTTTGTTGCTATGCACACTGGATTTAGATTAGGGAGGCACTGTTGTGTCTTGTTTTCATTGCTGCTGTCCGGTCTGATTCTCCCAGTTATACGAGACTACACCG
Source organism: Alestes dentex (assembly GCA_037576975.1). NCBI lineage: Eukaryota > Metazoa > Chordata > Actinopteri > Characiformes > Alestidae > Alestes > Alestes dentex. The sequence continues at coordinate 13,989,396 of JBBIGA010000038.1, forward strand.
CACAGCTATATAGTAAATGTGTAGACAGGTTATTTGTGTAACAGTATTTGGTCGTGTGTGTGATGGCTTACATACACACATATATATAAATATATATATATTTTTAAAGCAGTAAAGACTCACCCATGTCGTTAAGCCAGCAGGCTATCTTTTTGTACACCTCGTCACACGCAGTCACAGTGATGGCCAGTATGATTTCAGGGATAAACCTCGCCACCCGCGGCAGCTCTTTAATCCCCATCACAAATTCCTGCCGACCACAGATGCGCATTCGGTCAGATCTTTTTTTATTTATTTATGTATTTGCATCACAGCTATTTGTGTCAATCAAAACTGAAAATGCACTACTGACAACTACAGCTTTTCCACTCGGTGCTGCAAGGCTCCATATGTATCAACCACGTCTTACTATTTAAATCAGAGGGCACCTTGAGTATATCAAGCTGATATAAAACATCCAAAACTTCTGAAGGGCTGAGGGCTAAACGTAGCTGAGAGGGTGCAACATAAAATATGACATGCATGCACTAATCGTGTTTTCTGCACGTGGGACCACTTAGTAATTGTGCTATCACAAGCTTTAAACATCTCAGTGAAAAAGTGGCAAACACATGTTTTTACAATTTGACAAGGGAGGGAAATACAGTGTTTTTTTTTTTTACTAGGGCTGTCCAAGTTAAAACATTTTCAAACGCACTAGTAATGTGTGTTAACATTATCCAAGTGTTAACACGCTTTACTACTTTGACCCTTGAAACTCTCTGCAGTTGTGCAGGCTAAAGGCCAGCTTATCTCATGGATATGCTTTTTTTCAAATACAGTTTTTTAATGGCTTTTCACACTACACCTAAACTGGGGATCTCACTGGAGGTCAGTGAGAAATTTGGAAACTGTGTTAACCCTGTAGATATTTCTGGTTTTCACGTTCATGTGAAGCCTGCATTCACATGATGATAGTTTGTTTTGTCCACTCATACAGCCATAACAAAATGTGCTGCTTTTTAAATGGAAAAAATCTTTTTTAATGTGAAGTTTAAGAAAATAACATGATTGTGATTAACGGCACAAAATAATTCACTTAATTGTGATAGATTATATGGTCTGACAGCCCTAATTTTTAAATGCACATGTTCCAATTTCATATACATAAATGTTTTAGGGCAGAATCCTTCATTTTCACACCTGAAACCTAAAGCACAATGCTTAGTACATTTACATTTATGGCATTTAGTGGCCGCTTTTTTCCAAAGCAACTTCCATTCCCTAACTACGGGTACAGTCTCCCTGGAGCAATTTGGGGTTAAGGGTCTTGCTCAGGGACCCAGTGGTGGTATGCTGAAGGTAGGATTCAAACCCATTATCTCTTGGTCCAGAGGCAAGTATCCCACCCACAAGCCCACCACCACCCCCTACATCTGGCTTTGGCTGTAGGGTTACAATGGTATAAAACTGTTTTCTTTACTTTCTTCATCACGCACACCCGTTAAGGTGGTGTGACCATGGTATGCTGGTGATGTGGCAATTGTCGCAGCGCTACTTGGGTATGAGTAAGTCTTTTTACATTGTCAGAATGTACATGTTCCGCCTCTACTAGCTTTAACACAAAACTGCCACCCGCTGCCTATCTACCTATAAGTGATTGTTCCACATTACACGCAATACCTTAGTTCTATTCTACCTCTAACATGCAGCCCATCCCTTATACAGAACACATGTATGTTCATCTGATCCATTCAATGGAGCAGGTGTGTCAGATCATGGTTGGAAATAAGACACCAAAGGAAGACAGATCTCCAGGACAAGGCAGGACTCTGTCTTAGTGCTACTTGTGTATAACAGAAGGTGCTAGGTGATGTCACTAACCTGAAGCTCAAAGCAGATGAGCATGGCCAGGAAGACAAAACAAAGGCATAAGATACAGACAGGAAAGCTGACCAGCCATGTGAACAGCCTCCTCCTCCAGGGCGGGTAATAGAACTCTTCGCAGCCTGTCACTGGGCTGCATCGCTTCACACCCTGTGACAGAGAGAGATACACAGCTGCAGTGCTATATGAAGTGTTAACTGCTGAATTTAATTTGTCCAGTAAGAAAAGTCAAAAGGTATTCCAAAGTAAATGTTCTGCTTACCCGAAACTGTGGCCTGGGCTCCTCCAGGGATTCGGCCGGGGTGTCCAGCGTGCCCCATTTGTAAGCCAGCTCCGCCCCTCTCCGCTTCCACCTCTCCAGAAACAGGGTGGCCCACACCACATTAAAAAGGGCAAAGACTACACAGCATATATCTCTGCTGGTCTGGGTGAGAAAAAGCGCCAGCATAATCAGTCGGACACTTATCAAAAGGAATAGAGATGAGATTCATGCATATGTAAACAAAAAGCAGACTTTCTCTCATAGTGTGGACTCAAATTGAGAGGTTAGGTTGAATTTTTTTTTTTGAGGGTTAAGCTGTATGAGCATGTGTAAAAAATGTTTTTTTTTTTATCATTCTGAACTGTTACCTGATCAGATTCAGTCAGCATCCACAGTACAAAGCCGATCACAGCGGGATACAGCATGGAGGTGGTGTAAAAACCCAGCCAGGCAAAGTACATGGCAATCTTCACTCCAAAATAGTCACATATATCATCTAAGGTTGGCAGAAACATGTAATGAGGCAATTATGAGAATAATGGGTAAACTGGTGAGTATACAAATAGGTATTTCGACTCCAGAAGGGAACTGTCTATATTAACAGATCTGTCAGCAGTCTTTCAGTGAAAGTATCACTACAGACATGTAGTAGAGTAATGAAGATAGGTGTGTATGTTTGAGAGGTGCTTGTAACAACAAACCTAGAGGCTGCTTCTCACACACTGCCTGTACCCATGACTTCATTAGCTGACCTAGAATTCTCTGCTCATGGAGGGGGAAGACCTGTTGGATCACACCTCGTGCTTTTAGCTCTGGAACTGAAAGAAACACACACAGTGAGATACACAGCAGCTGAAGCATCCACACTCCTCTCATAAACACTAAAGAAAAAGAAAAAAAGAATAAAACTGCTTCAACCCTACTTTGCTTCGTGAGCATTTCATCAAAATGGCAAGGCGCAATGCATTTCAGTCACTGTGGAGCTATTTTAAGCAACATTGAATGACAGAAAAGGACACGCACTTATGGGCTGTCCTTCAAGAAAGTGGATGTTGTGAAGGACCTCCCCTGGTTTTGCTCGGAGATTGTCCAGCCAGTATTTGATTATGCTCTGACGTTCCTGTAAAGAATCCATTCACAAAAGACATCAGTATTTATAGCATTACTCGATTCAGTGTCTGAGTATGTGGAGTAAAAATTAAACAGCAAGCTTATCACTCTTATTTGTATTACTCTTAATCTAAATACTCTCTTTAATTTTAATATGTAATATTTAGGTGAAGTTCTTGATTGCCATACGCAAGTTTGCGAATCCTTAGTGTCACTAAGAAAGTCACTGACATGGAGAAACATATAATGTAATGCAGATGAACACACAAGTTGCATAAGTATAACATACACATGGAAATATGCAACAAAATATTCAGAAAGATTCAGAAATGTAGATTTGGAATGTAGATTTGGTGTCAAGATTCACAAAATATTCAGAAAGATTCAGAAACCACTATAAAGTAAAACTGTGTCATATGTAAATATGATTTATTTACTTCTGTGACGTGTGAACCCATGCATAGGCCACTGCAGTTAAAATACTTCAGGGAAATTCGACAGTATACGCTCACCTGTGATGTAAAGAAGCACAGTTCACTCTCAATATTCTCATAAATGTAGTCCTCCTCACAAGAGAAGCTGCGAGATCCACCTCCAAACTCCGGCTTCACTGCTTTCCGTAGACCCATCTCCTCTGCTCCTCGCAACAGACTAAACAAAACACACATGTTAACCGGGATAAAGAAAACACTCAAGACGTGATTCAGCATACACTGCTTATAGAGACATTATCTAGGCTCAAATAGCATGATCAGTGTATCACAACTCAAGTTATATCACATGAAACTGATCAACTCAGAGTTCTAATGGTAAAAGCCTTTTGCCCTGTGCAACACAGGGGTGTCTGCAGCCCTGGAGGTTACAGCTTAAAAGTCATTAAGTATCTTGAACCTTCAACAGTAACTGTTCGTGTTTCAATGAGCAGAATCTCTTAAGGAACTCAGGTTTGGCTGATGGTCTGTGGAGAATTGGGGCTGAACTCGACAGTAAACATCAATCTACCATCTGTTCAACCACCCTCTGCCTCAGGCAGTGCACTGAAATAATAATGTGACTGCCACACCTTCTATTATTACTGTACAGGCTGAGCTTGCAGAGAGCTCTTATATCCTTGGATTCTGGTGAGTTACCCACAGAAAATGCACTGTTTTAACTAATGTATCTCAAATCTAGCTATGCAGCATAACATATGGTGTATATGCATATAGTATATCCACATAAAAAACATCCAGTTTATTAGGTACACCCCATTTAGATACACTTTGTAAGTCTACTGACTAAAGCTGCACCTGATACACTAGCACGATATACACTAACAACATGTTGTTGTCACTGCTGTGCTAAGAATTATTAATCAATTAAATATCTGTAAACAGGTGGTCCTGTGGTGGTGTCTTTCCACTGATGGATGGTGCAGCCAGAAAAGGGTTACAGTCAGTAACTGTACATTGATGTACTGTGCAACTGTATGATAATTGTAACTGATAAATTGACCAACAAGGTGGCCGTGTCTTACAAATTTGCAACCTTGTGTATACAGGGTATATAGACAGATATGATATGTACATATATAGATAAACATAACATAACTCCAGGCCTAACATGATGAAAAATCATTGTGGCTGACATTCCTATTAAAATATTCATATTACTGTATTTTCAATTAATCCATCATTCCCTTCTATGTTCTCAACACAGCACCCACAAACTGACAGCACACACGCAAATGCAGCCTCATTCTACAGCATATAAAACACCATGCAGCATTACAGGGCACTGAGTAACTGCAACTGTGCAGATTTCTGACTGACCAGTACAGTGTGCTGCAAAGCAATGCAGCTCAAATAAAAATGTGGTTCATTTCAGTGGGATTACAAAGTCACACCTAGGACAAAAACCTGAGCCTCTACTCTAGGGCGCACCTTCTCACTGCTTAAACTGCTGTGACTGCACTTCCTCTTAGAAGGGAGTCTGCCACAGATCATAAGACCATGGTCCTGTTTCAGAACACACACTATTAAAAAGTCATGATGTGTCTTACTTTTCATACGTTGCTGTAACGAAGAATGCATACACTCTGGTATGCTTGTGATGTCGTATCTGGATGATAAGTTCTGGGATGCCAAGGCGTATGTGGTTCAGCAGCCAAAGTAACGTGTGGTCATCTGTGGTGTCTGTGAGAATTAAAATAATAAACCGGTATTTATTTCGATACATTACTTTGTAGTCTAACTGTGGACATTTGACAATGCACCATGGAAAATTACATCCTTCTAATTATGTCAGCTGAGCATGAGATACTCCTGCTTGCCTCCCAGTTGTTAGTAAGTTGTACCACATCTAAATACAGTCACCATTTTTCTTCTTTCAAATTTGTCCAAAAATAGTGAGAATGTTGATTTGGGAACCCAGTATCGTGAATCAAATCGAATTGCTGTTTGAGTGTATTGTTACACCCCTATTTAAAACAGGCAGAAATACTGACACCTTAAAAGAGTTGTGCCGTAACATAAAAAAATAATTAAATAGTCAGGGATAGAAAAGCTTATTTCTATCCCTGTGGGACACAGAATAAAGGTGGTGTAAAACCCAGCCAATACTGATGCACATCATTTAACAGTGGACAAAACACAAGGTAAAGAGACTATTATGAGAATAATCATGCTAAACCTCATAGTACCCCAATTCAATAGTATTAACCATCCACGGTCCCCAAAATGCCTTATGTTTAGTTTTTATCATTTTTCACTCATTAAAACAACAAATAATTCAAATCAAAGGTATAGCAAATAAAAATAAATCTAGATCTCTAAGGTGTTCAAATGTTTTGCTATGGTAACATTTGCCTGTATCTGAACAACCAGACATAGTGTCTCCACAGACCAAAATTTCTCATTCTCATGCGGCTACACTGAAAACTATGCTGGACTTTTTCATTTACAGTTTCAATATGAAGAGAGAGAGAGACAGAGAAAGAAAGTGTGCGAGAGAGAGAGAGGGAGAGAGAGATAGAGAAACGGCAGTACCTGCAAAAGTCATGAGGACGTCACAGTTCTCTGTGGGCACTGTCTTCATCCAGGATTTATGGGACATGATGTACCGCCCGGCCTGCAGCAGCCTCTTCCCAAACAGTTTATCTGTGGGCCAGAGAAAGAGTATGGAGGTAGAGAGATAGAGAGAGAGAGGGAGAGAGAGAGAGAGAGAGAGAGAGAGAGAGAGAGAGAGAGAGAGAGAGAATAAGAGTCAGTCACCACGTTGCCATGGATAGATGGACACACGCACCAGCTCTCGTCTCTCTTTGCCAAGTTAAAATGTCACCCACGTTTCCCTTGCAACATGAGAAGACCAGGCATAACTTTGTAGCATCTGACTTTGTACACACACAGACTAAGGGTATTCTTTGTATAATGTATCTTACGGTTTTGTGTATAGGTAACATACTGTATACTGTATGCAGCTTATTTTTCATGTTCTGTTGTAATACTTCACAGTGCTCTGGCATATATATGGTGCACTTTACTGTGGTCTTGCATTGTGTTGCAACAAGTGTGCACAGCTTTGTAACATGTAAACAAGATATTTACTACAAAAAATATACACTGTACAGCTCCTTGCACGTGACAAATAAAATTTGAAACTTGAAACTTAACAATTCCTTGCCTGGAGCCTTCTCTGTCTACAGGGTGTTATATGAGCCTTAGCCTGCTCAAAGAAGAGTCTTGCCTGGGAAACTGTTTGCATTTAGGGCTGTAAACATTAACTTTACCTCATACATTTGGATATGTTTGCTCTTACGTTTCAGTGTTAACAGGACACCGGTGGGCGGATGTGCACAGTATTACAGATTAGCACAGAGCAGAGGAGTGTGAAAGACAACTGTTGCATTCGGCTCAGACTCAAGGTTGAAGTAAGTAAAGAAAATAAAAGGGGAGGAAAACATTAAGAAAGGACATTTTGTTTTTTGTTTGTTAAGCCACACAGTGACCTACGTATGAATCATTCAAGCAGAACAAAGCACATCTAACTTAAGGCCTGAACCAGTGAAGAAACAGGAGCAGATGATTCCAGATGATCAGGCGGTGATCAGTATACTGGTGCTGCTGAATGCTGAGTGGGAAGAACACGTTTATCTAGGCATCTTGTATCTTTAGGCACCTAGTAGCATGTTGCAGTAAAACATTTGTTCCCATTTCTTGAATTTAATCCACTCAACATGCCACAGTTTGACAGATGTAAAATAGAATTTTTGCGCCAACACAGTGATTCAAAGCAAAATATAAAGAAATGAAGGGTGGCTCAAGACTTTTGCACAGTACTGTATGTGTGTGCATACATATATGTATATATACACATGAGTCTAAAGTATGTGTATAAAAACCATTTAATATAAAGCTTTTTGACCTTGGCTTCATGCACTGTGAGACCAGAGTGTGTGTAAAATCCTGCTGGACTCCATGCTCACTGGCCCTTAGAGATGCTACCGCTCTGAAAGTGGGCCACATTCCACAAACAATCATCTCTTGCATTGTGAATGACTGTCTAGGCATCATGGAAAATGATCCGTTATAATTCTGTTCCCCAAAGTAGCATCCATGGAAGCATTATTTATAATCTCCACCAGGGCTGGATGATTGACACGTTTGACTCTGAGACTAAATATCATCCTTTGGGCTTTTAAGTAGTGCCCAGTGAAATGTCCCAATAACCTGCAAGTCATTTCGCTCTACTTCACTGGGCAAGAACCATTTTACTAGTTGTAGGTAGACACAGATTGGAACGGAGGATATTTGAGTTCCAAGGGGATTCCTATATAAACTTCTCACACTAGATGTTTATGTAGGAATCCCCTGCATAAGGGCCTCTGTTGTAAATTGTGACTCAATCTCTATGCCTCCAGGCCTGTCTCACTCTCTGGTAAGGACAAAGGGACTGCCATTACTCTGCAAGTGCAGACAGGCAATATCATATCATTTCTCCCATAACTCACCATCCAGTATAGACGTTCAGGATAAACACCTGTCAAATCAAGCTATCGTCACTTAGTTGGTCTCTTGGTCTGTTTCCTAAGAGGCACTGGTGTAAGAAACACATTACATTCTATTTAATGTACTTTAAAGTACAACATTTTGTGCTGTAGGGGTGATGTATCATGATGCAAGTGACCACCACATACAACTTAGAGCACTGCAGCATCTATCCAGCAGACATTATGTGGCAATCAGTCTAATGCATTTTTAATATACTCATTGTTCACCAATCAGCCAAAACATTAAAACCACCAGCCTACTATTGTGTAAGTCTCCCTTGTGCTGCCAACACAGCTCTGATCTCTCAAGACATGGACTTGACAAGACCTTTGAAGGTGTGCTGTGATATCTGGCACCAAGACAATAGCAGCAGATCCTTTAAGTTGTGAGGCGGGGCCTGTCTGTCATATCACAGAGCCGTCTTCCATAGCTATGCAAAGGCTATGGGATATAGGCAGCCACAGCAGTAAAATAAATTCATTCATTACATTTTCAAAACTTAAGTTCTGTATATGCTATGCATGCTTACATACACGCCAGTGCTGTAAAAAAAAAAAACCCAACAATTTCTTCAACTAAGTTATGAAAAAAAAAAAATCCATATTTCTCAGGAACTAAAGAGAAACACTATTTTTAAATAACAGGAGATCAGCTTTCTTTTATTTAAAGTCACGGGTCTGGCAGGAGTTTCTTCTCAAACTCTGGGCCGTCGCTTAAATGTATGGACCTGGAGACCAATCTGAACAACCTATAAACCATCTACTGCATTACGGTAATTTGTCCTACGAACTAACTGACACTTCATAAATTAGCAGTGGGCCTTTATGCTACTGCTGCTTTCAGCAAGCAAAGAAAGCAGAGCAAAGTCACTACAGAAACAGTACAAAACAGAGAACGCTTCTGCTAGCCTTATCACAAATGCAGATGATACGGCATAATAATCCACTGCGCTGAACAATAATCAGCAGATCAGCAAGTGATTCTGCATGACTTGCAGAAGAAGCAAAAAAACATAAGAAAGGTGCTAAAATGTTAAACTCACTGTCCACTTGACAGGAAATGTGTTCCTTCCAGTTTTGCAACGCAAACCCACATGTGAACTACATCACAACTGAATTCATGCAATTCATGCCTATTCATTTGTACCCAGCTGCACTCTAACACTCAAGCCGACGAAAGGCTGACAGACTGCTTTGCCTTTTTTTGCCCATTTGAGCTCCACATTAAATTAGGGCACCACAACAGGTGTGCTCTGGGACACGGCCAAGTATTTACTACGTTAAATGAGGCCATTTCCAGTGTGTTTAAATCGCACAATAAATGCACTTGACCTGTTGCACTGCCGTGGAAGAGAGAAAAGGTCTTTTGTGTCATGTAGACAAACAACTAAGATGACATGATGAGCTAATGCTCCAAGAACAGCCCGCATTAGCAGGCCACACCTACTGACAGCAGCCACGGCAGCTCAGATGTCTGCCCTTTTGTAGCTGGAAATCTGTTTTAAAAGTGGAGTGTGCAACACTGAAAAAGAACTTAATATCAAGACTGATATTACTCTATTATCCTCCAATAAAAGTGATGAAAAACCTGCCGAAACAGGACCAGTTCCCCTGACTCCTGTTCTTTTTCTTGACACAGACATTCAGACATAGAGAGATGCGCATGGAATATGGAAGACAGGCTCTAGTAGAAAAGCTCCACCAAGAAGGAACAATTTGAACATAGAACATGTACAGGGAAACTCAAAAAACTGGGTAGCCAATAGTACTTACTCACTATTTACTTTTCTGGCTTCTCAATGCTTAGGTAAATTGGTCCTTATAAGTATTACCAAAGAAATATCGGTCATTCAACAACAGAAAGATAAAAACGCCGTCCTAATTAAAATGCGCTTTGAAGATACTAAATTAGGATGTTCTCTGAGATGCAGTTCCCGGTTATCTAACAGACTGAATAGGGCATTGTGAGAGAGCTTTCAAATTATGAATGAGCAAGTGAGTCTGAATCGAGTGACACCAGTTTGAAGCTCTGAATCCCACGGAAGTTCTTCCAGAAGAACTTGTAGGAAGAGGGACACGAATTCATCAGTATGTGGGAGGTTTAGCCTTAACCCAAATTCTGCATATTTAATACTGTTTTCTTGGACTCAAACAATAGTGTCAAAAGGTAGGTGACATTTATGTAGTTCATTCAATTCTGAAATTAAATAAAACAAGCAAAATATGGCTCTCAGACATATACTTGATTATAAAAACGATTATTTCAGGAGATCTAGGGGAAATATTAGCGTATATGATGGCGGATAAGCATGCACAAAGATAAGGAGAATTTCTGTGTAACTGAGTGGGATTCATTTGTTGTATAAACCATACAAACTGAAAGAAAGAACAGAATGCATTCAACTGTGTCATATTTGTGAGGATGGTGGATTCATCTGAACAAATGACAGATGTGCATTATAAACACACACACACACTCCCTTCCCTCTTCCAAAGCCGAGGGATAATGTTACTGCAACAATGTCCAGGCAATACAGATGGCTAGAAATTGAGGCAAGGAATAATGTACTAAATTATTTACACTGGGAAAATAACCAAACTCATTGGCTCCTGTGTGTAACATGTAAATCCATTCCAGTGCCTTCATTTAGCTCGATCTTAATGGTGTCAAATGACAAGAGCTGCTGTAATTGTGCTTTATATGTGACCTTGAGCGTAGCACCAGGAGAGACGAGGATAGAAACCATGTTTCAGTGCCCTTTCTCCAAGCTTCAAATACAACTGTTCTTTTTTTAAAAATCAGATTCTACTCTAAAGAGCTAGATGTACATTGAAAATGGAAAGGTGTACACGTTTTGCTTAGTGAAAAAAAGCTCAAAAACAACTTCAGTCTTATCTCCAGAACTATCACTGAGTCTGCTATTCAAGTGCTGTGTGAAGACCTTCCTGGCTCTTCCTCTCTTTATTTCCAGGAATATTTGCCAGCATAAAGATTGTGAAAAAGCCAATTGGCAAAGGATTAACCATGCTTTTTATTCAGGTCCCAGAAGCTGTTCCAAGTCAACCACGGCTAGATTTAAATCCAGAGAATTAAAAAGTTCAAACAAACACTTTGTCACTATGAAGCTTAATATTTACAAGAACACAAAACCAGTGTGGACAGAGCAACAGAGGTGTGGTGAACAATTAGCTGATTCCACCCATCAGTCCAGAAGTTCTACTCTTGCTCTTGTTATTTATAACAGATATTTACAATATATGAGTGTGCAGTACTCCAGACATGCATGAAGTGCAGGCTTAAATTTAACGGCATTGTCACTGTGGATTCTGTGAAAAAACTTAATTTTTTTTATTTTCAGAAAACTACCATTTTAAAACACAAAAATAAAACACCATGTGCTGAGTTAAAATGACATAAGTAACACTGAACACAGACAGACACAGAATAATCTCTGGCTGCATGTCACAAATTCGAACCACACATGGAAAACAAATTTTCTCAAAGAAAATCTTATTCAGACTAATCTAATTAAAGCACGACACCCACATCCATCACAACATTGAGAATTACTGCATTATGCAAAGCTCTGAGAAATCCTACATGTAAGATGCAAACTATTTTACAGTGAAGAGACAAAGGTGAGAAAAGACAATACTAACAAAGTGATGCACTGAGAAAAATCATTGTAACAATAAATGTATTGCGACGTAATAGAGGTATTACCACCCTGAACACTTACTCTAATGTATAAGATCATGCATGTTGCATCATGATTTTACTTGTTTCATATTTTACTTGCTCAGGCACTTGACAAATAATAAATCTAAAGTAAAAAACTTCAGCACAAACATTTACTTTCAGTAAGTCCTCAACTGTTTTCATGAAGTCACAGATATTTTCTTTAAAGCATGACACAAATTATGAACATATATTACAGACATTACCCATAACATGAAACAGCTATTGGGGAATAATACTTCCATAATAATCATCTAAAGCACAGCATAAATGTAATTTCATCTGCCAGGCAATAACTACGAATAGATTATACCTGAGAACATGCCCCCATACACAACCCCAACACCCCCTTCCACACACACACACACACACACACACACACACACACCCACACACACACACACAATACACACAGACAAAACTGAAAAAAAACACAAAAATACAAAGGCTCATAGTAATACCATTTTGTTTACAAATGGTCTTACTATGAGCTTTTGTATTTTTAGAGCATTAACCACTGGGAGCTTTAACCCATAGGGTGTAATTCCCAGGGGGTTCCCAGTGCTACTCCACCTTGTGTGTATTCTGACCCTCATCAAGACCTGTTTTGCTGACACAGACCTTGGACAGAACCAGACACAAGCTGAACCTTGAAAGGCCGACCTGCAGCAGGCCAGGGTCGACCATACCTGCACCCGTCAGGTGATAATGACGCACGGTGACATCATATTCATGACATCACGTACTCTTGTTGTAGTCTAGTGAGCTGGAGCTGGGTGTCCTTTCCACTACAGATGTCTTGGCTGAGCTGACTGCATCACACTGTGCTGCAGTGAAACAAGGCTGCAGGATGATGCGAGCAGAAAACATCAACAAGAACCACAAGAACGAGCCCAGATGAGCCTCTAGATGAGCTGTAACCTGACTAACCAGCCGAGCACGGCAGCATCACAGTGCAGACAGAAAACGGCAGGATCACATCCAGGCACTTAACGTCTTATAAAAGCAGACGCGCCATCACCAGCTAGTTAACTCTCATCCAGCCACATCTAGAGAACCAACAGTGCATAGCCATGGCCTGCGTGTTATTAAAATACTGCACACCAAAAACACCGCCCAACAACAATAAACCGAGTCCCTCAGGAAACTTAACCTGGGCTTTGATCGAGCGCAAAAACGCACGCCGTTTTAATGGCGATGTAATCTTGGCACAATCCAGTCTATGACCTTCCAGGCCTGAGATACCTATTTCTGTGATGGTCCCGTTTTTGAGCAGGCTGTGGTGGAGACAAAAGGACTTTGTGTGTGTCTGTGTGTGTATGCTGAATAGGGGCTCATTATGCTCCCCCCTCACATCCACATGCTCCCCTCGTCTTTCCCAGTGTTTTGTCTAAACGGCAGTGAAATAACAACTCACCCAGGACGCCAGAAGAGGCCGGCTGGCAGGAGGCGCTGGGCTCCGCGTCTCCAGCTCCCTGCGGCCGGCCTCGGTGTCTGGAGCCTTCCGCCTCGGCGCTGCTGCCGGGGGACGCCGCCGCCGTGTCGGGCATGCTGCTGAACGGAGGAGCCAGGGACGGGTACGGAGGAGGGAGGGGGGCTGCTGCTGCTGCTTCCCGAGGACACGACAGCGGTGCGTGTGCCGTGCTAAGTCCAAGAAGCGTCCAGCGCGGCTCGGGTGTGGGTTAAACGGAGGGGGGAGCAGACAGACCGGGCATCGTGTGTGTGCAGGAGGGGATGAAAGCAGGGTGAGAGGAGAGAGAGAGAGGCTTTACTATGAAGGAGGGACAAAGAGGAGGAGGACTCACACACATACTCTCTCTCTCTCTCTCTGTCTAGCTCTCTCTGACTTCTTTCATATCCCAGTCTCACTATTTTTACTTCTTTTTTTTCCATCTTACCATCTCCCTTCTCTCCTCCCTCTTTCTTTTGTCTCTTGTTTAGTTGCACTGCACTACTGATATGTTTTAGGGGAAACTATTGTGGGGTGGGTTGGGGGTTATACCCATTGGTAATAATGGTTTGTTTGTTTTATTGTTCAACCCTTTTTTCCGTCAATAAACAGGCTCAACAAAAGACTAGTATATGTACTCATACACACCTGTATCCATTTCACCACTAACTGATACCTCAATACAAATATGAAAAGCTGGATTTACTGTGAGGAGGCTTTGCTATGAAGGAGGGACAAACTCTCTCTCTCTGTCTCTTTAGCTCCCTCACTTGTCTTTCGAACCCCTGCCTCACTGTCTTTACTTCTCTTTTTTCATCTCACCGTCTCCTTTATCTCCAGTCTGGTTCTTCTCTCTCTCTTTGTTTAATGGCTTTGAACTACTCATGATGTGTAGTTCTTTGGGTAAAAATGGGGGAGGCAGGGTTCTTACATATATCTTATGTAGTTTTAAGGGGTTCTTACATATATCCATTAGTAATAAAGATTTGTTTGTTTTCATTGCTCAACGCTTTTTCCTCCTCTGAGTACACAGTCATACACATCTATATCTACTTTAAATCTACTTTAAAGTCTGATATACAATAGGCCCATTTACTATCCCATGATACCTCAATTCAGGTCATAAGGGACATGAAACAGTGCTATTATGACAAATAATATCAAAATAATTAACAATTTTTTAATTGTATATATATTTGATATAACTTTATATATTATAACTTATATAAAAATGATGTAACTACTATATTTTAACCAGCCTGTTTACACAATTTATTGCTCATTTAGAAACAATACACTGGTTTGCACCAAGCTGAAAACAAAAGAATTAATAAAAAAGATTATTCAACATGTTCACTATTACCTGAGGTCCTATAATACCTGAATCCACCTTAAACCCCTTAACTGTCTTGTGCTTTATGCCTTCTAACAGCACTTTTCTTCAGAGAATACTTAACCAGCAGCTTCTAAATGATTATTGAGTGGAGGAGGTTGACACATTGGTTACTTTGATTTATTTCTCAAGCAGTTGAGGCATGTTTGCAGCCTCAGTGCAATGGGCAGGTGCAGGTCCTAAAATGGTGCAGCTAATGAGACTCAGCCTGTTCAAGAGGATGAAGTGCTGTATGATTTATTTATCAGCGCAAAAAATATCCTCTGAGCTGAAGGTTTTTTACATGATTCACATGCAGATAAAAATAAGTTTTAACTTTATGAGACAGACAAGATGGAGAGAACAGGTATATCAGTTCCATTCTATAAATCACAGAATATATATATATATATATATATACCTTTCAGCCATAACATTATATCCACCTGCTTAATATTGTGTAGGTCAATCTTGTGTAGCCAAAGCAGCTCTGATCCATTAAGGCATGCTGTGGTATGTGGCACCAAGACCAAGCAGCAGATCCTTTAAGTGCTACAAATTGCAAGCTGGGGCTTCCATGGATCAATACAGAAATCAGGACATCCCACAGATGCTCAATGAGATTGAGATCTGGGGAATTTTGAGTCAACACTTTGTCACGTTCCTCAAATCATTCCTGAACAATGTTTGCAGTGTGGCATTATCCTGCTAAAGGAGGCATCTGCCTTTAGGAAATAATGTTGACGTGGTTTATTTAGTCTGCAGTAATGTTTATGTAGGTGGTATGTATCAAAGTAACATCCACATGTATGCCTGGTTTCCAAGCAGTACATTATCCAGAGCATCACACTCCGCCAGTTTGCCTTCTTCCCACTGCATATCTCATCCCCAGGTAAACAATGCACAGGCTACCTGGCCGTCCACACAATGTAAAA
This sequence comes from Alestes dentex, assembly GCA_037576975.1. Taxonomy (NCBI): domain Eukaryota; kingdom Metazoa; phylum Chordata; class Actinopteri; order Characiformes; family Alestidae; genus Alestes; species Alestes dentex. The sequence goes on from JBBIGA010000038.1 coordinate 14,005,156, forward strand.
TAACACATGATTTAACAGACTAGGCCACCTTCTTTTGTTGGTGGACAGGGGTTAGCATGTATACTCTGTATAAGCTGTGATGCACTGTGTGCTTTGACACCACTTGCTCATAGCCGGCATTAACCTTTTCAGTCATTTGTGTTACAGTAGCTCTTCTGTGGGATCAGACCAGACAGGCTAGCCTTTGCTTCCCTTGTCTGTCAATGAGTCCTGGGTGCCCGTGACCCAGTCGCCAGTTCGGTAGCTGTCCTTCCTTGGACCACTTTTGGTAGGTACTGACCACTGCATATAAGGTACACCCCTTTAGACCTGCCATTTTGGAGATGCTCTAACCCAGTCTTCCAGCCATTGCAACTGGGCCCTTTACAAAGTTGCACTGATCTTCACACTTGCCCATTTTTCCTGCTTTCAACATATCAACTTTAAGAACTCACTGTTCATTTGCTGCCAAAAATATCCCACACATTGACAGTGGCCATTGAAAATAGATAAGTAATGTTATTCACTACACCTATCAGTGGTTTTAATCTTATGGTTAATCTGTGTATTTTCTCAAAACACCAAGTTCTGCATTGTAAACAACATAAATACTACACTAGACATTGCATGCATAGCATTAGTGCATAGATTTAAAGTGTGGTCTAAAACTTTCACTACTGAAAAGACCTTACATACCTTCTAGCCGGTAGCTACTAAGCAGCCCCCCCATCTCTGCTCAGAGGAAGCCAAGCCATATAATTTCTGCTTACTCACCATCCTCATGTCTCACCACCTCTGCAGTGAGGCCCGGTGCACTGAACAGCCCTGGGAGCACACACTGCTCTCAGGTCATAGATTAACTGTCCTATTGCCTGCGTGTTCGACATATTATTTCCTGTAGTCTCACAGGTGTACATGCAGAGGTGATGATTCTTTTATACACTTCCTTATTTAAATGCATTTTCATATTTCTATGTTTTATGGTTGCTGTTTGATCAAATTTCATCCATTTTTGTTACTCAAGTTTTGTTTAAATGTACTTTAAGGAGAGAATATAGGCAATAGCAAGTTCAGCCAACAACCATATTGAAAGGTTCTCTATTGAAGGGTTCAAACCAGTTTAATGTAACAAGTAAACACTGTACATTTAAAAACATAGCATTCCTGTCCTTGTCCATGTAGTCAGTATGTGGAAACTAATCTGCTCAAATTAATTTTGAATGTATTACTTTGGTGACACACTCACAAACAACCGCTTACTCAGCCTGCAGCAGTTCAGCCCAGCCCCTAACTCAAAATGCCTTTTTTCATTTTAATAAATCACAATGCAGGGCGGTCAATCAGATCAGGTATTGTTGAAATATATCAGTTTTGAGGGCTGATGGCCTAGTGGTTGGGGGGTTGCCCCTGCAATCAGAAGGTTGTGGGCTTGAATCCCAGGACTAGTGTCATCACTGAGGTACATTGAGCAAAGTACCATTCCCACACACTGCTCCCCGGGGGCTCCTCATTGGTGGCAGCCCACTCCTTCACTAGGTGACTGGGTTAAATATAGAAAACATTGTTTGCACTGTGTACTGTGCTGTGTTCACACGTATCTATAAAGGTCCACTTTACTTTACTTTAAAAACTGAATACTAATTAACAACTAATAACAGGTCAGACAATTGTCTTGTCCAATTGAAGTATGACTGGTTTTGGTAAATAAAACCACAAAAATAGATTAATAAATTGCCAGGACATTTAAATGCACATGTCTGTCGACAATTATCTTGGCAATGAATTGAGGCAGGGAAAAATGTGGACACAGAAAACCAGTGGATACAGTTCTGCGAAGACTTTTCACTCTTCTTACTAATATAAAGGCACATACATATTAAATGTGACATAAATAAGAAATAATTAATTAAGGAATGTGCTATTCGTATTAAAACGGTCTGTAATATTTGAACGACTAAACGGACCTGTCCATGTGTTTTAGTAGCAGTGTCAACACGGAAACATTATGTGGGCACTCAGGGGGCGGGGGAAGAATTTGATTGACAGCCCGAAGACCAATCACAGCCTTAGAAGATTTACGTCGTTGACAACGGTAACCAATGAGATTCTCCAAAATGTCAACAACAACATGTTTTAAACAGAGAGTCATGTGGCTCACATGTAAGCTGTTGTGGAAAGTAGAGTAAAGTAATGTGAGTTCTCTTCATAGATGTTGTTTATGTCTTGAATAAAAAGTGAAATAATGTTAAGCGACGCTTTAAATTATGCAATAAGTCTAACTCACACTTTACGGACTAATAGAAAGGCCAAAGTAAAACCAAACGTGTAGCATGATTTTTGCAGGTTTCAGGAGATGCACTGTCTTCATAAATGTAATAAGGTTTGTATAATGTGTTCGCTGGTTGCTGATGCTGCTTCTATGAATATGAAAGATGACAGTGATATAAAATCTTGGTTTGGTTGGGTTTGTTTTTTTTGGTTTTATTTGTTTGTTTGTTTGTTTTTTTTGCAGGCCACGTGTAGGTTTTAGGTTTGCAGCCTCAGTCTCTGGCCCAGCTGACACTATCTTCGCCCTGTCCTCTGGGCAGGGCCGGTGTGGAGTGGCCGTGGTGCGTGTCAGTGGACCAGCTGCCTCTGGGGCTCTGCACAGTGTGGCCGGACTGACTGGGGGTCTCATCGCCCCTCGCACTGCCCTCCTGCGCAGCCTCCTTCACCCTCAGTCCAAGGAGGTGCTGGACCGAGGACTGGTCTTGTGGTTTCCAGGTCTGTTGGATGATCACAGCAGTGTTTCTCATGAATCCAGAACCTGGAGTACCTCTGTAGTGCACATGTTACAGGATTCTCTGCTCTTCTCTTTCTTAAACATAAATTGGAGCAGCTGGTGGACTGGTGGTTAGGGAGTTGCTCCTATGATCAGACGGTCTTGGGTCTGAATCCCGGGACTGCTAGTGGCACCACTGAGGTACCATTGAGCTAGGTATCGTCCCCACACACGATACCTAGCTACTTCACTTGGTGAATGGGATAATGCCGAGAAAGAATTTCACACTGTTCACACTTCATTAGAGTTTTTATAACTTAATGTTTCTCGGGTTTTAATCTAATCTAACTCTGAAACCTTCCAACACTATTTAATGAGGTAGAATCATAAAGCTTTATTGATTCCAGAGGACATTGCTTATCAAAATGTAAGTAGGTTAATAGTTAGAAATAACATTTTTAACAGATTGTCTATTTCCAAGTAGTGGCAGAAAATAAGTTTGTTACCTTGCTAGTAACCTACCGGTCTCATTAACCTAAGCATCTAATTACAGTACTTACTTCATTACAGGTACTAAGGTTTAGTTGGTTGGTTTCTGAACAGTTGTTTTTCCTACATTAAGTCATTCTCAGGTGCTGAAAATCTCAAAAACGAAAACATTTAAATGGCGAAAGTGTCTCGTGCTTGTGTAAGTCAAAAATATTTACTAAGAACTAAGTAACTCAGGTGGAACCTCCAGCATCTATTAACGCTGCTTCTCTCAAATGAATGCGCAAAATGCTCAAAATTCAGAAATCTATCAAAAGGTTTTTTCAGTAAGTTAACAACTACTCAACTTTGGCAGTAAATAAGGCTCCATAGTTGACAACAATATGAGATTTCCAAAAATATATATTTTTTTCTGATGTTTCATGACCGATGAATTAGGATTAAAGAAAAACTTTTTCAGTCTACAATGATGAGACATAGCAACCTGTAGTGCAGAAGTACCATTGCTCTTTACAGATTTCATTTTTATCTTTTACTTAAACTATCATCACATGAACCACCAAAGACTCCCACAAATGTTAGGCTTATTGTTTTTAAGGGTCATGTGTTGTGTTTACATGATTGTCAAAGCATTGATGATGAATGGGAAAAAATGTAACACTTGAATTCCAGGCATTCAACATCTGTTAGGGTTCTTAAGTTGTACCTTTAGTGAAAATGTGTGTCTTCCCTTCTTCAGGCCCTCACAGCTTCACTGGAGAGGACATTGTGGAGTTTCACATACATGGTGGACCTGCAGTCATTAGCGGCGTCTTGCAAGCCCTTGGTAAGCCACATGGCTTTAGTGTGCAGTTGAAACCGGTGTTTGTTTCCCTGCTGAGTGCACCGATGCAGTGCTGTGTATCCACAAGGTGGCAGTGGGAGATTTTACTAGGTTTATTTGTGAAGCACTTCATGGAGAAACAGTATGTTATCCAAATTTTTAACCCACCGAAAATTCCGAAACCGAAACTTTCTTAAGCCCCCTTAAACTCTTAGAAAATTACCCATAAACTACTATAAGTAGGTCTATACCTCAATTCATCATTTTGATACATCAGATTATTTTAATAGTAGTTACTGAGTTAACTGTGTTGATAATCAAATAGTAAGCCTAGGGCTTAATTGCTCCTTAGGAGGTCTACCTGGGCTGCGGCCTGCAGAGGCAGGGGAGTTTACCCGACGGGCTTTTCATGCTGGGAAATTGGATCTGACTGAAGTGGAGGGGTTGGGGGACCTCATCCATGCTGAAACAGAAGCTCAGAGGAGGCAAGCACTTCGGCAAATGGCAGGGGACCTGGGCCGCCTCTATAACGACTGGAGTCAGCAACTCAAGCGAGTATGTATCTAGCATCTGACAATGTAGGTAATCATTCAACTCAGTTTTGGAATGGTAGAATTATTTACAATTAATAATAGTACCATACTCTAAATTACATACTCATTGTTGGACCAAACTGTTAACTGTTCAGGCTGTTTTCAAATGTTAAAGCTATGCAAGCCATTTGATTGTCTTTGCCACTACTGTGAAAGTAATCTGGTCAAAATTGTGTATTCAGTGTCATTTTTAAAATTATTCTGGATTGTACCAAAATGATCAGATTTAAATGTTTGCTAAATAATTGCTGTTGTGTTTTTTTTGTTGAATCATTTCCTAAAAAAAAAAAAACAATAAATCTTGGTGAGATCAGAGATTTACATCCATCAAATACAGCATAATATAGATGAGCTGCTTGTAAACAGGTTATGCTTTTCTCGTCCATATAAAATGACTGAAGAATTTAGCTTGCGGAAATGTCCCATGTTGCAAAGCTGCAGAAGATAAATAGAACATAACTGTATGTGAATCATAAATAAAGAATAGTTTAGTGACAGTGTGACATCACTATGCATGTATCTGCACTTTGGATGAAGACCACTAAAGTTCAAGGATTCAGCGTCCCAGCAGATGGTGCAGTCTCTCTAAAACAAAATGTGTAGGTAGGATCATTAATGCACACTTTAACAAAATGTGTTTTAATGGCACATTTTATATAGAAATTACTTGGTATAGGATCTGATAATTCCGCAGATTCAGAATATTTTTTTGTAATTTTCTATTTTGTTTTTAGTTTTGTTGATGTTGTACATTAACTATATGAAGCTCTTGGCATGGGAACTCTCACACTGTGACGTTTCAGCAAAATATGCAGAGACGTTTATGGGATTGTTTATAGAATTTCAATGCACTTCCCATCCTTGTATGTATGTTAGTGCGTGTCTTTTGACTGTTTGTGTTTGAATGCTGGATGCCATGTGCAGAACTCTTCGATAGGTGAGGAGCAGAGATCAGGAGTCAGGAAATCCTGCCTTGGGTGTATGCCAGACTTAAGTCTAGTCAGGGTCTTCAGTGGCTGGACAATTGTGTGATCTTTCACAACACGTGCTAATGGAAAAGCACATTTTCAACACTCATTTTGAGTTGCAGCCAGAAGCCTGGCAAAAATCGTTTCCGTTCTGCCTCTTCATGGCCACCTGGCAGTGCCATTGTGCTTCCCCACAGTAGATTTGCAATTGTGTGATTTTGTCACACAACACTTGTTAGTCAGGCTAGTTATAGGTTTCTTTAAGCTAGATGTAGTAGTCAGCTTTACTCCTCCAAGATCTGCAATGCAAGATTCAATACAAAAGTTAACACTCCAGACAACTATCTGCATAATCACTCTAATAAACTTGCTCCAGGTACAGCGGTTTACACCCAAGCTGTTGGCCAGATAAACCCTGTAGGAATTCTCTTGCCATTTATATAAACCAACCCTTCGCTTTGGAGCAATAATTGCATATAATATGATGTTAATTGCATATAATGTGACCTTAATGTTAAGTGTAAAGACTATATTCAGGTGTACAGTTCATAGTGCCTGTTATCAAGCATCTCTGTTTAATTTAATTTCAGTTTCATTATTTGTTTCAGCTACCTGACACTATATCCAGTGAGTTAGCAAGTAAAGACTTTAACAGTCAGAAAGTTAGTTAGATGACTTAGCCACATCCCTGACATATGCGGTGTGACTTTTTTCCTTCAAATTGTATTTATAATGTGGTGGTCCTCATGGTTTAATTTACATCCTAACTGTTGTCGTTTGGATCAAGAAGTAGGTAAAATTACACAGCCCACTTTAAACTTGGGTTTGGGTTATCCACTTATTAAATCCACACATGTAAAGCTGTGACATTTGAGAGTTTGCCCATGCTCAAATAAATCATTGCTCAGTCAGTGTTTAGGGGCGAGCTTAGGGTTTTAAAGGGTAAGATGGCTTTATGGATGGCCTGAGCTATAACTGATGCATGCCTGGTGGTTAGGGAGTTGCCCTTGCGATCAGAAGGCCATGGGGTTGAATCCCAGGACAGCCAGTGGCACCACTGAGCAACCCTTGAACAGGGTTCACCCTCCCTGGGTGCTGCATCAGTGGCTGCCCACTGATTAAATGCAGATAAAGAATTGCACAGTGTTCACACTGTGTGCTGTGCTTTGTGTGTTCAGGGCCACTTCACTTACTTTACTTCCGGAGCGACTCACAGGTGAAAAAAATTTGGTGAAGTTTGCGCCTTTCTGCAAGATCTGCCCTGGGTGATTGCATAGTTTGTTGATATTGACCGTCAATATAGGTATTTGTCATAGGATATACTGGCCTCTGAAGTTGAACACAACTGTCTGATCTGGATCTTAGGACCTGCAGTAGATCTTTTCAAGCTGTGTTGATAAGTTTCTGCTATAGGTTATTTCACTGAGCATGCTTTGCTTAATGACTGCATTGCAATCATTGTGAAGCCCTAAAGATCAATGGCCGCCTAGTTTTTCTCTTTCTAATATTAGCCTTTTGACGGATTGTTTTTTTTAAATATATATATATATATATATATATGTATATGTGTGTGTGTATATATATATATATGTATATGTATATGTATGTGATTTTTATGAACTGAGAGCAGGCTAAGTCATGAATATAAGGGCTTGAAAAGAGCCCTCAGTACTTGCGATAATTTTGAGAAAAGAAAAGAAAAATGAAAAACATCTTCAAATGATTTAATTAAAGATTTATTGCATTTTTGTAGTTTTTCATTTTTTAAATTCTAATATTTATAATAGCTATTCTGCTGTCCTGTCATAACGGGTTAATATCCTGTTGATTTTGCATTTTACTAGTGAAATGTTTGTCTGAAAGGATGACTTATGACTTTTAATAAAGCTTGTTTGTTGTTTAATTGCAGTGCTTGGCGCATGTGGAGGCCTTCATTGACTTCAGTGAGGGTGAGCTCATAGAAGATGGAATCTTAAATCAAGGTATGTCTCCACCTCTGCATAAATGGAAAACAGCTGGGGGATTTTTCCCCGTAGTGCATTGTGGGTGCATTGTGCACTTCCTGTTTGCAACAGGATAAACACGCCACAGTGACTGCAAGGAATAATTATTGGAGTCAAAGTTGCTGAAATGTCAGTTTCCTCAAGGAAGTGGCAAGAAATTGCAACAGCTACAAGCTGAGTTCTTAGCCCTGTCCTGCCCAAGAACTGTCTTACCATTGTACTTAAGCTCATTACATTCTCTCATGCCAGAGGGCCCACTCTTCCATTCCTTACTCTAATAATTTTATAATAAAGTAATCATTTTGCACTGTTCCATGTAATTAATGAGTGATAATCCTTAGACTTTGGCCATACAAAGCAGCTGAAGCAGCCTTTCCCCTGCAGCTGTATGATGTGGTGCACATTGTGTTCATGTTTTGATGTGCTTCTCGAGAGAATTTAGGGATTTCATTTTGCGTCAAGGAACACATTTGTCACAGGCCATCTCCTTCCTCTGAGTGACATGAGCTCAGCGGTAGTGCCCAGTTAGAGGCTGCTCATGCAAACGGAAATTGGCTCCTTTCTTTATGGCTGAGACTCTAGGGCTTTGAACTGAATCCTGGTTTTGAAGATTTTGCTTGTCACATATCTAAACTCATTGTTCATGTCTTTCTTGTTTTTGAATAGGTGCAATTACTGACATTAGTTGTGCAGTGTTAGCCAAATCATACTGGTATCGGCAGATGATATTTTGAAGTTTGAATTATATTTACTGTACTATGGAAGAGCAAAAGCTTTAGTCAACACTGAAAATTCAGCAATTTATTAGTTTAGATTCATATCAATTTATACTGCATTTAGATCGCTATAGAATCAAATGTTAAATTTATTGTATATTATTTATGTGTATCAGTATCAGTATCTGTGCATGCAAATAATAGGATGCCTGCGTTAGTCCAGTTACCTGGTGCATCGCATATTACAGTTGTGGTTGAGGTGATGCTATTTAGTTAATGATGTGCTGAAGTTTGACCACAAAAACTCTTCTAAAGGATTATGCGAACTACGCTATGAAAAATAGTTTTGGCACTAGATAGAAAACAGATTTGCCACTAGATAGAAAACAGATTTCTAGTGGTTTTGCTGACATATACAGTTGATTTTCTGGCCTAGTTCACAGCATTGTTAACATCATCTTGATACACCTTCATCTTTCTCACAGCGTTAAAAACCCTCACTGAAATGTATCTTCAGCCCAAATAGATAAGTGCTTGCACTTCATTGACTTCCCAGTTGTTCGTTTGTATTTCCATTGTTGTTTTTTTGTGTGGACAAAAACATTTCAGCCAAGCAAAAAGCAGTGACGTGGGCAGTTTGGCTGCAGCCCACATTTGACCCTGCCATCAAGCAGAACCGTGACAGTACTGGTATGGCTTAGGTACAGGTCACTTTATTTGCAGTGGAAAAACATTTGCTCGCAGTACCGTATGGTTCCTTGTGCCAGTAAAAATGTGGCATTTGTTTTCCATCATTTTCATTAACTGCTTTGGTTAAAATTGTGTATATGTTGTATTTACTATGGATCGTAACTACACAGTATCAACAAATCGAATTCTCCGCTCAGACAGGAAGGGGTTAAAAAGGACAAAATGCTCAACAACAACATAAACAGCTGACCAATTGTAACTAAATTTTAACTAAAGTTAGCCACAGATTAGCTTTTAGCAGACATGTGCTGCCGGTGACTGTTTTTCTGACCCAGTGCCCTCCTTTTTATCCATGTAGTGGATGTAGCCATACCCCAGCTGCAGATGGAAATACAGAAGCATCTGTGTGATGAGAGGAGGGGGGAGCATCTCCGCAGTGGAGTGCAGGTGGTCATTGCTGGGTCCACCAATGCGGGCAAGAGCAGCCTATTTAATATACTGTGTAAGAGGTGGCTTATAACACTTATGTTTTTATTCTTTACTTGTGAACATTTTAGATTGATGAACTTTAACCTGATTGTAATTGTAATCATTCATTTGGATGATCTTAGATGGGCTTCCTGTTATGTCTTTATTAGTAATATTGAAACTGTAAGGCTAAGAAAAAATGAGCACCCTCTGTTTGCAAAAATGTTTCCTCACGCATCCTGCCATTGTTTTATCAAGTGGCTGTGTTTATCATCACCAATCGAGCTCCTGTTTTAGCACTTAATAGTAAACATTTCTGAGGCGTGATCTGAATGACTAACTGGTAGTTATTCATCCAGCATGGCCTTCTCCTGCCACAGTAACCCTGAAAAAGAGGATGGACTGCTTAGAAGTTGTGTAAAACTAGCTTACTGCTGACAGTAGCTCGGGAGATGCATTAATATGGATACGGCAGACTGAATCTTTAGCTGAACCTTAAAGGTAACAAAATGCCGTCAATCCTGAATAAAAGCATTCGCAGCCTTTGACTTTGATTAATTGTTTGGCAATTTTTCTTGCACTAAGCACATAAATTCGTTCTATTTTAAATACATTTTAAGTATATGCATATGAATTACTGAAAACAAACTCAATTGAATAATTCACAATTGAATTATTATCAATGTATATATTTTCCCCGTTTAAAAAATAATTGGGGAAAAATGTTTGTATCTTGGAGAATGGATTTGATAGCATAAAATTTAGGGGGTTCTGATTAGCATGAGAAAGACTGATGTATACAAACTGTCACAGTCCTGAATAAAAGTGAAGAATGTGAGCATATTGGAGGTTTATCTATAGCACTAGTAGATAACGGCTGAGCTTCCAGCATCTATGGCCACTAATAACAGTAGCAGAGAGTACTGGTTTCCTGCCCTGAGTGACCCGCATTCATCAGTTCTCAGATTTATTCCTGTTATTGTTTCCAATCCAGCTCAGACCTGTAGAGCTCAGCCTTTTCTGTGTTGGTATTAGAACATATTGTTCAACTGACTAGTACTGTACAGGTTATTCATTGAAAATAACGAGCTGTGAGTCCCCTCCTTCCCTCAACCTTTTACCCCAAGGCATTTGTATGGAATGTGCATGTGTTTTTAGATATGACAATGAGATAGGAGTGATACATATAGATTTTCACTCTACAGGTCAGCGTCCTGCTGCCATTGTATCTCCTATAGCAGGAACAACCAGAGATGTTGTGGAGACTTCTCTGGACATTGGCGGCTTTCCTGTTCTCTTGAGTGACACGGCGGGCCTGAGGGACGCAGGCGACTGTGTGGAGCAAGAGGGCGTTCGCCGCGCCCGTCAAATGTAGGCACCGCCTATGGGAATACGGGGAACAGTATAAATAGTACTGGGTTTAATTTAAATGCTATGACGTGCTTTACACTTTTTCATAAATTTAGCCCCAGGTACATTTCCTTTGTTTACGGAAAATGTACGAATACATATTGTAAACATAGGAGGTTATGCAATATCTGTATCATTGCCTGTCTGATTGTATAATGTTTTCCCAAAAAAAACAGGGGAAGGCACTTTTCACACACACATCTTGGACCACTGTTTCCACTGTTTATCTTTCTGTACATCATTAGCAAAGGGAAACACTCAAGTGTTTGTGGACGTCAGGGCATTTTTCTTGCACTTACTAAGCTTTGAGGAAGTGTGCGTCAATTTAGTGCGTTAAGACATCGCTTTTTTCCTGGCCAGAAAGGTCATAGGGTGGTATTTTGCTTCAGGAAGAGAATAAGCATCCTCTGAGAATAAGCATCCTCTGCTAACCCAGTCCGGGCTCTTCTCAGGGGGAATAAATCATTGCCACAGACATAGTGTCTCAGATTTGAATCATTGCATGCTCTAATTTTACATACAATGCTTTATTGAGACAAAGAAAGGAACCCTCCGTTTAACCTCTTAAATGAATAATTGAGCAAAACGTTCACACAGTTTTCCATTTAGCCTAGATGTAGTCAATCAGCTAAGACACTTTCCAAACCCTCTCAACCCACTCAAACTACACCCAGCTGTTCATTAATGTGGCACAGACTTGCCGATGTGATTTATTGTGAGCTATAAAATTAACAAAACATCAGTGTGTAGCCAAACATTGTGGGCAGCCGCCTTAACCCTCAATCTGTTTTCACTAATCACCTTATAAGTAGGAGTGCTAACCTAGAATCAGTTTTTGTGACAATAACCATCATAAATGCATAGTAATATAATCAAGACAGGTCCTCCTCAGACATGATTTGTGAAAAACAGCCTTGCTGTTGTCTGAAATGGCTACCTATAGTGGTGAGTGGTGACCTAAGATTTTAGAGAAACGATTAGGTTACTATTGAATTCTAGTCTGTGTTAACAAGGTTAGAGGCTCCAGTGCTAAACTAAAGGAGCAAAGTTTGGAACAGAACATGTCTTAACCAATTGACTACATCTAGAGAAAGTGGAAAATGATAGAAACTTGATTTAAGCTTCAAAATGATTGTGAGGAATGTAAAAGCCTCAACCTGTTAACAGGTCTATTAATATTAAGGGCTCAATTTTTCACTTATACCCGCTGTGTCAGGAATAAATTATATAATTACGTCATACAGTCATACTTCTGTCTGCAGGGTGGAGCTGGCAGACTTGACACTTGTGCTTTTGGACTCGACGCAACTTCCTCAAGAACCTCAGATGGTGTCCGGTTTCCTGAGTGAATACCTGAAGAACGTGCTGTCCAGTACAAAGGACTACAAGCAGCACTCTCTTCTAGTCCTTAACAAAAGTGACCTCCTCCCTAAAGAACACATCAGTACAATCCAAAAAGTAATTACACAGACATCTGATATGGCTCCGGGCAGCATTTTGTCATGCCATACCAGAGAAGGCCTGGAAGATTTCCTCACCTTAATGCAGGACAAACTAAAGACAATGTAAGTGTTACAGGCTGCTTGGGAAAATTAAAAAGTGATATAGAAAAATAATCTATACTTTTGTCTATTTTTATACATAGCTGTATGTAATACAAGTCTATTTGAGATCTCAGTGAGGCAATGTGTGATGGTTGCTAACTAAAAGGGGGGTTTGCTTCCATTACTTAATCTCCAGTGGAAGGGAATTTTTTTTTTTATATATCAAATATTTTATATCACTTTAATGCAAAGTCACCCCTTTTTTGTCTAAGGTGCGGAGACCCGCTGGCCGGAAGCCCAAGTCTGACACAGACTCGTCATCGAGCTCACCTGCAAGCGTGTGTGGATGCCTTGAATCAGTACTATGAGTACAGGGACATAGACCTGGCACTGGCAGCAGAGGGGTTGCGTTTAGGCCTCAGCAGCTTGGGTAGGATCACTGGCAAGGTTGGGGCTGAGGAAATCTTGGATGTGATTTTTAGAGACTTTTGCATTGGGAAATAACATTTGCAAATTAGTGCACTAGAATGTGTATTCATAGAATCATTAAAGTTTACTGATAACCTTACTGATAAGGTGACTAGTTTTCATGTTTTAAGTTTTCTTTAAAGAGGCCATATCATGACAGTTTGAACATATTGGTAATATTACAACATGCTATTCATCTCCTACTCATAAATGGAATATGGAAACGAATAATAATAATAATAATACATTTTATTTATAAGCGCCTTTCACGGCTCTCAAGGTCACTTTACAGAAGTTATAAAAGTTAGAGAATAGATATATTAAATTAAGTAGAGTTTATAATAATTTTTAAGAGTAAATTATGTTATAAAGAAATGTTTTAAGTCCTTTTTAAAGCAGACAGTGTTCTCCTCAGATGTTCAGGGAGGGTGTTAAGCACAGTTAGTTTAGGCCACTCTCCACGGATACGGCGGGCCAGCTGAATATCTTTAGGCATGATGGTGACTCTCTTGGCGTGGATGGCGTACAGGTTCGTGTCCTTGAGCAGACCCACCCAGTAAGCCTCACTGGCTTCCTGCAGGGCCATGACGGCGGAGCTCTGGTAGTGGAGGTCGGTCTTGAAGTCTGGAGCGATCTCACGCACCAGGCGCTGGAAGGGCAGCTTGCAGATCAGCAGCTCTGTGGATTATTGGTAACAGCGGATCTCTCTCGGAGCCACGGTGCCGGGCCTGTAACGGTGAGGTTTCTTCATGCCGCCGGTGGCCCGAGCGCTCTCACAAGCCGCCTTCGTGGCCACAGCTGCTTCCTGGGTGCCTTACCACCGGTGGATTTGCGGGCGGTCTGCTTTGTTCTCTCCATAGTTAAAAATAGTTCAAAAATAGTGAAAATAATAGTAAAATATATAGACAATACAATACTATGTATTGAAAGGACAAATATTTGCAATAAATCACAAAATTTGTAAAAATGCCAAATAAAAACATGCCAGACGGAGCTGCATCAGTCCCGCCAGCATTCCCGTATCCTAGCAACTAAGCCAGCAAAACAACATGCAAGTTCATTAGATCTGTCACACTACAGACGTTTGATTTCCACACAGGCTCGTTTTCTCAGACACACTTGGTTCAGCTCATGAGTGATCACAAGGCTTAGTAGATACTGTCAGCAAGGAAATCCAGCAAACTGTGTTGGAACACTGACCCTCTGGGTCTTGAGCTCACGTTCTAAGGGGTACAGAAATGTTTTTAAAAAAACAGTTAAATTGTTGTTTTGGCACACAAAACAACACAAGTTATAAATGGACTTCTGGAGAAAAAATAGTGTGTAGGATATGTCAAATATACACTGTCATCCAGGAGGAAATGTCATTCGGACATGCGGGGCTCTGGGCTGAGACCTGAGTTTCATTGGAGAAGATGAGTCAGGTGTCATCACAACTCTGGTAGGAGAAATCATGTGAGGATGTATCACCACCAAGAGTGAGTGTATAAGGAAAAGAGAAAAGGGCCAAGTACCGACCCCTTTGGGAACACCAGTGGTAAGTCTTTGTAGGACAGACATAGATTCTTTCCATGATACTTGGTGACTGTGACCCTCAAGCTAGGACACAGTCCATTTCCGCAGAACATGCTGCTTTAAATCCAGGCTGGTCAAAATAGGTTGAGCTGGTTATATACAGCATGCTCCAGAACTTAAGAGAGGAAGGAGGAATTAAATACTGGTCTGTAATTGTCAGTTAACATTTCCATGGAGCCATCCATTATGTGAGCAATATAAGGGAGCATACAGTATCTGAGGATATGGTCAGCCATTACATTAAACCACTGACAGCTATAGTGAATAATGTAGATCGTCTTGTTACAGTGGCACCTGTAAAGGGATGGGGTGTATTAGGCAGTAAGTTAAAAGTCAGTTCTTGAAGTTGATGTGTGTGGAAGCAGGAAAAATGGGACAGCAATCTGAGTGTCTTTCACAAATGCCAAGCTGATTGATAGACAGCTATGTCATGACATCTCCAAACTAGCAGGTCTTGTGGGGTGTTCCCAGTATGCACGGGATACCAAAAGGACAACCAGTGATCTGGTGAGTCGTAGACAACCAAGGCTTATTGATGCACTTGGGTAGCAAAGACTAGCCAGTCTGATCTGATCCTACAGAAGAGCAAATATAGCACAAATTGTTGAAAAATTTAATGCTGGTTATGATGGAAAGGGTTCAGAGCACAAATTGTATCACAGCTTACTGTCTATGGGGCTGTGTAGCCCCAGACCTGTCAGCATGCCCATGCTGACCCCTGCCCATCACTGAAATTCTTATAATGGGTACATGAGCATCAGGACTGGACCATGTGGCAGTGGAAGAAGGTGGCCTGGTCTGATGGATCAAATTTTCTTGTACGCCATGTAGACAGCCAGGAATATTTGTCACTTACACGAGGAAGAGATGGCGTCAGAATGTGCTATGGGATGAAGGCAAGCTGGTGGATGGGCTGTAATCTTCTGGGGAATGTTCTGGGGAATGTTCTGACCTTGGGACCTGCATTCATCTGAACTTTTCTTTGTCATGTACCACCTGCCTAAACATTGCTGAAGATCAAGTACACCCCATCATTGTAACGGTATTCCATAATAGTAGTGCCTTTTTCAGCAAGATAATATACCATGTTGCACTGCAAAAATGATTCAGGAATGGTTTGAGGAACATGATAAAGAGTTCGAGGTGTTGACTTGATTTCCAAATTCCCCAGATCTCAATCCCATCTACCATGTGTGGAATGTGTTGGTCTGATTCATAGAGGCCCCACCTCACAACTTAAACGATCACAGTACCACAGCACACCATCAGAAGCCTAGTTGAGAGTATATCTCAACGGATCAGAGTTACATGACATAAAAAAACTTTTCATCTCACCTGAGATAAACCTCCATAAACATTTATAATGGTGAATTGATATTACATTTAACTGCCTTTATGACAACTGATGCTCATGAACCCATGCAGCCTTGCAAATACTGGCCTGAATTGTTACAAGGAATATTTTATTTTTTATGTTTATGAGTTCACATAAAAGATAGAAGCGGTTTAGTTCCTAAACATCAAGAAATATGATGTTGAGTGTAAGTGAAATTCTTTTCACCTGTGGAAGGGAGACCTTATTTCTAGCCAGTTTTCAGCATTAAGTTAAAATGCTGACGGTACTTTCCTGAACTAACTGAACGCTCTAAAGGATTTCTTGGCTCTGTAGGAAGAAGACAGTCTAAAAGCAGTCCCCACTGGCCTTTGTTCTCCTGTCAGTTTGACCTTCATTTAAATATTTATGTTCTTCTGTTGAACTCTTCACCCTCTCTGATGGCGTTGCCTTGTGTGCAGCAGAAAGGAGCTTGACACAGCATGCCGTACCCTTACCTCTTCCTACTATTCATCTCAATGACGTCATGCAGCCCATGGCTGTCTGCTTGCCTTGCAGAGGTTATAAAGGTCCCACAAATCACACCGAGCCAAGCAATTTCACTTCACATAGTCTGCACTGTGCTCTGATTTATAAAGCAGATGGCCTCCTGACTAGCACTGAAAGGTAATCATCTAAAACAAAGGATAAGATGTCCTTTTGCACTTGCTTGTCTTAAGAAAGCTCTGTAAAAATGTTTTTTTGTCAATATTACAGAAAATGTTACTTTTAAGAAAAACAGTTCTGATGGAAATTTTTCTCCATTCCTTTTTACATTTCTACTGTTATTTACAGTTCATATCAATTGCACCAGTCCTTCTTTAAAATGTTTCTTTTGGCAGCATTCACCAAGCAAAATACAGCACAGTGAAAGCCACAGTAAGTTCACTGAGGTAGTAAGTTTTCTTGGCTGTTGCGGTTTATGTGTGTAGTACTGTTATGTCTTCCAGTGCTGATTAGATATACTGTATAAAAAGGGGGATTTTCTCAAAATTTGTGACTTGTCTACATAATAAAATGGTTCATTTATTTATAATAATCCATTCCTGGTGAAAAGGTACATGCCAGCATGGTTAGGCATAATAGCCCCATGAAAAACTTTGTTTTTAGATTTTCACTATTTCACTATCATCAGCATTCCATATAAAAATGCAAAAGATACATCTAGGTTCACTTCTTGTTTTAGAAGAAGTGACTATATTTGCATTGCGACATCCCATCTTTCCCATTAAACCTTTTCCAGAAATGGCTTCATTGTCAGCCACCCAACACACATTAAAGCAGCTACAATAAAAATATTGATTTGAAGTAATGTTTTTTTGCATGATTAGAAGTTTTTTTTTTTCGGGTTTTATTTCGTTAATTGAATGTTATATTTTATTTAGAAATGTCTGTCCTCAAGCATGTCAGTCTTCAGAATCTATCAGATGTGGAGGTGTTAAAGCTGTGTAAAATTTCTTGGTATTACATAAATGATACATTTGTGGGTGGGAGGCTCTGTTTTGGTATTTTTGGGTTATTGATTAACCCGCATAACACTATTAGTTAAAAAACAATAGAGGATTAGGTCATAAGTAGAAAATGATTTGATACTTTATTGCGACATTTATGAGTCACGAGTCAGTGCAAAGTAGAAGCGAGACACAGCAAAGCCAGACTGTTCAGGAAATTACAAATAACACAACGACTGAATCTGATCATACAACTGAAACAAATGAAACAAATTAAATATTTAAAAAAAAACCCCAGAGAAAATCATACAGTGTAACACCTCCTTTTATTTGAGGCCAGAGCTTTACAAAGCCTGTATGTTAAGCTTGACCGATAAAAACTATACAGTTATTGTACTACATAACTAAAGTTTGCAGTTTATTTAACATTTACTTAACATATTTAACAAAGCTCACAGTGAGGTTTTTTTGGGGTTATGTAGACAATTTTCACAAGTCACAGAGAATATCATAAAAAAATGAGGCAGATGAAGCTGTGGTGCTTTTGTTGTGGTAGTTGTTATTCATCCAGGATTTTGATCCCCATTTTTTTTACTTTTTTTTTTTTTTTTATCGTACATGTAAAATGACATGAGACACTCAAATGAGCAAGTGAGGCTCCCTGTCACGTTCTGTATTAGTGACAGTTTTCACTTTCAAAATGTTCCAGATGCATAATACATAAATACAGGTGATGCATACAACTTATTCTGTTACCTGTACACTTGATCTGTTGTTTCTGTCACTGTATTATTTACAAATGATCACAGGCCAAAATTTCAGTTCACCTTTTCACTAAAAGGCCATGAAAATCACCACCCCTGCAAAATCACAAACCTTCAGCTCTTCTTAGACTGTCCATAGACAGGAGCAGACTGTCGCTCACCTGACCTGTGCAAGAAGTGAAAACATCATTGAGGACATGATAACAAATAAGTCTCAAATCATCTCAAACGAATCAGTTTTATAGATAATACAATTATTATACCGAAATAATAATCTTGATTAGCTTTAAACGCTTTTCCCATTGTGATATGATACTTGATGTGATGCTAAGATTCTCAAAATCTGATATTTTGTTTACTTCTTTGTAGTTTTAAATGGTAAAAAACTGTACAGTTTGAAGATATACAAAAACCAAAGCAACTGTTAAGATTGGCATAAATGTACCTTGGGTGTTTGACTGCCGCCTGGTAGACTTTGTCCTGCAGGACTTGCTCCAGGTAAGATCCCGCCTGTCCTGCCTTGATGTCCAAAGAGCATCGGAGAGTCCAGTCCAGGGGGTTTTGACATTGAGGGCTGTATGAGCTGTAATACCAAAGTGATGACCATAGGTGACTTGAAGGAAGGAATTGTAAAACCATACTCTCTTAACAGCAGACAGTAAGTTTTGGGGTTTATGTGTGTAGTACTGTTATGTCTTCCAGTGCTGATTAGATATACTGTATAAAAAGGGGGATTTTCTCAAAATTTGTGATTTGTCTACATAATAAAATGGTTCATTTATTTATTATAATCCATTCCTGGTGAAGAGGTACATGCCAGCATGGTTAGGCATAATAGCCCCATGAAAAACTGTGTTTAGATTTACCACTATTTCACTATCATCAGCATTCCATATAAAAATGCAAAAGATACATTCAGGTTCACTTCTTGTTTTAGAAGAAGTGACTATATTTGCATTGCGACATCCCATCTCTCGCATTTCCAACTGTGCACCACACATTAACCCTTTCCAGAAATGGCTTCATTGTCTGCCAACCAAAACACACTAAAGCAGCTGCATACAAAAACCAAAGCAACTGTTAAGATTGGCATAAATGTACCTTGGGTGTTTGACTGCCGCCTGGTAGACTTTGTCCTGCAGGACTTGCTCCAGGTAAGATCCCGCCTGTCCTGCCTTGATGTCCAAAGAGCATCGGAGAGTCTAGTCCAGGGGGTTTTGACATTGAGGGCTGTATGAGCTGTAATAACAAAGTGATGACCATAGGTGACTTGAAGGAAGAAATTGTAAAACCATACTCTCTTAACAGCAGACAGTAAGTTTTCTTGGCTGTTGCGGTTTATGTGTGTAGTACTGTTATGTCTTCAAGTGCTGATTAGATATACTGTATAAAAAGGGGGATTTTCTCAAAATTTGTGATTTGTCTACATAATAAAATGGTTCATTTATTTATTATAATCCATTCCTGGTGAAGAGGTACATGCCAGCATTGTTAGTCATAATAGCCCCATGAAAAACTTTGTTTTTAGATTTACCACTATTTCACTATCATCAGCATTCCATATAAAAATGCAAAAGATGAATCTAGGTTCACTTCTAGTTTCAGAAGAAGTGACTATATTTGCATTGCGACATCCTATCTTTCGCATTGCCAACACTGTACCACACATTAACCCTTTCCAGAAATGGCTTCATTGTCTGCCAACCAACACACACTAAAGCAGCTACATACAAAAACCAAAGCAACTGTTAAGATTGGCATAAATGTACCTTGGGTGTTTGACTGCCGCCTGGTAGACTTTGTCCTGCAGGACTTGCTCCAGGTAAGATCCCGCCTGTCCTGCCTTGATGTCCAAAGAGCATCGGAGAGTCTAGTCCAGGGGGTTTTGGCATTGGGGGCTGTATGAGCTGTAATAACAAAGTGATGACCATAGGTGACTTGAAGGAAGAAATTGTAAAACCATACTCTTATAACAGCAGACAGACATCTCTGACATTATCGTTTTCCAGTTTCAGAGGTCAAAGATCCATAGGCTTCCTTACCTTTGGTCCACACATGGTCTCCAGTCGTTGCTTTTCCTGCAACAGTTGTCTCTGGGCCAGCAGTAGAGGCTCCACCAGTTTGTCCTGTGTCTCCTGGGCCTCCGTCACCATCTTCCTGCATCGTTCAGTTTCTTGGGTGCGGCTCTGGCTGCACTGCTGCAGATCTGAAGTCAGGCGTCTGTTCTGCACCTCTAGATGGCTGCTCTTGGCGTGGAGGTTCGAGACTTTGTCACCAACAACGTTTAAGTAACTTTGGAACTTGCTCTCCACTTGCCTGGACAGGTTGGTGCAGTTGGCTTGGATCCTCTCCATCTGTTCCTGCTGCTTGGAACATGTGAGGAGGAAGGTGAAACTGTCGGGAAAGAGGTTGTCGATTTTTGCCAAAAAGGCCGTGGTAACGGTCTGAATACCCTGCAGAGATGACACAAAGTCCTCTTTGCACGTCTTTCTGTAAAGTTGAAGCTCGGAGGCCAGGTCCTCTTTTTCTTGCTGCAGCTGCATTACGGAGATATCGTGCTTGGTTTTCTCTTTGGCCGCACGTTCCAGTTCAAGCTTAAGGTTGTACACCGTTTGAGTGAAATTGTTCTGGAGATATGTATACAGAGCTTTCTGGTGGTCCAAAGCAGTCTGTACACTTTTGAGGTGTGCTGCAGAAGAGAATGTTCAGCATTAGATTAACACAAACAAGATTAGCTCACATTACTTAATTATTTATGCCAAATAGTTATTTCGCTTCTGTAGTGTTGGCTCCTAATCAGAGATCTATCAAATAAATTACCGCTTGAAGTGCTTGAAGCGCTTGAAGTGCAGGGGACTACTGGAGCCATGCGAGGTGTTGGTGGTTTACTTGCACTGCAAAGGAGCTACAGTGAACAGAAAAGGCAAGCAAGTGAATTTCATGACCACCAAACAATTTCTTTGTTCTCTCAACTTTTCTGCTCTGGAACTGTTACATCAGTAATTCACTAAAGATCAAAAACAGAATTGAAGGAAGACTTACAAGTGCATGCATATTTTTTGTATTATTTGCTTTGGCGGCATCTAACTCGGCTGTGAGCTTTATCAGCTTTTTGTCTGCTAGGTCCTTCTCTGTTGTCTTCGTCTTAAGTGAGCTGGAGAGCATGGCGTTGTTCTTTTTCAGCTCTGTGTTGTTCTTCCACAGCTTGTTGACAGACTCCTCCAGGTCCTCCAACCTCATCTCCTCAGGAGTCTTCTCAGATTGTCCATACACCAAGAGGAGCACCAGGCTGACGATGATGAGCGACTGTATTAGTGAAGAGAAGAAGAAAATGATCCGCAGATAATAGCCACAGCTTTTCTCCTTGGATTTGCGAATGACCTTCTTCTCCAGGGCAACTTTGGGACGGTTATAGCTGTTGTTGTACATCTCTGCCAGAATTCAAGCTGTCTTGCTGTATGATTGCACACTTGTTGCCTGAAGGCTCAAATCTCTAAAAATCTAAGAGGCAACCCGCACTTGCAGCGCCCTGCTTCAATAAGTACTTCCCACCAGCACTTGATAACATCAACTAAGACCAAGACCAGTAAACACTAGGTGGTACTGCATCACTCTGGTGCTTATATATGCCGGCACATGCTTCCTGCAAAGCAGCTTTTTCCTGACCCTCCTCCTCGCACGTCTCCAGAGAATATGTGTACTTCATACTGGGCGGTGGAGGTTAGCAGAGAAGGAGACCCTCCCTCAACACTTTGCCTTTTCACATCACTTTCAGGGGTCTGAACAGCTAGAACTAGTGAAACAATGTTATAACACACTCTAAATATGATCAGCATTCCAAAGTTTTATCACTTCACTGCATGATCTGACATACCTCCCATTCTGGACAAAATTCTGTGGTCTGGCCATCAGTGTCTCTGTTCTAAGCTGTGAAATAAACGTTCACAAGGTAGCCTGAGCCAGTTAAATCTTATTAGTGTTTGGTAACCCTGTTTGAGTGGGGGCAGTTCAGTTCCTCAGCATTGATTCGGGTTCTTATTAGTTAACTTAATTAATATTGAACAGTTTTTAGCACTGGTCCAGTCCATTAACATCGATTCAGCGTTACTTCATTAACATTTGGTTTCTTATCGGTTCAGTACATTAATATTCTTTTCAATTACTTGAGGGTACACTCCAGCCAAAATAAAAAAATGTTGCCATTGTAACCCTCTTATGGTGGTGTGTCTAAAGGAAGGAGGAACTTTAGAAAAACATTAGCTGCTTTGGTGTGTGTGGTTTTTTTTTTTTTTTTTTTTTCCCCCATTAACTGGTGAATGCAGAAGATATCATTACTACTTTCCACTGGCACAAGGAAGCTCTCAGTACCGGCCATAGTTTTTTACTGCTCACCTAAATGAGTTAATAAATTAATTAATTGAATTTAATAATAATAATAAAAAAAAACCATTGGAAATACAAACTAACAACAGGGAAGCCGACGAAGTACAAGTGCTACTATCTGTTTGGGCCGAAGATAAATTTCAGTGTGAGTTTAATATGACAGCTAACACATTTATCTTTAACAGTGTTGAGAAACGCAAGGGTCCAGACCATCGCAAACAAATAAGATGGCATGGCTGAAGAATGCTGAGGAAAAAAAAATGAACTCAAGACTATAAATAGTAAAAGACCACAATAACAAAAGCAGCTCTGACAGAAAAAGACTCCATGGACGCCAGCTGGCCGTAAACTGCGGGGAGAGAATTGTGGCACTGATATGTCAGAAACACCTTTATCGGGCTGAGATATACTGGAAAATTAAACCGCACTGCAAGTTCCATGCCATCGCAGCACAGTTTAGGTACAGCGCGGTTCCTGTATGACTATGGAAAAGTGCCTTTATTGTAGGCCTTATTGTAGTCATGCAGCTATCATAAGTGCCTTCAAATCATCATTGTAATTGAGAGAACGGATTACTCAAATGAGTTTGTCTTCTTTTTTCTGGCTGAAAGGGTAAAGAACTTGTTCATTTTGTGCTGAATAAAGATGGAATCGCTGTTACTATGATTTTGTTTAAAGAGTATTCCACTAATGCTTGCTTAGTTACATTTACTAGCCTTTAGCTCAGTAATCTAGGCTAGTAGTCTGGACGGGTGGACAGCACAGGGATTCCCAGTGGTTTTATGATGTATTTGTGTATTGTTGAATACTGCATACCAGGTCAAATTATATATTTAACACCTAGTTCTAGGACAGATGGTAACTTTAATGTATTTTTTTCTATATTCAATCAGT
Organism: Alestes dentex; assembly: GCA_037576975.1. Taxonomy (NCBI): domain Eukaryota; kingdom Metazoa; phylum Chordata; class Actinopteri; order Characiformes; family Alestidae; genus Alestes; species Alestes dentex. Next base: position 14,028,507 of record JBBIGA010000038.1, read on the forward strand.
TCATTAACATTTTTAAAACCTGGGTTCTCTCGCATTTGCTCAAGGCTCCATTTGCTCAAGGCTCCATTTGCGCAAGTTGTATCTGCAACAGCTTTGGACCTTTTTCTCCTAGATTGCGACCTTTTCTCAACCTGGTCCTGATGCTGCCCAAAAAAAGCAACTTTAGGGCAAATCACAAACCCCATGCAACAATTCATGAACACAGGTGACGAAAACAAGCCATCTCCACTCTGTTTCCTGCAGCCACTGCGGAGGCTATCGGTGGAATGAACAGGCACAACAATGGTGACCTGTCGTCCTTTTTGAAGGCCTGAATAACAAATATTCCCAACAGTGCATGAGGCAGCGCACATGTTTGATCCTCCACGTTCTTGTTTGCAGCGATGACGTTCGGAGCTGGCCCTCCTGTCTGGGAGGGGTGTGAAAAGGGAAAATAACGAAAGCCAGGGGTTTTCCTGCAGCCTATTGTCTTCTCTCCAATCTATCATCAGCGGAAGGTGTAATTTATAGGAGCACTTTAAAATGACAGAAAGCGAGTGAAGGGTCCTCGCAGATCGCAGACGAATTTTAAGGCAAAAACAGGAAGATGGACCTGTGAAAAGGATTTGTAGGTGTTAAGAGTGTGCTAATTTTTTGTATTTGTCTTGGCAATGATGGTTAGCATGAGATCTGGGATGTTTTGGCACCCCTGGTCAAATGACGTGAAGTGAAATAAGTAGATATCCTCTACAGAGAACACATGCCTGCAGATTTGAACACGCAATCATCATCAATTTAGCGAATTTACCATACTGGGAAAGCAAGTGATAAAATGTGGTCTGTGCAAAAGTTATGTCACATTTATTTTGTTTAAGTTAAATTCGGCAGGTAAACAGAAACTCTGCACTAAAATAAAATGTGTTGTCTACAGATGTGTTCCTACTTTCACAGAAATGACAAACCTGTAATTTAAGCAGGGGACTCAAAACCTTGGCTTAAGTCTGTATGTAAACTGTGAGTAGAGCCACCTTGACATTTATTCACCTATAAAATTGAACCAAAATGACTGAGCAGTTATTGTGCTACAATTTAATGCCATTCAAATGAATGGTAAAGATCTTGCAACTGTTTATTTTTTACAGCATTAGGGGATAGAAGTGTGCTTGTAGTTACATTGTAAATAAGAATATAAATATGCTAACTAGGTCAGACAGCCATGTAGGCTGTTTACATACATCCCATTGTGTACTAAGCATAGCACACAATGAGGGCTCGCCTTGTCTTGCCTGTGCATATGGAGTGAGAGGTCAGCTTTGCCAAGGACGTGAGCTCGGTACAGGCCTGCCCGGCTGTACTTCTGAGAAAAAAGGAGGTTGCTTACGGTAGAGACTAATGATTATTGGCTTAGAATAAGGAAATGATAGCCAGCATTAATGCAACTATAAAATCTCTTCCGACAATTATTTTGTGACCCGTGGACTTGGTAGTTTTAAATAGCAGGATGCAACTTCAAAGATGAGTGGAGTTGTTGTTTACATGCAGGTAGCACATTACAAAAAGTTCAAAAGCAATCACATCCAGTTCCTGCAAAATACGGGTAGGTTATAGACTTCAGTGGACGTGCGGGTGAAGGGGAAATTCAATAGAATATGCAATGATTTAATAAGGATATATTGTTTTATAATATACATAATTGCCTAAATATGTGCATGGTCCAAGAGTGAAGAAACCACTTCAAATTAATATTTATATTTCTACTAGTATTACTTTTAAGGGACGCAAAATCTGTCAGTTTAACTGGTAGAGAGAGCGTTCAGTATGTGGATCACTCAGTGCTAAAATGCTTTCTGGAATTCAGGTATGAGGGCTTTATTCTCAAATATTTTAATGTATGGTATAAGTTGCCTGCAATAGGACCTAAATATATATATTTAAAAAAAGATTAAAATGTGAGTGGTAGTATGTAACCATGTGAAAAGGCTTTTTGCTACAAATGTCTAAGTATAAAAGGTAATATTGATTCCAAATTCTGTACATGCATTTCCATGCAAACCACATGCAGTTCAGGTCAGACATTGTCCACCTGGGATTCATCATTATCTCTTTTTGGCCGTACATTAAGAGAAGGAATATAGTCATTTTATTTTTTTAACCTCTCTTGACTCACCTGACACAGAAAACTAGTGTTATGTGAGTGTTAACATATACAAAGAGGACAATAACCCTGAAAAAAAAAAAAAAAAAAACTCCACAAACACCCCATTTACCAAAACGAAAACTGTCAGAAGACTTGCCCTCATATTATCTGTTCAAAGCAAAGAGACTGTGAAAGGCTACAGTGTCCCTGTTTTATTCTACAACAGATTAGCTCAATGTATATCCCTTTACTCCATACATTTCTTATTGTTACAATTGGACACACACATGTATTTTTGGTGGGATACTTCTGATGGCTTTCCTATATGGCAATGGCATCTGATAATGGAAATGTGTGTGATGTATGTATATGTTTATGAGTGCATACAATTATGAACTGTATCAATCAGTACGTATGATGAGAGTAAACTAATACACTTGCTGTAGGGCGTAGCAATATTCACCATCCAGACATAAAAAACATCACTTCTAAATACTTTTAAGAATACACAAAGGTACATTACAGTCATTCTAATGATGAAACCATCCGCTTGGAATGTTAAAAATGAAAATAGCAGTGTCCAGTGCATCCACTGGAAGTGTTTTCATACAGTCCCATTTTATGCATTTCAGAAATTTCACTGACACACTGGTGCTATATAGCAACAGTTACATCATTTTATATAAAGCCCATAAAATTTAATCCAACTTTTTTGAAGAAAAAGAAATTGTAACCTCTCAGAAACGGTGTTTCTTGCGTATGAATATTAAATTATATGCACAGTTTGAGAGGGCTTCAGTAGCCTGGTCTCACCATGTGATGTGTGTGAATAAAGTACACACTGAAACAGGAAGGCTTTAGATATCATTTTACTCAGTTTATTAAAAGAAAAAAGTACGCAAACATTTTTCATAATTTATTTCCCCTTTAAAATACTGTTTAAAGACCTGGTCTGATTTGCTTTCGTCTAATCCGTCTAAGCAACAGGTCTCTAATTGATTATGCCATATTCTTTAATGTAGAATCCACACTACATTATGCATTCTGCTTGTCAGTGTCAATGTCTGTACCCTTTAACCAGTTAATATTTAGGGCTGAAACTGCAGGTCAAAAAAAAATGTGTTTTTTTTTTTTGCAAAGTCATGGGTTGAGGGCTTCTATATCAAGGTTCATGGCTGTTTCGTTGAAAAACAATGGAAGTTTACTCCATTTACCAGTGAACAAAGAAAAGATTACAAGAAACAAGAGCATAAACAACACAAAACAAGTAGACAAGTACTGAGATGAACCGATAATAAAAAATGTTTAAAAGTCAAAGAACGTCTATAGCAGTCCACAGGCACAGATCCTTTCATTCAAATGATTCACCTCATTAAAAGTCTTTCTTTAGCTTACTCTTCCTTCAGTGTTCTTTCAGGACACACCAGGCTGGTCTGCAAAACGGCACACTGTTCCTTCACGTCCAGACCTCATCTGCGTTGTGCTACAGTAGTGTATCAACGCCAGTCCTGGAGAAATCCTTTCTCCCTGCTGCAACACCCCAGTTCAGCTGAGGAGGGGTTAATTAATTATCTGATTAGTTGGAATGCGTTTGTTAGAGCAGGGAAAACACCAAAACAATCATTACAGGGCTATTCCAGTATCATGACTTAGTATCTACTCTAAACTGTTGCCTCAATCTCTTGTGGATCATCGCCCTCTAGCAGGCTGTAGGAGGCATGGCTCTGGAAGGGCCTCTGCAGTGGGTGGCAGAGCAGTTTAGCCATGCAGTTGTAAAGCTCGATGGCAGGGCCACACAGCGACACTTCAAAGCGGTAGCACATCCCTTTAGAGTCCAAATTAGAGAAGGATGCATATATATCCTGCAGAGACAACACAGAGCATAAAGATCGAATGAACTCCCACTCAAAACTCCGCACACTTAAAATTGGTAATTTTTAACATAATGCTACTGATCTGAAAGTGGCAGCACAACAGCACTGATCACCTAAAATAATATTCAAATATTCAACAGTCAAGCAAAACACCGTCCACATGACCAACATTTAAAAGTACAGTTAAGTTTAGATTTGAATTCAAAATGTTTAATCCCACAGATAGACTCTACCATTCCACCACTTACATACAACCAGTGAAATCCTACGTTTGTTAAAGATTGCTGTGGGGTTTGAACTGCAACCTTCTGCTGGGCACTTTATCACTTAACCATTATACCAAAGACTCCATAGTCAAATAATCACTGATGGACTTTTAGGTCATAGGAACTCTTACAGCCATAATGTGCAAAAATGTCAACTTGTTACTTGCAGATTCCACTAGTAGATTGTTACTAGACCAGCCTTGAACTGATATGATGAATATCCACAGACTAGTTGGGCATATTTCACAAGCAGGAAAGTTTATTGATCCCAAAGGAAACTGCTAAAGCTCTTAACAGTTGCAGAAAAGAAAAAGGTTTTCAGAACATTTATTTTGCAGAATTTTCAGGCTCAGTTCACTGCATGAAAATAAAATGATTCCCCTCAGGACTCAATCGATGTAAATTTTCTTAGGGCATTAGAGAATGCCTGCATGTACACACTATTAAAATTATATAACAATTGACCAATGTTACGAATGCCAAATGCTCAGTTAACTTTAACTGGCTTAAATATTTGAATCATGGAGTTATCCTTAACATCTCTTATGTAGAGTGGCTATGTCTTATAATGAGGCAGTATGCAATTTATCTGGATTACTTGTTTAAACAGTGGATAAACAGTTCTTTGTGTTTTATGGCAGTCCCTAATTGGCACCAACATTGGTGGACTACCTTAAAATCATGTGATGTGTACCCATGTTAAGCTGCATGGGAAATGGTAAAAGTAATAACCAGCTGTAGGCATTCAGACATTTTAGCCAGGTATATTTCAAGTTAGAAGGACTAATGAGCATATGGTGACCATATTGTTTATTTCAATATGTTGTTGATATTTTTCACAATACAATATTCAGGCTCCTGAGATTGTATTGAGATCCCTACCTTAATGTTTAGGGAAAAAATTACTAGTTATCATAAAATGGTTTGCCATTTTATGCAAATTTGAGCCAATTTCTGTGGGAGGAGCTTAATGGTCCAAATTGCAAATTGGTTTCTCTAAGCAGTAGAGTTCTGGAGTTATGGACAAAAACACAAACAGCTTCACTGTAGTGCTACCATCAGGCCTAATCGGATCCCCAAGTACTGGTGGGCATACAGCACCTCTCCTCAAAATTTGGTGTTTCTATGACTTTCCACTGTTTTGACAGAGAATCAGAATAAAATAAGAAGACAAATCATTTCAACAAGTCTAAAGCACCTTTAGAGCTTGGACCCCTAATCAAATATGTGCTCTTATATCTTGGCCAAAACTAAATTCTCAGGTTATTTTCAAATGCCTCAATCCACTATTGTTTGTATTTTTAAATGTCCGCATTGTTGAAACACTGCCTCCAGTTACGTGTGTATATTAACAAGAGCCCTTAAGTGTACAAAATTAAATCAGATTTTGAAATACTTGTTAATTAATGATGCATTTACTCTTCTAGTATTTATAGCACAGTATGTAAGCAAGCAAAGCAAGTTAATGAGGGAAAGATGCTGGAAATAAATTACCCTCCAGCTGTTGTCATCCACTTGCTCGTCTGCTCCATTATGAAGGTAAATAACGTCAAAGAAGAAATATGGGGAGCGCAGCATTTTCTGGAGAAAAGACAACAAGTCACATAGTCTAGAACAGTTTTCAACCAACCCTCCTTCTGGAGGTCTACTTTATCTACACAGTTTAATTCAATACTATATCTAACATACTGTTAGATATACTAATGCATTTGAGCCAGCGATCAAGAACCCAGAAAGAACTAGGCTGGAGCAGGAGTGGTTGAAATTAGACTTTTAAAAAAAGTAGGTCTCTAGGACCAGTTAAATAATTTAGTAAAAATCCCACCATGCCAACTCTAAAGCTTAAAAAAACCTGACTAGCACAAGTGTGCTTACTCACACTGACAGCATCAGATGGACTGAACTGTAGTTGGCCAGCATGCCGACTGTAGATGAGGAGAGTTCGAACCACAAACGGAGGTGGAATCGTCTGAACATTGTCCATCAGAGGAAGTTCAATCTTCTGAAGACTATACGCAGAAGCAGATGTTTTAGAGCATGTAATAACACAAAACCAGGCTTTCATTGTGCTTTCTTTAATAATTTTATATCACACAATAAAAACTTACATTACATTGAGAAGATCTTCCAGGTCTAGGTTACAATGTTAAGGGATATGACAAAATGACATCTTTCTTCAACATACAATATCATGCCTTTCTATCTTGTTCAGCTTAGCTCCAGTGGAGCAGCTGATCCAATAATTCTGGCTGTTACTGACACAGAAAGGATACTGAAGGATTCACAGACATTAGTTTCCAGGTCATACAAACAGCTGCATAACTCCCGTGGGTCTGAAGTGAAGCCTGATAACTGTACGAAATCAGTTCAAAGGTACATTCAGCTACAGTTGGTATACAAATTGTCAGAATGGTGCCAAATACGCCAAAATACTCACCCATAGGGCATCATCATTGACCACCACCAAAGCAAACTCGTGTCTTTTGTCTATTTTATGCTTAGTTCTCACAAACATCTCGATCATCTTCTGGGAGATATTGAGAGCGTTTGTCTTGGATCTGAGGATGACCAAAGCAGTGTTAACCAACTATAGGTACAGGAACTTGAAACATCCAGATTTCTGTTGAACTGTAGAAAGAAATGCACCAGATTGATGCGTTTTACCCGTTAAAGGATTCCAGTTTCTGCAACGACATCTCCTCTGATAAATCCAAACAGATGATCTGATTGAGAGATAAAATACACCCCATGACCACAAAGGCTTTAAACTAAAAGCAACTCATAAGTGCTTTCAAATTTACTCATGCGTCACAAGCACTTTTTAGACTAGGCAGGCTTTCCAGAAGTATCTGGAAAATGCCTGTAATGTTTATGATCCATTTGCATGGTACAAGAAATCTGTGTATGCATTACAGAGGTGAGAATGTCCACCTTTTTATACGATTATTAAGGCATTGTCATCACACTGAAAAATGTGAAAAAGCTTTTCTGATTCCAGTCATGCATCTCTAAGGTAAATGCTTCCTTGAATCCCCTGATACTTTAGAAAAATTCCCAAACTCCACTTCTATGGGATCTGACAATATTTACCATTCCAGTTTATGTAACCAAAGTTACTGTATGGTTCATTTTATTGTTGGTAAATACTCCTTTACTAGATCTTCCAAAACTTACGCCATTACCACACCTCTGTCCAAAGAGTACATTTTGACTTACCACTTTTTCAGGGCAGTTGACTCTAGGTGCTCTTATCTGAAGCTCCACAGGTGGAGGCATCGGAGGTGGCACAGAGGGCTGGGCGGCTTTGGGCCTGTCTGTGGCAGCAGACACTGGAGCGGTCACACTAGCTGTAGTGGTCGCTGCAGCAGCTGCAGCTTGGGCAGGGGCCGTTGTGGTGATGGTGGACGTAGAATTTGGAGCTCCGTCAGTACTGGAGGCCTCTCCTTCTCCCTCTACTCTGCTGCCCACAGCAGGCTGGGGTGGTGGAGTGCTGTTTAAACTCCCATTGCTGCTTCGTCTGTCCTCTGCTCCCTCTGGGTTGGAGCGGGTCCTGGGCCGTTCCTCTCCGTCTGCTGGGCCTGGATCTGAAGTCTCCATAGCATCCATCACTGACCATATGCACAAAAATGTATTAGACTCTCTATGTGAGTGAGAATTGTTCAGTTCCAAATGTGAGAATTTGTAAGTATAACACTTTTAATAACGCTTTTAATTGAGTTAGAAATTACTACAAGTTCCATTGTAGTCAATTAACTTCATTCTGTTGGTTTAGCACCTGTAATGCTTTGCTCTTGCACACACTTCTTACTTTATAGCAATATTTTAGACTATAATTACTATAATTATCGCAAAACAGAACTGTCTCTTCCATCTATATTACTGAGAGCGGCTTGGTGTGAAATTGCAGAGAAATTAACAGACTCTCTTACAGTACATAACAGAAATCTCTTTACAGTTGTGGTGATCAAGTAAAGTGGCCCTTGTAGTCACGCGTAAACACACCACAGCACAGCGTGAACAGTGTGAAATTCTTTCTTTGCATTTAACCCATTCACCAAGTGAAACAATGGGCAGCCAGGAACACAGCATCTGGGGGAGCAGTGTGTGGGGACGTAACCTTGATCAAGGGTACATCAGTGGTGGCGGCACTGCCCAGTCCTGGGATTCGAACCCACGATGTTCTGATCGCAGGGCCAACTCCCTAACCGGATAGGAGTAATTTTCCTACTGCTATTTAAGCTGTTTTTCCACGTTAAAACGGCCATTTAACATTCATTGAACGTTTGCCATAATGCAGAAACAATAAACCAAAAGCGACCTTTACGTTTTATGTATTATCATTGCAAATTGTGTGTAACTTGATTTTAAATCACTGTGTTCATGCTGTCAGTGGGTGTCCTGTCAGTGACAGACCTCAACTGTCTCAAAGCATATTAACTAGCCAACTTTGGCTAAACGTCTTGAAATATTGGACAGAGTGGGTCAGAGGGGTCTCCTAAATCAAAGAATTAAGTTTACAGAGCTGTCTGTATCGAGGACACAAGTTATTAAGCCTCAGTAATGCAGAATCCATACAAAAACATTGTTTGGCTAACTAACTAGCATTTCTGTGCTGAAGCCCATTCACCAAGAGCAGAGCCGCCAGAGGGTCCTGTCCAGACAGTAAAAAACTACTACTATGAGCTGCTTTCTGAGGAAATATGAAGTTAAACTTACCTAACCCTTTAAATATTTCGCTTCACAAACACAGCACTTCCTCATACACGGGTACTTCATTGAGTTTATCGGAGGGTGAAGAGGCAGACTGGAGAGGCAGCGCCACCTTAAGGCCCAGCACCTTTTGCAACATAGCCTAAGAAAATCAGAAGTACAGTACAAACAGACCCATTTATAGTGGACTTTGATAAATGATAATGCAAAGCTGCGTGTTGGAGTCCTGTTCATCCTGTAGGGTTTTATATTTTTTAATAAAATTATTTTTATTTTTTATTTTTTAGATAGCGGCCGACAGTCCTCACATTATTCCGATTATTATACAGTTTATTGCAAAAATGGTTTAAACTGAAACATTAAACTGCAGTTTCGCGTAAAATAGCCCTTCTAGCAATCGCAACAAAGATGCAGCTGTTGCGTAGCGACGTTAGACGGCCTGCAGGCTCTTCAGGTTGTTGTTTACTTTACACTATATGGACAAAAGTATTGGGACACACCTGTTTTTCGGGGTTTGGGCTAGGCCCCTGCTCTACAGAATGAATGGGAGCAAATTCCCATAGAAACTCCAAAATCTTGTGGAAAGTCTTCCAAGAACAGTGGAAGCTGTTATAGCTGCAGAGGAGGACCAAATCTATGTTAAAGTCTATGTATTTGAATGCAATGTCATTAAAGCCCCTGATGGTGTAATGGTCATGCTTCCCAATACTTTTGCCCAGGTAGTGTACATCGTACACGTCGTATCAGCAAGAGAGATGGAGGATGAGCCCATAGAGCGCTCCTTTTGGCGTTTATTCCATGTCTATGTTTTTCTACTTTGTTGACACCTTCCTCATCCAAGTCTTCATGTCCCTTTCCCTTTTTCTTTCTGTGAGTTTTGGGTTACTTTTGTTTACCTGAGATACTAGCCTAACGGCACTAAGGCCAAAGAGGCTGGTGCTTGAACACTGAAAGACCTCTCCTCTGCCTGTGCCAGCCCGTCCTTCCAGACCCTCAGTGTTGGATCTTCTCATTGCGAAAGGATGGACAGAAACACCTGCAGATATTTTCAGACCTCAAGTGAGAGTGGAGCTTGATTTTTCCCTGTCTTTCACAGATGGAGCTTTAAGTGCTGTTTTTGTGCAAGGGACAGATTTGGTGGTCCATGTTACTTGGTTTTTAGGAGAATTTATTCTTTAGGTTTTAAAGAGTTTTGAAAAATCCTGTTTTTCCTGTTTTTTTCCCCACTTTTTTCCCTTTGCCTTCCCCTTTCTTATGCAGCTGAATTATTTTCTATTTGCTTCATTAGCTATTTTACATTCTCATGAGATGCACAATGCACTGGTTGGGTTTAAGATAAGGAGGAGGACGAAACACATTTTCTGTTAAATGTTTCCTGCTTTTTTGCTCGCTTTGAAACATAATAATTTGTCCTTAATGCTCATAGAAATAAAATAAACAATGTCGCTTCAAACTGTTGCACAGTACTGTATCTCTTTGTCATTTTGGCCCACCAAAAACATTGTACTTTGGCCTCCCCAAGGGTCAAAAAGTTTGTGTCATATCTCAAATGTATTACACTATGAACTTCAAAGTTTTGTACTTTTCAAAGAAAAATTTTGTTTAGATTTTTTCCCAGTCTTTTCAGTCATGTCTTCAAGCCTGCCTTTAACCAAGACAAGCAAGTCTCAACCAAAACAGGAAAAGATCTCACAAGGACATGGGTGGGGGGTTACCAATCATGGCTTCCATCCGTTAGATACCAGATGTCTTTTTCACCATGTGAGGGGAACATGAACCTTGGTGGGTTTTTTTTTTTTTTACAATATTCAGAGCTTAAGAGCTCAGAGCAGCAACTGGCCAGCAAAGAGGTGGGTTGGTAAAAAATTCCCTGGTCGGACAGCAGTTCACGCCAAGAGACAGGCACAGTGTGGAACTACTCAAGGCTATAATCACACCGAGCAAAAGGACAGCAGCCCCTGTTCACAAGCCTGAGGCTCCACATCTGTGCTCTCAGGCAAGGAGACAGATAAATCTGGTGGGAAATCATCAGAATGACAGAGGTGAGTTTTTTCTTTTTGAGTGATTGACCTTTAAGTGACTTACGAGACTTATTCTCAACGGTTTATTTTTAACCACCGTTCATTTACAATGAAACTCAGCTAAGTAAAAGCAAAAGTTTCCAGTGGAAGTCAAGTCTATATATAGGAGCTTCAAAACCACAGCGTGGAGTTGAATGACATTCATACAGCACTTTCATATCTTTTTGTGTCTTCAGATCAGAATGGTTACTGTGGTGTGACTGCACTGGTGATGTCAGTGTGTATGTTTTTATCCCACCTGCTAAAATACTTGGAGTGATTTCTTTAAGTCATTGAGAATGACAGCTCTGGTAGAGCACTTTATATTACAAATGAAACAGCAGGTGTCTGTCTGTAGGCCGACAATTTAGTTTCTGGCATGAACTGACTTATTAGTTTGAGGTATTCGTGTTACTAAATAGATTATTCACTGAACAGAAGCATGGGTTTAGAGGTTAAACCATATGTTATAATACACGCATATATGATCATAAAGCATTATAGTGAACAAGTCAAGATTTGTGCATTTTCTCAAGTTAAATTTGAGGTTAGAGACTATAGAAGCAGGAAGTTGGTTTGCAGGATGTGTCTGTTTCCTCTGTTTCCTCTATTCAAAACAAGCGCTGTACAGTCTGTACATTGTCCGTGGCTGCTTATCGTAAAAGGTCACATGCAAAAGTCTGAACACCCCTTTTCAATTGTTTGCTGATTTTCTAAGTGAAAAAACGTACACATCCTTGGCAGGGAACATACTTCTGAACATTTTAATGCACAGTTATTGTTCATTTGCGTAACACAGTTGTTTCTTATATGTTTTATTTTTCTCTAATATTGTAAACTCAGCAAATACATTTGCATTGTGCATTAAGGCTGCAGACAAATGTACGTGTTCACTGTGGACGGTGTGTTCTGTTTTGTTTTTTTTTTTTTCAACATAAGCTACAACACAAGAGTTCGTTTTAAGACTTTGATTCATAGACTGAGCTGCTGGGTTACCTCATTTTTATGTACACACGTTGGCGATTTTATGAGCAACACCTTTCATACTGGTGCATTTTGTACAATTACTGACTGTAGCTGTACAATTAATCAGCCACCCTCCACCCCGTCCGTCAGTGGAAGGGGAGCATAATAGGACCAACCTTGATCAGATATTATTTGGTTGGTGAATCATTCTTAGAACAGCAGTGTGACGGCAGAGGTCTAATCGTTGCTTTTCCACTGACGGTTGAGGTAAAGGGTGACTAAAATAATGTGCAGCAATAGATAAGCCAGAGTCTGTAATTGTGAACCTGAAAAGTACACGTATTGTGTTTCTGAGTAAAGGATCCGTGTGTGTGTACCTAATAACTACTTGCATACCGTATGAATATGCTAAAATATCCTCCCACAGAATCCTGACAGTCTGGCGTCTGCTGACTCGGAACTGGCTCAGTGCGAGGCAGAAGTGGGCACTTTACTCCAGATTATAGCTGAACTCAATGTCAAGATGGGAGCCTTGCAAATACCACGGTAATCACACACTCAGTGCAGTTTTCAGTAATGCTACGCTTTAAAAGTTCTGTTGTCAGAAAGTGTTCCGTGGAGTCAAAAATCACTTTGGCTCCCAAACGAATCTTTGAATGGATGATTCTGTATTAAAGATGCATTTTTAAAAATGAGATATGCAAGTGTGAACGACCTTTAAAAATGTTGTGCTTTTTAAACCCCCACAAAATGTAGAGGTTCTGTATCAGTCAAGGTATCAGTTCTCTACGTGTTTTTTTTTTATGAACCATACATTCAACCCAAGAACCCAAGGATGCTGTCTGTTTAATGTGTGAAGACCTAGAATATTTGCATTCTCTTTCAGGGAACCGAAAGACTGTGAGACGCAGGGGCAGGCCTGCATGTCGGTTTCAGGCCTGAAATCTGGTCCACCAGCACCACAGCCCGGCCCAGTGGTGGACACTGGCACGGCATCTGTGGAGCCTGTAACCAGTCGAGAGCAGCATTCTGAAGGCATGTTTTATTTACGTCCCAGCGTCAATCACACGAAACTGTAGAAAAAGGTCAAGGTACTCTTTAAGTCATGCCTTGAAAGCCCTTTGCTTCCCACAAAACAAACTATATTAAGCTATATATCATTTCTTGTTATTCATTTAATCACTGTTAAGATGTTTCTACATACAAATATTAATTGATGACATCTGTTTAACAGTATATATGCTTCATACTGCACTTGTGGATGTATAGGTGGCAGTGGAGAGCTTTGGAAAAAGCTCCAGAACGTTTTGTCCAGTCTGGAGTCGTCAGCCAGCAGGGGGAGAAGGCTGGTGGACCCCTATGTTAACAATGATGGAAAAAGCCAGGCAGAACACATTACTGCAGCGCGTGAGAGCTGGGTTCAGGCCACCCAAGTAATGTTCCACTCCTCTGTTCTCAGGAATATGAGACCCACCAACCCTACACGAGCGGTTGCCCTTTACTTACCTCAAAATAATATTTCTACCAATGGTAATAATGAAGGGAAAACAGTACGTTTTTAGTATTGTGCCAGTCAGATCATGCCAACAGCTCCCCAAAAGCTTTCATTCATTATTTGAAAAATGGAATCCACACATCACCCCAGGATGGTTTCTGTCAGAAGTTTGCTTTACTTTTGCACATTCAGTGTGTCATACAGTGTCAGAAGTCAAATCTGCCTGAAATAACAGCTTGGTGTAGTTGGACTTAGTGCTGAATAATTAATATAACATCGAAATTAACTTTATAGCTCCAGTAAAAAAAATACCCCAAAACTTCAGACACCGAACATGCTGGTCAAAAAAAGTGAAAAATTGTATGCATTAATATTTTTTTTGCCAAACTATTGCTTCGCTTGCCATTGAACCATTTTTGAACCAACTCTGTTTCAGGTGTTGGAGGAAATGGAGAGGGAACTTGGAATCTCTTATCTGTCTGCATTACCCTCTGAGGAACGTCAGCAGTATCAAAAAGAAGTTCTCTCACTGGATAAACTCAACCGAGACCTCAGCACCAACATACAGACTCATCAGGAGGAGCTGAAGAACGCAGAGGGAGCCATTCTGGAGATGGAGGAAGAGAAAAAAAGACTTCGAGAAAAGGTTACTTGGCACAAAGGAATTAGGTTTCAAATATATTTTTTCAAGAAAAGTAACAATTATCCACTGACTGTGTTCCCCTTTTTTACCTTTTGGAAATAGCTGGAGGAGCTCAAAAGAAAATGGCTTATTGGGGTCAGCTCCCCTCCCAGAAGTCCATCTTTATCTTCTAGCCGGACCCCGAGCCCCTGCTGGTCCTCTCCTGGGTTTCCTGGGTCTCCTTTGCTGCTACGCAGGGTTCCTGTCTCACCCCCTGGCTCCCCGTCCCTGCCGCCCCGTGCCCACTCTGCCAGCTCCGTGATGGAGACTGAGACTGAGCGGCTCCAGAGGTGAGGGGTGGACCTGTACTCTGTCCCCTTAAAACATTTTTTCTTTGTATTACCAACCGATATATGCACATTTCCCTCCATATTTTTAAAATCCAGCTGAAGTTTGAAATCCAGTTTCACAAGCAGTTGAGAACTTAAAATAGTCTAGTATTTTTAACCATCTCAACTAGTTTCCGACCGTCAGCATTTTATGTAAGCACTCTGAAGACACAAGTAGGGTCATTGGGGGTCAAAAGTAAACAAAATGGCTATAGTTTACGTTTGCGTTTACGGCATTTAGCAGACGCTCTGATCCAGAGCGACGTACATCAGTGACATATATATAGTGACATCTGGTTCCATTGACCGCCACTGTAAAGAAATCTGGAAACCCCTTTAAATCCTGAGATCAGTTTATTATGTATAAGCTTTGAGTTTGAATGTATAAACTTCTTTTGGCATTGAAACCAACCAAAATTTTGTTCCCGTTTTTCCTTGCTGAGACGGCGTATATAGTGTGTGCTCACAGACAGTGTTGTGAACAGGTGCCTGGAGAGGCTAAAGGCGAGGAATGAGCGTCTGACGGCGGCTCTAGACAGACGGAAGAGTGAGCAGGAGCAGATCAGCATGGCTCTCAGCCGCCATGAAGCCGACTGCTCTGCGCTGAACCTGGCCCTGGCTTACTGGTGCGCTGCTGTGTTCTCTGCTTCAATAGTATGTATATGTGGGCAAATGTTAGAGCATGCTCGAATTAGTACATTACTGTTCAAAAGTTTGGAATCTGGTTTTAAATAATCTATTACTAATTTGGCTGTGGGTAAATAGATAAACTGATTGTAACAAGATCGGCCTGTTCATCTACCCAGGCTTCAAATAATTAATAGGCTAGACAAATTAGATATGTCCAGAATGGAGCTGCGTAAGACCTCAGGAGATCAGAGGTAGCTGAAAGTAACTAATACTAAGTTGTAAATAACATTGATGTTATAATACACTTAATACCTCATATTATAAAAGTGGAGGTCAGATATGGAGGCACGACAAAAATGATCAATAGATGATTATGGTATAAGACATAGACGGTATATTAGATATATTAGTACATAAAATTGCTATGTAACAATTATTAAATGAACTAAAATAATATGCTTAATTAGAAATACTTGAGATAATAAGCACCTAAACATATTTCCATATTTCTGGTGTTTCATTTATAATATTTAAATATTTAATATTTAAGCGAATACTGTTGAAATGATCAACATGAAGTTAGTCCAATCTTTTGAATACGTGAGAGGTATTTGCAGCAGAGTCTCTAACCTCTAACCGACCTTATTTGTTTTTCTTATGTCTTGGCTCGACTTTAACAGTGTGAAAGGTCCCTGGGAGTAATCTGGACTCTGTGTGTGTGTGTTTGTGTATGTGTGTGTGTGTGTGTGTGTGTGTGTGTTTGTGTGTGTATAAAAGATACTAATGCTGAGTTTTTGACTGACAGTGAAGAGTGTGAAGAGGCCTACAGTGATCTATTGTCCCTGTATGAAGCCAGGAAACAACAGAGTGCTGCGTTGGCAGGTGCTTTACACACTCTGCATTAGTTATCTGTGTCACGTGTTAAGCTCATATGATACACACACACACACACCCTCCACATTTCTTTCTGTCCACCACTGTCTGTCTCTCTCTTTGACAGACACACACACACACACACACACACACACACACACACACACACTATACTTTGCAGGATGTGGGGTTATATGTTCCACATGTATTATTTATATTGTTTCTGTTGGAACAAAACCTCTTATTTCCAAAATAGTAACTTTTCAGGAGAACAAAAAATTAAGCTTGAATGATTCATGCATAGATCACTGTGCGGATTAACAAACAAGAAACATTCCTCTAAAACCTCCGGTCAGGCTTAGGGACTGGACTGAAAATGAGAGTCTTTGAAAGTCTTTCAGGAAGCCTGGAGAACTGTTCCTCAAGGTTTTGTTCTGATGGTGACAATATTAGCTACATGTACCTACACATGTCTAGATGTACATATGTATTATATATGTAACAGAACAACAAAAACAAACACACTCACTCATCCTTTGCTTCTGTCTCCCTTTCTGTCTGTCATCCATCTCTCATTGCAGCACCATCCCACCCAGAAAAGCCTGAGTGTTTGATTACTGTTCAAGAAGAGTTCTGCACACCAGTGGACACAGCGGAGTCCAAGCCGACCAGGTCTTTAGATACCTTCCAGTTACCTCTCAGTCTTCTTTTAAATCATTTTCAGAGGTTTCAAGCTAAAGTCAGTCATTTAGAGTACGAACAATTAATAAAACTGAAACTAGTCAAATCTGTAATTGTCCGTCACTCTTTGCAGGGTTATTGATCTGTCTGGAGCAAATTTAATACTGTTTTTGCTTTTTTTTCAATACTTAATGACATGGAGTTCATTTTATGCTCAGGGTTATAAACAAGTAAAATATGATCAGAGTATAAAAATACGTGTTTTGTGATTAAATTTGATTAAATTTAAGGCTTTCAGAAAGTAAACAGACACTTTATTGCTCCTGGCACTTTTGACAATTTTTATTTTTTCTTTTAATAGGTTATAAATATTCATTTGCTTTGGAATTTAGATTTTTTTTTTTCTTTGTGGTGGGCAGTTAGTAGATATATTTATCTTAAACGTTTGCTACTGGACTCATTTTGGAGCGACAGGGATCCTCTGATCCCTAACCGTGCCAGTATTTGTTTCTGCAACAATTAATTTGACATTTTGAAATGTATTGGTTTATAATGATTATTATTATTATGATTGTTGTTGTTGTTCATTAACTTCGTAAACAATGAGGTCCCGTGTGTGGGTCCGTGCTTCAGTTCGTCATGCATTATGTATTGGTTTCATGGTGACTGTCGTCAGGATAATCTTGTACTTTCCCCTATTTTGCTAGTTTGTCTGCCAGGGAGTTTGGAGATAAGACTGGAGTGATTCAGCAGAGGATTGCGCGGCTGAAGCAGGACAGAGCAGCAGTGTGCATTCCAGAGCAGACGAGGACAGGAGAAGGGAAGCTAAGCCCTGATACAGGCACGCTGGCTGGGGCCAGGAGAAACAGTAGCGCCTCCTCAAATAACCCCAAAGGAGAGAAAGCTGCTCTGCTGTACGAGCTAGTCACTGTCAGGGTGAGATATCATGATGCACTACTGCTGAAATTTACAGTAGCTGAGGGTCGATAAGAACAGTTTATATTTCAAGAGGGAAGTTCATGGGAACAGTATGGTACTATATAAACATTTCTGAAGGACCATAGACCTTTACATTTGTTCTTTTGTCTGTAATTTGCACATATAAGATTACTTTTGTTCCATGTATTTTATAGTTTTGTGTAGTCTTAAAAATATTACTACTGCTACTACTACTACTATTACTACTACTACTACTACCACTACTACTACTACGACTACTACCAACAATAATAATAGTAATAAAAACAAACAAACAAACAAAATATTATTATTATAGCTATTATTTTTAAGGTGCCTTCTATTTTAAGGTACCTTTAATAACAGTCAAGGTCACCCTACAGAAATAAGACAAAGACAATAAAAATAAAAGAAAATAAAAGTAAATGCAGTAAAAAATCACTGCAGTTATGTTTTCCCCGCAAAATATATGAATGGCTTTGTCCCTTGAAGATGACTCCATAGTGGTCCTCACAGATGCGGCTTTAGTGGTGCACTAAAAATGAACGATTTGCTTTGTCCTTCTGTTCCCATTACAGTGTGTTTAAAGAGGGCATGATTTATATGTCATTTACCTGATAAAAAAAGGCTGATATTAAAGTGCCACAGATTTATCAGCACCAGCAGAAATCCTGCCAAAAGAGCACTAATAATCTATCTTTAAACTGTAGATAAGAAATATGGAATATGATGCTAAAGGATGTCCACCGTTTGTAGAGGCTGTGTTATTTCAAGGTGCCTGTTTAAAGCAAAAGTTATGTAAAAACTTTTATATAAAAATGTATATTTATGCTTAAGTTTATGACATCTGACAAATTAGGAAGGACATAATGTTTAACAAAAACTAATGTGAACTGACTGATATTTTACAGTGTAACTAAATAGAAACAATCCTGCCAATATTGCTTAGAACTCATTATATTTGACCCTAAACTTTTCAATTTATGAACTTTACTTAAGCATGAACAGTTTGTATAAATTGTAATTTATACTTAAAATAAGTTCCTTTACCTAGAAAAAGTAAGGCAGTTGGTCACCTGGCCTTTTTAAGTAAACTCAACATTTAAGGTTTACAGTGTAGTTTAAATATACTGCAAAACTTCACACAGTGTCAGAGGTAACAGTCTGATCTCCCTGGGCTGACTGACAGGAGGAGATGATGGAGCTTCGGGGGCTCATCAGGCTGAAGGAGAAGGAGAAGCGCTGTCTGGAGTTCTCTTTGATGGCCCATAGGTGTCAGGACTCAGCTGGGGCAGCGATAGCAGAGAGCCTTCGAGAGGAGCTGGAGGACAGGAGAGCAGAGCAGCAGGTGCTCCATTAGCTTCTGCTTGGGGTGATTAGAATTAGGACATGGTGTGGTCCAGGTCAAAGACTGTTTAGAGCCAGTGCTGCCCACAGGCCTGTATAATGTATGAAATCGGGATACAGCTGTTTTTGAGAGTGATGACTTATTCATTCAGTACCCTCTCAAACTCTGAAAGACTTGGCACACCAAGTCAGATCAAAGAACTCGTGCCAAGCAAGGCTTCCTGTGAAAAGCTGATGGTGAAAAATTGAGTACATGAAAGCACTGATGACAAACACACTCGTTGCTTGCTGTGGCAGCATGAAAGGAAATAAATCTCTTCACCAGGAGGTAGTCTTCAGCTTGGTTGGCCAGGTTTTTATACCGTTCTGCTGTTTTTTTCTTATTATACACTAATGAACAGCTTCACCACTGGCCTAAAACATTGTGGGACGTACTGTAAAATGTATGAACAATGGGCAGTTACAGGTGCTCAGTGGCAGCCTGAAGTCATTAGTTTGGTGAGTCAGGGCCCCAAGAACCCATCAGTGGCAGCCACCGCTCATTCTCATTACATTAACAACTGAATAATACGCTTAGGTCAGTTTCTCAGACATGAAGTAAGCCTGCACTTGGCCTTAATTGCAATGGTGTTTCACTGTCAAAAATCCAATTTAGTCTAGGACTTAATCTGGAATCTTGGACACTGGCCCTTACAGTTTAAAGGCTTAATGTTTGGACTCTGGCGTAGTTTTCATGATTATAGCACAAAGCCATGTCCACAGAAGTGCTGATGGTTTTCAAGATCTTTAAAGGGCAAACGTTGGAACCAAGTCTTTGTTTCTTTGTTTTAGAGGATAGATGAGAATCGAGCCAAGCTGGAAAGCGGAGGGGGAATTCCTGGGCCGCGGAATCACGCCATCATGAGAGAACTGAGGGCAGCCCTGCTAAGGTGAAAACGGGGGCCAGAGGCTGCAGGCGTATGAGGAATTTTCAAAAATCTCACTGTGAATAAAGAAATGACTATTATTCCACTACAGTTTGATGAAATGCTAAATTTCATTGTAGATAGAAATTTCCACAATGGTGGATTAAAGAATTATGGTGTGATCACATTTCCTTTGTAATTTGCTTATTTTGTTTTGCAGGGAGCAGACATTCAAGAGGAGAGTGATGTCTTTACGAGAATCTCTGGACTCCGCCCTCTTAGACTGCACCACCCAGCGGAGAGCTAACAAGGAGGAGGTGGTCCGCCTCTCTCTCTGTCACAAGTACAGTATTATGGTTTCTTCAGGAAATAATGAGATCATTGTAGTGACCATTAAGGGTGACATTTGTAATTTTAGCTTTAGGAGATGGAGCATCAGAGCACTAGGACTAATTAGCTAACTACTTTGGGTGCTCTGCATGGATTGCGACCTGAATGTCAGGTGGAGACTTCTTCTCTGTTGAGCAACATATAGCTTGTACCAGAACTTAGTAACCACATTTCCAAAACATTTTATTCCTCTAAAAGCCGCCTGACAAAAAGGTTATAAATATGCTGTTTGGTACCCACATTGTTTTATGATAGATTTATGATAAATAAATTCAAGGCAAAGAGGTACATGCATGTTTCAAGACAAAATTCTACCCAAAGAAAACCTTACTTTTTCTCAGATTCAGCACTCGTTTACCATTATCAACATCACTGGTGGTTTTGGAGAGTAAATAAATGGCCTGTAGTAGACACACTGACCCCAGGTTCCTATCACAGTCACTGTAAAGAAATGTCTTTGATTAGAAATTTTGAAAAATCGTGGAGATTTGATGGTGAACTTAAAAACTCACAAAACTTGAAAGCTTATGAAGCTGAATAAATAGATTATGTATGTTTGCATTAATCTCAGGCATTTCTTCCCTCAGTAAAGCTTTAAGCGCCTACAGGAACACACGCAAGAAGCACCACGAACAGCTTTGGAGGCTAGAACGGCAAATGACGGCCATGTCAGAGCGTCACGCCACCCAATTGGCCGAACTGAAAGCTACACTGGAGGCACTGGAGTGGAAGAAGGAGGAGACCGTGCTCTGAAAGACAAGCCATCAAGACTCTGTCTGTTGAAAACGCACACATTGTACGGCCTACCATGAAACCACAATGACAACTTTGTAAGAATTTTATTAACAGCTGTTAATAAAGGGACATTTGAAGAGATTAAAAAAAGATGTTTTAGTCCTGATTTTCAGGAAAACTTTTAAAACAAAGCTCAATGAAAACATCTGAAGTAAATAATGATTAACCAAGACATGTTTTGCTTCTTTAGTTTTGCACTGGAGCCTCGAAACTATGAACAAAATTCCAAATGTCTGCTATGACTGTTTTGATCTTTTTGTTACTTTTTTGTAGATAACAGTGTGTCACACACTGTCATATCACCTAATTAAGAAAACTGTGTAAATGTGATTTTCCTCAAACTGATTTTTAAAAGAAGTTGAAGCAAATTATTGTTTGTGAAAGCAGTTTACTAGATTTGTGCTACTACAAATGAAGCATCCTTTAAAAGTAATTGTAAGAACAGCCTAATAGCTGATGTTCTTTTCTCCAGTCCTCCTGTGACTATATTATTAGAGGCATATAATCCTGCTCGTTTAAGGGGGTCTTTGTGGAAACACTGGCAAGAACACAGATCACGGATAAGGGTAGCAACACCAGAGGTCATGTGTTTTTTTTCCTCATGTGAAAGCCACGCTCCCTGTGAAGATGTGGCCCTTCAGTCCGGCAGAACAAAAGAAGGACAAAAGAGGCCGAGCCGGAGTATCCCAGCTCGGCCATTTGTCTCCCCTCTTACTGAATCCACCTTTTCTCAGGGCCCCCCAGCCTCGGGCCGTCGGCTGCAGCTGTGAGCGCTGGTCAGGAGGTTGAGGCAAAGGTTGAGAGTCACACCCCCAGGGGTCAAAGGATGGCCTGGGCTGTTGTTGAAGCGTGTGAATGCGAGGGTTAGGAGGGTGTGTTGAACTGTGGCTGTAGCCTGAGCTTGCCTGCCTGATAAAGCAGATCAGAGGACTGGGCGAGCTGTTTGGCTGCATTTAGAGCACTGATGATCATGATCCTCAGTGGCTCAATCCAAGACCTGCAGCAATTATTCTCAATCTATTCTCAACACAATGTCAGAGAGGGTCACGCGTAAATGTAATGTGGACTAATTATAGATACTTTAATCTGAATACGTATTCCCATGTATTTATATCCCACATCCCGTCCCAGCCCTGCCAAAAACCCGCCTTTTGACGGCACAACCACACCGACAGGATTTGTATCCTAAAAGGTCATTCTTTTTGCTGAGACTTGGTGAAAAGGCAAGAATACAATATCTTTATGATGACATATTTGGTTTTGCGGATATTTGCAAACAAGTTGGAACAGACACTATGCATCGGAAAAAAGAGTCGTGGCAAATTTACATTTTTTGCATAATGTAATTACAGTATGTAAGGAAACAAGAAAAATCAAGAAACTGGTATATAAAAAGATAATGGTGTAATAAAATAACATCAAAAAAAACTATTATTTAAGTAGAAAACTGACTAGTCTAGAGTTACAATATATAGATTTCATATTACAGCACTGTAATAACAGTTATATGTTTTGTAGACTTTTTGCAGATCCGAGTGTAAACAGCCTTGTTTTTCCCATTTACCCAAAATTATATGCATGCCAAAGGGATAGTTTGGTGAAAAGATCACACACCCATTTTTCCACCCCAGATTTAGCTGATCAAAGAAGACAGATTTGGTACAAAAACCAATTTTTTTTAAGACTTTCTAAACACTAGAAGTAACTGCAACTCCTCCCATAAATACATCCCCAAAACTCGAAACCTGCATTTTGCTTTTTACGGAAATGGAGCAGACTTGTAATGTGGATTGGGTATGATATAATGGGTAACAAAATTAATCTCTGTTAATAATTTTTACAGGAGTTGCAATATTGATTGAATAAAAAATGCTACACTGCACTTCTAGCCAACAAACATTTATATGCATTTAAATGTATTTGTGTACTAAAAACGACTTGCTTGTGTTAATTATACTTTCCCCAGGTTTTGACAGCGAGCCTTTGATTTTTAAAAAATCGGAATCCTTTTATTATTATTCTTTGTTTTGTATAAGTAATTCTTTATTGAAAATGTATCGTAACATCCCATATTGTGAAATGTTTGTATCACTACATGACTTCCCAGCACTAAGCAACACATACGATTTTCAGATTATGGAAAGAACCTGGGTGAAATGCAAAAGAAAACTAAACAAGGGAGCGAAATGAAAAAGAGTGATGGGAAAACGAGGTGCCATAAAGCTTCAGCATCTGCTGAATGTGAGGAGTTTGGTGATGCTCAAATGCCTGGGAAAAATCCTCAGTGTTGGGAAACAATGACAGAGGCTGTCAATCACAGGGTGGGCAATGGATTAATACGGACCCCCTGGTTCTAAAGCATACTTACTCTCTCCCTCATTCAAACACACGCACACACGCACACAATACACACACACACACACACACACACACACACACACACACCTCCTCATTCACTCACACAGATACACACACACACACACACACACACACACACACCTCCTCATTCAAACTCACACAGATACACACACACACACACACACACACTCTCTCTCTCTCTCTCTCACACACACAGAGGGCACTGACCCACAGGGTTAAGGTCAACTCATTTACTCCAAACATCCGTTTCTCATTTAAATACGTTGCACCCACGAGTAGTATAAAGAGATCATGCTCAGGTCCTTCAGTCTCTTTTTTTCTCACAGATGTCAATATGGCCTGTTTTGTCCCTTTCTCTCTTTTTGCTCCTCTCCCTCCCTCCATTTTATTAATCTCTGACTCCATCCTCTACATTCACCTTTGCACCTCTTGCTTTCTTCATTTAGGAGAAAAGAGCTGTTACTGAGATAAAAAGATAAAAAGAGGTTTGACCTCAATCAAGCAACCAAACATGACTTGCCATTCTTGCAAATACACTCACACAGGAACACACGCTAACACTTGCTAGCACACACACACTCACACACACACACACACACAGAAACACATACACACACACATACACTCACACAATGGCATCCGGCCCATAAACCCAACACCAACGTATCACTGCAACAGTGTAAAACACAGCATGGGAACTCTAAGGCTCATTTGTGTCCCCAATTAGCTCAAGCCTGAATACAAGGCCTTCACTGCCTTTAACAGCAGAGAGGCGGATTAGCAGACTTTAAAAGTAAAGGGTAGGAGGAGTTGTGTTACTGTTGGAAACAGCTCTCCAATCCATTTATCCAAAGAGATATCTTTATTGAGTCCATTAGGGCCTGACTGTAGAACCTCAGTTGACCCGTGAACTGTCTCAGCCTTGACCACAACCACATCGTCAGATTGTGTGGTGATATGCTCTCATTGAGTTTACTTTAATGGTTTATGGGAAAAGGAAGGCCTGCTCAGCTTAAGTGAGTCACAGCTTAAATGAGTCAAGACAACTTGAAGTGCAGAAGAAAAAATGCTTACAAGTACTGCCTATTCCACATGTAGACTTTACAAAGAGCAGGACTTTCTGTTATGCACACAATAGTTTTGTCGTCATATATGATACACGGGTTGGTGTTCCGCATTATTTTTCCCTTTATGAAATCTGTGTGGGTTCATGTATTAAAACACATCAGAATTCTGTGTCAAATTAAAATGTCTATTTTTGTTACAGAGCCTTTTAGACTGATAAATGTAAATCAGCTCAATTTTGATTGGCTGCCCTACATTGTCATTCAAAAAGCAGGCCATGCTGAAACATTCCTCAGAACTCTGACATGAATGGACGGGGCTAAACAGCTATAGTCCGAAAACGCAGATTTGGGTAAATGTGCTGGTTTTCATGACCTCACAAAATCAGTGACTAATGACTTGCAGCTTTGATTCTCTGTGAACCTGAACAGTTTTGAAATGTTATCAGTGATGACACACCAACTTTCAGTTAATAAAAGGGTAAATCCATTTTCTGATATATGAGACTTTAATTAACTCACTTTAATAAACTTCAAGCATACTGTTGCATTGTTAATCGTAAGACCTATAATGCAGTAACTGCTATAAATTATTTGGTAACTACCATGAAACTAAAGTGTAAATAATGTAGTTAGTAGAATGAAGAACAGAACTGGTAAAACAGACTCTACTTTATAAATCACGAAACATTTGTAGCATAAAAATGAGATCTGCAAAGTCTGTTCTTGTACGATATCAAAGCGCCGTTTACAAAAAGCAGAAACTTGATGTTGATATGAAGAACATTTTAATTAAAACAATTACCGAGGGCAACAGAAAATACCTGCAAAATATTTCATTATTATATTAACCTGTAAACCTTTAAAGAAGATCCTCAATTCATATCACAGACTCATCAGGTCATTTGAATAACAATAGCTGGAGTGTGACTTTCCCACCAGGCGAGTGTGTGTTTGGTTTGGTGTTAAAGGTGATATTGATTGCCTTTGCTCTGCCGTCACCCCAGCAGATGTTTGGTTTCAGCCTGTTGCGCTGCAGTGTTTATGTTCTGCTCCTTGTCCATTCTCTCGAGGTCAGAGGGCCTCCAGAGCCGAGAGGAGGGCAGCCCGAGCTTCACGTTGCACAGGCGAGTGGCTCGTGAGCCCATGCAGTGGTTAAAGATTAAACACACTGGCTGCATTCTTCCACACCTGAAGCAGCAGCAACATTACGGCTGTTGTGCTTCGTTAACTTTTACTGGGCCCAGCTTCCTCTGCTCTGGCAGGATAAAATGTTGACTTTGTTGTTTTTTTTTTTTTATTTGTTGCTGTACAAAATGTTCTTCTGTGCAACCTTAAGTTCACCATTGCATAGAACACCACGCTTCATGTTACAGTGGGCTAGATATCAGCAGAAAAAAGATAAAACCCCTTAAAGTTTCGCAGTATTTTATTCATTCATTTACAAAATACTGTGAAAAGTGGTTTGAAAAACCGCATCACCCTAAATTATTTTTCCCTTTATGAAATCTGTGTGGGTTCATGTATTAAAACACATCAGAATTCTGTGTCAAATTTATCTGTTTTGGTTATAGAGCCTTTTAGACTGATAAGTGTAAATTAGCTCAATTTTGATTGGCTGCCCTCTATTGTCATTCAAAAAGCAGGCCATGCTGAATCATACCTCAGAACTCTGACATGGATGGGAGGTGCAGATTCGATAATAATCGATTATCATGAGTCAAACATATGCATTTTTTGGCCAGCTTGCTATGTTCAAGTGTAAAAATGCACAAGCAAATGCAAGGATTGTTTTTATTATCTATATTCCAATTCCGTGTTAAAAGAACCTCCATTCACATTTGCATATTCAGTGTATTATTAAAAACAATTCAAGGTTCCATGAAAATATTTAAATTGAATCAGGGTGAAATTTCAGATTTATGATGGAATGGAATTAAATCAAATTAAACACTAGTGATGTCAGATATTTACACCACTAGTTATCTTAAGATTATTCAATAAATATTATGGCAACAAGTGTAAAAAATGTTTGAACAGTCTTTTGAACACCCCCGTAATCTGAGACATGTAATGTGACCAGAGGTAAGACGTAATGAGACTAAAGAACTGAAATGTGGACCCATATTTAAGCCTTAACAGTTCAATGGGTCAAATAGTCGGCATACAAATTTACAGGTGTTGCTCCAGAAAACAGGCTACTGTAAATGAGACGTGAGTATTTGGTTCACCGTACCCGAGGGGTCAACTCAGTCCTAGAAGAGTGTAGACAATTCTAGACAATTCCTTTGCTAGTAAGGGACTGCTCACTATGTAAGAATGCAAGAATGCACAAATCCAAACTACCAGACTCCAGCGGAGAGCAGCTGCATTCCTGTTGTGCAGTTCAAAGGCCAGCAGTCCAATCTTAAGAAGACACACACCCACACACACACACACACCCACACACACACACAAAAAGCAAACGAAGAGGACTGGAGACGTTACCAGTCTCAAAGAAAAACACCATCTACCATTTAAACTGTTTGATAACAACACCTCTTAATACTATTTTATGTTGAACATATTAATATTATAATAACTAATACATACTACACTGTGAAAAAAACTGTCTCAGTACAACATACTTCACGTTCTAACAAGCAGTTTAACTGGTTTTATCGTTTAAAAATGAAGAAAAAAAGAAATATTTTTTCACTACAAATCTCACAAACACTTCCAATCAACCTCTACCCTTTTCCATTATTTTAAACAAAAGGTTTATTTTCTTTACAATAAAAAGCAAAACGTGCACTATAATTAGACAAGAAACTAAGACTTATTACCAGTGCAACAGGCACCTACATTGAAATGCAAAAAAAGACCAAAATTGAATAGCTCTGCCGTGGGTGGTTAAATGAAGTTTTAGGATTAGAGTGTAATTCATTAGAGTCTCAGTGAGGAGTGCAGTCAGGCCTGTTCCCTCCCCTCCTCCACACATGCTTAGCTCAAAGAGCTGCTGTAATTCAGATTAACACTACTGAAGGCCCTCTGATGACCTCCCTCCATGCCAAAGCAGTCAAAATCATCCACTTCATCCACCGTGAAATCGAGAGGTTAAAACGTGGACACTTTGTCAGCTCTTGTGTGAAATAATCTCGACATGCTTCTAAGTACAAACGACAAACTCATGACACATTTGTTTAATTCTTAGAGGGGAACGCAACATAGGAGGCACTGGACTGGCCCGCAAGCTTCTGTTACACTCACCATGCAAAATGTGGGTTTTTTTTAATCCATTCACGCTTGAGAGGTACATGCAAAGCACCGTAAGACCAAAAAACTTGTTTCCCACTATTTTATCATTAATATCATTAGCTATAAAATCTTAGAAGACACATGTGGGTTTAGTTATTACAAAAAAACGCTATATTTGTGTAGTAGACACTGCAACCCCTGGTCTAATCACCACCCAATGGCTGCATTTTTTCTGTAATGTCCAGTTTCTTATGAAATCTCGGGAATGAACATATTTTTCATCATCAAAACTGATGATAGAATGGAAAATGCCATTTTATTTTATTGAGTGTCGACAGATTTTGTTTTTGATAGTGACAAAACCATTAGGCTTTATGCTATGGTCCAGATTACAGGCTGCTTTAGTCCATCGGCCCTGTTATGCTGTGGCGTCGTTTGGGTTAACAGCCTCTGTAAGCGTGTGTGTGTGTGTGTGTGTGTGAGATGTGCGTGTGCGTGGGGGGGCAGGGCCGAGGTCAGGGCTTTAGCGTGGACGGCAGCAGCACATTCTTCTTTCTAGCTGTGTGCGCGCGCGCGTGTGTGTGCGTGTGTGCTGAGCCCTCGGCAGCCCACTCGCTGCTCTTTGACTCCAATTGCCATATAAGGCAGGCGGCGCCATGGCAACCGCGGGGCTTGAATAGCAGTGTCAAATCCCTGAACACACACACACACACACGGGGACAGAGAGAGAGCGAGAGCGAGAGAGAGAGAGAGAGAGAGAGAGAGAGAGAGAGAGAGGG
>JBBIGA010000038.1:14057141-14068279 GCA_037576975.1 Alestes dentex
AGAGAGAGAGAGAGGTGGACACACACTCGGAGAGAGAGAAAGAGAGAGAGAGAGAGAGAGAGAGAGAGAGAGAGAGAGAGAAGGAGGGGAGGGAGAGAGAAAAGAGAGAGAAACAGAGCAGGGTTTGTTGACCACTCGCCACCACAGACTCAGCTCGGTTTTTCCTCCCTTCTGACCTGCTGGGGGAGGAATTAGCCTTAGCTAGTTAGCATCTTAGCCAGTGGACGGAGGGGAGAGGAGAAGTAAACAAAAACGGCTCGACTGCTTCTGTCCGGCTTCCGGGAATGCGAGGAGGCTGAAGCCCTGGAGTCGTGAAAGCTGGATGGGTGAGCTTTGACAAAACAAGAGGAGGAGGGAGAGAGAAAGAGAAAGAGGGAGGCTACCAGGAGAGCTGCGTGGTCAAGAAAACAAGCCTCGAGTTACTGGCCCAGTGCAGCCCGGGTTCTGCGGAACCTTGTCTCGACCACCCGAGAAGACCCAGGACCCTGCAGGCGAGGGGGGTGTTTGTGTGTGGATGCCTCTGTGCGTGAGAGAGTGTGTGTATATGTGAGAGGGAGAGGGGACTTCCTTGAACTTTGATCCTTCAAAAGGCACCAGGGCAGAAAGACCTGTTTATCATTAGCAGTCCTGGCCTCTTCTTTCCAGCTGCTTCTGAAGACATGCTCAGTCTGTATGTAGTCTTCTAGTTTCCAAAAAAAAAAAAAAAAAATTCCAACAGCTCTGGGAGAGTCCCACCATGACTACTTGATGTGAAGTTGAGGTCCAGCATGCGTTGACGCAGTGACAAAGTTGCTGACAAATTCTTGAAGGACCACTTTAAAGACTTTGTTTCCCTGATATTAATCTAAAGTGGTGTGGAAGGTGTTTGGGAGCCTTTTGAAGCAGTTGTGTGGTTGCAGAGTGAAAAACTGGTTTGACTTGTTGGTGACCTGTGGGTAGGGCAACTGTCCTTCGCATGCCTGCAAAAAAAGTGCCACAGTGTTTCTTCTGCTTGCGAGCTGAGATGTGGCGTTTCGGTTCGTTTTAAGAGAGGCACTTCACTTATGCCCCAGTTTCCAAGTGGTGTTCTGTGTTGTGGGGGTGTCTGTTCTCTGGCATGAGGCAGGTTTATGTGTAATTTATTGTTTCCTGTAGAAAGGGCAGGCTGTGCGTTTCACGCTCTTGACTGAACCCTGAACCGCTTGATTTTCAACAGACCAGGAAGGGTTTGTCTTGAACTTAATGTAGATTATAGGACACTGAGAGAAAAATAAAGTGGAGTGCTGAACAGCTGTGAAGCTATTTAGGCCCATTTTTAAAGGGGGCCTTAAGTTAGATGGTGTTTCACATCATCTACCACTGCCAGTTTCACATTCGAAAAGCTTGAGGTTGATGTCTGCAGCTTGAACTCTTTCTCTCACTCTCACACACGCACACAGTCTTGGGCAAGTCAGAACGCTCAGCACTGTCTGGGGGGAAGATTTCTAAAACCCTGGTGGTGCAACACAGCAATGGCCATGGTGGGTGGGGGATGGGGCAACCCTAATGGGAGCACCAATGGCCTGGGGGAGAAGGGCTACCTGCGGGGGGAGGAGGACGAGAGCTCCCCACAGGCAGGGAACAGCGATGCCGAGGGGGGAGAGGACGACAAGGCCTGTGTGGTGGACTGTGTGGTCTGCGGGGACAAGTCCAGTGGGAAGCACTATGGCGTCTTCACCTGCGAGGGCTGCAAGAGCTTCTTCAAGAGGAGCATCCGCCGCAACCTCAGCTACACCTGCAGGTAAAAGAAGATACCACTCCCCAAGAGGGGGGTGGACACCAACTCTACACCTGGAATATGGCAGCATGTTATGTACAAAACATTAGACGCCATTGTGCTAGCAATATGCCCTCCATCAATAATGTGACATGGACACAGATTGGTCTACAGTTGTTTTGCTCATAGAAATTTATTTTTGTTAGATTACATGAAAACCTCGGTAACTCATAACACCCACATAAACTGTGACTAGAGAGGATACTCATAGTGGACAATAAAATACACTGATTGTTCAGAGTCCATGTGCATGAAGCAGTTTTCTGAAATATCAGCATCTTAAAAGCTGATATTATGGTAATAAGTAGGGTAATTATGGTAATAACTAGGGTAATTATGGTAATAATTAACATTTAATACGGCATTACAAGTGTTCAGTTTGAACCTTAATTTACCACACCTGAACCAAACACACAGTCTCTTTAAAAGAACTAGATCAGATGTATTAGGGAAGGGTTGTCACAAGGAGTGGGCAATATGATGATTGTAATCCTTATCGTGATAAATTATGTCCCAGTATGCTTTTCTGAGCATATTAGATGTTGTTTGTACAAAAAGAGCACTGAACATATTTTATATATATTTTATCTCTAAGAGATCACAGCTAGTCTTGTATTTTGATTTGCTATAGTGCAGTGTATAAAACTGAACAAAAATCACTGTGCTCATAATGTTTGATAGTATTTTTATAAATGTGGCCCTGGTGGTGCTTTTTGCCTAGTCCAGCCTCACTAACATGAAAAAACCCCCCAGAAACTATCATGTATTGTGAAAATGTCTTCAGGTGGTATGTTATCTTTCTACCACATCAGGCACTCCTAGAGCTGAGCCTGCAAGAAGTTAAGGGTTGGTGACCACAGTCTTGGTTCGGTACAAATCAAACACTTTAACAAAAGGTGTAAAAATGTAAAAACAAATGACCTGAAAGCAACAAATCAGTGATTCTGGACCATCAGAAATTATCACCAATTGTGATAAAAATTAAAGTATGTGCTTATTCTTTTTACTGAAATAAGGCTCCTGGTCTGTTATAAACAACATAGTGTATTTAATTGTATTTATAGCAATTGCGTTAATAGTTCTTCTAATCACATTTGTATAAGAATATTTCTTAATCATACGACAAGAATCAAACCAAACTGAGGTAATTTTAGATTTAAACATTCATTAGCCAAAAATAAGAATTGAATCGTGATGTTAAGAGGTTATATACCACTCATGTTTAACCATAATAAACACAGACGGTAGGGAGCTACACAAAATGCCTCCTTGTGAGCTCTGGGTAGTACTACTCCTAAATGTTTTGCTTGCCGCACAAATGGTATTTGTGGCTCTTCTTAAGGCCTCCTGAATTGGTAACCAAATGCCAAACAGCGTGCCCTGATTAGTCACTAGGACAGTACGCACCAGCACTGGGGTGATGCCTTTTTACACCATGATCACTTGATCTAACAGTCTGTTATTATACAAAATTCCTTATTGGAATTTAAACATTCTGAGTAAACATTAAAATGAAATTAATCTAAACTTTAATAACAATAACGTTATAAAAACATGAGTGACTTGTCAGAGAACTCTGGAAATCTGAGCACGAACCAAGCATTCATAGCTGTTTAGACTGACCACAGCTAAAAAAATAAATAATCATGTCAACGTAAGTAAATATTTGTTCATTTCCAGGAAAGAACCTCTGTCCTTTTACTTTAACATCGCTGCAAGACTGTAGGACTTGTTTCAGCACACCATGACACATTGAACCTATGTTTTTAGTACACATTGCTTTCACGACAAGCTTCACACAAGCAAACAGCCCCACCGCAGAGGTGCTCCAGCTCCATTTGAACAATCTATGAACAGCTAAGAATGTTGATTCCGCTACATTTCCATTGACCTGAAACATCTGAAGCTATCATTTCTTTGTTTACTTCATCATTGCTCACTGTCAAGGAAAAACTGATTGTATTTTGGCCCATTGTTGGGTAAGAAAATTACTCTTTGCTCTTGAGCTTATGCTTTGGTGTACAGAAATGGTCATATTACCTTGTAAAATAAATGGATACCCCATGCAGACCTAACAACAGGCATCAAGCTTTTTTGGTGCCTTGTAATTCATCTGCTCTGTTTCATTCACCAACCCCTTTTACCTAATTCAAAGAGACGTTGCTCTTCTAGCTGTTATAGAATAGATTTTTTACCAATGGAGATAGAAGCCTGTGGCCACGGCAGCTACAGAAATGTCCCAAAGGAGGTACGTTTTCAGCTATGTCAAGGTTGTGTAGGCTGATGATTTACAAAGGCCAGTTATTTGATAACCCCTCAAACATGGCACACCACCAAGGCCGGTCAGCTCAGGGGTCGATTCATGGGGGTTGTATAGCAACCCAGCCACGCGGTATTCATAGAATTAGAGCAAGGGTTCAGTACTGACTCTTCAGTTGTTTTTCGCTGAAATGCCTTTGTGGCAGACAAAGCAACCATGCGCTGCTCATTAATGGAGAGGAAGTTATTGGTGTTATTGAATCTGGTGTTTTATACGGTGTTCTTGAATGCAGTGAGGCTTTCCTAGTTTTGAATAAAAATGCAAGTTAGCCTTGTCACTATCAGTTAATACATAAAAATAGCCTTTTCTGGAAATGTCAGCCCTGGTATTGCATATCGTACCTCAGTTCTGTAGTGGCTTTACTCAGTTTGCTGCTATGTCTAGATAAATGCAAAAGGGCAGATGCTGTATAAAGGAATCATGCATCATGAAAGTGTTAACAGCAGTAAATGATCTAGTGTATTAACCTGAAGGATAATGAGAAACCATCATGATAGCAACACAAAAAAGAGAAGTAGAGATGCACTGATATGCTGACTCTCAGCCTAGTGATTCTGTTTTCCTGTGTGAAATGCAAGAGACAGTCATGGTAATTTTATGCTTTTGTTCTGTTTTGCAGATCAAACAGAGAATGTCAGATCGATCAGCATCATCGCAACCAGTGCCAGTACTGCCGTCTGAAAAAATGCTTCCGTGTTGGCATGAGAAAAGAGGGTGAGCATCCCAGCGTTCACTGAACTTTTGACCTACACTCTTAAATATTCTTGGTTTAGAGGTACAGTTCTAAGTTTCTTCAGCTTGAAAGGTTCTTCAAATGAACCATTTGTTAAAATGTTCATGATGGAGCCAAAAG
This sequence comes from Alestes dentex, assembly GCA_037576975.1. Lineage (NCBI taxonomy): Eukaryota > Metazoa > Chordata > Actinopteri > Characiformes > Alestidae > Alestes > Alestes dentex. Next base: position 14,062,110 of record JBBIGA010000038.1, read on the forward strand.
TGGTTCTTCTATAGCATGACTCCAAATAACCCTTTTGGCACATTTGTATTTGTGAGTGAACTGTGACAGTATTGCATTCTTGCGGAGTTTTTTGCTAAATGTTTGGCACATCGATAAGCCATCAGTGTTTATTGTGAAGTGCTTTAATGGTTGAAAGTCAAATTGTTTAATTAACATCCAGCATCCCATTATGAGACTACCATGGCATTCAACCAAAAGTCTAGAGCCTGTCCCTCTGTCCCTATGTGACCCTGGCAGGCTTAGTGCACTCTTCTCTAAGCCATACCGTCCAACATCGAACTGCCAACTATAAATCTGCATGACTGCAAGATGAATGCCATGGCTGAAGTGTACGAAAAGGTCAACATTGCTTTGGTGTTCTCAGAAAGTTACAGTGCACCAAGTTATCTATGATAAAAGCAGTTATGATCTGTTAGCAAAAACAGCTAACTGAAAGAAAAGTTTTTCGGAGGCCAGTGGCATTAAAAATTGACTAACTTATAGAAGATTGAAAAGATTAATTGACAAAAATGAAAACAAAAAATGTTATTTTCATGCAATCCGAAATGTACTTGATCACCTAAAACTCTCTGTCATCCACGTAAAATCCATATAAGGAAACATTAATTCCTTAACCAGACAGCTCATTTATTCATTCATTATCTGAGTCGCTTATCCTAACCAGGGTCTTGGGGGTGCTGGAGCCTATCCCAGCATTCATCGGGCAAAAGACAGAGAAACACCATGTATGAATTATCACACAGTCCAAACCAACTCAGTTTAAGGAAAATTGTTAATTAGTGTAATTCCTTTCACATAGTCCCCACTTAACTTCAAAATCAGTACTTTTCTTTGGTATTTGACTACATACTAGGAAAAGAGGACAGCTTTTATTCTGTATTGATTTGTGGCTGATTTACTCTCTTGATGTTTTTCCTTGTTTAAAGGGGCCTTGAAGTGTTTGTGTGGGTTTATGTAGCACAATTACAATTAATATTTTCCATGAGTATTTTCCAAACCCTCTTTATCTCTTAGAATTAAACAGTCTGTTCTGTGCTTCAAGATGAATATATTTTTTTTAACCTCTGTTCTGATCAGCTACTCTGTATATTCTTTCATTCAAAAAGTAGTTTAGGCTGAAACAGCTGCTTATATGTGCAGAGCTAAACTTTTGGAGGCTGAGTTAGTGCACTTATGTAAATACGTAGTTTTTTGTGACATCACTAAAACAGGGTTTAAAATGGGGACTCAAAACAGGCTGTTTTTACTTGGTTTATACATGGGCTGTGTGGTGTTGGGAATGAAAGGTAGCCTACATTTTGGACCTAAAATACATATACATATATATACATATATATTTTTAAATAATCTATCTGTGTCTACATTACCTCCTTGCAGCTGTTCAGCGTGGACGCATTCCACCGTCCCACTCAGGCATCAGCCCCACCTCCATGGTTGGTGGTGGTGGTGGAGGAGGAGTCAGTGTACCAGGGATGGGGGGTGACTTTTTCAATGGTCAGCCTGCACCTGAGTTCATCACCCAACTCCTGAGAGCGGAGCCCTACCCCAACAGCCGCTACGGAGCTCAGTGTGGCCAGCAGCTCGGGGGAGGCAACAGTGCCGTCATGGGCATCGATAACATCTGTGAGCTGGCGGCCCGATTACTCTTCAGCACCATCGAATGGGCCCGGAACATTCCGTTCTTCCCCGACTTGCCTGTCTCGGAGCAGGTGGCTCTACTGCGGCTCAGCTGGAGCGAACTGTTCATCCTGAACGCAGCACAGTCAGCCCTGCCACTCCACATGGCCCCGTTGCTGGCTGCGGCTGGCTTCCACGCCTCACCCATGTCCGCCGAGCGTGTGGTCTCCTTCATGGACCAGGTGCGTGTGTTCCAGGACCAGGTGGACAAATTGACGCGGCTGCAGGTGGATTCCGCAGAGTACAGCTGTCTGAAAGCCATCGCGCTCTTCTCTCCAGGTAACAGAGTTTCAGTGAACAGTCAACTGCATGATAAAACAAAGATACATAGTTTTCCCTCCCCTTAAATCTCCCCTTAAAAAGTTTTGCACTAGAGCTACATGGTTAATGTAGCTAACAAGTCGTGGAAACATATAGCCATCAATATAGCAATATATCATCACACATTGGATTGAGTTGTTAAATAACCTTAAATAAATTTTCGTTAAATACATTTGCATGTAGTTTCTGACGTTCTGACATTCATGTTTATGAAAATGGACAAATGTATTTCAGTCATAGATCTGGGCACTCCTCTTCTTTTTATCTATGCAACATTTTTATTGATAACAGTAAGTCATACAGTGTGAAACTAAAGAAAAATTCTCATATCATATATGTCTTGGTCTTCTACAATAATTGTAAAAGGGAAATGGTGTAATTTCTTTTTTTTTGTCAAACCATTGCTTTGAAAAGTGATAAAAGCTGATCTCAACTACTGATGAAAAAAGAGTCACTGAGAATTGTATGAAATGACACATTATTATTGCCAGTATGACCTTGCACATTCATCGCCCAAGAAATAGCCACTTGTTTGCTCTGCAGCATTTTGAAAAATGTGTAGGCTCCACTTGTTCAGAATGCAGCGCGTATAGACATTCCACTCATTTTTGTCTGTTTTTTTATTGGTATTCACAATCTCAAAGTGAGGCCAGTTAGTTGACTTTGTGCAGAATGTGAAGCAGCATGCTTTGTTCTAAAACAAAGATATAATTAACCCCTTAAACTACAGCCGTATTACTCAGTCATTAGTCTTAAGACTCATTATTCAGGAGCTGCTATGAGCTATTCAGTAACTACTATTGTTTACTATTGTTGGGTTGGGGAACCTTTTTTGGATTGCATTTTTACTATATAACTGAAACACTACTTTCCACTTGTGTCCAGGAATTTGTCTCTGACCCTCTGTGTGCTTTTCTTCAACAGATGCGTGTGGACTCACCGACCCAGCCCATGTGGAGAGTCTACAGGAGAAGGCCCAGGTGGCCCTGACCGAATATGAGCGCATGCAGTATCCCACCCAGCCACAGCGCTTTGGCCGCTTGCTGCTGCGTCTGCCCTCGCTCAGAGCCGTGCCCGCCAACCTCATCTCTCAGCTCTTCTTTATGCGACTAGTTGGCAAGACGCCCATCGAGACGCTGATCCGAGACATGCAACTATCGGGCAGCTCGATTAGCTGGCCTTATGTGCCCGGACAGTAACTGAGGCTGGCCGCTCAAACTGACTTCCATGTTCTGTGTGGGCTTCATAGGTTCTCAGTATGTGATTTCTTAGTCGCTGCGTGAATGTTCATGTTGTGTTATACTCTGCAACACCTCTTTGCTCATTTAGTGTACATGGTGAAGGATACAAGGTCAGTACGCTGTCACATGTCCTTAGGCGCATTAATCGAGTCACTCAAGTTTGGGATACCTCAGGTTTTTTACTCAAATAGCAAAACTTACAGAGAGGTGACTAATGTACATGAATAAATACTATTGCAGACCATTGACAAAAAAACAATGACAAGAGTATTGTAAGATTCTAACAAAGAAAACAAGGAAAAACTGATGGGACTGCAGACTTGAAGAGATCTCAATCTCAGTGCTGTGGTTATTTAAGAATGACCTCGGTTCAGCTTTAAACTCAACATAATACGGGAGATTTTCTTGGTACCCTAAGAATAAGAAACTTTATGAATGATGAGTGTAGATTAGGCTCATGAAAGGTATTGTCATGGACTGCAATGCCGTGTCATCAAGTTTGGGAAGCCTGACCACTTGAAAAATCAGTGATGAATAATGTATTGTGATGATCGCATTGTTGGAATAGTTCTGTGTACTCCTACTCAACTGGGTCCAAAAAAAACCCAAACATTTCATAAGGTTGACCATGAAAAATATTCAATATTTTTGCATACTAATAATAAAGACAAAATATTCATTCAATATTTTATTCTTTGGTCATTGCATTACATGCCATTTGAAATCAGATTGTCTAAATCAGCTAAATAAAGAAAAAGACCCCATTTACTTCTGGTCCTATAATGCACCTTACTGTATCAGTACTGGGCTTACCCAAATAGAAATGCAGAGGTAAGTGTGTGTGTGTGTGTGTGTGTGTGTATATATATATATATATATACACAGCCGTGTGAATGCGCCCTTAAGCCACATTCACATCCTCAAGCCAACTACACATCCACATCCTCCACTACTGTGACGGTGCCTCCCCTTGCTCTGCTGTTTTTGGGGAAGAGAATGCTGCTCAGCGTGACTTTCTCTTCTGAGTTTCTCTTCTGAGTTTAATTCTGAATAGTTAACCCTGGTTAAACCAGTTAAGCTTAAATAACGCGCCTGTTTGGTTCAACTTTACCTTGTCTCCTTGTCTTTTAAACCGAAGGAAAAATGAGGATTTCAATCTGACTAACTGCAGGCACTTTTGAGTTCAGCGGTAAAACAGTGTCAGATTACACTCCTGATTCTGGTCACATAAAATGATCAGGCGTAAATGGGGTCATAGTTTTGGTCACATGATTCCTTTAAAGGCACATGTCGCATGAATATTATGTCACAGCCCTTTGATCCATGATTTTATTTTTAAATGGACATTACAATCCCCCTGCTAGGATGCCTGAGTAACTACATTTATTTCACAGTCAGCAATGTTGCCTGGATTATTTCATTCCTCTGAAAACAACCCTTGGAGTTCATTGAAATGACCTCAGAGATGAGATGAGGTGGTGTTTAACATGCATGTGACTTGTATTGGACTCTGCAAAAGTGTAAAATCAAAGACCACAATGACTGACTGCACACTCTAGTCCTTGTTATTTAGATCAATGCCTTAACTAATTAACAGCTTTAACATATTATTAGGCACCAATGTGCAATATCTGTGTAACTGTCTCTTCAACACAAAAGTCCAGTATCTCTTATGTGTAGAGGCCATTAAATAGGTTCTTGTTGGCTCCCTTTCTGTATACAAAGGGTCTGACATGTGGCGCAGTGGTTAAGTGCCACATGGTTGCTGGGTCCAGACATGGTGTCCTGAAACCTGAATAAACCCCGGGGACCTCAGGCTGAAGCGACTCTAACTGGAAGAATACAGAAGTAAAACGACGCCAGAAAAACAGCTTTCCCTATTTAAATTAATGTAGCAGTAGATTTGGCCCAGGATAGATTTGATTATTAAAATAAGGCGCTTTTTTCACCTGCTAATGTTGGTAACTTATGGTCAGTTACATGGTTTGGCTGGTTATGATTGCCGGACCGATTAATCAAGACAAAAAATAATTGTTACCATGGAATGTTCGATGTTTTAGCTGCCACTAAGGTCAGCAAGCAAGCAACTAAAATGGTTATTCTTAGGACTACTTTATTTTAGGTTTCTTTTTATTTTTTAAATCACACAAATAAAAGGCAATGTTGTCTAATAACCCAGATATGATGGTTTCTAGGAGTGTATGATGACCCATCAACCATAAGGCTTCTAGTGTTTCAGGTAATGTGAGGTAGGACAAGTAATATATATCTCCCCTTATACTTTAATTTTAGCAATGACTACTTAGGAAAATCTCATTCTAATGTATCTGCTGAGCCTCAGAGCTCTGGCACTTTGAGGAAAAATACATGACTGAACAACAGTGGACTGACTGCAGCTGCCCAGTAAACACAATGGAGGGCTCTCGAGCGACCCCTCTGCGCCCCCTGTTGGAGACTTAATTTCACAATGCGTTGAAAGGCCACTGTAAGTTCAGTCTTTTGTTCAGAACGGCTACACACTGCATGACAAAAGTATTGGGACGCATGACCATTACACCAGCAGGGACTTTAATGACTGTATTCAAATATGTTGACTTTAATATGGAGTTGGCCCCCCATTTGCAGCTATAACAGCTTCCACTCTTCTTGGAAGACTTTCTACAAGATTTTGGAGTGTTTCTGGAAGAATTTGTGCCCATTTATGAGGCTTTATGATCATTAATGAGGTCAGGCACTGATGCTGGACGAGAAGTCCTGGCTCGCAAACTCTGTTTCAGTTCATTCCAAAGGTGTTGGATGGGGTTGAGGTCAGGGCTCTGTGCGGGCCAGTCATGTTCTTCTACACCAAACTCGTCCAACCATGTCTTTATGGAGCTCGCTTTGTGCGCTGGGGCACAGTCATGCTGGAAA
>JBBIGA010000038.1:14069803-14122258 GCA_037576975.1 Alestes dentex
TAAAAGTTAAATAAAGTGACATTACACTGTATTTCTTGGTGGATTTATTTGTTTATGGGTCAGTTTCTCAAGCTCAGATTATAAACCTGATCAAAGAGTAAAAAAAAAAATCCAATGGTGATTCAGTTTAGTCTAAGACTAGGCTTAATCCTTGTCCATAAAACCAGTGCATTGTCCACAATTATTTCATAACTATTTTGTTTATGTTAATTCCTCTTTAAAGTCCTTTCTTTTTCTGTTTTTATTTTTGTTTTTTATAAATATAAATGTATGAATAAGCAAACCAAATTTTCTATTCCTATGTAGTTGCATTTCTATGTATTCCTAATGAAGTATTTTCCTTCCAAAATTTGTCCACCAGAGGCTGCTGTCATCCTAGTGTTTGTATTTCTGGCTTTGTCTCTGAGTCTGAAGTCTCACTAGCAGACTTTATTGACAGGTTCATGTTTCTTGTAGTGAAAATGAACACTGAGGACATATGTCGAATGCTATGCTGCTGCGCGTTCACCTTTACAACAGTATCTGACTACAGCCGATGTGTGTAAAAATGTAAAGTCCTAATTTAACAACAGTATCAACCAATGTAAGTAAAGTCTTAATTTAACAGAATTCTGTAAGCTTCGTGCACCCTGTAAGAGTTATTTTAGTAGCACAGACATGTGACCGCTTACAAGGGGACAGTTTCTATCGTGTCAGTTTGTGCTCGATCATTATCACCTCCTTGAGGAACGGGTCATTGCTGCATTTTACAGTGGGCATTCTTTGTGCTCTAAATCAACAAATCCTCAGTGTTGTGTGAAGGTAGCAGTAACTGCTGTATCACTGTATAAAGGGGCTTTGTCCTACTTAATCAAAGGCAAATAAATGAGCGACAGATTGTGAGGTTTGATCACTGTAAAACAGGACACCTGGGACGAGGTTGGTGTAACAGCAGTTGGTCCACTTTGAGCTGAACAGTTTAACTCATTATTGATTGTATCTATATTACATTTCGATTGGCCTGTAAGATCGCTGAGCTTGTCTGAGCACAAATCTGAAGGAAACATTCTAATCAGTACAACAACATGGCAGAAAGAGTATTCATCTTAATGCTGCTAAAAATGAATTTAAGCAGATAGTCATCAATGAGTGCAGTACGATTTAAGTTATTTAGTCTCGTCTTTTGGTCACATAGGACTAACGATTTTCAGGAAATCTAAATGTAATTTTTTAAATGCCGGATTAAATGCTATTCATACTTTTAATTTAAGGTATACAGCATTTTATCCCTTAGAGGAAATTGTTTCCTTGGCATGATAAATATTGTTGTTCATGCCATAAAGACTAACTTTTAAAAGATTTTTCTTGAGTTTTCATTACATGGAGTGAGGTGCCTTAATGGTGAATGACTACAGTTGAATATGATTTGAGTTATTTAATCTAGTCTTTTGGTCACATGGGACTAATGATTTTCACAAAATCAGCAGGAAATCTAAATGTAATTTTAAAAATGGCAGAATAAATTATATGCACACTTTTAATTTAAGGTATACAGCATTTTATTCCTTAATCAGAAGAAATTAAAACTAACTTTTAACAGATTTTTCTTTAGTTTTCATTACATTGTGTGAGGTATCTTAATGGTGAGTGACTACAGGTGAATCCTCTGTATGTTTTTAACAGGTGAACGGTTGGGATATGACCATGGTGACACATGACCAAGCACGTAAAAGGCTAACAAAAAAGAACGAAGATGTTGTCCGGCTCCTGGTTACTAGAAAATCTCTGGAGGATGCGGTTAGACAGTCCATGATGCCTCGCTAATGGAAATCTGATTAGAAATCTAGAAGTCTGTTTGTTACTCCTACTGTGGAATGTGCTTTTCAAGTATAATGTAAAATTAAGCCAAAGAACAACAGCTAACTATCATTTCTGCTTAGTGTCTCAAGACTTGGATGGTTTTCCAGACACGGATTAAGTCTAGGGAATAAGTTTTTATCCACAGATTTTTTTTTTTTCACATATTTTGCAGTACACTGGTACTTGTATAAGGATTTCCATTCACTTTTGCATTCCATTGCTTGTTACTTTAATAAGGTTGATTCTGCCAGCAGTGTTACAATGAAAATGGCATACTTGATTGTTAAGCCAATATATATACTATTGTATGTAAATATAAATATGTGTTAACATAAAAAAAAATGACACAGTTGCATTCTGGGAAAGGAAGGATGCTGCGAAGTGGAGCTGCAGCAGCCTTGCAATGGGTGCACCCACCCATTATTACATTATATATATATATATATATACAAATAGGTTTAGCATATATATTGGCTTATGACTGGAAAATCTGATTACATAACACTAATATGCAATTGATTTACATGGCTATTCATAGCTATTCATTAAACATTTTCATCATTGCCTTGTTAATTATATTTTTATGATGTTTTAGAGTGTTTTTGAGCAAATGAAAATCAACTACTTTTTTCTCTTATTTTTTAAGGGATACCTTTTTATACATATTCTGCTTTTCTGCTTGTCTTTTTAATCCTGTTGTACTCTAAAGTCTGTTTTCCTTTATTGTCTATATTTCAAAAAAAGATCATAAAGGCTTCACTGGTGCCACAAAATAACACTACTCCCCTTAGATAAGATTTTTACAGACCCTTTTACTCCAAACGATTTAGTACATGGTCTTGTTTAACACCTTTTTGATAGATTTTGCAAGTGACTGAATAAAAATATATATTTTTTTCCACTTGAATGAATAAAAGGCATTATTCGTCTTCTGCTTGCTACCTATTTTATATTAACAGCCATTATAATAGTACCTGGTTCATGGTTAGTAATTGCGTTTCAAAAACCAAGAGTTGGCTGTCAGGTCTCTAATTTTGGCCTCCACGGTGCCTTTGGCTCTGTGGCGTCTTCATGTGTGGCTGAAAGTAATCAGGTGACATTTCAAAGCGTCAAATCTATTGCCTGACCTTTCGCTGTTTGCTCAGTCATTTCGGTGCAGCGAGGTCCTTCACTTTCATCTCTTAATGCAGCTATAGGCATTCTCCTTCTGTCATATGCAGTCCAAAGCGTGAAAACAAATGACTTTCTTTTATGTAATTGCTTAAAGGGCCCAGATCATAGAAAACCATTTTCTTTAATTCTGATTAAAATGAAACAGTTGTAGTAATGTAATATGTAAACATTTAAAGTTTTTACATTTTCACTCCCCAGTTGATATATTCCCTACATGAAAACAAAACTGCTAAATCAGCCCAATTTGCATTCACTGTTTTTGTGATGTCACAAAAACCAACACATTTGCGTATGTACTCCAGTTCGTGCTTTACGTTATGAGTAATGTTTCAGCCTGGACTGCTTTTTTAAATGAGGTGCAGTACAGAGCAACCACCCATAAGGGTTATTTACATATAGTTGTTTTAAAGGGACAGTAACAAAAACAGCCTGTTTAATTCCAAGGGATAAAAAGGAGTTGGAAAATGGTCATGTAAACTATGAATTCTGATTGTTTCTGGGAGATAAACCCACTCAGACATCACACTCAAAGAGCATGCAGACCCTGGACCCTGTAACACTGGGAAAAGTCAGTGGTCCTTTATAATGAATTGCATGTTTAGCATAATTACCAAGTAATTATTACATAATAATTACTTATGATAATTATGGCTTGCAAATGGCCTTAAATCAATGAGTAAAAACATTGTCTATAAACAATTAGCACTAACAATGTGTGTAAGGGTGTGTCACTGCACCAGCTTGTTCGCCCTTCGTGCATTCGCTTATGCATTTATCCACCAGAACAGTAACATTAGTTATTAATGAAACTACTTATAACAACTACTGAACACACATAACAATCTTGTAATAAAAAATCTTATTTCAAATAATTATTTATGCTGTGGTTTTGCTATCCAATTTTTTTTTGTCTTCAGCAGGGGAAACTTGCTCCATTCCACTTGCTTAGGCTTTACATAGGAATAGCATCAGGTGCATAATGTGTTACAACACCGGCTCTCGTCAGAAATTGTACCACTAAAGACTTTCAGTATGCTATACATTCAAATGTTTCTTGGGGAAAAACTGAAAGTGAAAAGCTACAGTACATAGACATGACATTAGCTTACAGACTATTAATGCCATTTATATGTCATTTCCAGGATGTCTTGTCCGTTTTTCATGGAAATTCAATATATGCAAAGAAATGGTTCACACTTAATATAATTTCAGTTATAAGTCCAATATTGTTGCATTTGTAACGCTTCTAGCGTGGCGGACATGCTAGTGGAAATTAATCAGTACACAAAATCCACTCACATGCATGCATTAGTCTGAGCAGTTGAGTGCGTAATTACTACTGCTAAATGTAGATCACATGTGCTTTACACCTCCCACACTGTGGCACATTCATTGTGTTTCCATAGTGATACAATCTGCTACCATCACTTTCCATGCATGATGTTAGTCTTATGGAGAATGCATGGCAAGCCATGGAAAAAGGACTGAGGATTCTAGATTGATTTAATATGCATATAGATACATATACATATACATAACTGAAAATTAGTCTTATACGCACAGTGTGTGATGGACAGTATATCTGAAATAATTACATCCATTTTTACTATACATGCGTAGTTAATATGCTCATAGTTCTTAAAAAGAAGTAGCTCACTGAAAAATATAATGACCACACAGTCTCCCAAATGTAGTCAACCAGCCAGTCGTGACAAGCCTAGTACCAGAGCTACTGGACTTATGTAAATAATGGAAGCTAATATGAATATGTATTGTGTAAACTGCTTGTATACTGTTGGGCAATGTATGACAAACTATTATGACAAAAGTGCAGACACAATTTACGTTTAAACTCTGCTACTACTCTTCGCAATGCAGCACACTTTTGTCAGTTTATTTGCTGACATCTTTCTATCATCAGTTTATACCACCCCTTGAGAGATGCCACTGTAAATAGATTATCAGTGTTATTCACCTCACCTGTCAGTTGATGAGTTACTTCATTAGGGACACCTACCATGTCCATTCTACACTTACTGTCCGTTTTATTTGCTCCACTGTTTCTCTGTATCATTTCTTTGCACCCTTTACCCCATTCATAAATGGTCAGGACGTGTATGTGTGTTTGTGTGTGTGTGTGTTTGTGTGTGTGTGTGTGTGTGTGTGTGTGTGTGTGTGTGTGTGTGTGTGGACCATACACAGCTGTGCTGCTGGGGGACAAACATAACATCAACAAAACCTGAGAGGAAAACTTCAGACACCAAACCTCCTTTGTCTGATAGATTACAAGGCAAAGGTAAGGCGAAATCTGTGCAACTATATGTAGTCTGAGACTCTCACTCACTCACGCATTTTCTATAACCGCTTAATCCTCACTAGGGTCGCAGGTGCCCGGAGCCTGTCCCAGGGTCAATGGGCACCAGGCAGAGAATAAGTCTGAGACTACCTGGGAAAATGTAATACAACGTTTTCCATTCTATTTTATTTCCACACAATTTATCAATCAATTTGAGTGAAAAGTATAATTTTTTACACGAATTTCAGAATTTCTTAGTGTTCCCTTTTGCTTTGATGACTGCATAAAATTTGTGCAAAAGCCTCTGATAAGTAGAAGACACACTTTGACAAGGATTATATTGTGATGGCTAGATGACCGGGCCTGAGCATCTCCAAAATAGCAGGACTTTTAGGGTGCAGTATTTAGTGAATTATGCAGTAGTTATTGTCTACCAAAACTGGTCCAAGATCAACTGATAACAGGCTTATGGGCGGAGCAAAGGCTAGCCCAGTTGGTTTGGACCCACGGAAGAGCTATTGTAACACAAATAGCTGAGAAGGTCCATGCTGGATATGATAGATAGGTATCAGAACACACAGTGCATCACAGCTTGCTGCATAGACGGGTCAGAGTGTCCACGCTGACCTCCGTCCACAATATTATGCAAGTGGTTTTAATGTCATGGCTGAACGATGTGAATCTCAGGCATACATATCAGGTACGTGAAGTATGACTGGTTCCCTTTTTTTGTATATTCATACAGTTTGTATCAAACCATGTTATCATTTTTGTGTTTATCAACCCAGTTTTGCTGATACAGATGTCAAGACAAACATTTAAAGCAAATTAAAATGGGACAATGTTAATGTTTGGTCACATAACCTTAGAGGCAACCATGTTAAAACAAAATTGTTTTGTTTGCCTCAATTTTATAAGTATTGAAACTATGGATTTACAACAAATAATTATGTAAAATGTGTATTTGTTTGCACATGTTTTGCATTTAATAACTGCCTCAAGTCTGCAACTTGCTGATATCAACAGACCCCTGATATCTTATGCTGTGCAGCAAAACAAAGCTTTAACAGTCATCTCTTTCATTGGCTGCTTGTCTTCAGCTTCTTCTTCAACAAACTACGGGCATGCTCATTCATGTACTGAATCAAGAAAAGGAAGTCAATAATTTTCCATTGTTTCGTTTAAATGAATCAATTAAACTCCTTGGATAAATGTACAATATATTTTGGATTCCCAGAAGTTCACATTCTGAAAGTGAGTTAAAAGTTATTTTTTGTGTCTAGAAGGCAAGACACTTCATGGTCCTTCTGAAGATCCTTTCGCTGACACTGATAAAGTTTTTATCTTCACATATTGCTCTTCTTTGCAAATTCTAGTCTGGCCTTTTTGCTCTCGGTGTAGTTTGGCATCAGTGAACTATGGTAATACTTTCATTCCTGCACATTGTTTGCTATTTCTGTTAGATGTTATTTTGGAGGTTTTCTTAATTTCTTATCAAGTTATTAAGAAAACCTCTGAAATAACAGCTAACAGAAATAGCAAATAATGATGAAAATATTACCACTTATAGTTCACCAAACTATACAAAGAACAGAAAGACCAGACTGGAATTAACAGAACAAGTTCAATGAACTCAATCTGGTTGGCTTCACTATGCACACATTCAGTTACCTGTCCTACCTCTACTACTATACTCAGTGGCCATTTTATCAGAAACACCTGGGTGTACTTTGTAGGTTCACAGTTACAGCCTGTTACCCATCTGTTCCTACACAATCAATCAGCCACCTTCGACTCAGTCCTTTAATGGAAAGGGACCACCACAAGACCATTACTGGCCAGATATTATTTGAGTGGTGGTCCTTGGCATGCACACTGTTCAAAAACAAACTCTGGGCCCTAGAATTACTTTCAGTTTTTATTTTAAAATAATGTTGTATTTAGATATGTCAGTGTGAAGAGCCTTTTAAATGTATAAAGAATCTTCACATAATATAAAAGTTTACCAGTATAACCTACATAGGTGATTCAAAATCAAATTTACACTGTTTTTACATCAGACGTAATTGCTCAACACAGAAATGTTTTGTTTTTTAATGCTGCTTCCTTATTGTAGAGCTGCAGCAGCGAGGCTAATGTTCCTAATCCTAGAACTCAGTGGTCATGTGAATGGCCTAATTCATATCCATCACAAACCGTCTCTCAGTCTGCTCAGACCACATCCAGATCTTCTTCAAGCCAGAGCAGACTTGACAGACTTGTCAGGCAAGAACAATGTTTACGTCTATAGGAAACTTGAAAAAACAGCCCTGTGGCAATGGCAAGGTCTTCAACTGCTGCTGCCTACAGTTAGACTGAAGATATTGTTACTGAACTGCGCAAAAAAGTGTGTAATGCCTCTTATGGGAACACAGTTTGACTGAATAACTGGATACCTTTCGGCCAAACTCCTTTTCATCACCCTGCTTGTAACTGGTGGGATTATATAACTCCAGAGTCAATCTTAAATATATGTCCTCCATCGTCAGAATCTTCCATAATTAACATGGACGCATGGAGACAAAAACTACACTTTTGTCAAAAATGCACACTGTACAGTCCCAGTGCTTCAGTTCATGGCCATAAACAATACCTACGATGCATGAAGCAGATGCTGAAAAACATGAATGCTTTATGGGGTTTGGAGAGCTACTCTGCATGTAACTTACTAGTATTTGAGAGCCCTTAGGGAAGTTCTCTTGAATGCACACTGAGGGGAATCTCATATAACAGGCCTAAGACGAAGCGTGGGCAGATGTGTGGGAGGCTGGACTACAGGGTCAGTAATACATGATCTCTCTGAGCTACAAAGGCCGGACCTGAAGCATGGAGGCCGGTTGTCATGGAAATGGATGATGGTTGTGTATTTCCCCTCTCTGCTCAACACATAAATGCAACATTGACGTTTCCCCACTAAATATACTGGTTCGTTTTGTACCCAAAACCCACTCATATTTGATTGCACTCTCTACAACTGAGACAAAATGAGAATTTGAATTATTTGAACGCAATATTACTAAACCTAATATACACTATATGCACAAAAGTATTGGGACACACCTGTTTTTCAGGGTTTGGGCTTGGCCCCTTACTTTCAGTGAAGGGCAATAGTAATGCTTCAGCATATTAAGACGTTTTGGACAACCCCATGCTGCCAATTTTGTGAACACAATTTGGAAAAGGCCTTTTTCTATTTCAGCATGACTGTGCCCCGAGTGCACAAAGAAAGGTCCATAAAGACATGGTTGGATGAGTTCGGTGTGGAAGAACTAGACTGGCACACAGAGCCCTGACCTCAAGCCCATCCAGCAAGGTGGGATGAACTGCGAGCAAGGCCGTCTCGTCCAGCATCAGTACCTGACCTTATAAATGCTCTACAGATTGAATGGGCACAAATTCCCACAGAAACACTCCAAAATCTTGTGGAAAGCCTTCCAAGAACAATGAAAGCTGTTATAGCTGCAAAAAGGAGACCAACTCCATATTAAAGTTTATGTATTTGAATGCAATATCATTAGCGTCCCTGTTGGTGGAATGGTCAGGCGTCCCAATACTTGTGTCCATACAGTGTATCAGAAGCAAATCATTTGGTTTGCTCGCTGCAAATGAACCGCCTCCTACAAGCTCCTACTACTAACAGGATTTTTTCAATTGTGCAGCCTTTTTCTCATCCCATGGCAGCAGGTGGCTTTTCTTCTCGCCTGGAGAATCCTTAACCTTCTCTTCCCACGCATTTCTCTCCTCGTCTCATTTTTCGTGCTCGTTTTTCGTGCTCGTTTTCTTCTCAGGCTTCACAAACCGTGGACAGACCGTGACTGTTGGAGTCCCTCAGCCCAAACCTGTTGAAGCGACTTTAGGCTAGTTCGGTTTCCCTAGCTTGTCACAACACAACCAGAGGAAGACTTGAACCGTTCGTGGGACAGTTTGAGTAGGGTAAGTCTAATTTTTCTTACGTTTCTATTAAAATAAACCTCTCCATACTCAGTGATATCAAGGTAAAATGCTGTAGAACTCCCTTAAAATGTATTTTTCTTTGCCTTCTATACGACTTGTTCTATTTTAAACGAGAACATTACACTCCTCAGATGTAAACACAGAGCCAGGGCAGGTACCTCCTCGTACAGGTGTAGCAGGTGGACATCAGTTCCAGAGCCAGCAGCTCACATGGGACAAATGATGCATGAAATAGGCTGAGGAGCTGCTATTTTTATTAGTTTTTGTGAGAAGTGGTGAGGTGGGGGCAAGGTTATGACTCCTGGCTTTGTAGTGTGCTATCCTGGCTGCCCTTTTTTACACTGATCCAAGAACAGTTTTATCATTGCTTGTTAGAATTAAAGCCCAGGATTTAAAACAGGGCGCCTGGTCCATGGTCAGCATGACCCAGACTGCTGCCCAGCGTGTGATCATGGGGAGGAGGGTGAGCTTTGTGAAGGTCAGGGCAGGAGAGATGACACACTGTTTTATATCTGAATTCTGGCACATAAGTTCAGTTGAGCCGTGGTCAGTGGTCAGTTCAGCCTTGAGCTCTTGTGTGAAGTGCAGGGCTTTTTCCCTCCCAGACTGTCAAGTAACAGCAGCAACATTAAACCATGAGCGGTAAGTACCAACACACACAAAGAAAAGGTTTATTCCCAACAGTGCTTGAACTAAAAGTGTACTCTTGAAGTCTAATATTTATATATTTCATGTAAATACTCTTTACAGGAAGTTGAACTTGGGATTAATTTGTGCTCTTTTGTAATAATCTGTGCCATTGCTTCAAAGTCAGCAAATTAAATATTGACTTCTTTTTGAAACAGGAATACCATCGCTATAACAGGAAAAATCTTTATTTTGACAACATAAGAATTCTAGATGATTGCAGTAAACTAGTTCTCTCGTCTGTCAGTGGGTGCGCTGTGATCTTAAGTCATCCAAAAAAATGTAACACTGCTGCTTGAAGAGACTTGTGTATCCGGCCATATGTGTCACATGCCATCTCCCTAAATGAAGCTTGCATACAGAGTCCAGTCACAGGGCACTACGCGCTGCAGACATCAACTGTATGTGAATTAATGTAATTTTAAAAGGGATACAGTTTGATAGATTTTTTAGAATCAGCGTCTGAGCTGATACATGTAAAGCTGTACATGAAGATTTGAGCATCCCTGGTCAAATAGCATTCTTTGTTAATTTACCCATCCTCTACAAACTTAAATGTGGCATTTTCTTCCAATTTTTGTCCACAGTTTTTGTTTGCTGAGCTTAACATGTTGGGAAAAATTGAACATAAAATATACACGTGCCATAACTTTTGCACTTTTGCAGGGGTCAAATTTTCTTAATTCATCTAATAAACAGCACTTGTGCGTTAAAATGTGCAGAAGTGTGTTCTTGGTAAAGCATGTGTACTTAATTTCACGATGAAAATCCATACAGTTTGACCAAGCGTGCCCAGAGTTTTTCATAGGACTGTAAATCAACATAACAGTATTAATGGAAGGTACAGTTCTAGCCAATCCGTGAGATTGAAATCACGTTTTTTAACTTGCTTCATTATGCTTCATGTGTGAATACTTGACAGAACCTCTGTGCAGAGATCAGCTGTAGTGTGTAAGCCTGTGCCTTTTGGAGACTCACCAGGGACTCGAAGCAGAATACAGAGCAGCAGCTTCTAGCCAGGGGCTCATGCAGCTTTAATTCGACCCTGTTGGTCATCTGAAACAGAATTAACAATGATCACCCTAGTGAGAATACTGTGCATGAGAAACTGATCGCATCATTTATGATAAAGGAAAGAAGCTCATCACACTCTTCGATCGCTTCAGTTATTCGCTCTCGTCATCAGTATCTATTAGTTTCAAGACATCTTGTGTTTGGTTTTGTGACAGCATTAGTTCATTTTCAGCATTTGTTTTCCTTTTTTTAAATAAATATTTTTCACCACAGAGCCACAGACAGTCCCAGATTGGAACTCTTTACTCTTATAGGTTAAGAATAAGTAAAACTATTTTTACTGTTTTTGTGTAATTACTAAATATCCTTAGGGTGTTATAAAATCAGACGTTGTCAGCCATTCGAAGGATGTCTGGCATCTAAAGTTGTGGTTGTAGTGTAGATAACAAGTAATACATACTGCCTGCTTAAATCATCACACACTTGTCTCATATTAGAGTTTTTTAATTAATCTCAAATAGCCTTATGGGAGTTCTGACACGTCTTTTTGACATAACATAACAACCTGACATGGTTTGAAGTATGTGATGATGTGTGTGATGAACATGTGTAATTTAGACTTTTCACTTTAACAAGAGTATGAGGTCTGATATTGTGTGCCAGGTGCTGCTGTAGGAATAGTTGAAGGCAGAAAAGTTTTGGAGTAAGAGAGGAGCCTCCATTAGATCCCAGCCAGGATACAGTTCACACTATACTGTCTGTGGGTGGAAAAGATGCCATAATTCATCTTTCTCTCTCTCATAAGACAATGTTTTTGTCATCTGAGGTCATGCTCTAGGCTTTGTGGTACGGGTGAACTCTATAAACTGAAAAATGCACTGAATTTGCTAGATTTCCACATTATTTTCACTTAAATATAATCAGAGTCAGAATCAGAAAACTTCATTGATTCCGGAGGAAATTTTGCCCTCCAGTTTTCTTCAGTAACTGGGTCTGTGTGATATTTTATACTATCCATATGACCACAAGGAGTCAAGATTGACTTGAGGGCACTTGCTTATTTATTTATTTATCATGTGGAAATTTGTGTACAGAATTGAGTAAACTCAATGCATTACTTAAAAAAATACAAAAATGTGATGTAGTTTCAGGTGTCACTTATGCAGTTGGGAATATTTGCCAGTAACACCAAATATGTAATACCATACATTCATGTGTTTTTTTAAGTCACTTTTGTTTAATGAAATAGGATTTTTTTGTAATGAGCAAAGATCATTTAATGTGTCTCATTTGATGTAACCATCGCATCCCATATACTTTTAGAGTAATCACATAACAGAGATTTCTCTAATGTCTGTTTTCTGACTTTTTCTCTCTTTTTCTTGATTAGTTTCCCATGAAACCTGCCTCCTGGACCAAGTCTTGGAGCTGATTATGAATGAGAAGCCCGCCAACAGCAACAGCCTCTTCCTGAACGAGGACTCTGAGAAGCCCCATCGCCCTGAGAAAGACCTTCACTGGCTGCGCAGAGCCATGCAGAAACGAGTATCTGGAGCTAAAGACAGCATGTGTTCCATTACTCGAAACAGCATCAAAGCCTTCCTGCGCCGCAACACTTTTGTGCTCTTTACCGTGGCAGCCGTTGCAGTAGGTAAAGCCCGTTAGAATATTTAGGATATATGGAAGTTCAAGAACACCCTGAATGGGTTACATTGTAAAAAAAAAAACCAATTATGTATTTTGTCAGATGGCTGATTACAAAGTTTGCATCAAGACCATTATTCATTGATTTTGGCAGAAAGTTTGTTTTCATCAAGACCTAAAACTGCGATCCCACATCTTGAGTGGCATTTTGGTAAACTTTAATCGCATGTTGTGTTGTGCTCTATAACACTATTCAGGAATCGTGTTGGGATTTGCTCTGCGCCCTCACAACTTGTCCGTGAGGGAAATAAAATATTTCTCCTTTCCGGGAGAGCTACTGATGAGGATGCTACAGATGCTTGTCCTACCACTCATCGTGTCGAGTCTTGTTACAGGTACATGAACAAAATCAATGAACTGTCAGGTGTGTTTGTAGATGGTAGCATAGTGAGGCACTGGCTGCTGTTTTTAGGCCCATATTAGAATGTGAATCCATTCTGAATAGAGGACTTGCCCCTAGGTATCTTGCTACAAACCTAAGTGATTTGCTTTGCTCTTATTTTACCAGGTATTTCATCTTTGGATAGTAAAGCCTCTGGAAAGATGGGAGTGCGGGCCATCATTTACTACATGCTGACCACTTTTATTGCTGTGTTCATTGGCATCGTCATGGTGGTCATCATAAGGCCTGGAAAAGGCGGCAGAGACAGTCCAGTGTCCTCTAGTGGTACCATTGAGTCAGTGCAAGCTGCTGATGCCTTTCTGGATCTTATCAGGTGAAGAGAAACTGTATTTTTGTAAGTTAACGTAATGTCGTTGTAATTTAATCGCGAGTTTAATGTTGTAACATGATGCAAGCATATTTTCTCTTCTTGCAGAAATATGTTTCCCCCAAATTTAGTTGAGGCCTGCTTTAAACAGGTTTGGAGACTGCACGCCTGCATGCTTTTATTCATTCTAAAATCTGGCAACTGACAGAAGCACTAATCAACATTTCACATGAACCTAGATATTGCCTAGATATTCTTCTTTTTCATCTCTTTCAGTACAAAACACTTTACAAGAAAACAGTTTTCACCAGGAACATCACCACTGCAGTCAATGAAAGTGAGAACATAAATGTTACCAAGTCCAGCCTTCTTGGGAATTTCAGCACAGTCTTGCAGACCATCCAGGAAACAGTGGAGGAAACAGTTCCAGTGTCCGGCTCCTCTAACGGGGTCAATGCTCTGGGCTTGGTGGTGTTCTCCATGTGCTTTGGCTTAGTGATTGGGAATATGAAGCAGCAGGGACAGGCTCTGCGAGAATTCTTTGACTGCCTCAATGACGCCATTATGCGTTTAGTAGCTATCATTATCTGGTGAGTGTCAGTTTGTGCTCTGTTGTCAAATCATATTCTTAAGGATGGAGTCCTACCATGTAGTAGATAGATATTGTTAGAAATTGTTTAACTGCTTCACTTCTACAAATCAAGTTCATAAGTTGCTGTTTTGGGTGGTTTAAGATAATAACACTAAATTACACTAAACTCAAGGCTTACATTCCCAGGCACAGCCATGTGTTTGTAAATTCATGTCTGTGTTATGTCTTAATGATTCATGTCTGACACATTTCCCATGACAGTTCGTCCTGTACTGTTCAAATGCAAAAATGTTTGTTTATAAAACACTTATCTGAACCTATTCAAGTTTTATTCAGATTTCATCAGCTGTAAAATTACCTCACATATTTCTCAGGTACGCCCCAGTTGGCATCCTCTTCCTGATTGCCGGAAAGATTGTAGAGATGAAGGACCTGGCACAGGTTGGAGGGCAGTTGGGAATGTACACGGTATGTGTCATCATTGGTCTGCTCATCCATGGCCTCTTTGTTCTGCCCCTGCTCTTCTTTCTGGTTACACGGAGGAACCCGTACACCTTCATCGGTGGCCTGCTGCAGGCTTTGATTACTGCGTTAGGAACATCCTCCAGGTAATCAGAGTGGTCACAACATTATGGAACAGAGATGTACAGATACTGTTTAAAATCATACCTTTTTGTTGTTTAGTCATGGGCGTCGTCGCCATTCAATCATAGGTGGACGTGTCCCCCTCGCATTTCATAATTATTCGTTTGGACCCCCCCACACATTTAACATAAATAATTAGTTCAACCAACGCTGTTGAATCTTGAATCTTTCGCGAAAGAATCCACTTCACTTAATCGATAGAAGAATACACACACCACTGGAAATCCGAGCAGCCTGTCTGTGCACTGACGGTTCACTTCACTTGCATGCGGTGAGTTGGAGGTAAACCTGAGCGGATTTCCAGTGGTGTGTGTTTTCTTCTATCGATTTAGTGGAGTGGATTCTATCGCGAAAGATTCAAGATTCAATATTCAAGATTCAACAGGGGTTTCCAAACACCCCCACCCCCTTAAAGGACGAGACTTTGCAGCACGCAACACCCCGCCCCCACCCATACCCCGCCCCACGCCCAAGCCCCGCCCCCATGCGTAGACCGATGTGTCCCCCTCACATTAAAAATGCTGCCGACGCCCCTCTGTTTAGTATATAATATTTGTAACATGTAGATTCTGTTGTTTAGTGTATACAAAGAAATGACAGAAAAATGAATTAAATAGCTGGTAACTCTCAACATAGTGGCTATTTACAGGGAAAAACTCCATTAAAAAGACTTGATAGTATAACTACAAGAGGGAAAAGCTCTCAGTCATTGTGCGCAGTAGTCAGAACAACTTGAAAAAACATTTTTGTATTTATCTGAGCCAAATATATTTTTGAAATGGTAATGCTGCTTTCATTTTTTTTGTCATAATATCAGTATGAATATACCATGAATGTATCAAACTAATCTAACTGAATTGACTGTTTTGTTACACCACTAGTGTCTCCCTATTCAAAGACAAACATTCATATGAAAAACACCCTGTAACTTTTGCACAGGCCACCTTTTTTCTGTTATATTATGTTCTATTAGAAAACTTTACTTACATTTCCATAATATAGTTTCAGTTTGTGTATATTTAAATAAAATGTTATGTTTTCAAATGTGCAGAAAGGTGATTTCTGTTGAAGATGCGTAGTGATTTTCAGTGAAATCAACAATTATATAATTTGACCAGGCGTGTCCAGACTTTTGCATACAACTGTGCGAGCCTGGCAGTAACTGCCTGAGTGTGTTACCAAGATGACTATAAACTTTTGGAAACATGATTCTGTATATATACTAGAGTAGCATAAGGTATTTAGGGTTTAAAATGAACTAATGTGGAAGAGCTATTGTCGCATTTAAATCTGTAGGGTCTCCTAGATCCTTTTACATATATGTTGATCCTCAGCCCCTGACATATGTATGAGATATAAGTGTCCTTTATTGCTTGGTTCAGGTGTGTTGGGAACAGGGAGAGAGCAAAATATTGGGCCGTTTGTGTTGTACTGTAGAGAAATACCTTAATATAATAATTCAGTATTAATTGTCTGACTTACATGGGCCAAACTTATTTTTCCTTCAGTTCGGCAACGCTTCCCATCACCTTCCGCTGCTTGGAGGAGAACAACCATGTGGACAAGCGTGTGACGCGTTTTGTGTTGCCAGTGGGAGCCACTATAAACATGGATGGGACCGCTCTCTATGAGGCAGTGGCAGCCATTTTTATCGCCCAAGTCAATGACATGGACCTGAACTTCGGGCAGATCCTTACCATCAGGTAATAACTCTATGGATAGTGTCAAGTTGATCTTAACAGCAACCAGAGACTGTTTTAAGTGATCTGTCTCATCAGCATCTTGCAGTGTTTGTTGTGTTATACTGCTTTTGTGCAGTCATCCCCAGACCTGCAGGCCATTTCAGTGATATTTCAATGATAAACTATTTAGAATTCTGGATCACTTATCAGAGTCTTTGTGCATACTCCAGAAATCACTTCTGCAGTTCCAACTGTTTTTTTTCCTTATAAAAATGTCCTCTTCCAGTATCACAGCAACTGCTGCCAGCATTGGAGCAGCAGGCATCCCTCAGGCTGGTCTGGTAACCATGGTGATTGTATTGACATCGGTGGGACTGCCCACCGAGGACATAACGCTCATCATTGCTGTGGATTGGTTCCTGTAAGTCTTAACTAAATGTCACATTGAAGCATGCAGCTCCAGCAGAGAGCACTCGTCCAAAAGGTTATTGATACATAATGCAGACACATAATCTGAGAGAATACAGAATATGTTTTCATGTCAATATTGCTGCCATTATAGTGGATAAAGAAGGCATCTTGTTTGTGTCAGGCTACTTTATCCAAATGCTGATTGTGCATGAGCAGCTCATGTTTTTTGTATTCAGTTACAAGATCATTTGTGTGTTTTTCACATGCAGAGATCGTCTCAGAACCACCACCAACGTGCTGGGGGATTCGTTAGGAGCTGGCATTGTGGAACACCTGTCACGACAGGAACTTCAGAACCAGGACGCAGAGATCGGAAACTCTGTGATTGAGGAGAACGAAAAGCCATACCAGCTCATCTGCCAGGAGAACGACTCTATCAAACACCGAAACAGTGAAACCACAATGTAAACAATGTAAATAATATCACACACAAACAGCACTCAGTACTTTGGCTGGAGTATCTGTTAATGGTGGAAAATATAAGTACTGTTAAAGATAACGTTCAAGCACAGGATACCAAAAGCCATATCAGTATTAACAAAATAAGAATGTCTACTGTATTATTCAGACTCTAAATGAGAGGTCAAGCATGTTCCAGTGACCTGTGTTTTATTAGATGCGAAACACCTCTGGAACCTCACCTGTTACTTACTTATGAGGACCTAGCTCATGTGGCTAAAACACCTCGAGTACCTTTTAAAGAAGTAAAAATAACTATCCTTAATGGTAAGAAAATTATTTTTTTTTTTATGGTCACCCGTATTCTCTCTCAGACCCGTATTCTCTCTCACTCTGCATTGATAATTTGGTTTAATTTGAGACAGGAACTGACAAAATTAGTATATTAGTAGTACAAAGAGAAATACAAGTAAGATACGCTTCACCACCAAACAAAACGTATTATTTGATCAAATTTTGTCAATTCAGCACTTAACTTGTAACTGCTGCTGGTGCCTTAGGATGACTCTTTCTGTTTCTGTGAGTTTTGTTTGCCTTAAATCATAATCCAAACTATTTGCCAAGTATTTGAACTTAATATAATTGCAATCGCTTTGACCGCCAATCAGCTAGTTGCCTGTCTCTTCACTTTCTTGTTTATCGCAACATTATCAAAAGTAGAGAAACAGTACAGAAAGTAAATATTCCATCTATTCCAGTTGTGAACACTGGCAGAGCAGCAGGCTGCTATGTAAGTATGGTGTTTCGCATCAATGACACTGTGGGTCTTTGTTCTCACCAACAAGTGTATCATTCCATACTACAGCTCTGGTAACCATAATGTGTAACATCTAGCCAGCCTCTCCAAAAACCATTATATCAGTTAAGTTATTAATGCAGTGTTTTTCTCTAGATTTTCTTTCAGGTTAGGTGGTAGACTCTTCGCAGCTAACTGTGCTGTTGTGCCTAAGTGGTGTCATCAAACATGCGTGGCCAGGAAGTATCATTACTCGTAAATTGATTTATTTTAAAGAAGTAATTTGCTTGTGAGTATTAGAGCTTAATGAATGCTATAGGATGTTGAATGCCCACGCCTGAAAACATTCAGAAATTATTTTGATTTCTCATAATGAAATAGCAAATTAGAAACACCAGCTTTATTGAAACAGGGGTACAACACCATATTACATTAAAACTACTACAAAGTAATATTTTATGTTGCTAAAAATGTCTTTAGGAGCTAGAATTTTTCTGTGCCTAGATGCTAGAAAACTAGAACTAGATGCTGCTCCTCTAGCAAAACTAAGCTGACCTGTGCAATGCACTGTTGTATCATACAGTTGTTTCAATGATTGGATCAGCACCAGATCTGAAATTAGTGGTTCTTTACATTTGACTGTAGTTTATTTTTACTGAAAAATGAACACATAATACCTAAAAGCTGAATGCCTCTGAGCAAACATTAGCCTGTTAGTTACAGCTGCTTCTAATCCAAGACAGAAAGAATGTGGGTTTGACTGGACAGGCCAGTCAGCCTGTTTAACAATAGGGGAAACTCTGTCATAAGTATTAAAAGTAATCGGGATAACCATTCATAAATAGACTGAATGATAATCCTATGTGCATTGTACATAAAGAATGACAAATGTGTTTCCCAGTGACAGTACTTTTGGTTGTACTAACTTCTGTTGCACAAGGTTGTGTAAAATGTTGAAATAGTGATACCTCATCTGACAGCATGTGATTGCCATTCATTGTGATCTACGCTGGAGCCACAGTTAATGTTTAAATCATTCATATTGTGGCTGTGTTCCCGCATATTGTGATGTTTTATGTTGCATTTTGACAGTACTGTATTATTTTGTGATTCATAATAACATTTATTTAAGTTATTTTACCAGATTTGGACTATTAATATTGTAATGTTTCTACTTTTTACTTATCGGCATGCATTTGTAGTTAAAGGCTTGTGTGTGGATAATAGGCTTTACCTGCAACTATTCTGTCACTGAATGGAATTTTCCCCAAATACATTCATATTAGTTTTAACAAAGTTATAAATTAGTAAAGCACTAATAAATTATTAAGACCACTGATTCTTATAAACAAGTATAAACACAATTTTCTAGTTTTACATTCTCAGAGGAATCGAAACATGCAGTCTCTGTTCCACTCACTGGACTTCGGTGAAAAACTGCACGCGCTGTGTTCATGTTCACCTTGTCTGCGTTCACATGAAAGAATAGTGTTACTGAATGACTGAAAGTAGGCAATACATTTTAGATTTTGTTTACTCATATCAATAACCAATTGTACTGTTTTATAAATGGAAAACAAATCTTTCTGTAGGGTCAAATTTGGACAAACTAGACACATGTGACTAACTACACAATATAAGCAATCACAATTAGTAATATTAATCATTCAACATCTCTACTTTGAATGCATTATAGCATACATAAAGATTAGTATATTATATTTTGGGAATGGTGCCAGTACAACTGCAGGTTGTGTTTTAGATAGAATTCATTTGGTTTTAATTTATTTTATGAATTAGATTTTTAAATGGATGTGATTAACAGTGTTCATTTTAGTAAAACTGCTTTTTTTTATTCAGAATTTTCATCTTGCTACTGTGTTTGGATGTTTAACATATGTGTTTTTTTTAAACAAGAAAACCATTTTTTAATGTAATGATATTTTTATTCATTTTTCAAAGTGTCAGCCTTTACAGCATTCCATCTCATCGTGTTTGCAGCATGTGCTGTGTCTTGTGGACTTGAAATGTTCCTTATTTAGTTACTACAGAAACTTTCGGTGTGCTGATGGTTACTAGATGGAAATGCTGTACTTTGATTGTATATTGGAAAGATGTGAAAGACGCAAATAAATGTCTCAGGAACAAATAGCCCACATGGAAATGTCTTTTATGTTAAACGTATCACGAATCATGTAGTGATGAGATTAACCTACAGTATAGCAGCACCCCTCTGCTTTTACTGAGTTGTGTCCTCTGTACGCAGTTTGTAGCAAATTAAGCCACCAGATGCTATGACTTGCTTAAGTTTAAGACCCACGTATCTAAGCTTATTCAACTGTTTTGTAGGGGGAAACGTTTGGAAAATGAAAAAACTATAATCAGCTGTTTGCAACTGTAAAAGAACAATTTTATAAAAACTGCCTTTATCCCTTCGTGCTGTAACACCATCTGGTCCCAAAAAGCTTTCATTCATTTCCATGGGCATGTTTTTGCTCTAAATCACTACACATTATGGAGACAACAGACCAGCTAAGGGTCAAGACTTTTTACATCTAATGAACTCTGAAAAAAAAAAAACCCTTTCGATTGGATAAATATGTCAATTTTTTCCCAATAAAAAGCATGCAGGCATCCATTTCACATATTTCTTTATATATAAAAGTCAATTGCATTACCATACATAATAGAATCAGTAATTGCACTATATTTGAGCCAAGAACAGTCATTTCACTTTAACTCTATATAACAGCTTGTAAAACTTATAGAATGTAGAATATAGTATAGATAGATAATGAACAAGCTTGAAGTACAGAGTTAAAAAGGAGAATACTTTGGCATATAGATATAACAGTCAGGTCAGAAGACATCTAAAGATTACACTCTTGCTGGGATAGCATACTGTTTGGTAATGAAAGTTATGGGTCTACATACTTTCAAGAAGATAATGACAAAGATGAAAAGGCTGGAGTGATCATCTCTTCTTCGTGGTTTACTGGATCTAATGGCAAAGAATATAAGAATACATGTTTAGTTGCCTTATTTTGGTGTGTCACAATGTCAAAAAGGCCTTAATTTTGAGGGACAAGAAGTCCTAAGCAAAATGCCATTCTGTAGCCCCACAAGCTTAGCAGATGGTATCTCATGGCTCAATTTTAGTCTCAGCTGGATCCCTTTTGGAAGAGTTTATTGACAGCGAGTTATGGAAAGTGCCTGGGGATAATCATTTCTTCAAGGACACAGTAGTAAGAAGTTCTTCAAAGTACCTTTAGGCACAACCGGCTAGGTTTATGGTTCATTGGCAGAAACAGCACAGCTCCTCAAGGAACTTCGCTTTTATAGTTCGAAACATGCAATATTATTGTACACCTTTTCCTCCAGTGATGCAAAAAAGCTGGATTAGTTTTAGCAGAGTGTATTCGGAAATGTCATTAGTATAGAATTTGGCTTGGCATTTCAGATGATGTATCTGGGATGGGAATGGGAATTTTTCTAAATTGCAAGAAGGCCTGTATTGAAACATCTTGACTTGTAGGTTTTCTTCAGCATATCATTAAATATGTAATGCTCAATAACAACATGGCACACAGCCATGTCTATTAGCAAGTTTTGCTCTGACTTCACCACGAGGTTGACAAGAACACGGCTATTCCCAGTGGAGCCATTTGCAAATTACAGAGTGAAACTCCCTGAAACTACAAGTCAAAAACAAGAAACACTCCAACTCAAACTGGATTCAAACTGGATTAAAATAACAGATCTCATTGGTAATTACAATACAGCCCCTACTCAGGTAAACTAATCCAGCTCATACCGGGAGTTAGATTACCTCCGACATCACAGGCAGGTTCCCTTGCGGATGGAGCCACATGGTCCTGTGGGTTTTGGCTCTTTGCCTCTGGATCAGTTTCCGTAGTAACCTCTTCACTTTCCTGTCCCTGGGGTCCGCACACTTCACTGCCTTCTTGGTGTACAATCTGCCATTATTCACACAAGCCAGAACAGGAGAGAAGTCAGGCAAAAGAGTCAGGCAAAAGTAACCTTTGTCTTCACTTTCTTTTTCAGACACAATGGACACTGAGCTCTCAATCTCGTATGGTTCAAATCAGCACCAGAAAAAATTGGCCCACTCAGGGAACAGTTTGGGTATTGTCCACCCTGCCTGAGCGCATTCTTGAGCTGCACTTGCCTGTGCAATTACCGCAATCAGGACTAAAAATGCGACCTGTAAGGATGGCAATGCCTGAGATTTAATAAGGTATGGTTTCCATGTATGTTACCGCTCCAAGATACTTGGAATACTTGCATGATGGCTCGTATGCTGCAGTCTGGCCCCTCTGTCTGCACTTCAAACTTAAGAACATCTTTGGTCCGCACCTTCCCCTGTGAGTACTGCATACAGCACTGGACGTCCCGCTGCATCTGCACTCCGTTCCCTGCAAGAGAGAGAGACACGGGTGACGCTGAGAAGAAACTCTCAGACACAAATGGCTGGTTTCCTAGACCCAGGTGCCAAGGTTCTTTGGAGAGATGCCATAGAAAAAACACTTTTGGTTCTGCAAAGATTTTTTTTAGCAGATGGTTCTTTAAAAACAGGATAATGTTAAGGCTGTACACCAAAGAAAGGTTTTCCATAGAGCTGTCTGTTCAAGGTCTTTTCGAGCCGAGAACCATTTAGGAACCATGTCCAAGAAACCAGCCCAAAAAGTGGTAAGCTTTCAAAAGATGAAGGACTCATATGACCACCACTACACCACTACTGTGGAAAACATAAGGAGCCTACATTTTTCTGTCTGTCTGTAACAAGACCTAAAGAAGAAACAATGAGGGACTCTGATGATGTAACAGGGAGGCACAAAAAAGGACATATGCATTTTTCAGTACAGGGAGGTTTTTGCTACATCCACGTGTGTTTTGTTATGTTTCTGGAGTGAAACACATGATGGCTGATATAGACATGTGGACTATGCCATGAGCCATCCTGCAGGTATTGTCTGTAATATCACAGATATTACATTCATAGGAAACTGAAGCAAGCTTGGTCCAATGACATCACCTAGATTCTCCTGAGACTGGCTTTAAAAACCTAGCAAGACCTCATCAGCATGCATGACATCAAAAGCTCATCACAGCAAATGGATAACAGACTCTCTCCTCCTTCCACCATGCTGCCTCTCCTCGACATCACACTAATGTCAAACTCCAGAGCAGCTCAGTGGAACAGTGCCATTTCGTCCTACCTTCCAGAGAGCCGAAGAGAACGACAGTGATGGAGAGCACAGGGATGATCTGCAGCAACATGGTTCCAGCTTCAGACGGGATTTAATCCGCCGTGCTGTCTGCTGTACCTCTGTCTCTTTTATATTTCTCCAGCCTCACTCTCTCCCTCCCTGCGCCTGCTTGCTTCTCTCTCTCTCTCTGTCTCTGTCTCTGTCTCTCTCTCTCTCTCTCTCACACACACACACTCACATGCTAACACACCCACATTCTCCCTCTTCCACCTCCTCCCCCTGCTCATGCTTGTGTGTGATTCTTGTTTATTGATAGCTTGTATCTACTCTACTCACAGAGTTCACATTGTGATACTAGGAGGACTGGCAGTATAATGTGCTGTGGATGAATAATGTGTCATTCTGAAACAGCTTCACTTGCCATACACTTTCCAGTTCACTGGGTACACTTACACTAATTGGTCATTTTATCATATAGACAGCGATCAGCCACAGCATTAATACCGCTGACAAGTGAAGCGAATAAGTCATTAACTCGTTGAACGGTCAGTTTTTACAGTCGATGTGTTGAAGGTTTGGCAACTTTGACATGGGCCAAACTGTGACGGGTCAGAGCATCTCCAAAACAGTGGTGTGTTCCTGATAAGCAGTGATCAGTACCTTTCAAAAGTGATTCAGGGAAAGAGAACTGATGAACTGATGACAGGTTCATAAGGGGTCATTGGAGGCACATGGGAGTAAGGGCTCGTCCACCTGGTCTGATCCCACAGAAGAGCTACTGTAGTACAAACTTTTGAAAAAGTTCATGTCAGGTGTATTGTAGCTTGCTGTGCATGTGTAGCCTCAAACCGGTCAGTGTGCCAATGCTAAATCCTGTCCACCACCGAAAGTGCCGACAATGGACAGATGAACATGGACCATGAGGCAGGTGGTCTGGTGTGATAAATCACGTTTTCTTTTACATCATGTAGCTGACTGGGTACACTGTAGGGAAAAGGCAAGCTGGCGAAGGCAGAGTGATGCTCTAGACCAGGGGTCACCAACCTCTTTGAAACTGAGAGCTACTTCTCGAGTACTGAGCCATATGAAGGGCTACCAGTTTGATACACTAAAACAGAGTCTACCTAAACTTATCTAAACTTCATGAATAATAAACATGTTTTAAAAGCTTTTTTTAAATACTGTCATTTTTAAATCTATATAAATGCAAATTTGATTAAAGAAGCAACAGGATAAAATTAAATGTCAGACGCTGAGTTGTCCTATTTTTACAACAGGTCCTCGGGCTACTCATGTGGTCCTCGCAGGCACCCTGGTGCCCGTGGGCACCATGTTGGTGACCCCAGCTCTAGACAATGTTCTGCTGGGAAAACTCCTGGCACTCAAGTTGACCTTCCTTACAGGACTGAAAGGATCTGCTGGTAGCAAACTGGTGCCACATACCACAGGTTTCAGGGCTCGTGTGGGGTCCATGTATTGAAGGATCAGGGCTGTTTTGACAGCACCAGGAGGACCTACTAAGTATTAGGCAGGAGCTCATGGTATGGCTGATTGCTGTATATATTACGCTCCAACAGCGTAACATATAACATGAAGGTCTACAATCACTGAGTGAAGCCCATCTGTCATCTTTAATGAGCCATATCATTTATTTTGAAGCATGACAAATATGTGTGAAACATATCCAGATATATAACACAAAATGCAAAATATGTGAAATATGTGGTCTAGAAAGTTTAGCTCAGATGCATCTTATACAGCTAAAGTGCTAAAATGTTCTGTCTTTTGAGCAGTTTAGGAATTACTTCTACCCCTGTGACCCTGGCAAAGACGTGCATCTCAAAGAATGAATGAAAAAGACCTTGTTTGTTTGTGAAAAAGAACTACGAAATCAGAATTATCTTCCAAAATATATATCACAAGAAGAATGTTCTCAAAATCAAACTTAATATATTTACATAAATTGAGCCATAATAGAGCCACAATGTATTTCTTGGGCCTATCATAAAAAAATTATATTTCAAATATATGTTTCCTGTATATCAGACACAGCAATGTCGCTAGAATTTTTAAACACTTCATTTTGAGTGAGTAAAGAAGAAGAATGCAACATTTACATGGAATTCTGACACGACACTTGACACATTTATACAAATTGAAATGGTCAAATACAATTATTTTGTCACTATCAGTAATTTTATATCTAAATCAGTGTAGACAAGCCCAGATAGTAATAACTTTTATGACCTGTCAAAAATATCAAGATGTTATACTTACACAGCAAGGGCTCATCTCACTTATGATTAGTCAAAACATTTTTCTCTTTGACAGCAATCACCAAAGGTACGTTTGGATAAAAAAAGAGAAGCAGGTTAATAAAAGACAACCTTGGCATGTTAAGCATGAGTGCCAATCTATTAAGTTTTGGGGTTGTGTGGCAGACACTGCAGGAAGGGTTGTGGGAAAGCCGTAATAATAATAAATATCAACAAATGCTGGAATTGAATGTCCCAACATCAGTGAAGAAACTGAAAACGATGGATATTATAACAAGACAAAATGGCTCTTATCATCCCTAGACTTTAATATTTAAAAATCTGTTATTAGAATTTAAATGTTATGCTAACATTAACCTGTCAATTGTATTGTTCTGCTAAGAACAGTACAATAATAATATGTGGTCAGTGGTGACCCTATGGTGTTCCCTTTCTACTGAAAGACAGGGTAGAATGTGGCTGTGTATGGCAACAGAGGTCCGTAATCCCATGCACTGCACATTTTTGGGTTTTCCCCAAAATGCAATTGACAGAGCACAAGTTGCATTTGAATCAGGTTTGCTGTATCTGATACGTGCACCTATATTTTAGGTATCCCTAGGAATGAGTCCTTATTGTTAGTACTCTGATGTACTTCAGCTTTCAGTAAACCAGGCAGACCTGGTTCTCTATCAGAATTCAGCACAGGAAGGGTCTGACTTTCTTTTATTAGTTAGAGAAGGGAAAACACCAATATATGCAGGGCAGAGGTACTCCAGGACCAGGCTCGAGAATGACTGCTGTATTACAGTTGGGATGGAATCTTGATCCAGATGTGCAGTCTTGGCAGGTGCAAGCACCTTGAGGAAAGTATGAAAACTGTGATCAACATGGAAGTACATTCTTATGCACGATTGAACATGTCTCCAAAAAGTAACGTCTCCAAGTAACAGCATCTCATGCCTTAAAAGGCACAGAGTATTCAGTTATATGTATTTTAAGAAAAGTTCTCTTTATCTGATTAAAATGTCTTTCCTTATCTTAAATCATTTTTAGGCCACAACTGAAGCACAAAAAGTAATTCATCAAGTTATAACTATGCCAATAACTAAATCAGGCCTCAAACTGCTTACTTTAATGACTTTGAAATACATGACAAAAAGTAATGCCCAAAATCACAAAAAATATATTGAAATGACATGTGACTGCTTAAAAAAATCTGTCAATTTATCATACTAAATTTGCTTAGTAATTTCTTCAAAGAAGTAAACTGATTTAATGAAAACCCCAAACATCCTAAAACAAGATATACTTGATAACTATGTAAATGTGGCATTTTAAATATGAAATAACCATGGGAGATTCTGTTATTTGCACAATACAACTCACAGACTCGGGTCCATTTTGCTCCTCCTTTACCAAAGTTTTCAGGCATTCAGTATTTTTCACTAGTTTTAAACTATTTAGGGTCTTGTAAAGAACTAAATATTGTTACTTCAAGTGATCATAAATGTTCCCAAACCCATTGGTAGACTTGTTTTGCATAATAAAAATCAAGCCCACACATAAACACCCTATAGATACATGATTAACCTGCCTAGAAAACTACAGAAACATGAAGCATAAGGAAAGTTGTTTACACAACAATGCTGACTCTCAGAAAATGTTTTTGGATGCAGTATCAGGATGTAAGAAAAATGACAGGAATTGATAATCCATAATAATTTGATCCATGTAAGTTATGTCTAGGTAACTTGGTGCATACCTAAAGTCAAAGACTTTTCAAAAATTGTGTGTACACACACTACACGGGCCAGGTATCCATCGAATTCGGGCTGGAATCTTTCAGCTGCAAAAACATACCTTCCCCATGACTTCAATGTGTCCACGAGCCAAGCATATTTCCTGCATACCTTTTTGGCGATTAGGGGGATCACTGAACAGCGTGCAGACAAAAACATGCCAACCAATGTTGAAAGAAAGCCATGCTAATTCCCTGGGATGAAGTTCTACAACTCCATGGGAGATGGTACTTATTAGATTGTAATTCAAGATGCTGAGAGCCTGGTTAAGGTTAAAATTAAGGAGCTGTGCAACCGAATGCAGCATTTTTAAGCAGTGAACTCACAAACCGGCAAGTTTTATCACAGAAAATATTGGGTTGTGTTGATGGAAGTTCAGATGCAGGGTTGAAATGCATTCATTCAATCTCCACAAAGAAGAAACCAGAGAAAGGTTTTACACCAGGGTGTTCCTCTTGCTCACGGTGGTCCAGGACATGATCTTGTATTACCCTGTGCAGGATTTCAGCAAGCATGCCGTGTATTAAAGAGGACAAACCCAAAATATTTTTCAACATTCTGGCAGAAGATTTATTCCTTCCAGGACTGTTGGTATCTTGTCTGTGGTAGGACCACCAAGACTTTCCATTCTGGAGAGGCTTTTTGTCACACAGGCCATGGTTTGTATTAATCTCCAGTAAGGCCCATGTTATGCGGTTTTGATTATGGGCATTCTGTTCAATTCTCTGTGACCTGGTAGCTTACAGCAACGGCAAAACAATCCGGATATAATGGCATGTTAAATATAGTCCTTAAGCTTTTGGTTTAAAAACAACATTTGGAAGGAAACAAAGAGGAAATGCCCATCTTGCTCGAGGCACTGAGGTAGACAGTCAGTCTGTTTGTACAGACTATTCTTAAACCCCCGTCTTAAAAAATCTCAAGAAGAGAAACTATGCACGGCAAGTTATGCACCTTTATCGCTGTAGAGTCACACGCTAATATAGAAATCAGAATTTATTTCAACAGGTGTTACAATATACACAAGTAAAATTGGCACTTCACACAAAGAAATTAGCCCATACATATGTCAAATATATTCAAAGCTGTACATGATCACTATATAAAAATGATTGAAAATAACCTCATTTGTCTTGAAAGAGCACAGACTATACAGAAGTAAACAAAATAGCAGTCTTTTCTTGTAGAAAGAGCTTCTCAAAAAAGCATCCCTCCTTGTGAGCCAGCTGCCAGTCAGTCCAAGGTTCCTGGAAATCAAATAAATGCGACAAAAATGCTAAAAGAGTCCAACAAATTCTTCTAAATGTCACAGATCAAAGTCACAAGCCTGTGTCCAAAACATCACTTCATCAGATTTCACCAAAATTCTTCTCCCTGCTGATGAGGGGTAAACCATTCTTGGGTTCTGGAGTTCATTTAAGCCTTGTGCATTTGTTATGTGGTTTTGCTTATGGGCACCTACAGCCATTTCTGGCTCTTTTAAATATACCTTTGTGATGAGCGACAAAATGTGCAAGATGTGATTCCTAAAAAAGCATCAACATGTTTTGTTGGAGCATTTCTTCAAATAAACCTTGACAGGCATTTTGACAAGAGTTATTCATTTTCATTACTCAAGAATTTGCAGTTTTGGCAAGCCAGTCAGGAGTTGACATTACCAAACTGCACTGAAACACAAACACTCTTGCCAGCTCTGATACCCAGCCATGGAAAGAGTGTCAATTGGGGATTATTCTTGAAAATTATGGTCAGGGCAATATGGTGGATGAGTCTAATCTTGGTCTCAACCATGAATTAATTACTTTTACATGGTTTTGTTTCAGGTTAAGGGGAGCTCACTCTGTTCTCAAGACCAGACAAGTGCCAGGCCTCCTTGCCTGTAGTCACTGGTTACTGTACTTCTGAGTAAGTTATAATGGCACAATCTGACTGGTTGATTTAAAGTGGCCCCTTATAGCCACACCACAGCACAGTGTGAACAATGTGAAATTCTTTTTCTGCATTGAACCCATTCACCAAGTGAAGCAGTGAGCTGCCACCAACGCGGCGCCCGGGGTGCAGTGTGTGGGGACGGTAGCTAACTCAAGGGTACCTCAGTGGTGCCATTCCTGGATTCAAACCCACAATATTGAGCTGTTAAAAGTGATTGCTCCACAATAGGAGTTGTCATTTCTCTGAGCACCAGTTGCTTAGTAACAATGTGCATTATGCTGCAGATAACTGTTGCTAATTTTCCACTTTATCTAAACAAGACATTTATTTTAAATCATTATTCTGGACTCCTTTTGAACAGATTCTTATAAAAGTGTGTAAATCCTTGTCAAAATCTCTATGCTCATTCACACTCAAAGTTAAAAGTACTGGTTTTGCACTGACTCCTGTTTGAATGAGGTGCAAGGACATGACAAGAAAA
Organism: Alestes dentex; assembly: GCA_037576975.1. Classification (NCBI taxonomy): domain Eukaryota; kingdom Metazoa; phylum Chordata; class Actinopteri; order Characiformes; family Alestidae; genus Alestes; species Alestes dentex. The sequence goes on from JBBIGA010000038.1 coordinate 14,099,506, forward strand.
CAGAACTTAATTTATTAACCACCTGCCAAATATTGCGTAGGTCCCCCTCACGCTGCCAGAACAACTCTGACCAGTTGAGGCACACCCTCAGTTTAGAAAAAACATCAACATGATGTAAAAGAAAACATGAATCATCAGACCAGGCCACCTTCTTTCATTACTCCAAGGTCCAGTCTTGATGCTCATGCATCCATTGTAGGCACTTTCAGAGGAGGACAGAGGCCAACACAGGCAGGCTGTAGCCTCAATCCGTGGTGACAGAGCCCCATACACAAGCTGTGATGTACTGTTTTGTTCTGAAGCCTTTTTATCATAACCAGCATTATTTATTTCGACAAATTGTGCTACATGTGCATCAGTGATCATGTCGCCAGTTAAACCCTTTGTCGTTCCTTGAACCACTTTTGGTGGGTACTCAACACTGCATACAGGAAACAATACCTGCTGTTATGGAGACGCTCTGATCCAGTCAACTTACCTTTATTTGACCATCTTAAAAAGTCGCTCAGAACCTTACACGTTCCCATTTTTCCTGCATCCATCATTTTCAAAAACAGACTATTCACTTGATGGCTGATATATACACCCCTTTACAGGTGTCACTTTGACAAAATAATCTATGATATTTGTCTCACCCATCAGCGTTTTTAAAGCTGTGGCTGACTGGTGTAGTTGGAACATTTCTTACAGCAGCTGTAGACTTTACATTTAAAGATTGTAAGTCATTACTGTTTTTCCCCCCAAAACTATTGAGTAGTTTTAGAACTCCTGAAAGTTTAATAACTATCTGCTGGGCTGCTTTAAAATAAAGTCATATTCTTATGAAGACCGGTTAGTATAGTTACAAGCATTTCACTAAGATAAGTTCAAATATGTGTATAGTTGAAAAATCACACTCATGCCAAGTTTGTGTTCTCTAGCTGTGTTCTCTCCTTATGGACAATTTAGGTTAAAGTTAGTGTGACGCACCTAATCCATACTTTAAACATACTTGATACCTAAATAGACAAGGAAGAAGGTGGTTAATGTTGGTGATGAGGGCAAGTGGCCTCCTTCTATCCTACCCACGATATCCTATATAAGCAGGATGCATATCAGCATGTCTTCTGATGATTCATATGTTCATATATTTAAAAGACAACATTTTTGTCTTTATTAAAGTTACAGCAGACGCTCTCCTGATTTGACCGGTACGCAGTGACTGTAAAAAAAAAAAAAAAAAACAAAACAAAAAAACAAAACATTAAGTCACTCATAACACGGCAGAGGCCATAAGGCTTTGCGGCAGCGGGCTTTAGTTTTGGACATGAGCCAAATCTTCCTTCTTTACACACTGGCAGTATTTGCTCCAGGAAAAAAGTCTTATGGACTAACGCCATTACTGACAGGTCTCAAACTAACTGTATATTGCTGATTGTGTCACACATCCACTGTTAGTACAGTGTTAGTACAGTGTCCAAGTAAATTATTTAGGGCTCTATAAGTAAGAAAGAGGATTTCATATTGTATCCTAAATTCCAAGCAAATCAGACAATTTCTGGCCATGTGTTCTGGTACTCAAGCCTAAATGTGTGCTTTATGGGCCATGTGTGTGGTAAAATGTGGTACGGAAAATTGCAGCAGGTTAAATATTCTACTCACTTGATTAAATGTTCTCGCATATATCCTTCGGCTTTTAAAACTAGGCATCAATTTGTATTAGGGTGCCAGAAGACATTGTTGAGAGGTTTTGGCAGCAGACACAGCAGTAAGATAATTGTATGAGATTGAATATGAGACTCAATGAGTATCAGACAGAAAATGCTGTAATGTGGCCACAACATGCACATGCCATCCACGTTATCATTTCACAAACTATTTTTTCAGGCAAGGCAAGATAACATCAATGTTTATTTCAGGCGCACTGTAAGGTGCAACAAGACACATTTTGCACCGTCCATGTGCATAGATGCATAGCTGACCCTGAATATATTGACTGATAAAGAAACATAAGAACACAAGGTGTTTGTATAGCAGAACAGTGCAGTTGTAATGCATTGGCTGAGAGTCATCATTCACATTCTTTTGTTGAGCATGATTATGGCCTAAAGATGATCCCAAATAGCTCAAAAATGTACTTACCTTCAAGAAATGCAAACTCATCAATTGCCTCAATTGCGTTGTCTGTGAAAAGATGATGCACAATAGTTTAAAAAAAAAACAAAACAAGTATGGCACTGCCCTTAGAAAAATTCAACTCACCTAGATCTTTCCTTTGTAATGTTTTCCTTTTTCCTTGTTGTGCATAAACAAGGGCGTCCTTGGCTATCATTTCCACAAAGAGCTCCTTTAAAGACAAAGGCAAACTATTACTCTCTTGAGTTAGGAAGAGTTAATTAAAACACTTTACAGTACAGTGTCCCTAAATCTACACATCCACCCAGCCTTCAGGTTTGGTCTGCAAATCCATTTAGTCTCGAGTGTGTGTTCCTGTTGCAGCTAAACCACTAAGCCTCATGTACACTGTATGGACACAAGTATTACGACGCCCGACCATTACTCCAACAGGGACATTAATGACACCGCATTCAATTACAAAGACTTTAATAAGGAGTTGGTCCCCTCTTTGGAGCTAAAACAACTTGGAAGGGTTTCCACAAGATTTTGGAGCATTTCTGTGAGAATTTGTGTCCATTCATTCTGTAGAACATTAATAAGGTCGGGCACTGATGTTGGACGAGAAGGTCTCCGTTCCAGTTCAGCCCAAAGGTGTTGGATGGGGTTTGGGTCAGGGTCAGTCAAGTTCTTCCACACCAAACTCATCCAACCATGTCTTTATGGACCTTGCTTTTCTATTCATGCTGGAATAGAAAGGGGCCTTCCCCAAACTGTGTCCACAAAGTTGTCCAGAATGTCTTGGTATGCTGAAGCATGAAGACTGCCCTTTACTTGAAATAAAGGGACCATCCCACACCCTGGAAAACAGGTGTGTCCAAATACTTTTGTCCATATAGTGTACTTGACGTCTCTTCTCCAAGGAAGCATTAGCCACATTAGCTAAGGTTAGCTTGGGGAAAACAGCACTACATGAATATGTTTCGCTCACCGTGGCCTTGGCTATGATGAACACAGACTCCTGGCTCGCCAGGCTTACATCAGGGTCAGCCTTCATCAGAGTTTTGATGCGGGACAGGGGGAGTTTGGCGAGCCGCGTGTGTGCTCCCGTGGGGCTGCTGTTCTGAGTTCCGGTCTCCTCTCCTTCTCCTCGGGGCTCCTCTTCAGCTCCGCCGCGGTCCGGTTCTCCCTCTGCAGGGGGAGCACTCACCGCTACAGTTGCTGCCATCGTCCCGCAGGTGTCCAATATTTACTGGAGGGAAACACCAGTCTAACCATGCGGTTAAAACCGTGAAAATAGACTCGAAGTGTGGCGACCACGCGCTGTTTTCTCCCGCCAAAACAGACTGTAAACACTGGGTAGGGGCGGGGCCGAGGAGCACACGTCATGACGTGCGCGTGTGTTATGAGTAACAATTAAAAAAACAGTTTTATTAAATATTAACAATTAAAATTATATCTTTGTATATATATATATATTTATGTAAATAAAAATTATATTATATATATATGTTTATATATATATTTATAAACATATTGTATAATTTTTATTTACAAATATAAGAAACGCCAAGCCCCCTTTTCTCATTAAATATTAATAATATAGAAATTACACATGTAAGTACAGTATTTATAAAAATAATGCATACATGTAAGTAGCTGGTGGCCTAGTGGTTAGGGAGTTGCTCCTGTGATCAGAAGGCCGTAGGATTGAATCCCAGGACTGCTAGTGGCACAAATGAGGTCCCCTTGAGCAAGATACCATAAGTGCTCGGTTTTTAAGTGAAGTCTGTACTGGGTTATCCTGACCTCAGAGTAAAATTCTACAGATTTTCACATTAAAATGAATTGTATTGCTTTTTTATATTAGTACTGTCACAATACTAGTTTTCTGAATGTGGTAATAGTACTGGCATATTAAAAAACCATCAAAAGAATTAAGCTGAATAGCCGATAAGCTTTGCCATCCTTCACAGGGCCTATTAGGCATAACACCTCCACCCTGCTGCACAATTAGCAGTAGCTGCAATATTTACAGAAAAGTAATGTAATTTTCCTCTGACAGATGTTAAAAGATCTAATCTCTATATTTTTCCTGAAATATTGTATTCCATCTATTACCCTCTGTCACAGCTTTAGTTTGATGGGGTTGGACGTGTGAGTGTTATTTAGTAGAAATGTAATTAATGAGGTGGAAAAAAAAAAGTTTTTGGTTACAGCAACAATGCAAATTAGCTTGTCCATTTATCCTAATTGTTATTATCCTACATTTTAGAAGTCTACAATGTGGTAATCACACTGAGGTGATTTGGTATAAACATGTCATTTGATTAAATGAGGTATATGATGAAATAAACATATTACTGAAGGCCTCCAGTGAAAGAAAATATTAAAAATATTAAATTAACACTCAGTTTGAAATGGTTTATACAGCACAGTGTTGTTTTCTGCATAGCACATATTAAACAGTAACTGCTTATTTAACACAAAACAAGATATTTGCTGTATATGTAATGCAGATGCCAATGACGTTGACAGGTGTTTTGTTCAAAAGGCAAACATTTGTGTTAATCTGAGCCTAACCAAATAGAACTGAAAATGATTTCTTTGTCAGTGTACTTGTTCAAAGAGTTTGACATTAAGCTATGCACTAATATGTAAATATGAACATAAATTGAATTATTGATTTAGGGAAAGTATGAAAAGAAGATCTTGTAAACGCGTGACACACAGATATTATTTTACAGTCTGAATTGAACTCGGTGCACCTCAGCTTCACAGCTCAGGTGCTGCAGCACATGGATAAAGTGTGTGTGCAGTGTTTTCCACAGGCATGCGACGGTTCAGATATTAATACGTTCTCCTAATTGGATTGAACACCAGTGATCTTCAGAGGCTTTAGAGACAAAGTGCTGCCATTCTCAGTTTAGTCGACTCTCTTGCACAGGTACAAGCATGAAGGATCCCCAGCTATCAGGTAACTGTCCATCTCTTACACTTTCTACACACCTGAGTAGAATGTAAATGTAATGTTGAGGGTGTACTTAACAGTTTGTTTCTGAGTGGTTGTTGTCTAATTGTGTCATTTTGTCTTTATGTACAAATCAGTAGTAGCTTGTCTGAGCATCATTGTCTGCCACATTTGATCCTAAAATGCTGTACTTGTACTGGTGTATTTTATTAGTAACTTTTATAGGCCAGGTCTGTTGACTCTGCAATTTTTTCAAGCTTGTATTTTTATTACTCAGGTTAGAAATAGGTGAGAAATAGAATCAATTGCCAGCGCTTCCTGTCAGAAGCAAAAGAAACAAAACTCATGTCTGAGAAAATGGAACAATGTATTTGTGATGTGTTCACATGCTGTGTCCACCAGTCTTAATTTATGCACCTTTTGTAACTATAATTAAAAAAATGGCCTACAACACAACGCCTACAACAGAACGTGCATGTTCTGTATATTTAACTTACTCTACTGACTGAAATGAAAAAGAGTTAAAGGTTGAAGTTGATTTTGCTAAACAGCACTGAAAAATGCGCTGAAAGTAGTTCAGTGGATTTCCTGTGATCTATAATTAGAAATACAGCCAGGCTGCAGCCTGTGATTCTAAAACTGGACTGTAATCCCGAACTGCTACGACATCGTTTCCCAATCGGGAAGCAGCCTTGTCCACGCATGCAAAAGATAAACTGGGATTAGACTGGAAGCAATGGAACATCATGAACTATAAAAGTGAAGTCAAAGCCATTAAAATGCAGCTTTAAGTACTAGTGCTTGCATTAGCATGTCACATTCGGTAATCTCATCCTGGTTTATTGTGAAAACTATTCAGCGTTACTGAAGATAATAATCATATATTCAATAATAATGTGTCTGCTAATGCAAACTGTAATGTAATTAAGGAATTAATTACATTAATTTAATAAATAATGCAATAAATAATGTAAGTAATCATTAATGTGTCTAATAATGCAAGCACTTGTACTTAAATTGTTGCTCTGTACCTTAAACATTTTTCATTAGTTGTAGTATGGAAATAGCAGTTGAAACTGTTTGCAATCATATTAAAAACACGGAGATCCTTAAGTGCTCAGTTTTTAGTACAAGATCCCTTTACATGATCCATTCCCTGTGCTGGATCGTTACTAGTGATGATGAAATGTCTGAGGGACCTGGCTTTAGGTTTAGAAGTGAAGTTCACGACGTCTGTACTGGGCTATCCTGACCTCAGAGGAAAATCCTACAGACAGATGGCAACTCCTTTGGCGCTGTCATGATTATCCATTTTGACCCAGGCTGTCACTAATGGAAGGTCAATCAGTCAGAGGAGGTGTAGCTTAGCTGAGATGGACCAAAAATAGGAAATGCTCACCTATTTATGGGTCCTTTACAGTTTTGTTTAGGTCAAATTCCTAAATGACTACATAAAACATTTACATTTATTGCACTTAAAGCATATCATATTTTCACATTAATTTAAAATTTGAGAATAGAACAGATTAGAATAGAATTGAATAGAAGCACCTAATACAGCATAACACAGAATAAAATAGTACATAATAGAAAGCAAGCCATTTATTTTCTCTTTAACATAGTGGGAATAACCCAATGTGAGAAAACAGTCGAACTGAAAGAAGCCTCTTTTCCTCTCAGTGTTAAAGAAAGACCACTAATTGAATTAGGCCTCCAAAAGGGCACTGCTTACGGAAGTCTCCTGTTCTTGTGACCTCAAACAACTGGCACTCATCTAGTGCCTTAAGTGTGTGGAAAGACTGATAGAGGCTAATCCCATCATAGTTGTTCCATCTGAAACTCCAGTAATAAGTCATCTAAAGATGAAGGCCGTGTGATGAAGGCCGCACATTACATATAAATGAATGGCTTCAGGGTAGATTTACCAAGACGTATATTTAAAGAGTTTCCACCTGCATACATATGACTGGCATGTACAGGATTACTTGACTTAGTGACAGGCAGTGTTAAGCTTGGTTGTCCTCAAGCTTCAGCACAGCTAATACTGTCTGAGCACATTCATTCACATTTGTCTTCTCTGATGTTCTCAATCACTGACCACTGTATAACTAGTCTGACCCATGAATAATAGTGTTGGTTTTGCCCTTGCTGTAATTTCTCCATATGCAATAATGTAAATGTGTAACAGAGTAATACAGGAGTTATTGGACCTAATCTGTATGTACTGCATCCGTAGTACATTGACATAAGTGTCTTTGGAAACCCAATGGCTCTAAATACACTTATTACATCAACGGGGACTTTATTGGCATTGCATTCAAATACATTTAATGTGGTCCCTCTTAATTGGTCCCTTCTTTGCACAGCTTCCACTCTTCTTGGAAGGCTTTCCATAAGATTTTGCAGGGCTCTGTGAGGGCCAGTCAAGTTCTTCCACACCGAACTCATCCAACTATGTCTTTATGGACCAGTCATGCTGGAATAGAAAAGGGGCTTCCACAAAATGTGTCCTCAAATTTGGAAACATGGCGTTGTCCAAAATGTCTTGGTATACTGAAGCATTGGGATTACCCCTCACTAGAAGTAAGGGGCCGAGCCCAAAAACTGAAAAACAAGTGTGTCCCAATACATTTGTCCATATTGTGTAGAAACCAATGTGTAGAAAACAGTGGGTTTGCCACATAAAAGGAAATGCACTGAAATAACTAAGCCTCTCTTACAGATGTGGCAGAGATTAGAGTGAAACATGAAGACTCTCATTGACTATTACTGACATTATTCTCCTCATTGCTCAGGTACCAAATTTCACAAGGTCTGGCCAAAACGGCACATGGATAAAAAAACAAACAATGAAACAGTCGTCAAATCCACCAGACCTGTACTGCCAGCATCCAGAGCACCAGCTTTAACAGCAGAGCAAAGAATGAAGCAGACGCCATTTGAGAGGGTCGTCTATGACATGTCCCACAATGAACGAGTTGTCACTGACATCATTTTGGGCAAAAGGGTTGCCTTCTATGAGCTCCGGGGAGAAATAGGCACCGGCAATTTCTCACAAGTCAAACTCGGCATCCATGCCTTAACAAAAGGTGAGAGCTGTGGAATTTTGTACTGTAAAAAGTGTAACACCTGAGAAATCTGGTTCTGTTCTGACATAGTAATTCTGTGTATAAGGGACTTGATTTATCCTCTCATTCTTGAAGCACTATATCCAGTTGGTAGCTAGATTTAAGTGGGAACTTGTGGCTCCTTTCATGCAATTGAAAGCTTTTATAGAAGCAGTGAAAGTTAATATACTGCGCCCCACGCTAAAAACTAAACACTCATTTGCCTCACATTTATCTGAAGAACACTGAATGTTTTGTTTTCAGCCTGGATCTTTCTTGTAAGAAAGTTATAGACATCCTGCTGCTCGTGTAATTTTAAATGTGAAAAATCAAAATTTCTGTTCAATAGGTCAGTGTTTCTGGTTGCACTGGTTGTAACGAACCACTCCAATGCACATTTTTTGTATTTTCCCTGATTCCAACATACTTGACTGAACTAAATGAAGTTTATTAACCACATGAGTCACTGCTGGATCTGTTGGAGACATTTTCTGCGAAAACGCCTAATTCTGGATTTTATCAGACCTTCCATCTGGTTTCAGCCACACAGGCCCCAACAATATTCAGCAAAATTTAACAACAACTGCACATGCCTATGACCAGAGGTGATCTGCTCACATAAGCACTTTGTAATCCAGTCAGATCTGCAGGACCCCCTTTGTGAATGCAAACATGTTTTCTACATCTCTTTAATCTGTTTGGAGGCAGTGTAGATGTAGATGCCTGGAGGAAAACTGAAGGAATGCGGGGGTCCTTGACTACAAACCCCTATTAGGCACATAGTTTTGCTGAACTTTATATTAAAACTTGGAGAAGATTCCAGTTAAATTGGTCTTGCCCCCCTCTCCTAAACCCCTCTACCATACCTTTGTATAATACACTCACTTGTTCTCTCTGCTAATGCTGCCTCCCCCCTCCTTTCTCCCCAGAGCGTGTTGCAGTCAAGATTCTTAATAAAATGCGCCTGGACAAGAAGACACAGACTTTATTTGCTTCCGAAATCTCTTGCATGGAAAGACTGTCGCATCCTAATATTGTGCGTCTTTATGAGGTGGTAGAAACAAGTAAGCACTTGTACCTGGCCATGGAATACGGCAGTGGGGGAGACCTCTTCTCACGCATCAGCACCAGAGGGCGACTGCCGGACTTGGAGAGCAAGCTCGTCTTCGCCCAAATCATTTCTGCTCTCAAATACATGGTGAGAGAGGTGCAGTTACAGTTGGGAGTACAGCTAATGAGCAATGCAAAGCCAGTTAGTGTCATGCCAAACAGTGTGCCAGAATCATCACCTACCTCAAAAACATCTCAGACCACATGTAGAAGAAAAAAAATAATAGTCTTGTTTTTTTCTAACAATGACTGACATACTGTTATCTGTGAAATTGGACAATTACACTGAAAATGTTGACTTAAAGGGGCAATACAGTCAAGGTGAAAAATTAAATCACTGCTACCACCTCTTGTACCTATGCTTACCTCCTGCTATAATGATGGCACAAATGGCTTAAATGTTTTAAGATACAAGATTCTTCATTTGTCACATGCATAGTCATACAAGTACAACATACAGTGAAATGATTTCTCTGCATTTAACCCATTCACCAAGTGAAGCAGGGGGCTGCTGCCAATGAAGCACACGGGGAGCAGTGTGAGGAGACGGTACCTTGCTCAAGGGTACCTCAGCGGTGACACTAGCAGTGGGATTTGAATCTCAATCCTCTGATTGCAGGGCCAATGCACTAACCACTAGGCCATGGAAGGTACATTAGAGCAGGCTTTTTGGATTTTACTGCTAGCTGGCAAAGGCTGCAGAAGAACGCCAGGTAGACAGAACCCAAAGAAGCCAAATATCCTGTCTGTATTTATTAGTCTTTAGATTAGTGATCAGTGCATTTCTTCATCTCTGTGTATGAGATTTCCAATATTTGTTTGCAATATTTGCTCAGCACATTCTGGGCACTGTAGTCAATGAAAACTGCTGGATGAAAATGCAAAACCCACAAAATTCTGTCATAAATAATGAGGTTGAAAGTCACAGTGCTGCACCGCTGAATACTTACATATTTTCAGAGACTCTTAAATATTAGTTTTACTTTTCAGAGAATGTCCCTTTAAAGGTGGCTACTACCACTGTTTTTAGGTATTGATAACGGAATAGTTAACGGAATGTCACACAGTTTGAAGCAAGTGCATGATAATTAAAACACACAGTTTGCATGATGCTTATTGATGGGGTATAAGCTTGCATTAATTCTTGGCTATGTAGGCAAGTGGCTCCAGTGGAAAACGTCTGGTAGACCAGAAATCCTTAACTGAGATGTAGGTGAATGTCAGGAAAGTAGGGTAATGAACTTTTGGTCAAATCCACTGAGGGCACCGCATTATTAGCTGCCCACTGCTTCACCTGGGTGAATATGTTAAATGCACCGAACAATTTCACACTGTTCATGCTGTGGTGTGTTCATGAGTGTCAAAAATGGCCAATTTACACATATTTTTTAAAGCAGGAATGCTCTAATGATTGGATGATTCCTAGGCATGTAACTTCTCTTGTTACCATTCCAGCACGACAGCAGCATTGTCCACCGTGATCTGAAGGCCGAAAACATTTTCTACACTACCAGCAACTGTATCAAGGTGGGTGACTTTGGCTTCAGTACGGTCAGTGGGCCAGGGGATGTCCTGACCACGTTCTGCGGCTCTCCTCCTTATGCGGCGCCAGAGCTGTTCAAGGAGAAGAGTTACATTGGCTATTATGTGGACATCTGGGCCCTGGGCGTTCTGCTGTACTTTATGGTGACCGCAACCATGCCGTTCCACGCTGACAACCTGGGACGGCTGAAGCGCTGCATCCTGCAGGGGTCTTACAGTATCCCTCAGCACGTGCCTGAGCCATGCCAGCAGGCCATCAAAGGCATGCTGAGGCCTGTGCCTCCCGACCGCAGCAGTATTTCCCAGCTGATGACCTGCTCCTGGTTGATGGGCATCGAGTACCCCAAGCCTTACCCAGCCCTCAGCCTGACACCTAACCACTTGCTGGAACCGCCCCACAACCTGTGCGCAGAAGAACGGGAAGTGACTGCAGCGCTCCAGGACTTGGGAATTAGCGGCTCACACCTGCAGAACAACACTTGCACGGACTTGCGCAGTCCCATCACAGGAACATACCGCATTCTGCTCCACAGTATTCAGAAGCGGAGATCAGTGGAGGCGGTAGGATATTCTGCTCTATATCCTGAGGACTTCCAGGACAGCAAGCACTGGGACAGCAAACATGACCCGTCCTCTGTTTGCACAGTGCTATAAAGACTGGCTTCTGGGTTCCATTAAGCTACTATGGATTTGGATGGTCCTCTTATACTCATGAATTTCTCAGGTTAACACAAGGAGGTTGCTGACAGGGACTTAAATAGCTGTGGTAAATAACTTGGGCAAATTCAATATTACCCATGTTGTGACAAATCACAGGCCAGTAAAATAGCACACCATTCTGGTAAACATGATCTGGTACCTATGATCAATATATCAACAACACTCTTTTGATGATCTCTGTTAATGATCTGACATGTAATGAATAAGCAGAGCCTTCCAGTAAGTAGCCAACAATGCATTGCTTTTTAGTGATTTTTGAGTGTTTTAAAACCTGGTTCTGGAATATAGACAGAGTTTGACTTTCTGTGAGGGTGGTACAGCTACATGTATTTGTACACATGTATACAAAGACACTTGTACTGAGTCTGCTAATAGGAACAAACACTGGGACTGCATTACTGATGCTGCATGCAAAAACATGTTGCAGAGGAGAACAGAGGTCATTTACTTATATCCATCTCAAAGGGACACTACAAAAACACAGTATGTGTAATTCTAATAGATAATGAGGTAATGGATAAAGCAGGTTCTGGCCAGTCCAGCTAGTCTCTGAATGCCACCTATCTGCTGGAGTATATATATTTAGCACTTCAGCGTTTCTCCTGCTTACGTATCTACTTGTTAATTAAGCTTCTTAAATAGGTACTTAAATAGGTACTTATTAGGTATTAAAGCAGGAAAATCCCCCCAATTTAAAGGACAGCTAAAATACTGGGAGCCACTTAAGTAGATGATTTGCTTGTATTATGCATAGGAAACATTCTATTATACACAGAAAACATTTTTGCCAAGTTCATAAAGTTAGCAACAAAGAATCAAATATTGTCCTGGCCTTCAGTCCTAAAACAGTAGGACAATTGTAACTAATTCGGAGTCTTATGATGATGAAATGATCTATTATGTATCGCAGTTAAAACAAAATTACTTTGAATTTCATGCATAGACAAACTTCTGTTATCTAACAGGACAGACTGTGGTTTTGGAAATGGTTATGGCCAATATTCTATCATAAAGCAAACTTCAGGAGCAACTGATCAGTGATGACATGAAAGATCTAAAGACCAAAGCGTCAAACCTGGCCTGCCCTTTAATGAATAACAGCAGAGCTTTCACACACCTTGCTATATTTAATAATTTGTTTCGAGCTGATCTTCATATCTCGTGTCTTTTTAGTCAGCTGGTTTTGAAGCTGATTCAGCTGCTTGTATGTTGTTGAAACGGAACTGTATTATGCCCCTATATTTGCGGAGCATGCAATCCCTTAATGAAATTTCCACCAAGTTAAAGTGAAGGTAGTTTAGTTGTGGTCCAGTCTTGAGTTAATAAAGACGTCATGCTGCTTAGCATGTCCGGGACTATAGGCTTACAGTGATTGACGCAAAGGATTAATGGCTGCGATTGTCCTTCAGTACTATTTATGGAACCGTCATTTTGTGGCAATCAGCTACAAAATGTGTTTGCCAAGTTTGCCAAGTCTTGCCCTTGAGATAAATTTGGGGTGGTGGTTTTATAAATAGCAGCTTGACACAGTTTAAGAGCATTCTCACTGCTTTTACACTTAAACTTTTACATCTTGACACCTCGTGTGCATTTGCTGATACCTCTCAGGGGCATGTAAATAATACCAGGTTTGGTGACATCATCATGTTCAATTTTATGTCATTTTATTTTAGTAAGAAAGCCATTTTTACTTTTGAAAACTGTCCTAGTGTTTGGCCATGCAATGTGACATTCTGTAGAAATGCATTTATTTTTATTTGATCTATAGCTAGCTATATTTTGTTGACAACATATGATTTTATTTTACAAGTTGATTTTTATGACCAATCAGCTGGGAAGCTTGACTGTTTTTATTTTTTGTATTATTTAAATACTATGCTGTGTTGTTACAAGGACCAAATGGAGACAGATGATTCGCTGTGGCGACCCCTGAAGGGTAAAGCCGAAAGAGAAAGAAGATGCTGTGTTGTTACAACATAGTCTCATGAAATAAAACTGAACCAAGCTTTCATGAATTCTTTGTTTCGTTTTGAGATCATTTCATATTTAGGTATTTAGGATGTCTTCCACAAAATGATTAACATTTCATTTTCGCTTAATTATATCTGCTAGGGCATGAAGACCAGGGCCTTTTAAGATCTAATGGTTTCTGGGAACTGAAAAAAACTAAACATGTCGGCATTTTTTCCTCGATTTGTATTCAGTAGAATCAGGTTGTGTTTAGGCTGAGCAGTACTACTCTAGTTTCATTATTTGGTTTCAGTTCAAAACAATAAAGTTACATTATGACTACTATGACAGTTTAACCACCAACAGAATTGGAAGTGACAGTCCAAACAACCAGTCTTGTTTTGATTTCAGTGGGACCTAGACAGTAATGTCACTTTAAGTGTTCTGTAGGTCCTAAATACATCACTGCAATATCACTGCAAATACTGACATTTTGTGGGCATGTATTAACGTCATAACGTACGTTTTTTTCAGGCAGAAATGATAATGCCACATTCATGCGCCACAACCTACACAGTTTACGCAGCAGTCTTGAGTTTGCACTGTGCAAATTTGCTGTGTTGCGTTTGAAATATTTCCATACATAACTCTGCTTTGATTTGATCATTTCAGTTGCGAGACTGAGACTGATCTGTTTATTAAAACAATGCAGCCTTGTGATAAGTCAATTATGTTGCTCACATTGTTTTTCTTATGCTTTCTCACATAGAAAATAAATATACGTACATAAAGTGTATTTATCAAATCCATTTGAAAGTGGCCAAAAATGTATTTTTGGATAGTGTGCTTTAGTTTTTAAAATACATTTCAGAACAAAACAATACATTTGTGTGCCCAGGAATTGGTTTATTGGAACTGTTGCCCTTTTTAAAAGTAAAGACAGTATGATCCAAAGGAATCCAAAAGTAAGCCGATTTTGGCTATATATATGGTCCATAAATGTATATGTATATATATATAATGTAAAATATGTAAAAATAGTAGATTTACAGAGGTATAGAATATGTGGCACAAAAAGTAAAACTAGTATATTTTCTGTAATTCCAGCCATCCCAAATGAATAAATATAGTAAAACCTCTTTACCATTTAGCATGACAATAGCTCCATCTATTGGATAGTTTTAAAGTTGTTCTGTCGACATGCCCTTTTTCAGCTGAAGGACTTGATAATGTGACTTGGGTGTACGGTGTAATGACGGAGAGTCTATGGGTCATTTAGGATTCAAAACTACTGAATTACACCAATAAAACTGTAACAACAATATAACAAACTCATTATGTGTATAAAATGGTTTTCAAAAAAGTGGGCCCTAGAAAAAAAAGTTTTAAACTAAATACATTTGGTGTATTCCCCTCAGTTATCGTAGAATAAATCAATAATATTGTTGCATCAATATTGATGCCTTTAAAATCAAAAGAAACATTCAGATTTTGCACATGTTCATGAGAAAACAGTGACCCTTTATGGGGTGAATGTGCAGAGACGGCTATTGCCAAAAAAAAAAAAAGACACATTGGCAGCGTGCCTTTGAAAACAGTGTTGAGGATATTCTCGTAATAAATCTGATGTGGTGAGAGAACAAACACAACTTGACTCTCTTGGAGGAATTCACTTTATTTACTTGCATGTACGAATTAGTCTTGGTGGAACTGGTGTGTACACTTTTTGCAAGTAAAATAATAATGAATGTATTCAATACACACTATGAGCTGACTTCCCGTACATGGATGAATCACTATTACTTTCTTTTTTGGCTTTGCCCAAATTTTAGGTTTAGTCTAGGTCTGGGAAATGTATTCAGACAATACAACCCTTCAGGGAATTCACTATTCACTGATTCATTCGTTTCTGACACAGGTGTTCAGTTTTACACACACACAGCATGTATAATCTTTATAAAAAGGCAATGCCAATAGTTTGGGATGCTCTAGAGTGGCTGCACATGAACACAAGGTGACCATTCCCAGCGCCAAGCAGTGGACTGTGGAGCTTTGAAATTGTGTTCTCTGGAGTGATGGAGCTTTTTCAAATGCCTATGGAATGAGTTGGTTTGTGATCCAAAACTAGTCATTAGTATCTGACCTCATGAACACTTATGACTGCATGCAACCAAATCCTTGCAGCAATACTCCTCCCCAGAAGAGCAGAGTCTGGGGGGTATCGCAGGGATGGGGTGTGGGATCATTAATGTGTACACTGTGTACATAAACTGACAATACAGAAAACAAGTAATGCAAATAAACACAAGGATCCAATCACAAAGAAAATCATAAAATCACCCGTAAGATAAACAAATCAGGATCAGGGTGACATGCTGAAACAGATGCCAATCTGGATGTGCGCAAGACAAGCGTAATATACAGGCATCTGACGCTAAATACCTGTAAAAAATGCAGGCATGAAAAAAGACTCCTGTTCAAAGCTGGTAGATAAGTGTCACTTACCTGAATAGAAGGTCTGGCCCGCTGCAGTGATGTGTGAACACACCACACCACAGCACACAGTGTGAACAATATGGAATTCTTTCTCTGAATTTAACCCATTCACCAAGTGAAGCAGTGGACACCAGCAGTACGGCGCCCGGGGAGCACTGTTTGGGGACGGTACCTTGCTCAAGGGTACCTCAGTGGTTTCACTGGCAGTCCTGGGATTCAAACCCACAACCTTCTGAATGCAGGGCCAACTTACTAACCACTAGGCCACCAGCTGCCCCAAACCAAGTAACCATGCGCTGGCTGGGAATCAAACCCAGGTCAACTGCTTGAAAACCAACTATGTTCACAACCGTACCACTATAATCTCAAAAATGCCTGATGACCCTGGAAGACCATTCGTCCACCCAGCTCGTGTTCACATCCCTCTTGAGTTCTCATACATACTTGAGCTTTTTCTTCAAATGCCTTCATATTCCTCTCTGCTACATTCGGAGAGTCGGTTTTTGTGGATCTGGAGGAACGTTCTGGATCACTGTCTTGCATGAAGACCAGACAAGAGTCCAGTTTTTAGACATCCAGCAGAAGTGACTAAATAAAAACTGATCAAACCGATTCATGCATAATTTTCAACTGAAAAATTCCCTTTGCTCTCGTGTGAGAAGTCAATTGTTTTTATGAAACTTCACATAATCACAATTTTCTGGACACTTACATGCCTTTGTATTCCCAACAACCTTAATCTCTTGTTTGGTCTCATCTGACCAGTAAGTTCATATTAAAACTCCAGTCTTTTAATCTTCTATTATTACTAGTCCTAAATAGTTTACTATTGCTTACTACATCCACAACTAGTACACTTTTATCATGATAAAATTAATACACTATTCATATAATTATGATTGATCCGTTTAATGCAACACATTGTGATTAAATATTAAATACTAATATAAATAATAATATAAAAAAAGAAAAATTATAATAATAAATAATTAAAACAGTTATTTAATGTAAAGAATCCAGTACAAATGGCTTTTGAGTACAAGTAGCTAAATGAATCAAAATTAAAAAATTAAAATGAATGCAAATGAAACACACAGGAAGATGAAATAGTTATTATTAAATCATATAAATAAAATAGAATGCTGTACATATTTTAGCCTATTGTACCATATAATAATTTAAGTTATGTTTTAAAAAGTACTTATTGCTTGATTAATGGCTCTGTTGTCATGTGGGGAATCGTTACCTCTTGGCACATTTAGCTTTGAATCAGTGTACTATAAGCATTGCTATGAGACGTATTCAGTCAGGCTGTCTAAGCTATGCTTTGAAATCTGTGAATTTACTTAAGAGTAACAGGTAGCCGGGTATTGGAAAAGTGCCAGGACAGGTGTAATAGTTGCCGCATTGCACCATCTGGCTCGCCCAGTGAATGATGCATTGCAGAAGTGCTTTAAAAAAAATATCAAAGTATGTCACTTTCTTACAACACTATAATATAAAGTAAGGGATAACTTTATCATCTTTGCTGTATTGTCAATATGTTTGTATAATATTATTTGTTATCCAGTGAGTGTGTGACACAGAGGTCTGTATGCTCTTACCCTTTCTGATAATCTCTCTCATCAGTTCTCAACAGGCCTACTTTCACTGCACCCTGCTAGTTTGTGCTTGTAGCTTTCATTGTTTTTCATTAGATTGTCAGTTTGTCAGAGAGAAATTGCTTTTGCAATTTTGTTAATAGCTTCTCGTCATTCCTTGCCTGCACAGGCAAGCACACTCCAGTGTATTCTCTCAATGGCTGTTGAAAGATTTCTTGGAAAAAAAAGAACATTACAAGCACTTGACACAGAATGACACCCAGGTGCACGTCGTTTCCCACCTTGTGTGACCTAAAGACAAGCTCACACACTACATAAGATTATCTTACAAGTTCATGTTTTAAATGAATTCTCTAAGTTTAAATAAAGTCTCTATATTTATTCATTGTAAGATCCTATTTGAGCATGATGTATATGCCCTATGACATATCAGTGCCATCAGCCTAAAACGACTTGTAAAAACTTCCTCTGATCTGTTTGAAGACCAGCACCTGACCTCAGACATGAACATGCATGTCCTGAACTTTGGCCTACTTACCCAGAAGTGAACACTGCGCAGGCACAGAAGAGAGAAGACACCTGTCTTGACAATGCCTGGACAAGATCCTCTGCATTCTTAAGAGGATGTTTGGTCAGTGGTGAGACATAGCACAAGTGTAAGAGTCTTTTCACGGTTTGGGCCATTTCATCATTTCATGACACATCAAGATATTGTTTCAGTTTTAGCCAATTACATAGTGTTAGATAACAAGCAGTATATCATTATTATAATGTGAATAACACAACACTGTCTCTGCTTGTTTTTTTAATTCTGTTTTTTTGCCTGGTGCAAGTTTTACAGCAACCGACAGTCATTTGCAATGTCTTTTGCTTCAGGTTATTTTGAAACAAGAACTTAAAATTAGAGCTGATAAATCCCTTTCAGAAAATGAGTTCTAAGTTTACTCAGCTTTGGTGGAAAATTAAGAGAATAGAACAGAAGAGTCTGTATGATATTCTTTAAGAACAGAGGAACAGTACACAGAATGCATGAGTTCTGGTTACTTAATTACATACTTGTCTACTTAACATGAATATTATCAAATACATTTATACTATGATTATACAGTACTGTGCAAAAGTCAGAGATGACCTTTTTTTATTGATTTTTATTAAAGTCGAATTTGCCTTTAAGTACAAGTTCATTTTTCAGCATCGAGACAATTAAAAAACATATTTAATCGACAACTGCACACAAGCTGCATCAGCTAAATAAAATTCAGTGTGTTTATAATATAAGTGTTAGAGAATCTTTAATGTGCCCACTTTGACGTTAACACAGCTGTTTCCGTTTATTCCTTATGAAAATGGATTATCATTAATCTACTCAGAAATCTCTCCTTTAGGCATTTTAGAGGAGAAAGAAACGTGTGAGGCAGCTGAAGGCAGAAAATGGTATGTAAAGTATCTGAGCAATTTGTCTTTATTTGTTCTAAAATACACTGCCAGTAAATACAAATGATCACAAAAGTAAACAAAATAATACATTGTGATTCTGTGATATTTGAGTCATTTGTTTATTCCCGTTCCAGATCATGAACTTTGATTTAAGTGTCTTGATTGTTGCGGGGCCAGATTATTATATGTACTGGATGGGACGGAAACCCTAGGGCCTGGACATGCACCCGGGGGTCATTGATTGACTGGGGAGGCTCGGGAAGTTGTTTGGTAGTATTGGCACTAAGAAGCAAGTGAGAAGTGTTTGTTCGGTGTCTAACTTTAAATTTAAGGAGAGAGAAAATAACCTTAAAGGCAGGAAATAACAGAACCTCAGTTAAACTCCAGACAAACCATCTGAGGAAACAACAACTGCTTCTAAACAGCTTCTCAGTAACTTTAGTCGATCCAGATTCTTTGCCAGTAAGAAGTAAATGTGGCAAGCTGATAGACTTGTCCAAATGTGATTGATTTACCTATTCTAGGTCAGTTGGCTGACTAATCCAGACATGCATTTTCCCTTTACTTTTACAAAGTGTTTACTATGAGCTTATATTTGAGCTTCATGTGATCCTCGGCCTGACCTGGATGCATTTTATAAGCAGTTTTTATATAGAACATATATGTACTAGATGGGACTATGTACATACTATGTACTCAGAGAAAAATCTTGCCACAAGGTAACGTTCTGGCTCCAATTTTGTTTAATATATACACTGACGACCAACCTCATCATACAGATACCACTCGGTTCCTCTATTCCGACGATCTCGCGCTCACCCACCAAGCGAAGAACTATGCAGATATTGAATATCACCTGTGCACCGCATTAGAAGGCCTCAGCTGCTACTACGAAGCCAACTCTTTGAGGCCTAATCCCGCTAAGACAGAATCCTGCGTCTTTCACCTCTGGAACCGGGAGGCAGGTAAAGCTCTGCACATTAACTGGCGTGGTGTCACACCAGGTGTGGATATAGCACATAACGACCATCCCAAGTACCTGAGTGTCACCTTGGATAGGTCTCTTATGTATAAAGAGAACTGCAGCAAGCTGAAATGTAAAGTAACAACGTCCTGAGGCGCCTTACTACCACCTGCTGGGGAGCGAGCCCACGTTCTCCGAACAAGCTGTCTAGCTCTTGCCTACTCGGCAGGCGAATATGCAAGCCCAGTCTGGGCATGATGTGGATACGGCTCTCAACTAATCATGTCGAATTGTTACGGGCACCCTAAAACCGACTCCTCTGGGCAAACTTTACTCCCTGGCAGGAATCGCCCCACCTGGCGTAAGGCGTGAGGTAGCATGTGCAGGTTAAAGCAGTCCGAGGACAGCAGACACCCTCTCTATGGTCACAGTCTCCCTCCTTCATGTTGCGGGAGTCGCTGCAGCTTCCTTAACCACTCAACGCCCATCAAAAAGGACCCACCTACAGCAAGACTAGAGCTGTGGGCTGAGAAGTTCCCTCTAATGGATGCCCAGATCCCTCTTGTGGAAAACCCCCACCAGAAACCGCCTACCCTAGGCAACCTGGAAGGCACTGAACCGAATTCGGGCAGGTGTAGGCAGATGCAGGTCAAACCATAAGAAGTGGGACTTTTCCAACAACGACCAGTGCGACTGTAGAACTATACAAACTATGGAGCACCTGCTGTCTTGCCCTGACTGCCCTGTCTCCTGCACCATGGAGGACCTGAATGAGGCCAATCAAAAGGCTGTTGATCTGGCCATGTTCTGGGCCGGCCTGGTTTAGCCTATCGACACGAAAAAAGAAAATAGAGAACGTGGTAAAGTGGCCCCTAATCATTACATGTGAACACACCACAGCACACAGTGTGAACAATGTGAAATTATTCCTCTGTTTTTAACCCATTCACCAAGTGAAACAGTGGGCAGCCAGGAGCACAGCGTCTGAGGAGCAGTGTACCTCAGTGGTGCCACAAGCAGTTCTGGGATTTTAACCAACAACCTTCTGATCAGAGGGGCAACTTTCCTAAACACCAAGGCACAAGCTGCCCACGCAAAACTGGCGTACCTTTACCTGTGATGCTGTGGTGTACAGCAGCAATATTTTATTGCATGTAGACATTCCTGTTCTGCACCATAAGACCAATGGTCAACCACTCCTTAATTTCTGCTGCTTCAGTATTAGTGGGATTTCTACTTCAGATTGGGCTTAAACATACTCTTTTTGTTTAATTGTATCATATAATATCATGTAGGATAAAGTCTTTGCCATAACTTGTGGTCTTGATCTGGGTCCAGACTGTTGTCTCTCACTAGAACATTTTTTCTGCTGATAAAACTTGGCATAACATGTGCACTGTGCATGTTCATATATACAATACCTGTACATACATGCCTTTCAAAAGTAATCACAACCAGATCAACGCTTTCAGTGAGTCAGTTGTGCAAATAAAATCTATCCAGTCTAGCAGATAACCTGATATGCTCCAGGCAGCTAAGTGTTTTTCTTAGCAATTTCTTAGCAATTAAGGAAGAAATCATACCCTTTTGTATAAACTGTGTTAGCGTTAATTTCCTAAGAGCTTTCAGAATGAGTTCACATTTTTAGCAGCTCATTCTGCATCTGGCAAACCTATTACAACATTGGCTGGGACTTTTTGAGGGCTTTCTGTTTCTCTCTGCATGTCAGTGAAGTAGCCTGATGTTCCTATGACTATGTTACTAAGTGCAGAAAGGACTGGTGCATTTAAGTAAAGTGGCCCCTTATAGTCACACGTGAACAAACCACACCACAGCACACAGTGAGAACAGTGTGAAATTCTTTCTCTGCGTTTAACCGATTCACCAAGTGAAGCAGGGGGCTGTCACCAGTGAGGGATGCTCGGAGAGCAGTGTGTGGGGATGGTATCTTGTTCAAGGGTACCTCAGTGATGACACTAGCAGTGCTGCGATTTGAATCCACAACCTTCTGATTGCAGGGGCTCCCTAACCACTAGGCCACCAGGTATCCAGGACACTGTAAACACGGATTTGTCCATTTAACCTAATAAAATACTTAATGTGGTAACATGCAGTTTGACTAGCCTAACAGGGCGACTGGTAGCTTGGTGGTTAGGGAGTTTCCCCTGTGATTGGAAGGTCATGGGTTTGAATCCCAGGGTTTGAACAGACAATGGTGGCAGTAGAGCACGAAGCCATTGAACTGTTATTTTTTTTAGAGCTTTAGGTTACTGCACATTTATGGAATATCCAGATTAAGATTGGAACACCCATGCAGTAACTAGAAGAGACTGAGATGCTGAAGAAGGCAAAAAACATCCCATTTTACTGCAACAGCAAATGCATCCAATGTGTTAGTGTTCTTACATAAAAATATAATTCTGTACAACATCTGTATAGTTTATGTGTTTTAGTACTAGTACTTTTGCTCATGGAACAACTGGTAATGTCATCAGATAAACCTTAAGCAATGTACTGAATCTTTAAAAATAATAATTTTTTATTGCTTGACATCCTCTAAATGCCAACACCTAGTGTATGTAACATTATAATGTGGGCACATTGTAAAACATCCACAATGATTAGTATTGCACCATTAGTATGAATATTGCACAGATGACAGTCAGCAGCATTGAACAAACTTCAAGTCAAGTCAAGTCAAGTCAAGTAGTTTTTATTGTCATTTCTACCATATACACAGTACATAGTAAAAACGAAACAA